>OZ035998.1:35043627-35643627 GCA_964035015.1 Corallium rubrum
TGCCAGCAGGGAAAGGTTTTGAGTGCTTTTTACGGAAAATACCTGACAGAAGAAAAAATTCTCTCAACACTCACTCCAGTCTATCCTACTTTGGAATTTCAGGTCCATACTTATAAAGGCTTCTACTGGTGTGACTTCTGTAAGAACTTTCTGTGGGGTCTGAAACAACAAGGTCACAAGTGTCAAGGTACATAGGATGTAATTCAATAAACATTTACATTTTACACTTTTATTATACAACTACATTAAAAACTGTCCAAATAACGCTAAAAATGAGTACAAATATACAGCGATATCTGGATAGTTAGTTATTTGGATAGTAGAAAACCGGAAAAAACCGGTTTGACAGATTTTGTTAGCCAATCAAATTTATCACGCGGGAACTACTTCATGTATGCTTATTATTTTGTCCTGGTTTTGTCCTGGTTCAAGTCACGCTACTTCTCTGGCCTTTTTAGAGTTTTCTTTTTCCATAAAAATTTGTTGATCATAGCAGTTGTATAATAAATCTCTTATAAGATGTTTTGGTGTGTAGTATCGCTGTATATTTTTACTCGTTGTTTGTATTTTGACTCGCCCTGCGGGCTCGTCAAAATACGGCACAACTCGTAAAAATATACAACGATACCACACACCAAAACATCTAATAAGATATAAGTATTTTACATGTTGGACTGTCATCGAAACACTATACTGTCGTTTTCACCTAAGTGGAAACATCGCCCTACCCTGTGAGCAGAGCCTTCTTTTCCTTATTTCTTCGCTGAGAGAGGAAGAAAAGAAGGCTCTGCTGTATTCATAACTGGTTTCCATTGCGCATGCATGTCAGTTGCTTGGTTACAATCTCGAACCCAGTCCCAATCAGAGCAGAAAACAAAACAAGAACCGGTTAAACGGATCTCAAACGGGTTACTTCGTCCTAAATCTTGGACGAAGCCAAACACGAATACGGCAGAGACTTCTTTTCTTCCTCTCTCAGCGAAGAAATAAGGAAAAGAAGGCTCTGCTCGCAGGGTAACATCGCCAGTCAAAACATGTTCAAAAGTTAACTGTTTTGAAATTGACACCGTGGGATTGGCAAGACGTGATTGGCTAAGAGCACAAACATGTACGTATCGAAGGGGCCTGTTCACATGAGGCGAGTTATCTCGGGGGTTAGGGATAACCCTACCCCCCCCCCCCCCCCCCAGATATCTCGGTGTTAGTTTATTTCCATGTTAAAAAAGTAAACCGTTCACATGAGACCGAGATAACTCGGGGGATAGGGATAACTCGGTCTGAGCGATAAGGTAACCCTATGGCCAGAGTTAACCCTACCTCCATGTGAACGCTTTCACCCGAGTTATCTCGGGGGTTAGAGTCAACTTTTGTATAATTACACATGCGTGCATTGTAAACACATTCTAATTTATACGCATGCACTATTCTTGTTCACGTGCCATTTTCGTGCGTTTAATTGTTGACGTTACTGGCGCGTCCTTTTATTTACGTGAAAGCTAGGGTTATCTTGGGGGCCAGCGACAACTCCGTAGTTGTGTTTTATCATGTGAAACAAGGTCAACTTTGACCCTAGCCCCCGAGTTGTCCTTTCCCCCCGAGTTATCCCTTCCCCCGAGATAACCCGATCTCATGTGAACAGGCACTAAGGAAAACTTTTATGTTTGACGGGCGGTGTTTCGACTTGGGTGCAAGCGACTGTACAGTACGCTAAGCGGAGTTTAATCTGACCAAAGTCTTTTTTGTACAAAATTTTCATTTCCGAGCTACCAAACATCTCTTCTCTGACCAAAGTCCGTAAAGTATGTATAAATACAGGTCTCAAATGCATAACTGTAACAGTGTTTTGGTTGTTTTTTGGTTGTTCTTGGTTGTTCTATGGTTGTTCTTTGGTTGTTCTTGGTTGTTCTGGGTTGTTCTGGGTTGTTTTTGGTTCTTGGTTGTTCTTGGTTGTTCTTGGTTGTTCTTGGTTGTTCTTGGTTGTTTTGGGTTGTTCTTGGTTGTTTTGGGTTGTTCTTGGTGGTTGTTGGTTGTTCTTGGTTGTTCTTGGTTGTTTTTGGTTGTTTTTTGGTTTTTCAAATGTTAACACGTATTTTTAACAATTATTATTCAGATTGCGGATATAACGCCCACAAGCAGTGTATTGTAAGACTTAAAGGGGATAACTGTCAGCCGGACAAAAAGCTCATTAAACGAGGTAAGTCACTAGCCTAGTCTCTAGACCTTGCTTGGTTAACACGTTTTGGTTGTTTATTGAGGAAGAATTGTAATGTTATGATGTCCTAAGTGTCCCCCGACATTTACTATTTCCACCCGCATAAAATAATACAAGCCCGCTCACCTCGAATCGAACATTCCTTCTGCAACCGCCAAAAATTGAAAGTTAAACAGTTAAATTTTCATTTCGAGCTCCAATTGGAATATATTCCATAATTTCCTTCTTTTGCTCGCCAAGATCTTTGGTAAAATCTTCGCAGACATCCTTATGCTTTTTATGTAATATACTGTCGCTCATGTTGCTCAGTGTTGTTTACGGTAGATGTACGCTAGATCCCAGGAACACTCGAAGGGACAGAACAGAACGGTTCTGGGCGACAAAGCTCATGGTGGAAACGAAAGGCCTAGAAACTAGGCTAGTAAGTCACGTGATCGTCTAGTGATATGTTTGTCGCTTTATGTTTACGTTTGATATATGCATATGCATATCCTGGTTTAAGTTGTCATAGGAGACGACTGACGAGGCTACTCGCGAGGATGAGCAAAACCAGTGGTGCATGGCAATGTACCAGATTCATTCTTTCATGCATGTTAGAGTTCATCTTTCTTTAATTACCACGGCAATTTCTGATCTTTTGCTATTAGTTGTTGATACTACAACAAAGTGTTATTATGCATGTTAGTCCACGCTACCCAACATAGATTAGCTTTTATAAATTATTATTGATGACATACATATATACCTAATTCTATGTACGATATACCGTAGATCATAGTGAAAAGATGGTAAACTGCCGGGATTAGTTTTGATAAGGAAATAATGACGTTTTGAACGGTACCTTTAATCGACATTTTACTCTGACGAAAGGCTCCAAAGTGGAGGTGAATAGTGCTGGATATTCCGGAATATCTACACTATTCACCGACGCTGAGGTGAATAATTGTTTTAGCATATACCTCAGAAATGAAATAACAAAGTTTAACATTCTTTTATTTTTCGGTATTTTTATACAAGACACGGCCGCTAGCAACTTGGCGTCTTGGCGTACTCGATATTTGTCGACAAAACAGTTTTTACAACTTTTGAAAATATTAATGGCCAGAAGATTGTAAAGAAACATACGTGTGGACACTCTTCTCATTAGCCTTGTTTATCAACAAAATATCCTGCTTCGGTAAAAGAAAAACTGGCCGCCGTTTTGTTTTGCCCGCAGGTGAATAGTGCAGGATATCCCGAGCTAGAGGAACCAATCAGATTGCGTGAAAAGCACTATTCACCTGCGAGGTATATGCTAATATAACATATTCTGAAATGACCCCTTCGTAATTTTCATGCCACTTTTTTAAAAACACAAATGAATAGTCGAGCCTTACTTAGTCTTCACTGTCGTTGTTGCCATGGCCAGTTCCCACTTCTCTTGCAATGTTTACTCTAGCAAATTCACGCATGCGCAAACGTTTGGCAGCGGTGTTGGCGCGCGGGACTGCCAAACCGAAAACCGCTTTTTTCCCGCTTTCGATAATGTTTTTTTTTTTAAATCCCTTGCCACAGTCTCCCGCGCCCCTTGTGGAGCACGGATGGCGTGTGCTGTTAAGGCGCTGCCTCTCACCAATAGTTAAGCCCGGTTGGACGGGGTTAGTACTTGCATGGGTAACCTTCTGGGAACAACCCCGTTCTCGAGCTTGGGACTCACGTGAGTAGAGTTTAGTTGGTCTCTCCTGTGCTCCGAGGGTTTTTCGCCGGGTTCTCCGGTTTTCCTTCCTCCGTAAAATCAACACCTAGGGCTTATCTGGAATCCGTGGTGCTTAAAGTGCCTTTGATATGCCTCTACACGGCAACATTGAAAAATCCTTAGGAGTAATTTGATTGTAAAGATACACGTTTGATGTATTCTCATTAAAGACCATTATTACCATTGTTCATTTTCAATGTTGGTGTCCTTTGGTTGTTATTGCCTTTGTGATCGCTCAGATTTCTCATCGTCTCATACATGCATGATTTAGTGCTTATATTACTGAATTCATTCAATTTTTTCGGATTTTCAAAGTTTTCATTTGTAATTCTTTCGTTGTTCTTTTGTAAACAAAATGGCTGACAAACCCGTAATCCTGACCGGTCCATTACCGGAAAATAAGGCCTGCGCTAAACGTCGCACAATCGACGAATTTAATTCAGACGAATTTTATTGTTTGAATTTTATTCGACGAAACTGCGACGCATAACTCGATTAACTTCGATTCACGAATTATATTCGTCTGGGCAATTAAATTCGTTTGAAATGCGACGATAATGCGTGTTCGAGTTACACGACGAATTATCGTCGCGTCGAGTTAAATGTTTCTCTTCTATCTGTGACAATTCGCTACCATGTTTTCAAGAAATTGTTTTTAGGCTCCACGGGTCCAAGTAAAAACCATTAAATTTGACTGAAATTCGACGTTTAACTCGACGTCGCATTTATGTCGCATTACCGACGAAGTTAATTCGAATTAAATTCGTCTGAATTAAATTCGTCTGTGCGACGTTTAGCACAGGCCTAATAGACCGGCACGCGACGCCTCACGGCCAATCAGAACACGCAATTGGACCGGAAGTAACCTGTGCCGTATGATAATAGTAATTAGTATAAATTTACAAGTTTATAATGCAAATCCTCGAATTTCATTTGCTTTTGCAGGAGTTTATAATTGGTGATATAAACCTCTGGGATAAACCAATGAAAGTCATTCTTTTAAAAAAATTTACCAATGACAAAATGCGTAGTATAGCACGAGCAATGATCATTAGAGCCAGCGGTTGTTCTGTTAAGCAACAATGGCGCCGAAATTATAACGGAGTGGGCAAAGGAAAGGAGAAATTGAACATTTAGGGTCTTTAGGCGAAGCAGTACGTTCTACAGAAAACAAAAACGGCTATAAAATGGTTAGAATGGAAATTATTAATGTTAAGATCGTTAAATTGTTTATCTGCGTTCGTTTAAAACGAAATAACTACAAACAAAACACATTTCAAAATTACGCTTGCTGTTGACAAGATTTCGTGATGTAAACTATATGCTAAATTGAATGTTTCTTTCAACTTTTTGTCACTTTTACAAATCAATGAGTGGATATATATTGTTTCATTATTGTACATGAAAATCCATGCTAAATTATGCAAGAAAACTTTGCTTTTCCATCAGTTCCTGTGCGGGCCAAGGAGATGTCCGAAATGACTGTTGAACGTTTGTTGTTGGCAGTTAAAAAATGCATTAAACGAGCCTCGAAGAATATGTTATGGTCGAGAATTTATTTAACTTTTGTTGGTAAATTTATACTAAAACAATTAGACAACTCGCCCTCGTTTTCTATGAGCGATAGTCAACTCGGCTTCGTCTCGTTGACTATTCGGTCATAGAAAACTCGGGCTCGTTGTCTAATTGTTAAATAACACTTGTTCTCGAAGAATCAGCAAAAAATCACACTTGTGTTTGGCGAACTATTCGTAGTACACTACTCGTGTTTTGCCCTCGTGATATTATAAATATTTCACTAAACAAGTGTGCGATTTTTTATTAATTCGTTTGTACTCAATCATGAGCCTAAACCCAGATGAATTCATGCTTTTAATTTTGGACGGTATTCGTACACTTTTATAACAATGTTTTCTTTATTTTCAGTATTTGGAGTAGATCTGACGACTCTGGTGAAAGCCCACAATACTAAACTTCCTCGAATTGTAGAACAGTGTGTCGAAGAAGTTGAAACAAGAGGTACGGCGTATTTTGATGTTATGTATCATACACGAAAAGCCGTTTGTTATCTGATTTGAAAACACCGAGAAATGTGTTGAAAAACGAGGCGATAGCCGAGTTTTTTAACACACTTCGAGGTGTTTTTAAATCATATAATAAACGGCTTTCGAGTGTATGGTGTAGCTTCTCAAACAAATCAGTATTTAAAGAGAAATTTGGGATAAAACTTGTCTTAATTTATGGGCGTTTATTACCACATTTCACAACAACGTCTCGGTAACTGATTTCTATTATGTTTTCCTCATGAATTATTAATGATTTGAGAAATAGTATTCTCAGAGACGTTATTTGCTATTTCTTTTTCGGTTCGATTGCAGCAATATAATATCATACTAGAAATACATGAACGCAACAACCCCTCGCCCGCTTTTACATGCTTTTTTGAAACACCCCCCACCCACCCCCTGATGAAAATAAGCACTCCTGATTATACAGCCAATATAAAAACAAACAAGTATAAAAACAAATGATATTAAATCCTTAGGATATTAAATTATAGAATTTATGGATAGGTCGATAGGATGACAAAACTGATTTTTAATGAAAGTTGAACTTTTCAAAGCAAAACTTAGATTTCATTATTAAATTCTGGTTGTAAAAAATATATTGTCTTTAGGAGGTTTCAAAAGGGATTATTACTAGCAAGCCTTTAAATGGCTTCTCTACGCATGTACATTTTGCAAAGGCAGAAGCTTCAAGATATATTAAACCGGCTGTTTGTATCCTTTTCTTCGTTGTTCTCTTTTAATTTAAGTAGAGCAGGCTCCATTTCGTAATAAACGAAAGGAAAAATAATACTAACAGATTTAGTTTTCTGCATCGCTAGTCACCAGTGTCCAACAATTCTTACCGCGTGACACCGTACCATACATATATATATATATATATATATATATATATATAAACAAACTATTTCCGAGATTACGTCTCCCTCGCTTTTTCTCCACGCGTGTAAAATGGACTCCACGCATGTCGAGATTAGCAACCTCACCGGGCTCCGGGCCTTCGGCCCTCCGCCCGGCTCGGGGATAAAGTCGACTCAAATTATTATATTGACCTTTGATTGATTCGAACGAAGTGTGTAGATTCTCAAGTGATTATGTTTGGAACCCCCCACCCCCACCCCCTAAGATTCTACACGCGGGCTTACTTGGCCCAGAAAAAGTTATTTTTAGAATTTACCCAGAGAGTTGGTGTGGAGGTGGCCAGTGGTGATAATTGCCATATCCAAGATATACTTGTTTTTTTAGGCATGACTGGTGAGGGAATCTACAGAGTATCTGGATTTGCAGATGATATCGAAAATCTCAAAAATTCATATGACAAAGGTACAGTATGTTGTGTGGCATCAACCCTGTTCTCAAGTTCTTTACTCCCGCGTTATCAACGTACAGTGTATGAATTACGTTAGCCATGCATTGGAGTTATAATGGACCTATTAGGAGAGACTTTAAGATCTAAAAGCGTTGAAAAGCAATGCATATAAAAGAAGACACAGTAAATTAACTGCCGTATTTCATGTTTAAGCTTGTTTAATGACTTTCAAGACGCTCCAGTTCTTGCTAAAACGGCTGTAGTGGCTAAGCTGAAGGCAACGTTAAGAAACAGCTCTCTTCTCTGCGTGTTCGCGTCGCTTTGAAGACTCGAAAATGCTGAGAGTGGCGTTGTTTACAGAACGAGGACGGTATTGATATATACGCTTGGGATTACAAATTATTCATTCAATTATTCATTAAGAATTCTTTTGTTCTTAAGGCGCGTCATCGAGCTTGCCGCGTCGTGGATCTTGAAGTCCCTATTTACTAACAGTGACGCCGTCTTGAATTTGTAGAGCATTGCAGCGTTGCCAGATTCAAAAGTGCCCTTAACACCACATTTTTGCTAAAATTTCACCAGATTCCACATATGCAGGCCAGGACACCACTGACCACGTGCCTCAAGATTTCGAGATTTTTCAAGATTAAGATATAATTATTATTATTATGAAACTTATACGTCCTCTACTGTATATAGGCGAGTTCATTGCCTGCACCGCTGCAATACACGTTATGAGTTCAGAACATCGGAATTTTCGAAAAAAAATATCTCTCTGGAATACACCCGATTGTACCAGATTTCTTCTGGTGTCGTCTTTTATTTCAAGTGTGATCCAATCAAACGATCGCGTAGAAGACTGGCACTATACGTACTTTAGGCCTACATGTCCTCCATGTTTGACTTCAATCTTAATAGACCTTTTCGATAATTACGTCACGCTTCATGAAAATGAGGCCCCCAGACCAAAGTTTCACAATTTTGATTATCAAGTAACCTGCCATATTTGTTTATGGAAGAAGATGGCTAATAACGTCCAAACTATATATGGTAGAAACACATCGTGTACGTATGTTGTTAGGCATTTCGTAAGCTTTCATTTGATGTATATTATAAGTTTCTGTGACGTGTGTAACTTTTTAAAATGTCCAAAATGTTCGCACCATTGCTTGTCAAGTAATAATAATGGACTCCCACAACTGTTGTAGAATTTCGGATATTGTTTTTAAAATACATAACGCACAACTTTGAAACATATATCAAACAGAAGATACTGTAAAATGCTATTTGTGGTACAACTTTCAAGTTTTTAGTTTAAGAGAAAGTATTTTAAAACTGATGGGAAAACGTATGGTCTGAGTTGTAAACAAAACAAACTTAACAATCCATCCATCAGACCAAGATAACATTAATTTTTCTCATTTTTAAAATACTTCCCCTTAAGCTAGAAACTTGAAAGTTCTACCACAAATAGCATTTTACAGTATCTTCTGTTTGATATACATTTCAAAGTTGTATGTTAAATATTTTAAAAACGGTATTCGAAATTCTACAACAGTTGTGAGAAGTCCATATCATATTTATTACTTGACGAGCAATGGTGCGAACAATTTGGACATTTTAAAAAGTTACACACAACACAGAAACTTAAAATATACATCAAATGAAAGCTTATGAAATGCCTAACAACATACGTACACGATGTATTTCTAGTTTGGACGTTATTAGCCATCTTCTTCCATAAACGGATATGACGGGATTACTATGATAATCAAAATTGTGAAACTTTGGCCTGGGAGCCTCGTTTTCATGAAGCGTGACGTAATTATCGAAAAGGTCTATTTCCCAGCGAATGAACAGCAGATATTACTCCAGTTATATAAAGAGCTCACTGGTCCATTCTGGTCGTCTATGCAAGACTGGAGTTCAAAAATATATACGTTATTTACCTTTTGCGAGGTCTGTACTAGAAAATATTTCACCGAGGTCTCAGAAACTGCTCTAGGCCGTAGACATGCAGGGGGTTGTCTTTGGGACCGAGGTCAACTATTTTTCAGTATGGACTGACCAAAAACGGTAAGTAACATGTTTACTTTTTTTTACGTAATTCGAACATTAAAGACTTCTCGAAGCTGGGTTATGTTTGGTGAATTTGCATTATTAAATTGGGAAAAAATAACCCAAACTAAAATACTTTATCTAAACCAAAGTCATTTCCAGCTTAACTAAATCAAATTTTGTGTTAATTTTCAAAAAAACAAACAATCAAAATCACTGTGAAATGATTTTATTCGTCGTCTTCGACTTATCTTTTCAATCGGCGAGCGGTCCGGTTGTAGCCTGTGTCGTAGCCCTAACTCGGTAAGAGCATAGATAATGGAGGGGAACTGGATAGGAAACTTAAAACGATGTTACGAAACCGGAAACGAATGTTTGCTACTGAAATTAAACAATAGTGTAATATCACTTAAGTTCAACAGTGTCTGATGTTAGCCATGTGGGACCACCAGGTGCATTCGCCGCTTATAAGTGTATAATTATCATAGCAAGTTGTGCAAACATTGTTTCCGGTTTCGTAAGTTTCTTATCCAGTTCCCCTTTAGGCTGTGTTCCAGTCCACTACGCTACGCGGTCTACGCTGTCTACGTAGTGCGTAGACCGCGTAGCGTAGTGGACTGGAACACAGGCTAGTTCCCCTTCCATTATCTATGTAATATATCAACAACGAGTTTGAGTGTTTCATCAGGGGATCCAAACACGAGAAAACATGATGAAAGCACGAGGCCGAAGACCGAGTGGTTTTATTGTTTTCGAGTGTTTGGATTCCCCAGATGAAACACGATAAACGAGTTGTTGATATGGCATCTCAATCGAGCGATTTCAATTACAAAATACATTTAAAATAAACCCTCAAGAGATTTTATTCTTGAGTGTGTGTAAAATTTATTCATACAGCAACTTGTTTATTTTGCATAGATAATTAAGATCTTAAGAATTAGATGAACACCGGTTTTCATCTAATATCTTGGGCTTTACTGGAGTATCCAACTTCAATCAGGTGATTGAATGAACTATTGTAATTGGCTGATTATCTCATGAATTATTAATGAGTTTGAGATGGTAAGAGTATATAAGGTCTGTGAACACTCAAGCGATTGCTTGTTCTTGCATAAATTAAATCCCAAAAAATAATTTATGTCACGTTAAAAATTAATGAGGTAGTTTTGTGGTCACTATACCCACTTCACATGTTTAAAGCGACAAATACTAGTTGGTTTGTAATATGTGTATACCTAGGTTATTTGGGCGGATTATAATAATTAACATATTTAGCTCTAATATCGTCCCTAGTCTGAGGACCTGAGTTTATACAGAGCCGAGTTACCCGTCTAAGTGTGTATATGGGAATATTTTCATCCCGGCATGCCGAGATCTCGGCTAGCCGAGTTACCCGCCTGTCTCATATAAACACTCTGCCGGGATAGCATTGAATTTCTATACATGGCGGGTAACTCGGTTTGCCGAGTAACTCGGCCAGCCGCCGAATAACTCGGCTAGCCGGATAACTCGGCTCCATATAAACAGACCCTGAGTCGTCTCCCGGCAGGAACAAGCAATCGCTCGAGTATTCACAGACCTTACTCTTACCGAGCTAGGGCTGTGACACATTTTGGCTATCTGGTTGCGACGTCCGGATAGGAGGATACCGGACCGCTCGCTAGTCGATCACAGCGGGCGATTCCGTAGGATACACCGGGCCGGAAAAAATACAAAGTTTTTCTGTCGTCAATAGTAAAATATTGATGTGTAGTTCTTAATTTGTTTCTAGGAGATCCCGTGGATATAAGTTCTTCAAAGTACGATGACATCAACATAATTGCTGGGGCACTTAAACTTTATTTTAGGATGTTGCCTTTGCCCGTGGTGACGTTTGAAACGTACGCTAAATTTATCGACGCAGTCAGTAAGTATTTGCAATACACTAAGATCTTGTTATATATGGTCTTTGTACCTCTGCTCGCCCGCTTGCCAAGAATCTTACTTATTTTAGTTCTGTATTTTTAAATATGCACATGTGGTTGTAAACTAAAAACTGCTCACAAATGGTGAGTTTTTGCCTCACTTAGGGGGTGTTTACACGTAGCCAGCCTTGAACTCACGTACAATCCTGGACAAACGTGCTTGGGACACTATACCTGGACAAAAGTGCTTGGGACACTATGCGACAATCGTCAAAATCGGCAAAGTGTCCCAACAATTTTCTCCAGGATTGTCTGAAAATGACGAATTTATGAATTTTCAATAAAACACAGCATTTTAACTTTGTAACATTGCAAAAGATATACAGTTTAATAAAAGAGCCCCCGTCTCTGCTCCCCCTTACCCCCTCAATGAGGAAGGCATCACTGGAGCAGAGTCTCCGCAGAGTTCCCACCCGCACCGGTACCACCCACACGAGAGCTCTTATATTTAAGATAGATAGATCGTTTTCGTTAGATAGATCGTTTAGATAGATAGATCGTTTATTTCAAAAATACCTCAATTACAGTTTCAAGAGGGAACTGAATTACAGAGGTTTACATCATATATTAAAACAGGAATTTTGAAATAATTATATGTAATTACTATCCTAGGAGTGGTATAAGAAAAAAAGAAATTATTCTATATCAACACATATTCATAAATTTAACTATTAACTTTAAAAAAAAACTTAAAAAAATGTATATTAATTATTTTAACTATTGACTATGGCTATTGTTATATGCGACAGAGGCCGATGGAATAAAACTA
The DNA here is from genome assembly GCA_964035015.1 of Corallium rubrum. Classification (NCBI taxonomy): domain Eukaryota; kingdom Metazoa; phylum Cnidaria; class Anthozoa; order Scleralcyonacea; family Coralliidae; genus Corallium; species Corallium rubrum. The sequence goes on from OZ035998.1 coordinate 35,055,741, forward strand.
TTTTTAAACCTATTTGTCTTACACAATGGTATATACATTGGTTTAATGTTCCTTAAGGTAGTATTTGGTCGAGACGTATTAAATGGAATGAGGTTGTACAAACTGCCTTGCGGGTGGTTGACAATTTTGCGAAAAAAACTTTGGCAGAGTTCTTCTCTACGGTCATCAAGACTGCACAATTCAGCTAAATTTAGGAGCTCTGAGTAGGACATGTTGTATCCAAAGATAATACGAACCATCTATAAACCAATCTGTTGTTCATGCATGTGGGAGCGTATTTGTATCATTTTGGGACAAACTGCGCAGAATCGTCGCGTTCAAATTGTTTTTTCTTCGATTTTGTCTAATTCGCTATTTTCAGACAATCCTGGACAAAAGTGCTTGGGACCCTATGCGACAATCATCAAAATCGGCAAAGTGTCCCAACAATTTTGTCCAGGATTGTAGCTTTGCTTATTACTCGGGCTATCTGTGGTAGGCCGAGTCTAGGTTTCGGCTCGGTTTTTTTGGGTGTCACGATTTTGCATTTTTGCACTTTTTACTTCTGCTACTATTCACTTCTGGTGAGTTGTTAACCGTGTGATGGTGTGAGTCCGAGAGGCATGTTGTAAGTTCTTTGCTCCTTTCGCTTTTGGAGTTGGGCAAAAAGTTGAACAGCTTTGCCTTTCGATCAAGGTGTTCTTGTACATTGTTGATAGATTTCGGAACTGGCTGGCTGACTTTGTATAGTTTAACAGTGATCAGATGTGGCTGACAACTGTCTTGATCGTAAATATGTTCACCTCTGTGAAGTATGCACCACATTCAGCCTTCGATCTGATCTTTCTCGACCCACTCCCACCTTTGCTAGCGCGGTATAGAGCCGGACCCATGGCCGCTGTTGCTTCAAGGTCCTTCAGCTTAAGGTCTGACGGCTAGTCATGTAAACACTTGATTGATATCATCTCCAGTAAGCAGCCCAGCCCAAGGCCTGATGGCTAGCTACGTAAACACTTGATGGATATATCATTTCTATATATAGTAAGCAGTCTAGCCTAAGGTAAGCAGGTCAGCTTAAGTAAATACTTGATAGATATCATGCATCTCTAGTAAGCAGTCCAGTTCAAGGTCTGAGGGCTAGCTAAGTAAATACTTGATATATAATTTCCAGTAAATACTCCAGCTTAAGGTCTGAGGGCTAGCTATAAGTAGACACTTGATAGATATCATCTCCAGTAAACACTGTTCAGCCCAAGGTCTGAGGGTTAGCCATTTAAATACTTGATCGATATCATCTCCTGTAAACACTGTTCAGCCCAAGGTCTGAGGGTTGGCCATTTAAATACTTGATCGATATCATCTCCAGTAAACACTGTTCAGCCCAAGGTCTGAGGGTTAGCCATTTAAATACTTGATCGATATCATCTCCAGTAAACACTGTTCAGCCCAAGGTCTGAGGTTTAGCCATTTAAATACTTGATGGATATCATCTTCAGTAAATAGTCCAGTTCACAGTCTGAAGGCCAGCCCTTCCCAAGTAAGCACAACATGACTATCAACTCAAGTGTTCGGGTCTTCCTGGCTTACTGCATGATGCCTAACTCCAAATAATTGTCTCTTTACTTCCTTCTCAACGAGATGACTGACATATATTTTGTCTTATTTTTAGAACTTGAAGGAAACGATAAAATCCAAGCAGTGGGACGTGCTTTGGCGGAATTACCTCACGCACATTACGCCTCTCTGAAATATCTAATGTGTCATTTAAACAAGTAACGTTTGTTTTGTTTTGTTTTGTTTTGTTTTGTGTTTTGTGTTTTGTGTTTTGTGTTTTGTGTTTTGTGTTTTGTGTTTTGTGTTTTGTGTTTTGTGTTTTGTGTTTTGTGTTTTGTGTTTTGTGTTTTGTGTTTTGTGTTTTGTGTTTTGTGTTTTGTGTTTTGTGTTTTGTGTTTTGTGTTTTGTGTTTTGTGTTTTGTGTTTTGTGTTTTGTGTTTTGTGTTTTGTGTTTTGTGTTTTGTGTTTTGTGTTTTGTGTTTTGTGTTTTGTGTTTTGTGTTTTGTGTTTTGTGTTTTGTGTTTTGTGTTTTGTGTTTTGTGTTTTGTGTTTTGTGTTTTGTGTTTTGTGTTTTGTGTTTTGTGTTTTGTGTTTTGTGTTTTGTGTTTTGTGTTTTGTGTTTTGTGTTTTGTGTTTTGTGTTTTGTGTTTTGTGTTTTGTGTTTTGTGTTTTGTGTTTTGTGTTTTGTGTTTTGTGTTTTGTGTTTTGTGTTTTGTGTTTTGTGTTTTGTGTTTTGTGTTTTGTGTTTTGTGTTTTGTGTTTTGTGTTTTGTGTTTTGTGTTTTGTGTTTTGTGTTTTGTGTTTTGTGTTTTGTGTTTTGTGTTTTGTGTTTTGTGTTTTGTGTTTTGTGTTTTGTGTTTTGTGTTTTGTGTTTTGTGTTTTGTGTTTTGTGTTTTGTGTTTTGTGTTTTGTGTTTTGTGTTTTGTGTTTTGTGTTTTGTGTTTTGTGTTTTGTGTTTTGTGTTTTGTGTTTTGTGTTTTGTGTTTTGTGTTTTGTGTTTTGTGTTTTGTGTTTTGTGTTTTGTGTTTTGTGTTTTGTGTTTTGTGTTTTGTGTTTTGTGTTTTGTGTTTTGTGTTTTGTGTTTTGTGTTTTGTGTTTTGTGTTTTGTGTTTTGTGTTTTGTGTTTTGTGTTTTGTGTTTTGTGTTTTGTGTTTTGTGTTTTGTGTTTTGTGTTTTGTGTTTTGTGTTTTGTGTTTTGTTGTGTTTTGTTTTGTTTTGTTTTGTAATGTAATGTAATGTAATGTAATGTAATGTAATGTAATGTAATGTAATGTAATGTAATGTAATGTAATGTAATGTAATGTAATGCATGGATTAGAGCGGGTTCTCCGGAAAATATCAAGTAGAAGGATTATAATTGCGGCGCCACAATGAGTCACGACTTCGCAGCGCTTTATATTCTGCCTGTTCGTTCGTTCGTTCGTCCGTCCGTCCGTCCGTCCGTCCCTTCGTTTATTTATTCGTTCGTTCGTTCGTTCGTTCGTTCGTTCGTTCGTTCGTTCGTTCGTTCGTTCGTTCGTTCGTTCGTTCGTTCGTTCGTTCGTTCGTTCGTTCGTTCGTTCGTTCGTTCGTTCGTTCGTTCGTTCGTTCGTTCGTTCGTTCGTTCGTTCGTTCGTTCGTTCGTTCGTTCGTTCGTTCGTTCGTTCGTTCGTTCGTTCGTTCGTTCGTTCGTTCGTTCGTTCGTTCGTTCGTTCGTTCGTTCGTTCGTTCGTTTGTTTGTTCGTTTGGTCGTTCGTTTGGTCGTTTATTCGTTTGGTCGGTCGTTCGTTCGTTTGTATACGGAATGCAATAGCCACGGCACTTATTTTTAGGACTGGGCCTGATTTTGAATAGGCGTCTGGGCAATCTCGTACCCAGAGCCTGCGATCCTTTTGGTCAGTACCAAGGAACGGAGACTCTGGGAAACTCCGATGAAAAAGTCCCGAAATCGGGGTCTTTGGTCCCAGTCCTCTGGTTCCCAGTTCCTCATATAAATTTGTAGCTGTCATGTTGATGATCGTTCGCTAGTCCGAAGACCAGGGAAATACTGTTTACCGATGAATTTACAAGGCTCTCGACAAAGCATTTCGTGTAAGCTAAGAATGGCCATTCTTTGCTTTTCTCCTAATCGTTGACCGGACGATTTGAGCCGTAGGTTTTATTTGCCCGCGTCGGCCGTGATCGGCTCGGTTCAGCTGCTCAGGTAAGGAATTGTACTTTCTGTTAGGAATTTTGGCTAAATTATATCATGGTTATATCGACCTTGCATTCTCTAATGTTATTTTAAAGTTCTGAGACGAAACTGCGAATAAATACGAGACGAATCAGACGACAGATGTTGTTTGGCGACAAAGCGACAATAATAATAGTTTTAACTTGTAAATTATCGGGATTTTCACTGTTTGTGTTCAATTGTATATTGGGTTTGTCGTTTATAATTGAATTTGAATTTAATCAAGTTTAAATAACAATAATTACAAATTTATATAATTATAATGTTATTTAGGTAGGTTTAAAACAGAATTCAAGATTCCATCGAGTTTAAACCACCAAATAATATATAAATCTACCGTATAATACAATATATGTATAGGTTACTTATCACTAATTTAAGTATAAATAAATAAACAATAATATACATCTATCAGTAACAAAATTAATAATATTAAATAAATACGTAATCCTACTAATCATTCATAATAACATTTTCCATTATATAACAAATAAAGTTTACGTCGGAATATCGCAAGTGACTCAGACTCACGTACATTCAAGGGCAGCCCATTCCATAATCTACATATTCGTATGAAATAACTGTTTTTAAAAGCTTCAGTTCTACTGAAATGAACACTTAAAGTTAGATTGTCTATACTTCTAAGATTTCTGATGTTAATACGAAAAGAGACATACTGCGAGATATCTAATTCACATATGCCCTTAAAACATTTATAAAAAAATATAAGGTCTAGAATCTCTCTCCTGTGTATCAAGGGCAAAAGTTCTAATTTTAGTAACCTTTCATTATAGTTTAAGTCTTTGCCAACAATAAATCTCGTGGCTTTCCTTTGTACTTGCTCTAAAGCTCTTATATTTCTCTTAGTGTAAGGGGACCAAACAGGGCAAGCATACTCAAGCCGAGATCTAACCCATGTTAGATATAATTGTTTCTTAACTTGAGTATCACTTATATCCTTACAGGTACGATACAAGAGATTAAGCATCCTGTGAGACTTTGATACAATAAAATCAATGTGTTCATTCCAGTTTAAATTATGAGATATAAGTATTCCTAGATCCTTTTCGATTATAACTCTATTCAATTTCCAATTGCCAAGATAGTAATCTCTTTCAAACGGTACTTTTTTTCGTGTTATTCTCATAACTTTGCACTTAGAGAGGTTAAATTCCATACCCCAGGTCTTAGCCCAATCTAAAAGCCTGTTAAGATCATTCTGCAATGCATTACCATCTTCTTGCCCCAAAATTACTCTAAAACACTTAGAGTCATCTGCAAACAATGGCAGACTAGTTTCTCTAGAAATACATTTTGGCATATCATTAATATATATGAGAAACAACAGGGGTCCTAAGACTGACCCCTGAGGTACTATGTAATTGGTAAATAATCTGAAGCCTTACCATTAATCACAACCCTATGCTGTCGACCCAATAAATATGCCTGAAGCCAAGATAACAAATTACCCTTTATACCGAAAGACTCTAGTTTATACAAAAGTTTATTGTGAGAGACTTTACCAAAAGCTTTGGCAAAGTCTAAGTATATAACATCAACTTGTTGTTTTTCCTCAAGTGCCGTTGCATATTCATGAACTACTTGAGTGAGCTGAGAGACAGTGGATCTACCTGGGAGAAACCCATATTGCCATTTACAGAGATGTAACTTAACACTATCGAATAATCTATCATAGACCTGCTTTTCCATCACTTTAGACAAAATATCCAAAAGAGATATCCCCCTATAATTTGGTACAAGTGCCTTAGACTCACACTTATGTATCGGTACCATATTTATATTCTTCCATTTGTCGGGGAATACACCCCTTTCAATGCACAAATTAAATAGCAGACAAAGTGATGGTGCAACTTCATATGTGTTACAAAACGTTGATAAATCAATTAAACAGGTTAGCAACGTGCACAGAATTTTAATTTTCACTGTTATTTATTGCTGGGTCGAGATTGATTGAACTAACCAATCAGGTGCCGAGTTTCATCGGAGTTTCCCAGAGCCTCCGCTCCTTGGTACTGACCAAAAGGATCGCACGCTCTGGGTACGAGATTGGCGTCTGGGATAAACCCAATCTCGTTGGGATTAACACGCGAAGCAGCTTTCACGCGGCAAGGTCACATGCATGAAGGGGTACAGTTGCGGCAAGGGGCTTCCCTAATATGGAGATCTATTCCAAGACTCAAATTCTATTTTTTCTATCTCCAGCTATAAATACAAGCATGGTAATTTAATTTGACCATTTATTAACAAGGCTGTTTTTTACGCAGGCCAGATCTGATCATGACCCTATCTGCCTGCGGCGGTCACGAATATTTTTTGACATGATAGATAAAAAAATGCGCGGAATGCGTACATAAAGTACAGCAAAGTGAAATATATATACATCATTGTCCGTGGGCCTAGCCCATACATTGATTCTTTGGAGATCGAGATCAAGTGAAAAATGATGAATTAACTGTGCGAGGAGATTCACAATGACCATCTTTTTGTTACTGGAGCTTTTCGTTTTTAATAATTATATGAAAAATCTGACTTCCCCGACCGGGAATCGAACTCAAGGTCTTAATTAACGCATTAACGCCGGATTAACGCATAGGCGCTCTGACCACTGAGCTATTTATTATAACCCTTCTTCTCAAGTCTCTACAGGAAGACATCTCGTCTTCTTTAAGACTCTTTATAATTTCAAATTTGTTTTGTTTTTAATGCGAATTTGTTAAAAAAAATTGTTTGTGCTCATTTCCATAGATTCAAAATACAAAAAAGTAAGAAAGGGGCCTTCAAATTTGAAAAAAAAACCCGCAGCAGACGATTTTATTCGTCAAGGGGAGGGTTCTCAGGCGCCAAGGGGTTCATCGGTCAGGTAAGAACGAGCGAAAAACAAAAGGTTATACCCACGGTGAAAACAGTTCCAATATATAATCACAACTCACTATAGGCACTTTGAAGTTTTCCTAGTTTTTTGGATAATAGGGCCGTTTGTATACGAGAGCCCATACTTACAAAGGACGCCCCTTACATAAGACGCGAAACATTCGTATTAAAAGGTACAAAAATCTTACACAAGCCGTGTCTTATTCAAAAACGCCGTATAAATGGGTTAGTTTGCGTCTTATGTAAGCCACGTCTTACTGTATCGACTCTCGTATAAACAGCCCTAATATATCGGGTAATTGACTATGGCGAAGATAACAGGTTTTTTAATTGTTATTTTCAGGGTAGCAAAGTTTCAACCGCAAAACATGATGAATCCGGAAAACTTATCAATCGTTTTTGGTCCAACACTGATGAGACTTCCTGAAGATATGAATCCGTTGCAATCTTTAGACCTGATCAAATTTCAAAAACTTTCTGTACAGTGTATGATTGATGAGTACGACACGTTATTCGAGGGTAATTAAGTAACAGATTAATATTGACTATATTAGCTCTATTACACAAGATGTTTTATATACATGAAAGAACTGCTTTGGTTTTAAAACTCAGCTTTATACATTACTGAAAGCTGCTCGAACTTTTACTGATCCGACACTCTACCTCTTAAAAGAAATTTGCCGCCGTGAACAGTGGTTGAAAAAGTGATTTCTTAAGGTTCTCAGGCGCAGGTTGTTGATTAGGGACTTTAAGAAAACACAACGACTACGACTACGGCAACGTGTTTGCACAATAGAATTTTATGTCATATACAAAGAACTTTTGCAAATGGCGGTCCCAAGAGTAATCTTTACGCCGTCGTGACTCCATTGACAACGTAGAAAAAGCATTTTTACGTTGTAAAGACAACGCGAAACCTGAGTCACTACAGAAGCCTTGGAAAAGCTTAATATTACTCTCGCGACTACCATAGATTGAACAAGTGTTCTTCCTCAAGAATTTAAGAACAAAACGAGTCCGTGCGTTTATGTATCTTAAAATTTGAATGTATAAATACACCACCATTTAATATCACTGTTAAAGTGTATATGAAACGAAAATTAAGTTTGTCTTATTTGAAAGAACTTTACAATAATGGGGAATATCAATTTACAGCTTTTTCATATTTTACTTAGTTCTTGAGATATTTAGACTTATGTGATGTTCAAATGAGATAACTTATGGTTCTTTTTTTTGCTAATTAACATATTCGAAAATCGTGAGTATTTTTAAGATTATTGAACAAAATCACTTGTAACTTGTCTTTCATGTTTAGTTGCATGAACTGTAGTAATATGCAAAGTTTCAAGTGATTTTGTTCAATAATCTTAAAAATATTCACGATTTTCGAATATGTTAATTAGAAAAAAACGAACCATAAGTTATCTCATTTGAATATTACATAAGTCTAAATATCTCAAGAACTAAGTAAAATATGAAAAAGCTGTAAATTGATATTCCCAATTATTTTAAGAGTTCTTTCAAATAAGACAAACTTAATTTTAGTTTCATATATACACTTTAAACTTTCTACCGTAGCCGTAGTCCGTTGTCTGAATCTTAAAGTCCCTGTTGTAGGAGAGCGACGGAAGCGGTCGCGGTTAAATGGGATGACTCAAAGGGACTCGTCCAGTCATTTCGCGGTTTCTCCAAAATATGTCCTCAAATTTGGTTTTCCAAATTTGTCGTCAAGCTTCAGAGACCCTCAAGATTTTTAGCAATTTTATGGATACCCTAACCACAACATAAACCCTAGCTTATTGGAAAAAACATATTTGACGACATATTTTGGAAAAGAGAACGTAGGAGTCTAACGTTTCGAGCGAAGGCCCCTCGTCAGAGAGAAACGTGGAGAGTGTAAACAAACAATGAGCTTATATACGAAAGGTAATCATGTGACCCATTTATCGATTTGTTATTGCTATTTTGATTTGATTGGCTAATTTTTTGCATCTCATTATCAATTTGTTATTGTCATTTTTATCTGATTGGCTTATTTTTGGTCACATGATTACCTTTCGTATATAAGCTCATTGTTTGTTTACACTCTTTACGTTTCTCTCTGACGAAGGGCCTTCGCTCGAAACGTTAGACTCCTACGTTCTCTGTTTCGGCAGTATATCTAACATTGCTATATTTCGATTGTTGTTTCTACACTGCCTACGCAGCACGCTACTTTTATTACACTGTTTTGGAAAAGGACTGCATGGACAGGTTCCTTTGTGTCATCCCTTGACCGAACAAGTTTTGGGTTTACATACGTATATACGTGTATAAAGTAGTATGCTTAGGCAACTACTATAGATAGTTTTTGTCGTGTTTTACTCAGTTTGGGACATGATATAGATCAAAATTGTATCTAAGATGGCTGATACTAGATCAGGTTAACAACTTTCAAAGCGCAATTAAAGACCAATACGCACTTACCATGATGCACAGCGGTTTGTTTATTATGCTTTAACCAAGCGACGCGGGTGTAAATCAGGTCACTGGGTTGCTGTTTCGTGTATCGGTCGATCTTTCACGACAGATACATGGAACACCAACCTAAAAGTGCTTGTCGTTTTACTACAAACTCGTCGCATGCATCGGTCGGATTGTATTGGAAATACACAGCGAGGACAGCTAGAGTGCTTGCTAGCCGATGTGTGCTCAGCGAAACTCCAGAGGCAATAATCTCTTCTCCGCAGAGGCTCTTGTAAATTAACAGGGGAGGCGAAGGTGCGGGAGCAAAGTGGAAGGCGTGCGGTGGATTCCCCGCGCGCGCCTTCCTCGCCTGCGCCTCTTTGCCTCCCCTATTAATTAATTTACTAGAGTCTCTGCGGAGGAGAGAGGGTAATTAAATTCTCTCTCGACTTTAGCTTTAGGAGGCATAACACTGTAGACCGATAAAAATGACTTTGTTCAGCTAAATCAAACAAATAGACAATAGAATTATCAAGCACATATACTCCAATGATATTAGAAGAACCTCGCGTAACTATAAGCCAATTGGTAATCTCGACTGCGCACCAAAATGACGCGTTCTGCGTTGGGATAAAAGTTATTTTAATCCGTAACATCAGGCTATAAGCCGCAGGATCATTTGCATTTTGATTTACGCTTCCGAGTTCGTATTTATTGAATTATTACTGAATTATTATTTCCCCAGCCTGATGTTATGAATTGAAGTTTAATCCCGACGCAAAACGCGTCATTTTGATCCGCGCCGTCGAGATTACAAACTGACTTATTGTAAGTAATTGCATGGCATTGAGGTTGATTAGTGATTAAATGTACCCGAAAGTTGAGGGAGATTTATTCGCCCTCGGGGACTTTTACTAAACCTCGCGAGGTTTGAGGAACAATTTAATCACTAATCAACCGATGCTATCGATTTGTAATATTACGGTTTCCAAGGAAGAAGGAGAAGTAAAACAAGAACGCTTTTGGCCGAGTCAACTTCAGAGTGAATAAATTATAGAGTTGTGATTAATACTATTGAGAATTCGATAAGTGTTCACTTCATGTATTTGTTAGTTTTTATATGCAAAAGTGAACTTTGGCGCAAACATTAGGTATGATTAGTTACTAATCGTACCTAATCTTTATGCATCGGGTTATTTAGAGATTAAATGTCCGTGTGGGAATAATGAAAACCGAGGTGGCCGTGGCATTAAGATTATAACGGATTAAATGCATCATGGTAATTATAGCTTTAGTTCGCAGAATTTTATTGGTTCCAGAAATTGACCGACGACCGCAGTGCATCGTGGTGTAAGGTGCGCATGGTCATTTGTAATACTTCAGGCAAAACTGACACAGCAGATATGTACTTTTATCTCATTGGTTTGGGTTTTAAACTTTGTGCTTTTGTTGCACATACCATTTAATTTAACTTTTAGTAAGTACATCATACGTGGTATTTTAAATCTTAATGATAAATAGGAAGTTCTCAGAAGAGTTGGATATCATATTAATAAAGAAAAATAAGTAAAAAGAGAGTGAGTGAACTTCACTGTGTTTTAATAAAAATGTGGAAGTAAACTTTAAATGAACACATGGATTTCTAATTCGCACTGAATGTTTCCCACTTTTGTATAGGGTTAGCCTGCAAAGCTGGCACTCGGGGCGCACCGCTTTCAAGTCAATCCACTCCACTCGGCGTCAAGATGATATATGTGATTGACAGCTAAAGCTATATTCACACGTATCCGGCTTTTTTTAAAGTACGGGTCAAAAGTGCAACCGTGACGAAATTTACTAACCTCATATTTCCCGTTGCGCCTGCAAATTCCCCCCTATTAATTTCGACAGGCAATACAAAGAACGAGTCAGGTCAAAAGTGAAGTCAGTTTCACCACTGAAGCGGTCCAATAGATTTAGTACCCCTCAGATGAGTAGTGAAAAACAAAATGGCGGCGTAGTTGTCTTAAACTATTGCAGATGAAACTGGCTGGTTTTTTCAACTTATAGCTCAGAAAATCTTGAGCTAAGAAGGGGAAACTAACATTTAACAGAAAATACATAACCCAAATGTACAATTTACAAAGTTAAGATGGTAAATCCACTTTAAAAATCGTCTTAAGAGTTTACAAAACCCGATTTGAATTGTCAGGTTGACAATAATGTGTTGTCAGACAAATTAAAATCCACAAATATTGAACTAGCAACACATATTTATGAGTACAACCATTATTATTACTCAGCAAAGTGTGGTTTTGAAGTAATAAATTAATCAGCTTGGATCTGTGATTGCCTGCAAATACCGTCGTGACATCACCACACATTCCTTAGTCTTATTTAATAAAAAATAGAAAGAAAGGACGCCCTGTATGTAACTTGATGCAAACACTCGAGAGTGAATTTGAGCTGTGATTTGAGAGAATTCGAAATTCGCATAAACTTTCAATTATTAATATATAGAAATATAGTAAGGTTAGATGTACTGCCGAAACAGAGAACGTAGGAGTCTAATAACCTTACCACAGTGACCTTACGCAGCACTCTACTTTTTCACACTATTAATATATAGCCCGCGCAGCCTGTCCTTGCTCGGTTATGGGCGATTTTCACGGTGTGCGCGCTCATCGTTTTGGAAAGGAATTGGCGGGCTCTTGGCGGGCTCTCTACAAAGTATGCAATGGCAAACAGACTTGCTAGCAACAACAGCAGAATAACAGTGGTAAATATCCAGAAACTGTATCTATATTTTGTTTATTTTAAATGCCAGTTTTTTTGAAAAATGATGCGCGCGCAACACCCTGAAACTCGCCAAAACAACAAACATTGATCGCCATATAGATGCGTGCTTTGGAGCTGTCGACATGTTTTAGGAAAGTCCAAGGATAGTTCGAGAATTCAGAACTGAAAGAATTGTTTGTCACAATTGCAACAAAGTCAACAAACTTGTTTGTGAGAACGAACATATTATTATATAAAGGTACAGTATTTGCTTGAAAAACAAGTTGTTTCGAGATGTGAGAAACATAAGTTATATAGTTTCTAAATATTGAACTGATCCAGTATTAAAAAGGTAAAAGATTCATAATTAACTTATGTATGTTTTAATATCCCTATTAATTGTTTTGTCCTAATTATTTTGATGATTTCATACGTTCATAAATTATTCATTGTCATATTTTGTTGCTTAATTAAACTATTAGTGGCACTTCTGATATTAAAATTTCCGATAGTGCATGACCATGTCAAGTTGTAAATTACTTTTATTTTTTTAATAAATGAATTTTTTAAGCTTAAATGTTATAAATTATTATAGTGACAGTGATGTGAGATATCAATGAGTGGGGGGTGAGTTAATTATTTTTCATAATTTTTTTTCCACATAGCTATTTTCTATTTATTTATAAAAGTGGTGAAAGAGGCTTTTTATTTTGCAGACCTGGGTGATATCGAGAACTTTTTTTCCACACGTAAAATTGTAGTTTATTATATAAATTATAAAATAGAGTGGTTTGATAAACAAAAAAAATTGATAAATCACTTGTGTAATTATCACAAAAATTAATGCATTAGCGTTTACTGCTCTATTTTTGTGGGGACTATTTTTTTATATATATAATAAACAGAATAATACATGAATGCTTGGAAATATGAATTTATTTCTCGTGTTGATCAAGATTTAATATACTTCACTTTGTTCACTCGTGAGATATCCTGAGTGTATGGTAGGCCGAGTCTAGGTTTCGGCTTGGGTTTTTTGTTGGTTTGTTTTTGTTTTTGGGTGTCATGATCTTGCATTTTTGCACTTTTTACTTCTACTACTTTTCATACTTCCGGTGAGTTGTTAGCCAATGATGTGGCTTTTGAAAGTGACTGACTGACTTTGTAGTTAAACAGTGATCAGATATAGCTGACATCTGTCGTGATTGTAAATATGTGTGTGTACTAAGTACTAGTGTATACATCACATTCAGCCTTCGTCGATAAAAGATAAAAAACGATAAAAATGCATGGTACTCCCAACATGCAATTTAGAACATTCTTATTATATGGATAAATTTATTGCTCCTTTGGAGTCACAATCATTTTAAAATAATTTATCTAATATGTGTGATTATTGTGCCTAAATCAGACTCCTTCATCCACAAAATTACGTATTTGACACCTAATCTTAATATTTACCACATTCCTTCATACTCTAATTTTCATTCAAATTAGCTAGTATGTACACTTAACCTTTCACCTCACCAAATTATCACTAAGGTTCCAAGGTCTTCTTCTGTAAGACACCAAAGGCATTTGACCAAACATTTTTCTCCTGTCCTCTGAAGAATGCAAGATAGGCTTAGGGTTAGGGTTAGGGTTAGATAATTTTACATACCTAAAATTATTGATTCCCTTTGGCCTATCTTGCATTCTTTAGAGGACATGAGAAAAATTTCAGGCTGATATGGTGGGGAGGACCGAATGATGATGTCCTATGTGCTCATGTCAACATGCATTCATGAAAAAAAAATTTCTGTTGACTTTGGCAGAGAGGAAATCATGAAATTTTCTCTTACAATATGACCCAGTACAGTAGCGTACAGTTTAAATGTTTAATTTTACTTGGGAATCCAGCTCCTGACTCAACAAAACATAAAGTTACGTATGTTACATACTGTAAATATTTTGTGCTATGCATTTAACACTGACTATATAAATTAAATGTTTCCTTGCCAGTGAGTGTGATAGCTGTTACTAGTACATGGTAAAAACATACTAAATGTACAACTAAATTGATAATATTTTTGAATATTAACTTTTTTCAAAAGTTATATTTTTCAACATCACTTAATAATTTAAATAATAGTTTGGAAGATTTTCTAAATAGTATTTTTTTTTTCAATATTTATGTTTTTTTGTCTGTCTGTCTATCCTTTATAGCAGCAAAGCCAACTCCAACCATTATTGCTCCAACAACCATTGACTGTGCTACTACTCGAAGCCGCATCAGGTAACGACTTGTGCTCATGGGTCCTCTGTTCTTGTATGCATAAGCACCATAAATAAGGGCACCCACTGTTCCAAGAATTCCTAATAAAAGAAACAAAATGTTTTCTTTTAAATTTAAGCGTACCTGCACAGCTACTGTATAACATTTCTAACAGTTTGTGTAACAATCTAGTTCTCATGAGAACCAGCATTTCAAGGCCAGTTGATAATTTTTCATTTTTTGTGAACCAAGAAAATCCTGCATGGCAATTAAGGCCCTGGGAAAAAGATTAGGTTTACATTTTTCTGTTATAAACTGAACCCTTACCAACCAACCAAAATCTTTTTAGTACATAACACATATACCAGATTCTCAAAGGTTTTTTTGTAGAACAGTATGGGGAAAACAGTGCCATATCCAGAGATAATTTGTGCATACCAGCTAGTCAGGGGTAAATTTATGACAATATTGAAGAATCCTCTATGGGGACCAAAATGTAGAGTCTCAAAGATGATTTTTCCTACAGTACAGTCAGAGGTGTGATTTTTAACATTGTGAGGGGTACTTTATGATTCTTTGGCAACCTAGTGCTGGTGTCTCAAATTCTCTGGATACCATATATGGTGCTGGAAAATCTTGAATTGGAAAACCACTAAATTATACTATTTTTCACCCTTGTGTAGAACAATGGAAAGAACCAAAAAAATTTCCACGTAATAGGTAATTCTATTGCATTACCTATAATATTTAACCCTTTATCGCCCAGCAATGTCTTTAGTATTTTACTCTGGCTAACGCCAGACGATTTTACTCATCAATGGAGTGGCTACTGGGTGATAAGGGGTTAATAGACTATCTCGGTTAACCCTTTATTGCCCAACGATGTCTTTAGTATTTTACTCTGGCTAGCACCAGATGATTTTACTCATCAATGGAGTGGCTACTGGGTGATAAGGGGTTACAGTAATAGACTATCTCGGTTAACCCTTTATCGCCCAGCGATGTCTTTAGTAGTTTACTCTGGCTAATGCCAGATGATTTTACTCGTCAATGGAGTGGCTACTGGGTGATAAAGGGTTAATAAATCTGTACCTTAAAAGTGACATGCAGTGGTGTATAGACAGGATGCTGAAGCAACTCACCCGACCATAGAACTATATACCCCCCTCAACACGTTTCTCCCTGGATTTCAACTTTTCATGAGAATGGTCTTGGCAACCATTGGAGAGTGTGTGTGTAGTCACCCCCTTGACCAGCCCCCCCCCCCCCCCCCCTCACTACACCCCCAGAATGTTGTTCACTCCTTTGATATTAATTGACAATTTCTGACAAAACCCTGGCATATCAGAAACTCAGTATGATATACAGTACAGTATAAAGAACTGTGATCTGGTATCTTCAGTACAGATACTGTATGTCAGACAGTTAGTATGCTTAGTGGTAAACCATCAAGTGGCTATAAGTTTAGGATTACATGGTATGTACTTTAATATGTTAGGAAGTATTGCTTCACTTCACATCATCAACTACTGTAATACTCCCAATAATAGCTAGGTCTAAAGTGTCTGAGTGAGCTCACTCAGGATAACAGACCAGTGTTATGTGTACAGTATTACTATAGTGGCTGAGTATTTCTACAGTTGCTCGATGAACATGATTATTGTTTTCCTTCTTTCCTTAAGAAATTATGAGATTAATTCTTCACTTGAGTCTACTTCAGGATGTACAAACATCTGGCTGGTATGTATTTCATAATATGAATTGCCAAAAATGATGTCACATTAAAATTAGAAATATAGTTACAGTACTTAATTCTAATAATTTAAAAGTGCAAATTAATAAACTCAAAAACAAAAATATCATGAGCGACCAGCATTAGAATAAGGTTAAGAAATGGAATAGTATCTAAGAACTATTATCTAGAATGGGGATATTTCAACGTATTATGCAATAATCTTATAGTATAAACAAGAAACGCTAATTTAAAGGACCTAGGACTTCGAAAAATTAAAAATTACGGGCTCATTCTTTTAATTCTGCTGGAACGCTTTAGTGTTAAACTGTCAGTCACATGAGGTACATAAAGTCAGACGCTAAACAATATATTTTATAACAAAGTATAATATATATAATAATTACTATCAGTACTCTCTTACCTAGCGGGACAAATGGTTGATCTCTACTTTTTCTCAGAAGTTTCTCCTTTTCTGATTCTTCAACGAACGGAGTTGTTAATTCGGCGACTTCGCTTGGGCTCGGTGCTTTTCTAGCGGCCATAGTTTATTGCGTCTTTTATTTCTAACTCTGGACGGTCGTTAGTCTGTACTATATCTTCTGTTTGCCAGACTTTCCTTTAATCCTTTTAGAGTTAGGCAATATAAAATAGGTATTTGTGACAGGTATGACGTCACTGATTTCTATTTGATGTCACTGATTTGTATTTGACGTCATGAAACGGAAAGTCACGGCTCAACGTCCATGACGCGCCCGTCCTTGTAACAGCGGAAGCAGAAAGTGTCATCTGCTTTGCTTCAAAATCTTACTCATACTGTGGCTAAACAAAACGTTATCGTACCTAAGAATTGTAAGCAGAAAGTAAATTCTCAAGCCTAAAATCTTATGTACATGATGGATTTATTATATCTGCATAATTTCACGTGAATTATTTGTTGAAATTGAATCGGCACCTAGTTAATTATAATTACTAGCTGAATTATAATACAGAACTGCTGAATCATGTTACAGCTAGTTCAACCATTCTGCAACTGGTAAAATTATCTTAAAATTAGTTGAGTCTATGTATACTAACTTAAAAGATTGAAATTAGAATATTAGATAATTATAAGTTTAGTTTTATAAACGAATCTTTTTTGGTTTTAAACATCGAACAACACATAAATGTGATGTTTATATACTTGAAGGTAATGTCTCAATAAAGCGTTTGCATGCGAGTTGCTGATAGAATCCGCCAGTTGCGTATCAATATTGCAAAGTCGCACGCAAGAGAACATCCGGTTTGACTATAAGATTCTATTTTTCATATAAAACTGTCTCACAAACAACCTACGTCTATAAACCGGTCATGATTTAGGGGTAGACAATACCTGGCAACACAATGGAATACAATAGAAACAATTGTTTCTATTGTATTCCATAACATTGTGTTGCCAGGTATTGTCTACCCCTAAATCATGACCGATACAATAGAATACAATAGACAATTTACTCTCAAAATAGTAAATGCCCCTAAATCATGACTCAAATATATGTACGTCTTCGCCGTACAGCCTCGGGCACTTTCTGAGACCTCGGACAAATATTAGGGAGCATAACGTATACAATAGAATTTTTCTCACACAACAAAGAAAATTAATAATTTTCAGTCCCAACAGTAATCCTAACGCCGTCCCGTTCTACATACAACGTAATTCAGATCATTTTCACGTCTTCAGGACGACGTTAACTACGGAAAAACGGCGAAACCTGTTAGTCGAGTTTGACTTCAAATTATCCGACAAACTGATTTCTTTTAGAACTCTAAAGCTTTTTGCTGCCTCCCTGGTGGGAGGCAGCACACTATTCTCAACATCTCTCTTGGGTTACCCTGTATTCGCTACTCGTGCTCAGTCTTTTTGCCGAGCTATGTATGGCTGCATATATCAATTTTCGGATTTGGAGATTTCGAGATGTTTGGTTCTGAACCCCCCTGACCATGCAACAGATCAGTTGCCCACATAACTAAGAAGACACACCAGTTGCCTGCGGAGGAGGCTAGGCGCTAAGTAAAGCGGCCAATGATCATGTCTTTTATACTTGCTTGTGGAAGTATTCATCAAGGCCATGAACGTTTTAGTGGTCAGTCTCGAGGAAAACAGTGCTCTTTTATGAGTATCAGCGCTGTTAACGGCACAAACAATTCAAGTGAACGATTGGAATTCATCTACGATCGACCTATCGACCCCTCGTCCCCTCGTGAGACAGACTTGATCCAAGTCTACGATCGACCGAGTCTTGTGCAAGGAGACAATAATTATGTACTTGAATGCTTTTCACAATGGTCTTATCCCTCTTGAAGAATTGTTGTCGCTGAACAACCTACCAACTATTAACCAGGCAGCACTTCCTTGCGATAGTAACTTCTAGCTACTACGTAATAATTCGTGGTTTCTGCTAGATACTGAACTCTAGATTGCCGTCGTCGGCCTAGCTTGCTTAAGCTCCCTAATATCCAGTACGGACCAGGATCCTATTTATAGGACTAGCTCACTGACCTATATATAACTGAACTGCGTGCTATTATTTTTTGGTTGGGAAAAGTGTGAGTGTGACCAAAAATATTTTTTAAAATGGCGGCATTTATAGGTCGTTCTTGGTCCTTCTGCTAATGGTACAGGTCGCTCACCGATACCTTAGAACCGGACTGTTGACACAGGTTTTTAAAACTGCATTTTGCTCGGCAATAATTCAGTCGAATTATATTAGAAGATGAGAAAGTCGATTACCGTTGCGCTGCGTATGATGACCGATGGCAAAAATTTAAATCGAATATATCACTATAAAATGCATGAAATATATACCAAGACCCATGAGCAATATGTTTCAAGTTATAACAATTCTTATTCAAATCTTTAAATTACCTTAATATTTTTAAAGGCAGTGTTACTGCACTTAGTTTGATCTTCTTGAGGTGACACCGGCCGTTCATATAGTATGCAACTCGCCGAAATATATTTCAAACTCGACTCGGAAAGATATAAACATCAACAAATACAAAGCACAAACAAGATGAAACAAGGTAAGACTGAACATTTATTTCGAATTTCTATGGGTCTTGGTATATATTTCATGCATTTTATAGTGATATTCGATTTGAATTTGTGCCATGGGGCTTTTTAAAATTATATGCTGGGCTTTAATATTCCTGACAAGATAACAAAAGGAATACACTGCTCGCGTGCAATCTCGTCCCCGCGTGCAAAAGGGTGTACGTTTGGGCCGCCTGTGTTTCGGCCACGAGAAAAAAAGACTAAGACTGACATCTAAGATTACCGCATAGGGACCTGGAACAGACGTCCAAAAATTCGCCGTGTTTTGCCTCACCTTTTCGTCCAGCGATTGACTGGATTCAGCCTTCCAAGTATGTATAGAGTTCACTGGGTTGCTTCCGACATGCAATTTAAAACATTTAATATAAATATATTAATTTAAGAATATTTTTGTTTTCTCTTTTGGAATCAGAGTAATTTATTCAATATAAATGTTATTATTACAGCTATGCACATCAAGTTACAATGTTTCCTCACTCTCTCTCTTTGATACTCCCAGAGTATATAAGTATATTATCCAAACTAATCTAAAACATAGTTGATAAAAAATAAACGTGGTTTGAATCTCGGCAAACTTCAAAGCGGTTAACAATCGAACTACGATTCATGTTGAAAGATACCTGAAGGACAGGTGCACAAATCCTTTGTTTTAACAGTACGATTCAGCGATTGAATGCAATTGAACCCAAATGTTGCTAATGCATGATTTCTCTATTATACGTAAAATACAATATGTTCAGTAACCTTGAAAGAGCACAGCACAGATTTCTATAAACCTGAACAAAAACATAAAATAATGACTTTTGTCGAGTTTCTTTATATATTTTCTATTATAAACTATATGTCTACAACAACCAATGCATGCAGTCCAAGCATTTTGATGTTTATTCATCTGCTCTTTATGTTCATAGACTAAGCCGTATTTATTTCTTTGTGACGTTCGGAGAATTATATTATGTAAATTTGCAAATAATAGGTTTCTTTTAATTTAGTTGTTAGATCAAAACGTCATCGTAATATAATAGAGAATTGGAAGAAGTTAACTTAGAACTATATCTGGTGTTAAAGTCGTGGCCCGAGAGCCACTAATCAACTGATAAAAAATGTGAGTTTTCAATTCAGTCATTGTTGGTATATTTGTGGTATCAGGCAGAGTCATCTTGTATAAAGTAGCGTCATCAATTTGTGTTGCATAGACTAGTGTTCTACTTCTGAACCGTATTAGAAGTAATAGTTCAAATACGAGACGGAGGACTTTACCGGGATTTCAAAGTCCGAGTGCTTTTTGAAAACGCGAGCCAAAGGCAAGCCTTTTTAATGCACGAGGGCTTTGTAATCCCGGTAAAGTCCGACGTTGAGTATTTGAACTGACTTCTCAAACTCAAAACTCCGAAGAAACCTCTGAAACGTAATATAATTTGCCTTATTTCAAAGTCCCAAGACTTTGAAAACGTATTTTGCATTATTTCAAAGTACTAGTACTTTTCCTCCGATTTCAGTGCACTGATTAAACATTAATTTCTTTTGGTTTTGGTTCATGAATTATTAATGAGTTTGAGACATAACTATATATACTTTGGGAGTATATCAAAGAGAATAGAGAGTACGAAAGCAGCTAGCCTTTGAGAATAGTTTTGGTAACGAAATACTGACCGGTTTCGAGTGGGGCCCTTCATCGGAGAGAATTTATTCTGATGAAGACCTCAGGGGCGGCACCAGGATTACGATTTTTCACTTTTTTTGAGTAGGCCTGTCTCTGAGAAGGGAGGCACAAATATATGAGTTGGATATAAGCAAAAGTGGAACCCGAATCACGCGCGATTTGGCAAGGTTTTATAATTTAACTCGCTCTCTTTTACGTTTTAGACACTATTATTAATTATTATTAAGGTAATAACGACAAAAAAAACAAAAAGACAACTCGGAAAAGATATTCCTGTAGATACAAGTAACTAGTAGCAAGTTCACTACTTTACTAAAATTACTAGCAGCGCAAACTATTTTATCTGAAGTTTCAAGCTACTAACCTCCATGATCGTATTTTACGAGCGTAAAGCGTCTCAACTCTCGTGTTTCATTCCGATAACCGCAGGCGGCGCAATACGTATACAGTAAGGGTAAATACCTATTTTAGTAACATACATTTTTTTTGGTAGGCACAGCAAGTTACAGGGTAAGGCGCTGGCCTACCCAGGCCTACCTGTGGTGCCGCCCCTGGAAGAGCTCTGCTCGAAACGTATGAGTATTTCGTTATTTCAAAACTAATCTCAGCAGTTTACCACTTTTTCACTTTGCTCTACATAAAACACTATTTACGCAGCACTCTACTTTTTACATTATTGGATAAATTATATTTTTGACTGTGATTCCAAAAGGCAAAGAAATAATTTATTTAATAATGTATAAAGGTGAAGTAATACGAGTAACAAATTGCTGCAACATTGTTGCGTTGCAAGTTGAATAGCGTTGTTGCACGTATTACCACCCACCTCAAACATTGTGATTTTGTTGCTAGTTGAATCAGCATGTTGCAGCAAGTAGAACTGGAGTCTACTTTTTTCAACAAATTTTTTCAACTTGCAACAAAATCATTGTTGCGTAACTATGCCTAAGGTGGGTGGTATTGTGGTAATATGTGTAACAACGCTTTTCAACTTTTCAAAAGATATTACTTGTATTACCTCACCTTAAGTGTATATTTAATACTTCTTTACATGAGCGCTGTGCATGGCTGGCCCTGCTAACCAAGCTAACTAGTCGTGTCACGAAGTTCTTTACTCAGCCGCATTGGAGGTTTTAATAATTTTTGTGACTACCGCTGACATGTCAGTGGGAGCCACTATGTCATGGACACATGGACCGCACTTACATCATACTCGACAGCCGTCGCCAGATATTCGCCACGATCGCCATATAGTTGAGAAGATCGCCATTGATCGCCAGGTATTCGAGAAGTACTCAAGTTGTTTTCATTCGAATCTCGTCTTTGCATTTTGGTTGCTTTCTCATCCTCTTTTGATTTTTGAAAAGTGTTATTACTTTGTAAATCTTTTCTTCTTGGAACGGTTTCTGTCATTGATCAGTGTACACAAGAAGTAGTTTCAAAACTGTGACGTTGTTTATCTTGATTGGAAACAAATTATCACAAAGCCAACCTCGTAAACTTAGCAACTATAGAATTAAGCTTAAGTTCACTAGAAGTTGGGCCTTCAACTGTGTCCTGTTTCAAAGCTCTTCTTCTTTTAGTGAAGAAACTGTCAGTATACACCAAAGCCTTTGATAGAAATGATTTATAATGATAAAATCGCGTTATGAGTTTAAAGAGAATTGGTAATAAAAATTAAGTTTGTCTAATTTGAAAGAACTCGTCAAATGGTATAAGAAGACCTTTTACAATTTTTCCGTATCTGTTTTGGTTTTGGAAATATTTCGACTAAAGACAGCGTGCTGTCCGCCATCTTCGAATTATTTTCGATATGCATGTGACATCATAAGCAGGGTAAAGTGAAATTTTACAAATTTTACAAATCTGAATTTTACAAGTTTACTTTATGTAAAACTTTGGAGCATGTTTATAATGCTATGCTTTGGAAACAGCCAGTAATTAGCAATACATGTATAAAATGATTTAAAATTACTATCAATTTCTTTGTGTGTCTGTGTGCTTTTCACGCATTGTCATGCATTGCTTCTTAAGTCTATATCTCTTTCTGTGCTTAACAGCGGTAGTCACATGTACCCATTGCGTACCTATTTTTAAGATTCATTCTTCTTCTTTGCACATTTAGTTTAGGCGAGTTTTCAAACCACAGTACGATGCTATTTAAATATAGTCAGCGCGGTTAAGGTTATCCAATTTACTACATGTGATTGGCGCTTATACACTTTAAGCTTAAACTATAAAGATTTAAGTTATATTTTATATAATATTTCATAAATGAGTCAGGGAGTGTTTTACCAGGGGTTGCAAACACGAGAGGACAATGAAAATCACGAGGCCGTTAACTCAAGTGTTTGCAACCCCTGGTAAAATACGATACACGGGTTTATGAAATAGCTGATCTCAATCGTCATAGAGGGACATGGTGATATTTAACAATTATTCACCGAAGTGGAGGTGAATAGTGCTGGATGGATATTCGGTATTTTATACAAGACACGGCCGCTAGCAACTTGGGCACTTCGCGTACTCGATATTTGTCGACAAAACAGTTTTTACAACTTTTGAATATATTAATGGCTAGAAAATTGTAAACAAACATACCTGTGGACACTCTTCTACTTAATTTTGTTGACTTTTCTCGTTATTCTACCACATCAGCCTTGTTTATCAACAAAATCTCCTGCTTCGGTAAAAACAAAGCAAAACTGGCCGCCATCTTGTTTTGCCCGCAGGTGAATAGTGCAGGATATCCCTAGCTAGAGGAACCAATCAGATTGCGCGAAAAGCATTATTCACCTGCGAAGTATATGCTAATGTGCATATTTGATTAGACAATGGTTTCACGTTGAATTTATAATTAAGAAATGTGGTAATAAACGGTTCTTTGTTTGCACTGTTTATTATCTGTTTCTCAGTAATTATGAATTCAGTTTGCGCGACCTTTATCGGATTTCAAAACTCATGCACGTGACTAAATAATTTTCTCTTATTGCATGGCTATTTAACTCATGAGTCATTAATGAGTTTGAGAAATTTTAAAATATCCAAGCTTACGCGGGCAAGATCACGTCATAACGCCATTAACGAGGTTGTTTTGTTAAAGTGTCTATGAAATGAAAAATTCGTTGGCATTTTTGTTGTTTTATTGTACAGAGGAGCATGGCAGGAGCACTCACTGAAAATTTCAGGAGAATCTGATGCGTAGTTTTCGCGCTATCAACTCTCAAAATTTGCCGTGGATAGTTTGTTTTGGAAATTTGGGCTTCTTGGTAACAATGCCTTATGACGTACGCAGATAGATGGATCATTAATAGTGAAATCTATTGTTCTTATGCATAGTTGTCCATCATAAGTTGCGTACGTCATAAGCATTGTTTCCGAAAGCCCAGTTTTTCTCCAAGAACGAACCAGCCATGGCAAACTTTGAGAGTTAATAGCGCGAAAACTACGCATCAGATTCTCTTGAAATTTTCAGTGAGTGCTCCTGCCATGTTCCTCTGTGCAATAAAACAACAAAAATGCCAACGAATGTTTCATTTCATAGACACTTTAAGATTTAGTTTGCTAATCACCCAACTAAAACACGTCTAACCATTAACCCTGGTCTAACTCTGATCACCAATCTTAATTTTAAAGTTGGTTGTTAAACTGGTTGAATATTTTGTATGTTTCGGACCTTCGGTATATCGTGATAGTTAGTATATCAACTAATTAATATATAAAGTAATAATATTGTTAATTTATAATTACACTAGCCTTAAACAACCTTTAATATATTAAACAGCAAAGTTTAGATTTTTGTTGGTTTACTGTTTCTCACACCTGAGGAAATATTTCGTTTTACTATAGGCGCTCTTAATAGATGTATATTCTTTCGACTTTAAGGCAGTTTCCACTATAGGCGATTTGTTGGTGCAAATCGACTTTCTATTGTTAGAATTGAACAGATATCTAAGTATCTAGCTAGTTCCAGTCGTAGGGGCTGTTCATATGACTGCCTCCTCCGCAGGTTCTCGTTGCATCATGGACAGGTCGCAGTTTTGAAGAGGGCCTGCAAGCACTGACCTGTGCTGTGTGTGCTCCCAAAAATATGTGACCATTTTCAGTTTCAAAATGGCGGCATTAATATAGGCGTCCTTCTGCTCATGGTAGCGACCACTGATATGTATTTATCGCAGGCCTAGGAATTTTGGCGACTTATTATATCTAGGTCCTTTCAAACGATTTGTGCACAACAGTCAAGGGCCGTCTCGACATAAAATCGTAGCCCGTTATAGGCACTTCAAAGTTTCCTGAGTTTTCAGACCACTGATTCCTCAATAACTCAATTGACTATATGACCTGACCCACGCAAAAATAGAATTATATATATATATAATATATATAATATATATAATATATATAATATATATAATATATATAATATATATAATATATATAATATATATAATATATATAATATATATAATATATATAATATATATAATATATATAATATATATAATATATATAATATATATAATATATATAATATATATAATATATATAATATATATAATATATATAATATATATAATATATATAATATATATAATATATATATATATATATATATATATATATATATATATATATATATATATATATATATATATATACCAAAAATAGTGTGTAACATAAAGATCACTAGGTTGGCGTAAGGTATAAGAGCGCTCAATACCATTAATAGGCAGAGCGAAGTATAATTTATTAACTTTTAATGCTGAGTCGCTACTCAGAGTTTCACGCTTACGCGATCTTCAGGCAACTAACAGATTACAAGGTCTGCTATATATTATATTACAACTCTTGTTGATGAAAGCAAGAAATAAACACTTTTTAAATAAACGAACTGAATTCTTTGCGAAGTGCAGACATGTGACGAAACACCAACTAATCTAATGACGTAATTAACCAATGTAATATAATATATAGCAGACCTTGTAATCTGTTAGTTGCCTGAAGATCGCGTAAGCGTGAAACTCTGAGTAGCGACTCAGCATTAAAAGTTAATAAATTATATATATATATATATATATATATAGTTTTCGAGTTTTTGCTGAAACGTGACAACATATAGATTCTCAATCTGACGTATCAGATAATCAGCTGGATTTCACAGTCATGTATCGACGTGGAGACGCTATCAGTAAAGTTGACCCGATGATGAAGTTGGAGTAGCATATGGATGAAGGCAAAGCACGGTGAATTCATTGGTAGGTTATAAATTGTTTTGTGTTCGTCTACTTGACATGAAACCAATAGCACTATTTATAATATTATATAGATTCTCAAATAAGTTATATCTAATTATTACTGACATGATTGACACTTTGGGACTGATTCTGTCGTTGCCGGCCAAATTGGGTCATGTAGTTGAACAGGCAAACATGCACATTCAGTTTTCACAGCTCCTATCCATGCCGAGCTGTAAAAATCAAAAGTATTCTAAAATATGTGTCGTTTGTTTTCCGTTGTTGGGTTGCGGTATCGTTCACCTGGTCCTGGCATTGGCATTAACGGTTCGAGAAATCTTGTAAGTTTAGTTTAACATAACAGATGCTGTTTATATAAATAAGTTTTGTGGAAACACCACGTAAAATATTTCTTTGCTAAGTTTTCGGCCTGTTGACTCAGGCCTTCATCAGAGCAATGACAACAAGTTGTTGGCTCACGTCATTTATTAGAGAGTTTGGGAACGCGACGGGAAGTGACGACGGCAACGTCTGTGTCCGAGCAAAGGCCTGGTAAGGAGTACGTAGCGGAAACGTTGCCGTGGTAAACAGAAAACAGTTTGGTGAATTGGCGGTAAATTCAAGCTCGCCTTTGAAATGGACGAAACACTGATGTTGGCATACGATGATGGTTTAATATCTGACGAGGAGCTACTATTACTGCAAGAGCACTTGTGTATGTCACCATATAAACAATCTAACTTTCCATATCAGGAATACAATCGATTCGACTGGGAAAACCTAGACGAACTTACATGCAAAGTCGAGTTTCGATTTGAGAAACAAGACATCCCACACTTGCAAAGAGTACTTCAGATTCCAGAAATGGTTTCCATATCACATGCTACCACTTGTCCTGGCTTAGAAATTTTGTGTATAATGCTGAAAAGATTTGCCTATCCAGTTCGATACTGCGATATGGTTCCCCTGTTTGGTCGGTCTGTACCGGAGCTATGCAAGATAACTCAGTATGCAATAAACCACGTCTACAATAATCACTGTTTCAGACTACAAGATTGGAATCAACCATTTTTATCCCCAGATAGTCTGCTAAGATATGCAGACGCAATCCACCGCAAAGGATCGCCTCTTGACACATGCTTTGGTTTCATTGATGGCACAGTTCGGCCGATATGCAGACCAGGAGCCAATCAAAGAATTGTTTACAATGGCCACAAAAGGTTGCATGCTATCAAGTTTCAAAGCATATGCATTCCAAACGGATTGATAGTTAACTTGTCCGGACCATGGGGTAAACATCTTTGTCGTTCCATATTTTGTGTGTGTGATATATATATATATATATATATATATATATATATATATATATATATATATATATCTTAAAACTGAAACATCGCTACTCCGAGTTTCACGCCTCGTTTGTCGAGACGATCTTCAGGCGATTGAGTGAGGTAACACAAATTCAGTTCGTTTATATTGCTCTGCTGAATATTCACAGTATTGAGCACTCTTTTATATTGCTCTGCTGAATATTCACAGTATTGATCACTCTTTTATCTACTACAAACAACGAAATATTATATATATATATATATATATATATATATATATATATATATATATATACAGTATATACAGTATATATATACAAATAAATAAATAAATACAATGAATTATTTTTGCCTTTTCATACACATGGTTTTATAATCTATTAACTCCTTTGTTTTGTTTTTAGAAGGGAGAATGCACGATGCACGTATGCTTGGGGAATCAGGTCTTATTCAAGATCTTGAACGAATTGCCTTTACCCCAGATGGAACTCCTTTATGTCTATATGGTGATCCAGCCTATCCTTTAAGAGTCCACCTTCAACAACCATTCCGAAATAATGCAGCTTTTACAGAAGACATGAGGCAATACAACAAAGCCATGAGTAGTGTGCGAGTCAGTGTTGAATGGTTGTTTGGAGAGATAACCAAATATTTTAAGTTTGTGGACTTTAAGCAGCAGCTAAAAATACAATTAAGTCCCATTGGGAAAATTTACATTGTGTGTGCACTGTTACAAAATAGTTTAGCTTGCTTGTATGGTAACATAGTATCCGATTATTTCCAAATCAACCCACCATCCTTGGAAGATTACTTCTGGAGAGTTAATTAATGCCTAGTACCACCTATCAGATATATGGATAAATGCATGTTCTACCATTCTATGTTACTATAGTGAACTCTTTAAAGTTGAACAACATTTTATCGTATTGCCTAAAGTTAATAATATCTATTTATTATTATGACTATTTGTCTTCTTCCTTCACAAAACAAAACAAAACAAAACAAAACAAAACAAAACAAAACAAAACAAAACACCCCAAAACAAAAAAACAACAAAACAAAACACAATAGTCAAAAACTATAAAAGTGGGTTCTTCCATGTGAAAAAAACATGACAAAACTCCAGGCCAATTAACAAAACATTATTAATTTAAAATTTTTACAGTAACTGCATTCTCATACAACAAATGCACTGCAATCAGTCAAATGTTCAACTATAATTTTACCATCATGATCAACAAATCACAAATGTGCTTTTAATAATATATGCAACATAACAACTATAACATTCCTTTTTATATAAAGTGTTTCATTTTAATTTAACTGATCTGTAAAAAAAAAACAAAAACAAAAAACAAACACCAACTTACTAGGAACAACTCATGTGGTTAATTATGTTTTGCAAGTGCAAGTAGCGTTTTGAACATGTCTTGAGTTTGTGCTTTTTGGGCTTCAAACTCCTTGCTCCTTAATTCTAACTCCTGCTTTCGTATTTCCAGTTCTTTGGTTTTATATTCTAGTTCCATCTTCTTGTACTGTATCTCTTTATCCGCCTTTTCTCTCAGATAATCCATTGTTGTTGCTTTCTTTGCCCTGCAGCTATCCAAGCCTAGATCTGCTTTTCTTTTTGCTGTCTCACGAGCGGTTTCCAGTGCAACGAGTCTAACGTCCTCTGCTTTATTTCTGTCGTCTTGTTTTACACTCTTTTCTTTCTCTCTTTTGTCTTCTTGACTTTCAAAAAGGGCAACGGCTTCTTCCATTGCACTATCAAATTCACTGGGCTCATCGGTGTTAATACCTGAAGCGTTGATTTCCTCTCTTTCTCTTTTTTTAAATTTCTTTTCCAACAATGTAAAGCGGTCTCGCACAGCTCTTATATCCTTCAAGTTGAACACCACATCTGCCCTTGAATTAAGATTATCAGCAATCTTTTGCCATGCGAGTCCTATTTGCCTTGTCCCTTTGGCATGATCGAAAGGACGTTCAGTAAGAATCTCTTTTACCATTTCCAGATCATGTACTTCTGTCCATCTCATCGCTGCAGATTTACTGTCAAACGTAAAGTAAATAAAATAAGTAATTTGGTTGCCACATACAGAAAATAATTACATAGTTTTATTTAAAATCACGTTAAAGTTAAATTACTTACCCCACTGTATTTAAATCTGCCATAACACCAGAGAAAAGGCCAGAGAAAAGCGTTTAGATTGGACGTTGTGAAGACAACGCCAAATCACACAAAATGGCGTTGCCAGGAAAACGTCGACGTCAAGAAGACGTCTGTTCATGAGATAATTATGCAAGACCCAGGCCCTTGCTCGGACACAGACGTTGCCGTCGTCACTTCCCGTCGCGTTCCCAAACTCTCTAATGACGTTGGTTTCACGTCATGTCATTGCTCTGATGAGGGCCTGAGTCAACAGGCCGAAAGCTTAGCAAAGAAATATTTTACGTGGTGTTTCCACAAAACTTATTTATATTACTTTATCGCCATGAAAACTTTCAAAGAATTAATAAAGATGTTGTTTATGCCTCCGCTTTTTAATTTAATCCGATAAACTATTTGTTCTTTCCGATTTTTATTTTATTCAGCTGCTCGTTTCTTTTTTAAAGCCTTAAGGCTGGTTTCTACTGATGCGTCAGTCATCTACGTAGGTGTTACTTCCCGCAGAAAAGTTGATGAACTTTCATACGTACGCAACACGTATACTATTAGATATACATGCACTTTAATGAATACGTTTTACTAAATGCTGTGTCTTTGTTTTGAGGAAGTATATTGTGTATAAAAGTAGCGTACTGCGTAGGCAGTGTTGAAACAACAATCGAAATATAGTAAGGTTAGATCAGTGAACTCGATGTAACCAGTGAGTGTAACCAAAAAGTGAGGCAAAAAGTTCCGGTACGCGGTTTGCAGGTAGGTTTCATCTCCCATAAAATGTTTTTACACGGCCGCCCGTCTGAGCGAACTGCGAAGACTCGAAAAAAGGTTGGAAAAAATTATTTATCAAATTATTTTGTCAGACTAAACGTGCATTTAATGCATGGTTTCCCATTGTTGTGTAGTGCTGTTGTTGTTTTTTCATTGTATAGCAGTCTAAAAACTAAACAGTAAATTAAGGGGAGGGTCAACCCAAAACTAAGGATCACAGAACTAAGGCTGCACACTGGACACTTTACAATAAACCTCTGACAAACTATATATCAGCAGATAGCTAATGAACTCAAGATTCTAAAAAAAATATTTTTGGACACCAAAACTGCGTTGCTATTGGCAACCTGGCAGTTAAAGTGGCAACATGCTGTTTCGCGATAGACTGAGCTTGAGAAAAGATATCTCTGGAATGATTTAAGCAATTGACATGAAATTTTCAGGATGTATGTACCTTACCAATTTCTTGGAGATGAACAGAGGATTTTTGGAAATTTTGAAAACTAAGCGGATTACGAGGTTTTAAAAATAGCATACAAATTTGCTTGGCATGTCTATGCAATAATTCATGTTAGAAAATATATATTACAAAATCCTCTGTTCATCCCCAGAAAATGGTGAGATACATAAATTCTGAAAATTTCATGTCAATTGGTTAAATCGTTCCAGAGATATCCTTTCTCAAAGGGTAAAATGTGCGGTTTTGAGAAAACGGCTTTGAAGTTTAGCATTATTTACAGTGCCTAAATTTAACGCCTAGATACCTAAATTCAAGACCAAAGTCTTACTGGAGATACTTAGAGATGCTTGTGTTTGTTGTGTTGTTCCAAGTACACACCTTCTAAACAGTTTACTGTCACTCAAAGTCATAAATACAGGCTTTAAGACTTCTAAAAAAACTGGAGGCAAGCATCTGCAATCTGCTCAACAGATATTTAAGCAAATTGACGTCTCCTTAAATCTATCTTAAAGCTCCTTTTTCGTCCTGTATACTTGGCACCAATATTGAAATGAGCAACAGCATCATACACACCAAATTTCAAGACGGACGCTCCTACAAAAACTCCTTTTGGTAGCCTGTTCCAGATCATACCAATCCAAGCATTTTTTTAGATTGCCAGGGGGGCGCAACCTACTGTTCAATTGCCACGACGACCGTAGTGTATTATGGGATATATTTTGAAAATAGGACAGCACCCAACATAGTCCTTCGCCACAAAAGAAATTTTATATCAAGGTCGACAAGCAAGTCGCAATTCAAACATTTCGAAATACTAGAGCCATACTTCAATACATCTATTTCACATATACGAAGTTAAATTTTAACATTTTTACTTGCTTCGAGACGGACTTAAAACCAGCCTCCCATACTGTCACGACAGTGTCTCCAGCGAACTGGAAAAATACGAGGACACGAATCGCAAAGTACTTCTATCACACAGTTCTTCGTGTGAAAAGGATCGGGATCACCAGACTTTATGATGTCTTTACCCAACTGGTAACATAGTTAAGCCCTTTTCAGGTTTTCACACAACAGAAACGTAGAAAATACGTCCTGCCGCGAGAACCGTTATGCTCTAGTAACAAAACAACAACCTCGTCCCCAGTACTTTTCCCACGCGGTTCATTTAAAATTAACGAAAAAACCGTCTAAAATTTCAAAAACATACCAAATACACCGAAAACAGCCTGCAATGGCTAAACAAAGGTCTAAACCTCTGTTTTAGCAAAAAAAAAAATTTTTCATTTTTCAATCGATTTTTGGGTTGACCCTCCCCTTAAGCTATGGATGAAAATATGATGAGAAAACAGACGTCCTCTTGCTGGCTAGGATGAAAACAGCCAGTTGAAAAGGTGAGAACAAGAGTGAGAAATTAAGCTATTCTTGTACGAGTTTGAAGACGTATTGATACTTGATATTTCATAATATACATCGAATTCTGCTCCTTTAATTTTTTTTGTTCGAATGTGTTAAACGGCATTATGATATTTTAAGAAAAACTGACAACTAGATTTTTTTTTTTTTCACGTTTACTCATGGCTAGTTTTTTTCGGTACGAATGTGGAATGCTTTTTAAACAAAACGACACATGAAACTGGTACTAACGGCATATTCTATACCATAACGTTTGTGTTGATTTTTTGTATCCTCTTCGGTGTAACGAAACGCTAATATATGGTTTATATTACAAGACTTATAATGAAAAATTTGATTTAATTTCCTGCAGGTTTTGTAAAGATAATGACTGTTACTATGGCGACAAATAAACAATTACTGCATAATTAGTTCGGCAGCATAGCACAACCAATCAAAATTTAAAATGCACGTATAGCAAAGCGTGATAAAATGATTCAATAAATAATTTTTCAAACCTTTTCGAGCCTTCGCGGTTCGCTCAAGACCGCGGTGGCCGTGTAAAAAACATTTTGTGTGAGACTGAAAACTACCTGCATGCAAACCGCGCAGGGGCCTAGAACTTTGCCTCACTTTTTGCCCCACGGATGACTGGACGTTAGCGTTCCAGGTATCAGATTTTAACTTACATCGAGTTCACTGGGTTAGATATACTGCCGAAACAGAGAACGTAGGAGTCTAACGCTTCGAGCGAAGTCCCTTCGTCAGAGAGAAATGTAAAGAGTGTCCACACTCGTATAGTGTGTATACGTTTCAGATCAGTTTCCACACCTATGAAGTGGTGTTGGAAACAATTTGATGTTGGAGGGGCACATGCATCTTCAAATAGGCAAACTTGGGGCACAGCTTCAGATAGGCAGTTTGTTCGGGGGTTGAGCTAATTCAAAAGAACACTTGAGGCACATATTTTATCATAAATATAGGGCACCGGGCTCCAGAAATGTATCCGGTATAGTTTGAACAGACTCCTCGTGCACGAAATGGCACAAATAGCTGTCCTATGCAAGATGTATACCTTTTTCAAGATCGGAGAGGTGCTGCGGTGGCGTCATAAAATCTATCTGGTATAATGTGAGAGCGGGGTCTTAATTCAAACCGAGAACGTATCAGAATATTCGCGTCCACAAGATCATTTTTGTATTGTATTCGCCCGTCCACGCCCGTTTTTGGTAGCGAAAACGGAGATTTTTTGAAAACGCTGGTTCAACGTTTTAATGTACGTGTGGTCGTAAGTCAAAACGAATAAAAAACTTCCGTTTTCCGTTTGGCATCAGACTTTCAAGTCTTATCTGTACACTTTACTCTGGCTAACGCCTGCACGATTTTACTCGTGAACATGTACTGAATCTACGGACAGGAAAAAAGTTATAGGCCCTGTTTTACATGGAGGTAGGGGACCCTTCTAGAAGGGTTACCCTTGTAAAAGGGTTACCCTAGTACATTGTCTTTCCGCGTTTTGTTTACACGAATGCTATATAGGGTAACCCTAAGCCTGCGTTATGTTTCAATGAGAGAGAAAAGTGTACTGGACAATATGAAATTGTCAACATACGTGACTTTCTGTTCTTATACACCTTGTGAAGCCTTTTAAAGATATCAAGAAAAACAATTATGTTGATAGAGGAGACATATCAGTTTTTTATAATTATTTGAATTTTACATCCATGCAGACCATATCGATTCATCTTTTTATGTAATGAACAATCTTGTGCATGCTGCATGCAGTCTATCCATTACGAAAATTTCATATAAGACTTCATATACGATTTCATATATGAAATGTCAATTTCACAGTATATTAAATTTGTAATTTCATATATGAAACTTAAACATTTTAAATATGGATTACAAATTTCATATATGGAAATGTTCCAATTCCGTATATGAAATTTCTTATTCCATATATGAAATTTTTATCTTCATACAAAAATTTCATAGATGGAATAAGAACTTCATGTATCGAATTGGAACATTTTCATATATGAAACTGAGATTTCATATATGAAATCGTATATGAAGTCTTATTTGAAATTTTCGTAAGGGATATACGCCTTATAAAAATATAATTTCTAAACAAGGTTCTTATATGTAATGATATTATAGCAATATGTTATACAGCGATGTTCATCTAGTAATGCATGGCAAATGGCAATGCTAAACATATTTAACAAATAGATTCCATTTTGCCGTAGTCTATTCAGTTATAGATGCACATGCAGATGGCCCACGAGACGCAGTCGAGTGGGTCACTGATGTTCTTACCACGTTGTGACGTCCTCTGTGCATCTATAAATTGAACAGACAACAAAAAAAATGGAATCTATTTGTTTTGTACAATAAAACATTAGTAATTATTAGTAAGAAATTAATAATTTTTATACAAATAAAGAGTTTACCGGGGTTCCCGGCGGAGTCGGAAAAGCCGTAAAACAATTCTTAGATGGCAATTTACTGTTACTACCGAAAAATAGAAGGGAAATACAAACAATTAGCAAATATAGTCCGAAATTGTCAACTACATACTTCAAGGCTTTGTAAAGACTTATGCTTTAATACCAAAGGTATATAGATAGTTTTATAATGAAGTTATTGATTGATTTCGTTGACTTTTACGAGTTTTGTGATATAGGCAAGTTTATCGATTAACGGGCAGAGTAAAAAACTACAAAATAACACCTTTTTATTTTCTGCTAAATAATACCAACAAATGCAAGAACTATAAGCTTCTAAAACTTTTACAATGTTCTTTAATGGCAGAAATATTTTGAATGTGGCTTTTTTCGTTTCTTTTTGTGCTACAAAAACATACAATTTTCCGTGGCGGCCATCTTGCTACTCCAAATTCGTCATTTCCGTTTGCTTCATTTTTGGAGCCGGATGAGCAATCCGAGATCAGTGGTATAATTAGTCTGCGTGTACCTCTACTGGAGTTTAAATGGGTTAGCTATATAGCTCCTTCAGTCTTTGAAATTATACACGCTCACTCCACCTTTGTTAACGTTGGAACAATCTATACTCTTCTGAAAAATCTTAGGTATAAACCGACCACATGCATCCATACTTCCTGATCCATATACAAGCCCACGTCAGTTCTTTTTAAATAGACTGTCCCTTCCCCGTTGTTTAAATAGAGGGAAACTCCACTTCAAAGAAAATGGACTGGAACTATGTTCGCTTGTCCAATTATAGGATTAAATTCAAGCCAACTGAAACATTCGGGGGAACGCTTTACGAAATAAAAAAAATCATAGAAATTCCAAATTTAAAGGACTCTTACGTAATCCATTGCTTAATTCTTTCACTACTGAGGGCTCTCCACTTGACGAGTGAAATCGCCTGGCGTTAGACAGAGTAAAATACCGAAGCCCGCTTCGTTCGAAAACGAACGGAATAGTATCGGGTACAACCGACCGGCGTTAAGACCCCGTTTATACGGTACCGGACGAATTCGGAACCGGTCTCGAATTCGTCCGGTACCGTGTATAAATGTAGCCTAAAAGTCCGCTATACTGAAGTCCGCTTAGCTACGTTCGAAAACGAAGGATACGGTAGACAAAGAGTTAACTGGCTTTCCATCTTTAAACGTCCTGGCTGAGTTGATCAATAAACTGTTGACTTGGACGCCATTTTGCCCTACATTGCCGGTAGTGATAATTTGAAAATCGCCTTGATAACATTCGTCAATTTTCATAAACTAAAATATACATCTTCATAGTCATTAACGCGGCATGCATGCATGTATAACATTGTATGTGGTCTGTGACCTCTGTGACCGGAACGTCGTGCGTTCTGATTTATTAGTGGGTAACTGTAGACAGCTTTGCTCCAGATGGCTACATTGAAGTAGAAGAGCTCCTGATATAGAAATTTCGGTGTTATGCCATATTATAGACACCATATGGTGATACATTATATATACATGCATGCATGCAGACAAACCCTGATATAACAAACCCCGTTATAACGAACACTCCGGTATAACGAACCATTTTTTAGTCCAGAAACATTAAAGTTACAGTAAATTGTTATGCATTTACGAAAAATTTCTTTACAACGAACCCCTGTTATATTGAACACTCCAGTATAACCAACCATTTTTTGTATAGGTAATAGCATGGTTTCGAGTGCAATTTAGAAAAAAAACATGCACGAGTGAATTTTTTAAAGAGTATCGAAATGGCACTAATCCGAAGGACGAGTGCTATTTGATGTCTTTGAAAAACTCACGAGTGCATGTTTTTCCAAATTGCACGAAAAACCATGCTATTACTTAGTAATAATATACATGAAAAAAAATGTTCAAGCAACTGTACTTCAGTTTTCTTTTCGCAGTGTCCACTCCTCGTATATTTGGGCGTTTACAAACGCTTTGCTTCTTCTACCACTACTCGAGAAAGTTTACTAAAAGCACTAAGAATCTTCTAGTTTTCTTGCAGGCACTTTACTTGACAATAATAAAGAATAAGTAGCTTCAGATTTGAACGAAATGTTTTCCTTTATTCCGAAATGTTGGCCGCCATCTTTGTTTATTTCGTGCTGGAAAAGCCTGGGTACGAGACTGGAAAATGTCACCGTCAAAATCTGCTGTAGAACGTGATTGGCTCTTTTCAAATTTTATTGTTTTTGATTGGTTCATTGGCTGTATTTCCTTTTTTCTGCACTGTATTTCCTTAAAACTGCACTGCTCTTAGCTGATCAAAATTGAGAAATTTTTTCATGTATATTATTACTAGAAATACATCAACGCAACAACTCCTCGCCCACTTTTAATTTACATGCTTTTTTGAAATTTGAAAACAACATATAAATGACAAGCTCAAGGTATACTGAAGGTATGCTGAAACTTTAAACCGATCTTGGCGTTTACAGAATATATAAATACTGATTCCAATCAGCAAAATAAATAAATACAAACACCCTACCGTTAACTTGAAAATGATTTTGAGACCACTGAGTGACCACAAACACAGTCTGCAATAGGCGACTTTCAGGGTATTGCGCGCGCATCGTTTTGCAAAGAAATTGGTGGGCTCTTGGCGGGCTCCCCACCGAAAGTAAGCAATGGCAAACAGACTTGCTAGCGAGCCAACAACAGCAGAATAACAATGTTAAACATCTAGAAACTGTATCTATACTTTGTTGATTTTAAACAGTATGTTTACTTTGAGTGGAGCTTGCCAGTTTTTTTGAAAAATGATGCGCGTGCAACACCCTGAAACTCGCCTATTAAGATCGAGTTTTTGTTTACCGTACAGTGTTTGGTTTCTTCAGTAGTTTTCTGGTTTCTCTTCAACATATATTAAACCGGCTGTTTGTCTTCTTCTTTTCTTCGTTGTTCCCTTTTAAGCTAAGTAGCTCCGGCTTCATTTTCGTTTCGTTAAACGAAACCATTTTGTTTCGCGAAATATGGAGATTTTTAGTTTTCTTCATAGCTAGTCACCAGTGCCCAACTATTCTTACCGCGTGACACCGTACCAAACATTTAAACTATTTACGAGATTACGTCTCCCGCTCTTTCTATACGCGTGTAAAATGGACTCCACGCGTGCGAGATTAGCACCCTCACCGGGCTCCGGACCTTCGGCCCTACGCCCGGGCTCGGGGATAACCAGAAAAGTTGAGTTACAGTGAATTACTAAAACGGTAAAACCTCATAACGAAACCCCGTTATATAACGAACAGATTTCTCGGTGCTCCATGCTTAAACAAACGTTAAACTAATAGGCGATTCCAGCTTTTAATTTATGCGCGCAGGGGGAGATGGGAAGTAAGGTATCATATTGCTGATTATGCTGAAAAAAATAAAAATGGCGGCCGTGTAAACACGGAGTGATAGCTTATACTTGTAAATATTGATATATTTCGGGGTTTTTTTTGTTTATAACTACTCCAAATGCCTGGTCAAGGTATGTTGTGGTTGTTGTTGATGGTCTCTCCGACTTAATGGATGAAATAGTAAGCTCAACGTCGACAAATACTTTATCTGAACCTTCTTGCGACGAAATTATTAAAACAGTTCCGAAGAAAAAAGCTCGAGGTGGTGGTACAGCTTGTTGTGTCCCTGGTTGTGGCAATAGTACGAGACGAAATCCATCCTTGTCTTTTCACAGATTCCCTAAAGACCAAAGGTTGAGGAATACATGGATACATAGGATAGGACGGAGCGCATTCACGCCAAACGACCATCATCGTGTGTGTTCAGAACATTTCCCTGATGGTAAAAAGACCTACTTAAACAACATACCAACTCATGCAGATCAAACGCCAAACCTGCTTCATCAAAGAACAGTTCTCGCAGAACTAAGCAAGAACACAAACCAAATTAACATTGCAATTGAAGTAGATAAAGTCAACGAAGTACAATCACTGCAGCAAGACAATATCGAGCCAATCGAGGAGAATATTCAGGATAAAGTACAACGTCTGGAAGACGAGTTGGCCAACTTGAAAGAAAAGTATGAAAAGGATACCACTTCACTTAAAGATGATCTTAAACGCAACTCATTCTCAATTGACCGTTTTAAAAGCTCTGATACTGACTTTGAATTTTACACTGGTTTCCAACTTTGAATTTTTCACTGCATACCCTGGCTTACCCTTGTAAATGCCCATAAAGATCGGCCGCTCATATTTTAACTACTAACTACTAAAGAATCATGTTGATTTACATAAACTTTAGCCTTGAGTTATTCGGCTTAGATAACGCTTTCAAAATTATACTGGCTACGCCAATGCACTTACGAATTGGTCGTTTTTGAAGCTATTCAAAACATTCGCAGTATAGGTGTTTTGCCAGATCTAAAACACTCGGCTATTACTTTGTTAACACGAAATATTGTTAAGTGGGATATTCTATTTACTGAGAATTTTTTATATATATTTTTTATAATTTTTTTATATATAAGTAATATGGTATACGTTCGTTTGTCTCTTACATGTATGCTCTCAGGTGGAACTAATTATCCAAGACAAAAGCAAAAAGTCGTTCCGATCGAAAAATATCGCTTAGTGAAAAACAGCCTTTACACTGATATATACAGTATACATAGTGTTTTATGTTATGAAACACTTGAGCTGAAAAAGAATTGTGTGACGATGTACCGTTGAATCCATCAGATTTATATTTTGCAGAATTTGTAATCTATACAGCTTTAGCATATTTCACGTAGCATACTGTAGTTACCCATTGTTTCTAATTTCTGCATGGCAATTTTATTAGAGTTCTTTGTGAGAACTGTTATACTTTGAAGGAGTTTTACTCGAGTCATTGCAAGACAATTCATCTCTTTGAAGATGTTCGTGTATGGTATTTGGCATGAACCGTTTATCACACTATTGACATCAAACAAAAACCACATCATGGACATACATGTCGAACTCCGCGGAATTCGCTTGTTCAACTGACAGAACCTTGTCTAAAAAACTACTGTATAAATACGTGTATATACTGTTTGCTCACTACAGGTGACTCAGTCTCAAGCAAAATAGTAACTTAGGTTATTGTTAACCTTTTAGGCTAGCCTCTCCACTTGACAAATACTGTAACTTCGTCTGGCGCAGAGATAGAACTGAAAAAGCTGATGGTATGCGGGTTAATTAATGTTTATTAATGAGCGTAGTATTTTACTCTGTCTAACGCCAGACGAGTTTACTGTGTAAAACACCAGCCGATTTTACCCGTCAAGTGGAGAGCCCTCGGGATCTTTAGTGAAGGAGTTAAAGTGAAAACACATTAAACATTAAATAAAACAACAATTTCAATTTGGGGACTGTAAGGTATTGATATGATTTGAAGTAAAACCTCGGCTAATCAACAAATTCGCAGCACTGGCGGTGGCAGCATGCAGTCACGATGAGATAATACTTTAGTACATCATTTAATTGCGAATAGCTAGCAGCGGTCACTCAGACTCAGTAGATAGACTAATGTAGGCTCGCTCAATCATTACTACTCAGCAGGATGGCAAAGCTTATACACATGCAGGTAAAGCTGCTGCCTGCTAATGTAACTAAACGACTTTATTTTTGAATGTTGCGACTTAAAAAAATTCCGGCTATTTTGAGGGAGCCAAGGGCTGTGAAAACGTTTTCTAATTCTGGTCTGGCGCTAGACATCAAATAGTGACAATGCTCACGTTTTGAAGTAGATATGCAGCCAATAATGACTACTTTATAAACGACACTTACAACAAGAATCTGGTCGGCTTAAATGCTCTTGTACTATGTACTATGTATAGTATGTATTGAAGCTTATCACAGATTATCAGCTTATGTAGGTTATCAAGTTATCACATGTTGATGTACTTCATCGAGTCATGCACTCGGTCGGAACAAGAGACCCTGCCTCGTCCCCAGTCGCAAGAATGAGACATTGAGTACATTTGAGAGTATCGAGCTTCGCTCAACATGAGAAATTTAACTTAAACAAATATTTTCCTAAAAATTACAAGAAGAGTCTGTGGATGAGGCAGACAGAGACCCACATTGCTAACGTTATGTCATCACAATCTTGGCGGCAATCTTGTCTAATTGTAGATTAATGACGTTTTTTACTGGAAAAGTATGCCACGGCGTATATACGGCAATATAGTCTTGGGAAAAGATCCCTAAGTTAATTGTGCAACAACAGGCATGCCGAGAACCACTTGAGGGGGACGGCCGAAGTGCGGTGGCCCCCATGTTGCTATGTTCCCCAAATAAACGTTTGATAGTCGCGCGAGAATACAGGGGCAGAATAAGTGAAGGTGTTCGTCTATAGAGAACGACCAGATCGGTCGCTCAAAGTTTACGCTTAGCCTATAACCTATGGTTTATTTGTATTGCATTATGGGATAAGTCGAACACCTGCTTTGGCAAGACAGACCGGGGCAGACACCGAAAGGCAGTATCATCTGCCCATATAGTATCATTATTTTCTAATCATACCAATGTCAATGACTGCGCATGATACTTCCATTGTTAGATGTGCTTGCTCGGACATCGCCAGAAGGGAAGGTATAGTGCGGAATTATCGAAGACATCACCGAAGACACATATCCGAAGACTCGATTAAGCTAAACATTAACAAGGAACCAGTTCAGGTAAACCAGATTAAATAATAAATAATAAAGATGATAAATTATAATTCCTGGTCTCCCCAGCAATTGATTTGATGAACAGCCATAAAAACAAGGCGACGGTATATAGCTGCGTATACTGATATTCGCGCGCACGATCAACTGAAACGGGGAGCAATTGATATCTCAGTCTCTTGCGCCAGGCGGCGACGTTAACTATACTAAATTTTGGGGTATACATCGGAATTCATTGAACAGGAGTCAAATAGATTAGGTATATTAAAAGCAATCAGATCATCAAGTGGCAGACAGACTCAGACTGCAGTCACAGTACGCGAATACAGCAGCAAGCGCCAACAATACTGATAATTAACATTAACTGAATATATAATGAATTCTATTTCCCAGCAATTGCCCAGAGAACCTCCAAACACCTTTCTAAAACATGGCTTGATATTTCGTTGTCAGCAATCCCAAACTCCGCGACATATATATATATATATATATATATATATATATATATATATATATATATATATATATATATATATACAATAATCGCACGGAGTTGCAAATTTAGTCCCGAATCCCAAGTGGTCGTCTTTTCAACTCACATGAAACACTCGAGCACTGCAAAGATATAATCTAATAATAATAATAATAATAATAATAATAATAATAATAATAATAATAATAATAATAATAATAATGATAGTGATAGTGATAGTGATAGTGATAGTGATAGTGATAGTGATAGTGATAGTGATAGTGATAGTGATAGTGATAGTGATAGTGATAGTGATAGTGATAGTGATAGTGATAGTGATAGTGATAGTGAGTGATAATAATAATAATAATAATAATAATAATAATAATAATAATAATAATAATAATAATAATAATAATAATAATAATATATTACAATTATTCACCGAAGTCGAGGTGAATATCGGCGAATATTTGCCGAGACGAAGGCGAGGTAAATATATTCATCAATATTCACCGAGACTGAGGTGAATAATTGTTATATAGTATAATTTTGGTGGTGAATATCCAAGAAAGTTAAAGCACACGTTTATAAATGTATCAGTTTATCTTGTCTTGATCTTGGAAATTGAATGTTGAATCTTTTCTTCGCTCAGTCACTATCAAAAGCACGGCTTACGATAAAAATCTTCCAAAATTAAAAAATAATTACGACAAAATAAATCCTTACTTTAGACAGTTGTATCTCCGAGCTATTCTATGTATACACTCTATTTGTCCTGAGTTATTTGAGCAGTTTTG
This sequence comes from Corallium rubrum, assembly GCA_964035015.1. NCBI lineage: Eukaryota > Metazoa > Cnidaria > Anthozoa > Scleralcyonacea > Coralliidae > Corallium > Corallium rubrum. The sequence goes on from OZ035998.1 coordinate 35,098,081, forward strand.
ACGATATGTTTGCTTTAAAAGTACAGTTGCCATTTTTAAAAAAAACTTCGCCATTTTGAAAATTAACATTCATCTAAATCAGAATTCCGAGGGAAGACTGGAATGAGTTAACTCAATTTAGTTGGAAAAAGGTCCCAGACTCTCCTCGAAAACCTCTTTCTAGTGATGTTATTTTGTGATGTTATAGTCACCGCCTGGCGCGGTGAATATAACGATTTATGAAGAAATTTTCATCCAATCAAATATCGGGAATCTTTATATTCACCTCTGAAAAACTACAGACCCCATTTTGAAAAAAAAATATCAACAGTTCAATGAATCGACAAATTCTAAAATCTCATACTTCAAAATGACAACTCCGAGGGGTAGACTGAAACGAGTAAAGTCAGTGTAGTGTTGAATAAGTACCAGTCTCTTTTCCAAAACTACTTTTGAAGAACAATTTCTTGTGATGCAATAGTCACCGCGCTAGGCGGTGACTATTACCTCAGATTCACCGCTGAGCGGACCAATCACAAAGTTGGAAAGCCTCTTTTCCACTATGAAATTATACTAATTAATTGTAATGTAATGTAATGTAATGTAATGTAATGTAATGTAATGTAAGGTAAGGTAAGGTAAGGTAAGGTAAGGTAAGGTAAGGTAAGGTAAGGTAAGGTAAGGTAAGGTAAGGTAAGGTAAGGTAAGGTAAGGTAAGGTAAGGTAAGGTAAGGTAAGGTAAGGTAAGGTAATGTAATGTAATGTAATGTAATGTAATGTAATGTAATGTAATGTAATGTAGTAATATACTCTCTCTCTCTCTCTCTCTTTCTCTCTCTCTCTCTCTTTCTTTCTATACAGTATATATGTGTATATATATATATATATATATATATATATATATATATATATATATATATATATATATATATATATATATATATATATATAAGCGCCAATGGTAAAACAACGAATCCAAGAAACAACGAATCCAAGAGCGCTCGTTTCATTTCCCGGCATCAGCATGACGAGTTGCTGTGTGTCTGTTATTGCTGTATGTCAACGACCGCAATTCATGCTTGTTTATACACCCGCTACCTGCACAATCACAAACGCGGTTTTGATCATCTATAGTAAAACGATAATTATCCCACTCTGTTGTAAAACATGCAGTATAGGTATGTCATCCTGTGACCATCCTTGCACATGCAACCGGTGTTAGATCGAGAAATGTCGCACATCTGAGATCTTTTGTTTTTCACTCAATTATAAGTGAATTTTAATGAAGCAGTTTCGCGTTTCGAATTTGAATGAATGATTACGTTTGGTAAACTCAGTTAAAAGAACTTGGAGTGAGAAGCTGGTCACTCTCACTCATAAACTTCTTGGAAATTTTGTCGTCTAACTTTCATCTCCCGCGTTAGCCCAAAAGGTGCATGCTACCTTATTCAAAAATGGCCGCCGAATTAGAATTCTTTGATGTGTATATAAATTAGCCCTTATGACCTCGTTTTAAAGTAAAAATTCTTTTGAATTTTCCACATGAAAACGAGTTCAGAAGGGCTAATTTATATGTATATAAAAGAAACTTAATTCGACGGCCATTTTTGAATAAGGTCTATACTTTTAATATTATTATATGGTCTTTCAAAGCCAAACCTTTAATAGCCGCTCAGACAATTAAGGAAGTCGTGCCTCTCTGATCGGGCGAGTGGATAGACTTTACTGTGTTTTGGCTTTGACGTGTGTTACTTGTATAAGTGTTTCTTATCGTCTGCGTGTAGTCTCTACGGGCGGAAACAGGTTTCTTATATTTTCTTATCATAAGAGTAGTCATCCATTCTTATATAAGAGTAGTCATCGGTGACCAGTGCTGTCACTTAGGCCACATAAAAAAAATTCCTTGATTCTCATCACTACATTTTGAAAACTGTCGAAGAGGCGGGAGGTTTATATTTTATATTAAAATATGAGAAGTATTCGATAAAATTTTGGAAATGGAGAGGGAGGTGTTTTTATATTTCCTTGTTTTCCGAAATGTACATAATAAAACACTTGCGTAAAAAGGTTTATATTTTCCTTCAAAGTCACACCAAGGTTCCATTATGTCCCCCAACACGCAATGAAATAATTCCGTTGCAGAAATTCTCGGCTTGGGACATCATAAATCGAATATAAAATATCGGTCGGGCGGCACATTTATATTTTATAATAAAATAAAAACATATGTGTACGCAGGCTTCAAAATGTGGTCGGGCGGTGATGAGAATCAATGAATTTTTTTTATGTAGCCTTATATTCAGTTATAATTTAATAAGATTGAGAACAAGTCGGCGTCTGTCGCCAAAATCAGCCAATTGATCGCGCATATGAGTATTTAATTTGCTATCATACATATGGGAACATATAATTCTCATGCGGTTATCACATTTCACATACCTGCAATCATTTAGACACGCCGTCATTCATTATAGATCAAGGTTGTCTCAGCTTGACGTGACAAGCTTCGTTGTTCATAAGATTTGGGGGACCATTTGTGGCGAGAATAGTTTTTCAGGAGTCTTTATAGTTAAGACCGACGAGATAATTGAATATATTCGTATAACAAACCAACAAACACCTGCCAGACCAATGGCGTTACTGGAAAATCTAATTTATCAGGAAAACCCACGTGAACATCACAACCATAAAACTTAAAATCACGGACCTCAAATCGGAGAAGTCGCAATAGAATTAGAGACGTATAAGAACTTGGTGTACTACTATTTGCGAATTTCGAAATTCCAGGAACGAGAAAGTCGAAATCGAAGAAAGAATGATGACTTGCATCAACAGTTGTTTGGTTACGTTCTTGTAATTCGGTTTACATTAAAATTCAAGGTGAGTGTATCAGAAAGTCTAAGGATTGGGATGGGACTGATTACACGGCAATTGAGATCTTGATCAATTTAGGATATCATAAAAAACCGAAGGTATTACAACTCATGTTTCGTTATATATAAGTATGCTATATACTAACTGAACTATAATTTAACCTTGCTCTGCCTCTGTGTATATACACTTCGCAACAAGCCTACAATCACAGAATAAATATCAAGCAGAAGGCCCCACTCACGTTTTTAGTGCGCATATCACACGCCGCCATGTTGAAAGCAAGTAAACTCCAGCGGATCAACAAGGAACCACATGGCGGAAAGCGAAGTCGAATCACCAAAACGGCTCTAGCTGGAAAGCTTTTTGGACGATATGCATTTAACTTTGATATTTTACAAATGAAAGGTAAGCGACCAATTTACTTGCAGTCAGAAGGCATACGAACACGTCTTTCGCATGGAAATTAGCAACTTTTGAGCGATGATCTGCCCGCTCGACTGTCGACTGAAGTGCGTCAGTCGGGTACGGTTATCTCGGTACGTACTTGAAATTACAGAGAACTTTTATGAAGAGTTTTTTATTAATCATTCACATCAGTTACATATTTTTAATTGATAATTGCAATGGTGTGTAGGATATTATAATATATGCGCACGAGGGCTCACTCGATGGCGATCAGTAGTCTCAGACGTCAGTCCAATTCATTCAATTGATTAAATATTTCAGTCTGGTTCAGTTCACAATGAGTAAAGATACCAATTACGCAGAATTCCATCTTTATGCGGTTTGTTTACCTTTTTGTAGTAACGTTCTTACCTTACTCCAATAGTTGAATTGTGATAATTTGAAGTCATTGAACAAGATTTATTTTTGTCATTAACCTACCATGGCTAAAAGTTGATACACTTGACAAGTTGTTGAAGCTGTTGTTAATTTGATTTTGTTCTTTTCTTGTAATTTTAGTAAATAATTTGTTTGGATTGTACGTGTACGTGTACGTGTACGTGTACGTGTACGTGTACGTGTACGTGTACGTGTACGTGTACGTGTACGTGTACGTGTACGTGTACGTGTACGTGTACGTGTACGTGTACGTGTACGTGTACGTGTACGTGTACGTGTACGTGTACGTGTACGTGTACGTGTACGTGTACGTGCACGTGCATGTGTATTGGACATGAGAGACACAGCTTGCATGATTCCTGATGGAGACTTTTATGCCGAAACTCAGATGTTTTTGATTCACTTCAGTGTTTGTAACAGTGGAACTATATTTGAGTCTTGTTGTATTACTGGATTTAAAAAAACAAACAAACTGATAATAAATACCTCTTAAAACTATTATTCAGGTGTATAATGTGTTGTGATTGTGATGATGATATAATATTACTGCAGTACCTAAACTATCTATTTCTGAAATTTTCAAAACCACCTGTATTTGCTAGAGTATCAAAGGTTTGCCTACATTTCATTTAAAAGCATTATTTATAGTGTCTTATGAAGTACTATACTAAATAAATTGAGATTTATAACTACAATTACTCACAAATATTTTAATATGTCAAGTGAAAAGATCAAATTGATGTGTAGATGATAAATTGCAACAATGTTTGACAAACAGCACAGCAACAACTGTTGGAAATATGTACCAAATTCTTAATGTAGATCAATTTAGATATAAACCATCCACCCTCTAATAGGAGAACATACTGTACATTGAAGGAGTTGTTGATATACATTTAAGCAATTGCATCATTTATGTATTGCATACCCCATGAACCTGACTGTGTTTACCACTGACTATACAAAACGTTTTTGCAAACCAGTTACAATGTTAACCAAACCCAATAAGTTTTAAACATTTATTTCATATATAATGCAGTATACTTACAAAATAGGTAAAGTTCTTTTGACCACGAAATTTTACTGTTACGAGCTCTGCATATACAGGGTGCAAAAATAAGAAAGTTTATCCCTGTTGACCACCATGCACTGGACAAATGGTACTGGTCCTTTATTATTTTACTGACCAACACCCTATTAAATCAGCTAGAGCAATTTTTATTTATTATAAACACATGGAATTAACACCTTTTTGTTCTTAAACATGAAGTAAGTGGAAAGTCTTTTGTTCAAAATGTTTACAGTCAGTATGACCTATGGTACCGGGAGAAGCTACAGTACTAGGCCGTTTGGAGAAATACTAGCACTTGTTCAGTTGTCAACCTTCTGTCCAACAAATATCATGTCAAATAATTGCCCCAAATCCATCCAAATAGACAGCTATTGAGTTGCTCGTTATTCAAACTTGCTTGTCCGATTACGATAGAACAATAAATACCTGCAGATTTTAACTGTTAGTTTTCTCACCTATTTATTCTTGAAAGTACGACTTCAAAAGTGCTCCGGCCTGTCCAGTTAACAAGATAATGAAATCGGAAATACACACAATAAAATTGATTACTTACCTTCCTTTTCAATGTACTATCAATGTACAAAATTTTGAGTTATAGCCATTCAAACGATCAGAACGCACTTTTCGCCATATTGTTTACTGTTGAGAGGAGCGGGTGGTTTTAAGGCCATGCCAAACGCTTTCAACATTTCATTCAACATCGTTCAGCATTGTTGAACGCGTGTTGAACGAAAATTTGAACATGTTCAAATTTCGTTCAACATCATTCAACATGCACCATTCAACAACGTTCAACATCATTCAACCGGGGTGGCCAAACGCTTTCCACATGTTGAATCATGGTTGAATTCAACAATGTTGAACGATGTTGAATGAAATGTTGAAAGCGTTTGGCCAGGCCTTTGCTTTCGGTTTTCAATATGGCGGCCAACATGCGCGAGGCGACCTGCGCGAGGACAGAAACTTCAGAGGTTCCAACAAGAGTGGGTTTATTCTGTCAGTGCTTTGTTCAACCTCGTACCCAGGGCCTTATCTCCGCTCCCGGGGGGGCCCGCCTACATTCTTATGAAAGATGATTAATTTATCTTCATAAAATCCATGAATAATCTGATCGGTCGGCAACCAGGTCAAATTCTCTACGTCGAGTTGGCGACGCCGGCGAGAGTGACGCCGGCGAGAGTGCGAGAAGTATAGTTGTCTATTATTGTTAAGCCCGATTTTTACTAGGCGACATTTTTCGCGTGAAATTGAAGCGACTTTTTTTCACCGATAAGCTCTGGACCGAAACTAAATAGAAGTCTTTTTAATTCTAACGATAGAAAGTCGATTTGCGCGAAAAAAATCGCCAAGTCGCAAACCGCTTTTAGTCAATAGGAATACTAAGCATATAAGTCACTTGCATATAAATTGATATACTAACAGCTGGGGTTGCGGTCATGCTAAAACAAGACAAGTGAAACATACGATTACTGCTGCGGCGAGCTTAGGCCTCTAATTCAAATCATACTTTCAAACGTCGCACGTATGAAACCATTAAATCCGGCAAATTAGCCTCCTCCGCGGGTAACTCTGTGTCTTCCCAAAAGCATGGGACGAAAAATAACGCGATTTTTTTTCTCCGTCCCATGCTCTCTTTGGCTTGCTCGCAAAGTGGGAAGACACAGAGTTGCCTGCGGAGGAGGCTACCGGCAAATATGCATGGCAAGCGATTAACGCGGAAGTTGCCTCCGTTTCAAACGTCTCATTTCTACCATGTCGGAACTCAATTTACAAATGATAAAACAGCGTTAAAAAATGTCCCCGCACTTCAACCGAACTGAAATGGACACGCTGGAAGTGTCACGTTTAAACCGGGCACAAAGCAAGATAACGACCTGACACGATAGGTTGATTCAGATGCTTTGCGGCTTTTTTTCTTAAACACGGAGCGAGCGCATAAAAGGGAGCCCCCCCCGGCTACGCACTGACAGTTTGAAATGTCAACAGTCAAGTCAACAACGAGTCAGTGAGCTGGTGAAGTTTTGAGAATTATCTTTTATTTATAACCTTTTTACCTTTCAATACACCAGGTAAATTGTAAAGAGAAACATAAGAGTCTTAGATAAAAACAGTTCTGAAGTGATTAAATTTGTTTGGTCAATGAATTTGTAAAATATTTATGACCTTGCTTTCAAACGATGTTTGAAGGTCACGTATAGCTGCTTTGTCTTTCGCCGTTTTTAAAAGATTTCCACATAAAAGACAAGACTTTGATATTTAACTAAAACAGACCATTTAAACGAAGACAATAAATAGTTTATTATATTAACTTTGCAAGTCAATATATCACAAATTGAAGAACTTTTTAGTAGTCATTTGTCTGGCTTTCCAGACAACATGTACTGCCGGTCGTGCAAAAACAAAGTTGTCGTCGTTGAAAAGTGAGATGATGTTCAGACATCAGTGTGAAGATATTCATTATCAACATTCTTGGTGTATATAAAAGGGTCTTATAATTACAAGGACGGAAGATATGAATGAATAAACAAAGAATAGACATCATCTGCATTCAAGTGATTCAACAAGAAAAACAGTGAGACGGTTGGTCCACTTTCGTACGGTTTTTCCTCACCTTAGTTTTGTTTCGACGTATTGGAAGCGTAATTTTTCCGTCTTTCTACTCAAAATGATGTGTTACACTTGAAAAAGACAAATTCGACGTTTGGAAAGCGGCAAGTTTAATTTAAAAACAGTAAGCAAGTCTCACAAAAGCTCCACTCTTCAGTCTTAGCGAAATTCCTCGGCAAGGCCGGAAGTAATTTTAGCTGTGTGGACCAATCAGATGCGTTTGGCCAGTATTGGCTGAGGTACTCAGCCGGTACTTATGCAGTTGCTCCGTGTTTAAAGACTAGCTCCCTGTGAGGTGAATAGAATTCTCTAACATCCAACCGCATGCTGGCGGGGGGAAGATGGCGGGGCATGGCGCCAAAACTGTATATAAAGGCGTAAATGACACAAAAAATGTTTGTCAGTTTTTCGCGCGGGTTTGACGAGGTGTTTTTTTTTGTTGCGAATAGTCTAAGTGACAAAGCACTTTTTTTTAGGTAGTAATGGATTTTTTTAAGTAGTAATGGACTTTTTTAAGCAGTAATGGACTTTTTTAAGCAGTAATGGACATTTTTCAGTAGTAATAGACTGTTGCCATAGGGATCTACTTTACATGGAACGTCACTACGGAACGCTCACCCCAATCCGGACCACCACCGTACCGTAATAGTGTAACCGTGGCCTTATTAAAACATTTCATATTGTTTCACCACCCAACGAGGCCACCGATTACGTGAGTGCAAACGACTCGAAAATTTACATAATACAATATTATACATACATGAAACAAGACTGTCAGATTTGCCTCAGACGTAAACACGTGAAGGTAAATACTTTCTAAAAGAACAATTATCTTGTTTACATGTCGAAGTACAATATTACATGCATGTTTGTTCGCAATAACAAGACTATGGATATATATATAGGACAATTATCTTGTTTACATTCCTAAATGCAATCAACTTTCGCTTCGTATAGGCAGCAATGGGAATCGTCGTGTTCTCACGAGACTACTACAAAAACCCTCTTTCTTGACTTGTGCCAAACTTGACGACAGCGGCCACCACGCCACTGTCTGGCGTTAGCCAGAAATTTAAAATATTTGGAAGAGGAGTTAGCAGACGAGTAAAATCGTGGGTGACTAAAAATGAATACATCACCAGAAATTTGGGTCATTTGTGCCGCCGCTCTCGGTCACCTAATAATATAATTATGTATTCTAATGCCTTTGATTCTATTGTATTCTAGTGTATTCTCATTATTCAGGTCATTGAGTTCTTTAGAATTTGCCTAAATCGTGCATGTATGTATATGTAAACAACATGTAAACGACTATAAGAACTGTGAAATCAAGCAAGTTCAAACGCTTTTGGAAGTACTATGCTAGGGACAAATCAGGGTCGTTATTGTGCTCCGGAAGTAGACTAACGTTGTTGGTCAATTTGGCCAATTTCTAGCACTAAAAGCGCCAGTAATCTTTGTAAACAGGTGCAAAAATAAGACGAGCTAGAGAAGTACTTTGTCGTCGATGTAAGCAAAGGTTTTTTAGTTAAACTGTTGCTTAGTCCATGCTGATGGAGCTGCGCAAAGAAGAAATATATCGCCGTTTAAGCAAAATTTAAATTATTGTGTGCTCTAGCTCCTTATTATTTACTGTTGAGAATCGCCATTATGGTCGTTACTGCGCACGCGTGCCACCATCTTGTCCCAAATTTCTGGCAATGAAATGGAAAACTAAGTGTCAATCAATGGAACTTAATAAATGGAAACTAACTGTTAATAAATGGAACTTTATGAATAAATGGAAAACTAACTGTCAATCAATAGAACTCTATATGAAAAAATGGAAAACTAAATGTCAGTCAATGGAACTCTGAACAAATTAAAAAGTAACTACCAGTGATTGGAGCTTCATGAAAAAATGCACTAACTATCAATCAATGGAACTCTATGAATAAATGGAAAACTAACTGTCAATCAATGGAATTCTATGAATAAATGGAAAACTAACTGCCAGTCAATGGAACTCTATGAATAAATGGAAAACTAACTACCAGTAAATGGTAAATGGAGCTTCATGCATAAATGCACTATCAATCAATGGAACTCTATGAATAAATGGAAAACTACATGTCCATCAATGGAACTTCGTGAATAAATGGAAAACTAACTACCAGTGAATGGAGCAATTGACAATTGACAATTGAAGAATTGACAATTAGTTTTTAATTTATTCATAGAATTACATTGAACGATACTTAATTTCCCATTTATTCATGAGAATAAATGGGAAATTAAGTATCGTTCAATGTAATTCTATGAATAAATTAAAAACTAATTGTCAATCAGTAGAACTCTATGAGTAAATAGAATAAATGAATGGACTGTATGAATAAATGGAAAACTAACTACCAGTGAATGGAGGAGCTTCATGAATGAATGGAAAACTAACTGTCAGTCAATTGAACTCTGTGAATAAATGGAAAACTGTCAGTCAATAGAACTTTATGAATGAATGGAAAACTAACTGTCAGTCAGTGGAACTCTATGAATAAGTGGGAAACTAACTGTCAATCAATGGAACTCTATAAATAAATGGAAAACTAACTGCCAGTCAATGGAACTCTATAAATAAGTGGAAAACTAACTGTCAGTCAATGGAACTCTATGAATACTCTATAAATAAATGAAAAGCTAATTGTCAGTCAATGGAACTCTGATAAATAAATGGAAAACTAACTATCAGCCAATGGAACTCTATTACTAAAAGAAAACTAACTGTTATTCAATGTAACTCTATAAATAAATGGAAAACTAACTGTTAATCAATTCAACTCTATGAATACATGGAAAACTAACTGTCAGCTGGGCATGAAGAAGGGGAAAAGCATGTCAGCTGACATGCTCAGACGTGACCATGTGTCTGTCCTGTAATAGATTATGGGAAAATAAATGCCAATCTAACTGTCAATCAATGAAACTTTGTTAATAAATAGGAAAACCAACTGTCAGTTGCTATAGAACTCTATTTATAAATGAAAAACTAACTGTCAGCCGATGGAATTCTATTAATAAATGGGAAACCAATATGTCAGTCAATGGAACGTACTGGATAACTATATAACCGTCAGTCGATGGAACTCTATGAATAAATGGAAAACTAATTGTCAGTTAATGGATTCTATGAACAATTAGAACAATATAACTATCAATGAGCGAGTCTGTAAATAAATGGAAAACTAACTGTTAGTCAATGAATCTCTGAATAACTGGAACACTAATTTTCAGTCAATGGAACTCTATGAATGAATGGATCGGAACTACTGAAGTAGGTATCTTAGTTCGTTATCCTATCAGGATCACAGGTTTTTTGATGTGTCGAAACTACTAATTAGTTACATGTTAGTTTTCAGCGAAAAAGAACATTTAGAACTCGTTGTGTTTACAATGGAGCAGCAATATTGAAGTATATGGAAGGGATGTAAGAGAATTGTGAGAGATCACAGCACCTTGACTTGTCCGATTATGAAATAGGGTTTTGTTATACTACAGTTCTGAAATCGAAAATAACTTGCTAAACGAATCCTCAATTTTTGCTATAGATACTCACCACTATGTTCTTTTTTCTTACTTCATGTTTTGATTTATTGTACACATGCATTTTTTGTTTTATATATACTCGGCTTTATACGGTCATGTTTGCGGAAGACTTGAAGAGGCCAAACGCTAGCTGCGTATTTCCTCTGCCGATCAAAGGTGTATGCTTAACTTTTCCCGTGAGTACAAGGTGGTGAATTGATTTCTCTGATGATCTTTTCAGTGGAATATATTTAATGATATAGTATACAGAGTATACTTCCACTGTATATGCGGTATTTGTTAACTTCTGCCTCCCTAGGGAGGCAGCACACTATTCTTGACATCTCTCTTGGGTTACCTTTATCTTTGGTTATGCGTTACTCGTGCTCAGTCGTTTTGCCGAGCTATGTATGGCTGCGTATATCAATTTTCGGATTTCGAGATGTTGGTTCTGAACCCCCCTGACCTTGCAACAGATGGGTATGACAACAGTAAAGAGCCTGGGTACGAGGCTGCAGCAAAGTGCGCTATCCACTGGCCTTTCACGGTAAACGGTAAGATAAATTGATCACGTCTTTTATAGTTGCTTGTGTGGAAGTATTCATCAAGGCCATGAAAATTTTAGTGGTCAGTCTCGAGGAAAACAGTGCTCTTTTATGAGTTTATCAGCGCTGTTAACAGTACAAACTAGTCAAGTGAACGATTGGAATTCATCTACTATCGACAGAGTCTTAGTGCAATGGTCTTATCCCACGTGAAGAATTGTTGTCGCTGAACAACCTACCAAACTATTAATCAGGCAGCACTTCCTTGCGATAGTAACTTCTAGTATAATATACGAGAAAGTAACATCAGACGGCGCATGTGACGAAAACGGCGAAGATTTTTTAAGTTTCCTTGTATGTATGTAGTGCTCGACTAAACATCAGTTTAACAGACGTTTGGTGGACGTTCGTCACCATGCTCAATTACTCTAACCAGTCATTCGAAGGTTGCAGTTTCGAACCCCGTCTGGTACTCAGAATCTTTTCTGAGTAATAGGCGAGTTTCAAGGGTGTTGCGCGCGCATCATTATTCAAGAAAACTGGCAAGCTCCCCTCAAAGTAAACATATGATGCAGTTTCTGGATGTTTAACACTGTTATTCTGCTGTTCTTAGCTCGCTAGCAAGTCTGTTTGCCATTGCTTACTTTGTGGAGAGCCCGACAAGAGCCCGCCAATTTCTTTCCAAAACGATGCGTGCGCAACAGCCTGAAACTCGCCTGTTGAGCTTGACGAACGTCCAACAAACGTCTGTTACATCACACCAAGCTTGCAAACGTACCACGTGCACTTTATATATGCGTACAACTTATCATAAACATCAGTTTGCGAAATCGCCATTTGGGTGATATACTAGCGGTCGCTAGATATTGGCATATACATGGTATAGAATAATAAAAATCGCGACTGAAATTGGTATGACGGAATGCAGAAAACACCCGTATGTTACTCCATATCTGATGAAGTTCCCTGCTCTAAAAGTATTTCGTTATCAAAACTATTCTTGGCAGTTTACCACTTTTTAACTATGCTCGGCTATTTCAGTAAAACACTGCCTACGCAGCATGCACTAGCTACTTACTTCTTATAAGAACCTCGGGTTGAACTGAACTGAAACCTCTTTCAACTAAATAAGAACCTTTTTTGAGCCTGATATTTGAGATTTAAAAATTTTGCATGACATCTTGATTTTTTGTTAGTTATCAAAACTAATATACTGGTTTGGTAAAATAAGAACCAAATTCAGGCTGCATGGTTTGGCAGTATAAAGTTCTTATAAATATAGTAGGTGTTTACTGTGCTGTACGTGGCTTCGTGGGACGCTCGTCTGGAAATTATGAATTTCCAATTGAACATCTTCACACGTGTTTACATTATGACATATATTGGTGGCTCAATGGTTATATATAGTAGACGTCTGTTCTGCTTACATATATAAATGTTCTTTTACAAACTTGCAATGACTGGTGATACCTACCTTTGGCGATGGTCTCAGACGTAATCAATAAGCTTTAGTTGTCGTTAGATTGTTATACGGCAATATTTCAAAAATTATTTATTTTAGCATTCCAAGCTCTATGTAACAATTAGTCACCAAGGACAAAGTTGAGGCGATTATCAATAATCGGTTCAGGATCATTTCAAAATTGAATTTAATCAGGAAAGTTAAAACAAAAGTTATTAATAACTGTTTTTGTCCAAACTGTAGTGCTTCTGTTTATTTAGTCGCAGACGATTTTGGCAAGTCAACAGGCTTTTGATCTGTGAATAATTTTAAAACAGCATCCTAATTTGGAACTGAACTTTGAAAATAAGTTATAAATACAGTCATTGCAATATAGAAGTGTTCAAAAAATTATAGTTTCAATTCAATTCCTGCAGTTTCTCTGAAGCAAAGTACAATTTGTTTTTAAGTGCAATTTCTACTGATGTTTTTGTTATGTCGTGCGAGGTAACTATACAGTGGAATTGAAACAAATCTTTAACCAATCACAAGCCGAGAATTTAATACGAGTTAGAGGAGATAATCCTCTTAATGTACTTTCTTTGTCTATTACTACAAAGGGTGGTTTGCCGAGGAATTATATGAAAAGATTTTTATTTGTCGATCCGTCTGTAAATGTAGCATGCTTGAGTTAATCCGTTATTAAGTTATTGTTTTTGTATACATGCAGACATCTTTACAGCCAAAAATACAGACTTGTCATGATATGATGTGCGTCCGCTGCAGGTTTTCAGCAAGTTTGTTGACATGTTGCAACGATGATCAAACCTGCAACCTTCTGATGACCTGCGCTATAAGGTTATTCAGCCGCATGAGGCTCAGATGGACAGTCATATCTCTATTATGTGCTTCCTAGAGTAGGCGTACAAGATCTCCAGTTACAAAAACATCAATATCTCCAAAACTATAATAAGTAATTCTCCGTTTAAATTTTGTCAGTAAGTTTACACTAATTAATCGTATAGATTAATATAATTAAGAAAAATGTACGTTGCATTTCACCTTGAATTGGAAAAAAACCTAGGAACACCCACCGAAAGATGGATTTCCTAGAAATATCGCTCCCGGCGGGACAGTATTATGCATGGGTGTGTGTGTTCAGTTCTGGGATATATAGTCACCAGAAGCTTGCTGATTCCGTGATTCAATTTTTGGTTGGAGCTTATTTTCAAAGTATTTGAGCTTCACTAAAGTCTACCAGACGGCTGGCTGTGAACATTGCGCTTGTGAGCTCGCACGTGTCCCACATGTAGGGTCACAACCACAGAATAAAGACTAAGCAGAAGGGCCACTCGGGTCGGAACCTTTGAAGTTTTTGTCTCCGCGCATGTGGCATTACGCATGTTGCTCAGCCAGTAAACTGCATGTTCTGGCCAATAAGCACGCTGAACTGCCTGTCCTAGCCAGTAAACTGCATATTTTTGCATAAAAATACGAGGACACGTTGTACCGCTAAGTGGCCCTTCTGTACAGTCTTTATTCTGTGGTCATAACCTACCTATACTAAGAAGGCTTCTGATTGGTTTAGACACCTACCCGTAACTTTAATCAGTAAGGAGCATGGAAACGAATTGATAATCGACAATGTGATTGGTTATCAGAAAAAATGTTCATTTTAGGTCTTTATTGCACATGTACGCCACTCTTGGATGTTTGTCAACTCCAACATAAAGAAACTTTCACACTAGACACAGCTTGTTCCCGTCCAAGGGTTTCCCCAGAGGTGAATAAAATCGTTTGGATTAGCCAGAAAAAAATACTAAACAAAGGGGCTATAGTCTCCGACGTCCCCAAAAGGTTGTAAGAGTTTTTTAGATAATAAACTTTTTCTTTAAATCACAATATTTACAAAAATAATTAAATCACAATAATTAAATCACAATATTTACAAAAATAGTACTAAGGAAATTAATCTTTTAAACAGGAGAAAATTATTGAAAATATGTATACATAGCAATACTTAATTATGTGCAGCAGCCAAAGTGGCATAAAGCTTTCGAGTTGACTGCTGTCAAGTGGTAGAAAAATAACTATTGGAAATTAAATTGAGTTAATTCGTTCTTTTTTTTAGTAAACATAAATCAAAGCTAAATAGTGATGTGCATATAAAGCTTATTTACGTTGAGAAAAGTACAACATATTGCAAATATCACAAAAACAGTTGCACATAGAACATAACGATATTTTTGTTTAAAAAGGAAGTTATAATACCTAACATTCATAATTTATAACTAAAGGTAATTTTTACATTGCTCTTTGAAGGACTTAAGAGGTAGATCCTTCAAATAGTAAGGAATGGTTTCCCATAATTTAGAGGAAAGATATTTGAAAGTAAATATACCATAATTTGTTGTAGTTTTTGGCCTAATAAGATTCTTAATGGCTGAATATCGTGTATTGTAAGAATGCAGACTTGATACTGGCGCAATTAATAAAATCTGCAAGTGCAGAAGGACCACTATCTGATTTGTTATTCTTTGATTTGATGAACAAGTATCAAGGTCTTCAGTTTTAAAATGTTTCCAAATTTAAGAACCCCAAGTAATTTATAATAAGGATCCAGATTCTCTCTCTTGTTCACGAAAAATATACATTTATTTTGTCTAACAGAAAGTTTTATAAGTATTATAAGTATTAGCCCAGCTGATGATGGCATAATTTAAATAAGGATAAATAAGTGTATAATAAAGTTGTTTCAAAACATGTAAATCTAAGTAATGTCTTAATTTATATAATATCCCTGTATTCTTAGCTATTTTATTATTCACATGTGATAACTCCTTGATAATTGATATTGGACCAATGGCATATATTATCTCTATTTTTCGGCAAGCTTGGACTGGTATTGTACTATTTTGCCCCAAGACAATGACTCCGCGTTGTATATAGGACATGGCTGCCCATTGTTCCAAGGCGAAATGTCACAACCTGCATGTTTTTCTGTCTGTATATCTGTGTTTGTGTTTGTGTTTGTGTTTGTGTTTGTGTTTGTGTTTGTGTTTGTGTTTGTGTTTGTGTTTGTGTTTGTGTTTGTGTTTGTGTTTGTGTTTGTGTTTGTGTTTGTGTTTGTGTTCGTGTTCGTGTTCGTGTTCGTGTTCGTGTTCGTGTTCGTGTTCGTGTTCGTGTTCGTGTTCGTGTTCGTGTTCGTGTTCGTGTTCGTGTTCGTGTTCGTGTTCGTGTTCGTGTTCGTGTTCGTGTGCGTGTTCGTGTTCGTGTTCGTGTTCGTGTTCGTGTTCGTGTTCGTGTTCGTGTTCGTGTTCGTGTTCGTGTTCGTGTTCGTGTTCGTGTTCGTGTTCGTGTTCGTGTTCGTGTTCGTGTTCGTGTTCGTGTTCGTGTTCGTGTTCGTGTTCGTGTTCGTGTTCGTGTTCGTGTTCGTGTTCGTGTTCGTGTTCGTGTTCGTGTTCGTGTTCGTGTTCGTGTTCGTGTTCGTGTTCGTGTTCGTGTTCGTGTTCGTGTTCGTGTTCGTGTTCGTGTTCGTGTTCGTGTTCGTGTTCGTGTTCGTGTTCGTGTTCGTGTTCGTGTTCGTGTTCGTGTTCGTGTTCGTGTTCGTGTTCGTGTTCGTGTTCGTGTTCGTGTTCGTGTTCGTGTTCGTGTTCGTGTTCGTGTTCGTGTTCGTGTTCGTGTTCGTGTTCGTGTTCGTGTTCGTGTTCGTGTTCGTGTTCGTGTTCGTGTTCGTGTTCGTGTTCGTGTTCGTGTTCGTGTTCGTGTTCGTGTTCGTGTTCGTGTTCGTGTTCGTGTTCGTGTTCGTGTTCGTGTTCGTGTTCGTGTTCGTGTTCGTGTTCGTGTTCGTGTTCGTGTTCGTGTTCGTGTTCGTGTTCGTGTTCGTGTTCGTGTTCGTGTTCGTGTTCGTGTTCGTGTTCGTGTTCGTGTTCGTGTTCGTGTTCGTGTTCGTGTTCGTGTTCGTGTTCGTGTTCGTGTTCGTGTTCGTGTTCGTGTTCGTGTTCGTGTTCGTGTTCGTGTTCGTGTTCGTGTTCGTGTTCGTGTTCGTGTTCGTGTTCGTGTTCGTGTTCGTGTTCGTGTTCGTGTTCGTGTTCGTGTTCGTGTTCGTGTTCGTGTTCGTGTTCGTGTTCGTGTTCGTGTTCGTGTTCGTGTTCGTGTTCGTGTTCGTGTTCGTGTTCGTGTTTGTGTTTGTGCCTATGACCTGTTTCTCGTATACTTCAGCGCAAATGCCTGGAAAAGGAAGACGTTTTCACTTTATGTTTAGATCTGTCACTCCCGAAGGTGACATCAGTATACAAAATGTACTATAGGACAATGAAGCACTCCGTCCGTGTGTTTTAGTCTCTGAATGTTTTAAGCTTAGTTGGCTAGGCATAGTTAAAGTGCCTATGAAACCAAAAGTTAAGTCCGTCTTATTTGAAAGAACACTTAAAATGATAGAGTAACATGTTTTGCAGTTTTTCGTTTCCTTGTTTTGTTGTGAAGATATTTCAAGTTGTTTGACATGCAAATTAAACATTTTGTCCTTTGATGTCACATGTGCATAATGACTTATCGGAGAAAGTTATATATCCTTGCTATTATCAAATCAAATTAATTCGAAGGCAGCATGTGCATGCGTGTGTTTTTCCCGCAACACCATGTAGATTTTCAAGTGATTATATTTGATAATAGCAAAGATATGTAACCTTGTCGGACAAATCTGAAATATCTTCACAACGAAGCAAATAAACGGAAAATGCAAAAGGTGTTACCTCGTCATTTTAAGCTAGTGTTCTTACTAACTTTTTGTTTCATAGGTAGTTTAATTAATTAGTGAAGCACTCTTGCGAGTCTTGTCCAGTGCTGATCCGTCCTCCGGATATGAATATATACACCCCGAATAAGCTGAACAAAGCTTTTATATCTGCTCAAGTTTTCTTGGTTTTTCGCAGCATGCAGTTCAGCAGTTGGCTTCTTGAGCTAGATAAACCATGGCTCAACAAGCATGCAATAATAGAAACATTTAGATCTATATACGACGATCATCAAATCCACATTGACAATGTCTTTCGAACATAGGTTGATTTTTTTAAGTTTTATTAGTTCTCTAAGAAGTAACAAAACTGTAAACCGAAAGTTCTATAGTCTATATATACTAAAAAAAATTTTAGCTGGAAATTAACTGAAACAAAGTGACCTGCACTAGCCCGTCAGGCAACAAATACTTTTGTTATATGCCAAAGACTTTCGTTTGCCAAAGATGAAATCCTATTGGTCAAATCATGGTCACGTGTTGTTCAACAAACTCAATGTTTCTTTCTGTCGAGGGAAACATTGCACTGTTTCCCTCTGACGTCAACAATGAAGAGGGAAACAGTGCAATGTTTCCCTCTGACGTCGCTTTAATCATGCGTTGTTCACGTGAATACAAGATTGCATCAGATCAAGAACTTTGGACTCTTCGGGCATTTTGAAAACAAGAGCTTGTTTCGAGCTTCTTTGGTACGAAATAGTCCATTTTCCGAAAGAAAGAATTTCTATACATATCTTCAAAGAAGTTCTGAAACACACTTTAAAGCTGTTCTTAGTGTTGAGTCTGGTGTATTTGTTTAGTTGAATGACTTGAATTGAAATTACAAAGACAAAGTCAAAGTGTTTTGGTAAGTCTTTTCTCCGTTTGCAAGTTTCAAGGCAGTTTTGTATTTTGTATTTTAAAAGTCTTTGGTATATAACAAAACACTTGTTGACTTTTGCCTCGAGAAACATCGAGTTTTACCGTCCTCAGGCTTCAGTGTCGCCCTCGGGCTAAAGCCCTCGGGTGACACTGAAGCCTTCGCAGTCAACAAGTGTATAGTGACGCACGGTTTAACTAGCTCGTTCTGATATATAACTAGAAGGCAGTCAGAGACTGCATATACCTCCGCAGGCGGGTTATTAGAGATGTTTAAAAAGAAAACGAGCCATCCCGCTAACCAGGCTAGCTCACGAGACCAACACATGTATGTATGAATAAAATGCTTGATTGCACTCGTACTAAAATTATGCAAAAATATTTGCATGAAATATGAAGGATAATGAGCGCAATCAAGCATTTTTTCTACACGGAGAATCTTTACACGGAGATTTTTATCAGAATTTCTCATCCAAGTTTTGACTAAATTCAACCAAAATTTAATATGGATTGGTCACGTTGGTCTATGGCTGCAATACGTTTTGAGATATCCTGGCGACAAACAAACAAACTAACAAACAAACAAACTAACTAACTAACTAACTAACTAACTAACTAACTAACTAACTAACTAACTAACTAACTAACTAACTAACTAACTAACTAACTAACTAACTAACTAACTAACTAACTAACTAACTAACTAACTAACTAACTAACTAACTAACTAACTAACTAACTAACTAACTAACTAACTAACTAACTAACTAACTAACTAACTAACTAACTAACTAACTAACTAACTAACAGAATAACAGACAGAAAGGGGTGAAAACATATCCTCCTGGCGGAGGTAAATATATCATAGCTGTAAATAATCTCGGGCTGTTGTCTGACTATCTGAGTCCCGTGTAGAACTCAGAGTTTTCTAAAGGCCTGGTGAATGATGTTGAACGTTGTTGAATGGTGTTGAATGATGTTGAATGATGTTGAACGAAATTTGAACATGTTCAAACGAAATTTGAACATGTTCAAATTTTCGTTCAACACGCGCTCAACAATGTTGAACGATGTTGAATGAAATGTTGAAAGCGTTTGGCCAGGCCTTAAGACTAAGTATTAACAACTTACTACAGCATGTATAGCAAAACTTTAAATCTCAAAGCTGCTTGAAAGTTCTATACTAATTACTAATACAAAGAGAGTGAAGGACTTTTAGATTCAAATAACATACGAATAATACACTGTGCTAAACATACTGGCCTAGATTTAAACGCTATGGTCAACTATTATAAGTGGGAATTTTTTTTTTGAAGAATCTCAACGCCAGACTCCGAAAATAAGTCGTAAGTGGGTCACGTGATGTGAATGGTGGTAATTCTAGAACGGTCCTCGAATCGAGTACACAAGGTGGATAACGTACGCTGTAAGTAGATATTGTATAGAAAAATACTTTGAGATTTAAATGTCTTATTGGTCGATTATCTAAACCCATGGACAAGTTCTGTCGTAAACACTGAACTAATTTAAAAATAAGCAACGCGAGCACAAATCCAAGCGAGGCCGACGTGCGGCACAAACAGTAATATATATTTACCGTAAAAGGCAACCGATGCGATTAATATATTTTTTTGAAATTTTGTATTTTTTGTACTTTAAATAAGCTAACGTATAGGATTGAAAACAGTTGCGGCTTAAGTAAATAAATGTCGTAAATGATTATTGTTATTAAACATTTATCCATGGGGCGTCCATGGGGCTTTTTGTCGCCTTTCAAATGACTTGTACTCGTGGTCACCCGTAGTCATTCGTAGTCACTCGTGCAAGATCGCCGCTCGTGTCATGATATACATTTCTATATATAATAATATATTTGCATGTTGTGATGTTGCCTAAAATGATCGTGAAATCTCTAATGTTTCAATTATTACCTTTAGTATAAAAAAATCGCCCTAGGTTTTTACTGTTTCTTAGGGTAATTCTTTTCTCTTTAGTTTAATATGTTCATCCTCACACGCGCTGTTGGGGCACAACATTTTTTTATTACTGACTCTTAGCTTTATTACTACTGACTCTCGACTCCGGGTTGTATTTCATAAAACATGTATACTCAACTTGCGTGTTGATTGGCTCGAATCAAATAGGTAAACAAAACATGTATTCAATAGTCTAACAGAAGTGGCAGGTATTCTGTTTTATATGCAGTGTGTATGTGGCTGCCCTTTTCAAACCTGTCAGGGAGTAGTTGTGCTATCTTTGCTCTTAAAGTTGTTAGCTTATATTAATTAAGCTGACTGCATGCATGGTTTACTGTAGGTCTGGTCTGGGCAATGTGTCGTCCGGCTGTGTAGCAATAATAAAGATCCATTGATACTGTCAAGTGTGTCAACCTGTTCGGCCCATGACCGACCATGACACTAACGTGCGAGCAAGTGGAAGAATGGCTCGAAGACAATCTACAGTGGACAAGCGAGTATTTTCAACGAAAAGCAACAGTGGAATTTATTCTTAAGTGGATTCATTCAAACGAAATCATTTGCGACGAGCACGGTATTTACACAAAGGTCGAGGCCTTGGAGGACGTGTTGAATAATAACACGACTTCACAAACTGACGAGCAGGACGAGAGCGACGAGTCGGCCAACTACGATTCATCAGACAACGAGGTTTGGAAGACAGACGAAGCTTTATTTCAGTACCATTCGCGATTGCCCCGGCGCTTCTCCGAGCCGGGAATCACCAGGGAGTCCAGACCAAGTCTCCTGTCGAGGAAGGAACATTCGTTCGTCGGTCTACAACATACAACGATCCACGAGAACGATCATAAAGAAAATGGTGGTCAGGGTGATTCTTCACCGCTATCGACAAGTTCTCGTCGCGATCTGGCGAGCAAAGAAACGCTGCCGACTATCCCAGCCGTACGACAACGTCAGCGACACCGTTCCATTGCTCAGTTGGGCTCGCTCATCGAATCTCGAGTAAAACTACCGAGCGGTAAGACGCTGGATCAGGGCAAGAAACTGAATCTAAAGCGGAGCAACGAGGAACACTTCTTTTACGAAATTATTAAAGACATAGCGAATAATTTAAACATAAAGACACTTAGTTACAACATCCTCGTCAACATTGGCATATTGACAAACGCCGACCGCTGTTCGTTATTTCTGGTCGAAGGACCGAAGAATCGACGGAGTCTGGTGTCCGAGTTATTTGATGTCCATCCAATTTGCTTGCGATCGACCACAGAAACTAGTGGTATCGAGATAAGAGTTCCCTGGGGAAAAGGGATCGTCGGTTACGCGGCCGACACCGGGCAAACTGTGAACATCGAAGATGCTTATGCGGTGAGTGAATTTTATAGTTATTCCTTTTTAATTTGCATTGTTTGGTGTCTATAGCTTGCCATCGTTTTGGCGAAGCCAGTATTAAACGACATTTATAAATACTGAAAGGTCGTTCAAATGTCGGAATGTCCGTCATCCAAGCCGATGTTTGAACAAAATATTGCATGACCCTATTTAAGTACGTTAAATTTTCCCGTTTCATCTCATGGAGAATGTTGACGTTTTATTTCGTGCATGGAACCCGCGATTCGTGACGAAAATGTTGCTAGGACACCGGTCACACTCTGCATTTCCTCTGTTCTTTTGTATCGTCTTACCTGCTTATTCAATTGCCCTTTTAGGCGGACCAAAAGGGCTTAAAGTACAAACACTATTAAAACATGCAGCGAACTTCGTTCGTTGAGTTCGTCGTCCTTTCTGAACCGCAAATCTACGCCTCGAGTTTGACAGTTTTATGGCTTCTTTTTACATGGGCTTCGTTTTACATTTCTTTTAGCGCCAATAGCCTTTGTTCATAAAGCAAGCATTTTGTCAAAGCCGACGTTCAATAGAGGTTACTGAACTTGTCAAAAATAGGTTTAACCTACGGGGGTCGATTGAAAGGGAGGATATATGTCATATATCTACCCCAGCTATATATGCATCAGTATATATATATATATATATATATATATATATATATATATATATATATATATATATATATATATATATGAGGTTACAGACCGCTTTCATATATATATATAGTTATATGAACACGCGTTCTCTAGCTTCCTTTGCGGACGTTCGTAATATCGCGAGGCACAAAGCACGTATTTTTCGAAAGAGGCCAACGTTCAGTCCGGCTTACTTAAAAAAAAAGTCGGGTTTCCTCAGTCTACCTGTTATATTGGTCTGTATATTTGTTTGTAAGTTTCAAACCGGAAAATTTGTAACAATGTTGCATGCCGTTAACTCGTTAGAACGCAGGAAGGTTATATAAATGTTTCCCGGCATCTAGATATTACTATTTTGAGCGAGTGCCATTGCCATGCAAAATTTTCCACTTCACCGTGTACAAATTGCTATAACGGCCGGAAATATGTGCGAAGAATTCGCCTAAAGGTTGCCTAATGATTATATCCGAGGCGACATTTCAGTTTCTGTAAAAAGAATTGCCGTTATTTTTTTCATTAGTTCAAATTCGCGCGCGTTAATTGCTTTGTTTGTTACCAAAATACGAGGCGTTGGAGCAACTGATCGTTTGATCAGTGAAATACGCACTGTATATATTTTCCTAATTGATCGATCTGAACCATGTTTGAACACAATAAAAGCTTTCGACAACCAGATGCGCCGTGAAACCTTTCCTTTCAACGTGTGCATGCATGTAGATGTCAACAGTTCAGGATGTGGTTTACGTTTAATCACGGGTTAATCACTTGCGCCAGATATATATACGCTTTCCCTCTTGCGTCCTCTGCAAGTAAACAAAGATATGGACTTATCGTGATAAGTGCCAGTCGAGTATAACTAAATCATGGCTTTTGCGTAACAGGTTTTGAAAATCCAGTGAAAGCTTAGTGGAGTATTTATTATGTCTGATGATCTATACCTAACATATAATATAACACGCTGATCAGAAAATTATTCGTGCTGACTGATGGCATATTGTTTTTAGTTTATATATGCTCTCTGCATATTAGAACGGATGAAAATTTATTTATAGAATACATCAACATAGAAGACGATCTTGCCTCTCCAATGTGGGCGAAACAGAAGCGACAATCACGCCGCATATTACGCCCCCGTACATATATGTTGTTCATAACACGATAACGTAAAATCCATATCTTTACGAACTATTTACTACGAGTTGTCTGGGCTATAAACTGTATGGGCTGATGACGAAATTCTTTCCTCGGGCCTCGGCCGCAAGAGGACATTTGAATCATCGTTAGGATTCGTTTTAATACATGTAAACTAAACCAATTCTTCTTTGCAAATTTAGTTTTAGCAAATTTAGTAGGTTTAGGCGAGGGGTGTATCACTCCAGAAAAAGTGTACGAGATTTTTGGGACTTTCAAAATCCCGTAGGATTTTTTTGGGATTTGGGGGAAATTTTTGAGATTTTTTTGGGATTTTTTAGAATTTTTTTTGAGATTTTTGGTGATTTTCTGAGATTTTTTGAGATTTTTGGTGATTTTCTGAGATTTTTTGAGATTTATGGGTTTTATATTAAAGGTGTACGAGATTTTTTAAAGTGATACACCCCTGGAGTTTAGGAGCAGTACGATCCCGCTAAATCAGACGAGTCAGCCCCGGTTAGTCGGGTCAACTCGCCTCACGAATTTGCTCTTTATTTATAATGTTCTATATATTTTATTGCACGCACATTCAATGTCAATGAAATAACGCGTGGAAGTGCTGTTGATCATCGGATTTTAAAAAGCCCAACTGCTTGACCTAAAATTAACAATGAAAAACTGAAGTTATATTACTTGATTCAAAACTTAACGCAAAAGATGGCCGGAGTTTTTACTTTTACGAGAAAATGAATGTACGCCACTCAGCTCTCGCGAAATATGCATTCGACGACTACGGGTGTTTTAGTGCCTAGTAAAATATCTTCTCATTACAGGCGTTACTCAATCTATAATCTATAAGTGGCTGGTCAGCTCGCACGAGGCGTGTTAGCCTCGTTAGCGGGCTGAACTTTCTTATGGCTGCAAAACCAGAAGCCAAATAGTAGCGTTTTCTTTTGTTTTAATGTTTGCTCGAGAGCTCGGCAAGACAACGTCTACGACCAGCTATACGTTTTGTATGATACGGTTAAAGTTGGAAAACGGCTTAAAGTGAATAACCTATAACCCTAACCCTAACCCTAACCCTATGTGCTATATATGGATCGTTTAATTTCCCAAAGGGTAAGGGTGATACACCAATATGGCCGCCGTGACATTAAATGAAAATGACCTATACTTATAGAAAAACGAACTCAATGTTGCTTTGTTATATCACTTTGCATTTGTCGATAGTCCTAATAAAATTTTCATAACCTAAAATCAGCCAGCCCGCCACGGCCCTAAAATTCTAAAACAGCCATGCATTAAAACAAAGACATTTCACGCCTCACAACACAGTAAATATAGAAAATAGGTATCGGCTTGTTTCACTTGTTTATAATATATACACAAATTAAAACGCCCTCGGCGTTTATTAAATTTTTTTTTTTGAGATGTTGTGTTTGTGTTTTTAATAATTCACGGCAAGATTACTGTATTCTGATTGGTTGGAAAGAGTGAAAATGATTAATTGCTTTCTGCATTGGAGAGTGCGATTATATGTTACCATGGTAACATAATAAAAGTTCGTAATGGCGGTCTATTTTGTAATGCGCATGCCGATTTTTCCTCTTCCAACGACTTGTAGTATACTATATCAATTTGAGAATATACCATTTACATATTTTCAAACCTATGCCAAGAATACCCAGATTGAAACATGTTGTTGTCTTAGTGAGGAAGGACGTTTTTCAAAGCTGGGATGATTATGAAACGTACGAGCTTCGCAGCCAGCGGCTGAATTGCGAAGGACGCAGATCAACGTGGCCGTGTCGAGGCATATCAAAGGCGCTCCAGGCAGCCGCCATAAAAAAGTGTAGGCAGTCTTTTAGGTAGAGCAAAGCGAAAAGGTGGTAAAGTGCCGAGAAGAGTTATAATAATTTTACCGGGCATTGTGGTGTATTTTGCGGGCTAAAATGAATAATTCAGCTATCAGTTTCAACAGTTCTAAATCACTATTGGTTTGTTGTTTACGGAATTTTATACTTTTCTTGTCAATACTATGAAGCAAAGATTGCTTTGATGACAAATGTTGCGTTTTTCTGCCAAGTTTACATGTATAAAGTTATGAGTTATGTAAATATTTATTGTAATGAAATACACGCCGTCGGGTTGGCGGCAATGTTCAACATATGTTTAATATATTGTCTTTGATTTTCTTCCAAATGTCCACTAAAATTATTATAATAGTAATACAGTTGATGTTCTTTGACATAAATATGTTTTTGGCCCTTCTCAGAGCTAATTTTAACCCAGCTCGCCTGCGGCTCGGGCTAAAATGAGGCTGAGTCGGACCAAAAACATATTTATACCCGCGAACATCAACTCTATTGTTATATTATTTCGCTATGAGAACTATTCTGAGCAGTTTATATTACCTTAATTTTTACTTTGCTCTATCTAAAGTATCTATATAGTTAGTTTGTCCAGTGAGTTCGATGTTTGTGGTTGCTTTCAATCGCTTATAGGCCCAGATAAAACTTCGCTCTTCTCTCACTTCTCATCTTCGGCGTGGAGTTTGAAAATCCTCAGCACGTCGTTTGCCGGAATTGCCGGTTTGCGATAATCGGTATCAAACATTTAAAGAAAGACAGAAATTTTGGCAATATAGGCACAGCAACGTAATTTTGTCATGAATATTGTAAATAAGTAATCATGATTTTGCACGTGCAATCTTATCAAGGATTTATACTACCCGTTGTATTTGAAAATTGAGCGAAATTTCGGCTCTATATATTTTGTCGTGTTAATCCTTAATTGCACTCGTTATCATAGAAGATCTCTTTCGGTGTAGACTAATGGCTGTTTTAGCATTTTAGACTTATAAGACGTTAAACTT
The DNA here is from genome assembly GCA_964035015.1 of Corallium rubrum. Taxonomy (NCBI): domain Eukaryota; kingdom Metazoa; phylum Cnidaria; class Anthozoa; order Scleralcyonacea; family Coralliidae; genus Corallium; species Corallium rubrum. The sequence continues at coordinate 35,124,659 of OZ035998.1, forward strand.
TTCATTTCTTATAAACGTAAAAAGACAATAACTCGCAACTTAACTGTTTACCGTCGATAACCGCAGCTATTGTCAGTAATGCCTCTTTCACCTAGTACTCGCAATTTGCTGCGAGCCAGTTTCTTGAATTCTTGCGATGACTGAAAAAGAAGCTTAATAAGAAAGCCAGTTGCGTTAAGCAGCACACGTCACCGGTGCGTAATTTAAGATTTAAAAATTTAAAAATTTCCGAAAATCTTAAACATGCAGGCTTTTAAGCAATACATTTTTTGACGTTTTTACTATAGTCTTCACTCGCGGACTTTATCCATTTAACACTTAATTATTTAAGCAAATTAAGGATAACTACAATACCCACCTTGTACAAGACTATAAAAACCAAAAGGCTGTTTGCACATACGAAAATTCCTATATCGTGGGTCAAAGCCTAAATGCCGTACATCAACGTAACTTTACTGGGTAATATTATAAAGTAAATGGTTTGAACCTAAAAGGATAAACGATATTAGGCGGGGTATATTAGACTTGCATGGTCAAGTCTTCACAGCTATTAACTCTTTCTTGTCCGAATTGGTCTTTAGTATTTTATTCTGGCTAACGCCAGACGATTTTATTCACCTCTGGGGAAGCCCCCGGACAGGAATGAGTTATAAACTATCTCTTTAACTCTTTCTTGTCCGAATTGGTCTTTAGTATTTTATTCTGGCTAACGCCAGACGATTTTATTCACCTCTGGGGAAGCCCCCGGACAGGAATGAGTTAAAGCAGGTGTTGATTTTAGGAGTACATGTATTAGGAGTAATATTGATTTGTGCCACGTGATCAGTCAATTAATCGTCGAATTACCCCTCAAAAGTAATATTTCCCGCTGTAGCGGGGTAAAATTAACAATTAGTCACCTCAGTCTCAGTGATTATCGTTTATATTTACCTCGCCGCGAATTTTTTTAGTAAAATTTCAGGCCTGAGAAGAATAACCAAGAAATTTAAAACCGAGACGTCTTTAACTGTCGTTAGCTTTATCATGTAAATTCAACCCTTTACCCTGCGAAGTTTTCTTCACGCTTTGACAGCTGTCTATTAAAGTCTTCAATTTCCACATACGATTAAAACTGACCCAAACTTAAACAAATTTTATGACTAGACACTTTTTCACCTTCAAATAGTTCCAACTTAGAGCTTTTCTGTGTATACAGTCTCTATCTGTTGAGTTTTTTGACGATTTGTTAGATTTAAAAAAAATAGTCGCTGCAGTCGCCATTTTGAAAAATAATTACACCATTGATTAGACACCATCCGTCAAAATGATGATTCCGACAATTTCCGACAACTTTCTTGTATAGTTACATAGAAATAATATAAGTAATATTGGGCATTTCACTCGATTACATAGCGTGTACTAAAGATTTTGGGTGAAGGAAAATTCGAGTGTATTCCCGAGGTAACTATCGCGAAATAGGCGGTTCAGCTCGACCAATCAGGACGAGAAATTCAATAGTTACTTCTGAAATTTTACTAATGTCGATTAGTATCAACCAACTAGTGGCCTATTACAAATCCAGCTTTCTGATTGGCCGAGCTACTAGTGGTCTATTGGTGATAGACCACTAGTAGCGTTATCCAATGATAAACCTTCTTTTAGCTGGAATACTCCTATTCTGACCAATCAGACGCCACGGCATATTCACGCTGCAACCAAAACCCGGAAACTAGGCCAAACATGGCGTCCGCTAAAATTTATATACATGTACGAGTGATGAAATCATGAAAACATTGGCCCGAAAGTAATGGAAATTTGTTCAGTTTGACATTTTGGAGTATATTTACCCAAGTTTGAAGCAAAGTAATTACAATCTCGTTTTTTGTGAGCGATTGTTTATCTTATGTGCCATTGAGCTACTCTACATTTTGAATGGGGAGACTTCTGCAAACAAAAAGGTAAAACTATCTAAAAATTTGGAACAGTGTTTGATAAGACTTATTTACGTTAAAGAAATGTTGTTTATGGTTGATACTAAAACAATTAGACAACTCGCCCTCGTTTTCTACGAGCAGATAGTCTATCAGCTCATAGAAAACTCGGTCTCGTCTAATTGTTAGTACCCCACCACAGCGGGGAATATGGTTCGTGTACCACGCGTGAATGCCACGCACGATTCACGAAGCTGTCAACAATGGCGGCTATTTGTAAGAAGACGTTTCGCCGGAACATTCAGATGTTGACAAGAAGATTAATTGTTAGGTTACAAGAAATTAAGAATTCAGGAAATGCAAAGAAAGCAACAAAAAATGCACCCAGAAGCCTTGAGACGACACTTAAATGACTTAATGTCAACAGAATGGAAACAGATTAAGCTAACTTAATATTATTTAAGCTTTTTTTTTTAAACTTAATACGTTTCGGTATAATATAACAATTATAGACCTTTCTCTCGGGGTATTCCACAAAAAATTACCCCAAGGGACGGAATATCCCGATTATTATGACTTATTTTGTCCGAATGTTGGTCGAAAAATACCATTTTCAACTTTGGTCGTCAATAAAATCAGCAAAACTCGACATATCAAAAAACGCTGATACCCGTTTTGCTGGAAATTTATCTCGGAATTAAACTGCAAAAAAAAAAGATTTTGACCAAATGAATGTTTTTTCTTGAGTCGCCCCGAGTGATGAAGCCCTCACAGCTATTATTCGTTTGTGTTTATCGCAAAATCAAAGACAAATTCGACAAATTAAGAGCTTTCTAACGATGTCTATTTTATTTTTGTGGCATAAATTCTGACGAATTGAGAGCGCTTTACCAAAATGACTCTGCAAAACTAAACGAAGACCTTAATCAACCCTGTTGATACATCTATTTCTTTTATTAATCGTTTTCACTCACATGATCGGTGGCCCCGTTGGTATGGTGAAACAATACGAAATATTTGAATAAGAATAGAGTTAAATTCCCACAGGATAAAGATTGTGCACCAACATGGCCGCCATTTCATGAAAAGCAAGAGTTAGTGTTTTTCAAAATTCGGCGGCTACTATACACCTTAATCTTTAAGCCTTTGTATGAATTCGCTAATTTTTGTTTTGTGTCAGTATTAAAGTGGGTTTTTTTCAAGTGATCTTTTTTATCTTCAGGATCTGTATGACGCCAAACTTACTGTCTTCCAGCAATCTGCTTTTTGCATATTCCAGAATAATTGGCGAGTTGCCAGCTGTTGCACACGTATTGTTTTGGCGGCCCCACTCATAGCCAGCAATGCTAGGCAATTGAGAAAAGATCAGCGAAATAACACTGTTCCAAGTAAACTTTTCTAAACTCTTCAAGAACTACAATAACTAAAGCTTAGTTTTGATTCACTGGTACCGTAAACGTCCCAGCTATCCGCTACTGCTGACTTTAAGTACAGCCCGCCAAAATAATGCGCGCGCAACACCTGGGAACTTGTCAATTTCTCAATAAGATAAATTACGTACAACGAACTACTGTATTAATTGTACTCGTGTTGTGAGTTTAAGTGAACTGTACCACGAGAAGACAACCGAAAAAACCCAAAACAAATACAATTCTCAGATGCGTAATGATATTTTGGCATAGGTGCATAGATTGTTAATATACAAAATGAAAACATTTAAAAAGCAATAAACGGAAACACTATGTGCGTCAGAGCGAATCTTTATATATAAAGGGGGACACTGAAATCTGTAATCACTCCTATCAATTTGTTTTATTCAGATTCGCTCTGACGCACATGTATTCCGATGCCGTTTTCGATAAAGAAGTGCAAAAATGGTATACTATAGGGAAATGTTTAATTTTAGTACTGTTGGGCATTTACTATATACAAGAAAATACAGTATCCGTCTTGATTTAACTCATTCCTGTCGGAGGGCTTCCTCAGAGGTGAATAAAATCGTCTGGCGTTAGCCAGAGTAAAATACTAAAGTTCAATTCGGACAGGGAAGAGTTAGAGAGATAGTTTATAACTCATTCGTGTCCGCGGGCTTCCCCAAAGGTGAATAAAATCGTTTGGCGTTAGCCAGAAATGCAGAGACCAATTCGGACAGGAAAGAGTTGACATGGTTGTAATGCAGCAGGAATTAACGTATACCAATGTGGTCGTATATTTACATTAAAAACTATAACTTTAATTTACTATAGTTAATTTTAATTTTAATAGATGATTATACATATACACATATAGTCCAGTCATAACATTTTTAAGAGAATTGTTCAAAGGTAATGCTTACAAAGAAATTCATACAAGGTTTGTACTTATAGCAAACAATATTTCTATTGTTATTGCGTGATGCGAAACCAATATACAATCCATGCAGATTAATGTACCCTTACAGTTTTCTCTTAAACGTACAGTATTATAATTCTGTTGTCCCTTTATATGTTCTGGAAAAATGTTCCATAAAAAAGTTGATTCTCAATCTTATGAGTATATATATTACAGAATAAGTGGCCGTTCTGTATCATGGGGGTATACTTCTAAAACGATCTATTTGGTGAGTTCATTGGCGTAGTAATTTTTCTAAAAAAAGCGTTGTCTAAAGGCGGTTTTCCACTAGGCGACATTTGTCGACCGACTCGACATTGTTGTTTTGTCTTGGCTAATTAGTTCCACTCGAGAGCTTGCGAGACAAAAGAAAATGTCGCTTCGCGCGACATTTTTCGCCTAGTGGAAAACCGCCTTAAGTCGACTAGAAAATCAAAGCTAAAGTTTACGTAAATCAAGAGGAAAGTATATCACATATATAGACCTCCATTAAACATGGATTTTCTTTGTGTTTTCCTCATGAATTATTAATGTAATGAATTATTAATGTCATTTTAGATGTCATTTACAGAATTCGTGTCCGTTCTGTATACCCTCGTGTCTGTATACCCCGATGCAGAACGGCCACTCATTCTGTAAATAGTACATATAGTTCAATCGACAAACACGTGTTTCCCCGTGCTATACAGCTCATCAGTGTATCTAAACACAGCGCATCCATTTTTTATTTCTTTTATGAAATAAGGCTAAGAAATGTGCCGTGACGTGGCAAGCATGCATGTTTATATAGCCTGATACAAACACGGTAATTGACCAATCGCAGCGTGCATAAGATGCAACCTATATATATATATATATATATATATATATATATATATATATATATATATATATATATAGATAAGTAGCAAGTTCGAAAACATATGAGTAGAGTGCTCAATACCGAGGTAGAGCGGAATAGTAAGACAAAAATACAAACTTGGGTTACTTCATTTGAACTTTAATCACTACAAATTTGTTTCGTATGGCAAGCGTTGCTCACCACACTCATCAGGTGATTATCGCGTCTGATGTTAATGCCTAGGAAACTTGAATATATTACACGGGTGACGTCATTGTAATAAAATGCGGTTTAAATTTACAGAGTTCTGAATAATTAAATTTAAAATGTTGAATCTGATCGGTTATTTGTTACATAGCAAGTGCTTTTTTCTGTGTCTACATGTCGATATAAGTTCGTTTCTAGTGTTCAGTGAGCATAGTTCTGGATGGCAAATTATGATAAACTTTTCATGAAGGCATAGGTTGCATCTTTTTGTTTTGTTGGAATAGGGCCTGCATCGCTTGATTATTTTCCATTTGACTGAGTATCGGACATCTGAATCCTTTAGGATCCAAATGTATTTACTCAGTTCAGTAGCATGCTTGCGTTGCTGATTTCTGAAGGAGCTGGTGTGGTTGTTAAATCTGGTCTTGAATGTACCCTCTGTGAGTCCAACGTAGGTTTTTTCATCTCCGTTGTCCTCTCTTTTTACTGTAGCTTGATACACGATTCCTACAGTTTGGCATTTCCCAGAGAGTGGGCAGTTTTCATTTCGGCGGCAGTTACAATCTTTAGTTGAAGCTGGGTCGGTTTGGGATGATTCTTCACTAAGTAAGGACTTGTTGTGTGTTGATATGACGTTTTTCATGTTAGGCATGCAGCTATAACTTAACTTCAGGGTGTTCTTGTTGAATATCTTGCGAAGAGGGTGGTTCTGTGGGAAGCATTCGTCTACCGTCCGTAGAAATTTGTGACCGATGTTGGTGGCTACGTTGGCGTTGTAGGGCGGGTTAAACCATATTATGTTTCTACTTCTCGGGCGCTTTGGATTTGGTGGCTGTGGGTTGAAATTAAGGTTGTAGTCGTATCCGCTTCTTTTGAGGGCTTCTTGGTACGGGGGAATTGCTGAATCAAATGACTGCTTGTCAGAAGAGATGTTAGATAGCCTTCTGTTTATGGCTTCAGGTATGCTTTGGAGAACGGATGGCGGATGGTTGCTGTGGCTGTTGACGTATTGTGGGATGTTTCCGGGTTTGGTGAATGGCTTGTAGGTTCCGGATTTTAAATCTAGGGTTATGTCTAGATAGTTGACACACTTCTTGTTTGCTTCAATGGTGATCTTCAGGTTGTGGTCGCTGAAGGTTCTGCAAATATGTTTCTTGATGATCTCGATTTCTCTGGGCGTTTTGTTAAAGGCGGCTAGTCCGTCATCTCTGTATAGGCCGATGCTGTTACCGTATTCTGGGGTTAGTTTCGATAGTAGGTAAGAGCCTACTATTTCTACATGCGAAATAGTAGGCTCTTACCTACTATCGAAACTAACCCCAGAATACGGTAACAGCATCGGCCTATACAGAGATGACGGACTAGCCGCCTTTAACAAAACGCCCAGAGAAATCGAGATCATCAAGAAACATATTTGCAGAACCTTCAGCGACCACAACCTGAAGATCACCATTGAAGCAAACAAGAAGTGTGTCAACTATCTAGACATAACCCTAGATTTAAAATCCGGAACCTACAAGCCATTCACCAAACCCGGAAACATCCCACAATACGTCAACAGCCACAGCAACCATCCGCCATCCGTTCTCCAAAGCATACCTGAAGCCATAAACAGAAGGCTATCTAACATCTCTTCTGACAAGCAGTCATTTGATTCAGCAATTCCCCCGTACCAAGAAGCCCTCAAAAGAAGCGGATACGACTACAACCTTAATTTCAACCCACAGCCACCAAATCCAAAGCGCCCGAGAAGTAGAAACATAATATGGTTTAACCCGCCCTATACAACGCCAACGTAGCCACCAACATCGGTCACAAATTTCTACGGACGGTAGACGAATGCTTCCCACAGAACCACCCTCTTCGCAAGATATTCAACAAGAACACCCTGAAGTTAAGTTATAGCTGCATGCCTAACATGAAAAACGTCATATCAACACACAACAAGTCCTTACTTAGTGAAGAATCATCCCAAACCGACCCAGCTTCAACTAAAGATTGTAACTGCCGCCGAAATGAAAACTGCCCACTCTCTGGGAAATGCCAAACTGTAGGAATCGTGTATCAAGCTACAGTAAAAAGAGAGGACAACGGAGATGAAAAAACCTACGTTGGACTCACAGAGGGTACATTCAAGACCAGATTTAACAACCACACCAGCTCCTTCAGAAATCAGCAACGCAAGCATGCTACTGAACTGAGTAAATACATTTGGATCCTAAAGGATTCAGATGTCCGATATTCAGTCAAATGGAAAATAATCAAGCGATGCAGGCCCTATTCCAACAAAACAAAAAGATGCAACCTATGCCTTCATGAAAAGTTTATCATAATTTGCCATCCAGAACTATGCTCACTGAACACTAGAAACGAACTTATATCGACATGTAGACACAGAAAAAAGCACTTGCTATGTAACAAATAACCGATCAGATTCAACATTTTAAATTTAATTATTCATAACTCTGTAAATTTAAACCGCATTTTATTACAATGACGTCACCCGTGTAATATATTCAAGTTTCCTAGGCATTAACATCAGACGCGATAATCACCTGATGAGTGTGGTGAGCAACGCTTGCCATACGAAACAAATTTGTAGCGATTAAAGTTCAAATGAAGTAACCCAAGTTTGTATTTTTGTCTTACTATATATATATATATATATATATATATATGGCTAAAACCGAGAAACCACCGACGGCAAAGTCCAAAAGAGTTAACCCTTTGGTGCCGGTCAGAGTCGGATGCTGCTCAGAAAGAGTTAATGGCTAAACCATACATATACATATATACGATTGTTTATTCTTTTAGTCAAGCTTTTGTTAAAGTGGCTACGAAGCGAAAATTATTATTGTCTTAAATGAAAGAACTCTTAAAACTACAACGTAACATCTTTTGCAGATCTTCGTTTCCGTGCTTCGTTGTTGAGATATTTCAGTTTCTTTGTTATGCAAATTAAACACGTGTATAATGAGTTATCACATCACACGTGTATAATGAGTTATCGGAGAAAGTTCTACATCTTTGCTATTATCAAACGAAATCACTTCGAAGCCGATCCTGTGCGTCTATTTCGCATACAGCATTAGACATACGGATTTTTAATTGATTTCGTTTGATAATAGCAAAGATACCGAACCTTCCCTGATAACTCATTATACACGTGTGACGTCATAGTGTTTAATTTGCATATCAAAAAAATTGAAATATCTCAACAACGAGGCACGGAAACGAAGATCTACAAAAGATGTTACTTTGTCGTTTTGAGAGTTCTTTCATTTAAGACAATAATAATTTTCGCTTCATAGGCACTTTAAGCGCAATAAGACAACAGAACGAAAACTAACACATAAAAGAAATAATGAATATGAAGATATACAGTATTAGGCTATAGTGTGTCGATCCAGCTAAGATGTTCCATGGGAATAACAGACTCTGTATAATCTGCGTGCAATTCCAATTTATTCTTATCTGATTCATCCTGTCTGCGGTAAATGATTACGCCAGCTTTCATTCTACACTGTTGGCCAATTCAAAATGAACGTCTGCGAGTTTTCCCACTTTTTCGTAATGTTCTTAGAATGTAATGAAGCTATTTCTGGTCTATTTTGGAGTTTTTTTGTTATTATATTTACATGCAAACACATAACGATTGTTGCTGATGAAGTAAGTTCAAGTTTCTCGTTTACTTCCAAGAACTCTTTCATAACCTAGAAATTTCATTGTTAATAAACACTATTTCTTCCTGCAGACATTCTGCATGGAAAAAGTACTTTAATTGCCTTTCTTGTAATTAAGGATTTTGTCTGATAACACTGTCTTGCGTTGGTTGACTCATATTAATTTGTCCACCTGCAGTGTATGCAAGTAATCTAAGAATAATGGCAATATTCTAGAAATGTTAATTTAAGAAATCTCGGGAATTTCAAACCGACGTTTACTGTCGTGGCAACAGAAGCGTTCCTAAAATATTGTTGCAATATATTCTTCAAGTTGACCAATTCATTTGATGAAAATTATTGCAAACTTCCTGTTCTGAATTTGATTGGTTTCTGATTTTTGAACAACCAATAAGAAAAAGGATTATTTGCCAAACACCAATCAAATTCAAAACAGAATATTTTACGGAACGCTTCTATTGTCACGACAGTAATTGTAATAAAATTGAATATGTAGTTGTGGTGGGACCTGTTTCAACTGAACTCCTACGAAAACAAGTGAAGAATAATATTCCTCTAGGCTTTAGTTCTCAGCCAGAATTACTATCTTAGCTGTAGTCGCTTTATTTGCCATTATAGGCGACTTTTTTGTGTGTGTCTGTTTTGTGTTGTTTTTTAACTTATTTATGTTCGAAGGCTCACCTATAGAGTTGAAATAAAACTGTCGAAACAACTTAAATTTGTAATTAATTAAGACGGGTTACATATAGCATATACACGTATCCGAAGTTGAAATCTTAAAAGATTGCTGAGAAAATCTTAAAAGGTATTTCATATGATTTTGCCGGAAAAAGTTGTCTATTTTAACTTCTATCCCGGGTCAAATACTGCGACTTCAGTCAGTTGAGCTTAGAGACTGGAAGAAGTTTGAAAAGTCTGATCGTTTCACAATTTGACACGTTCCCATGGGACATTTGAATGTTTGCGTTTAAGGCGTTCCCCAAACTTTTAAATTCGCCCTTGACAACATCTTAAATTTCCCCTGGTAACGTTGAGTTTCAACATTCAAACTTTTCAATAAAACTTTGAGTCTAAGCTCAACTGAAAATCGCAGTACGTATATTAACAACATTCACCTTCGTTCTGATTTCCTGAATTGAATGTTTTTTGGTGTTTTTTTTTCAAAAAGCGCGCTAAACAAGTTAAGAAAATGAAACTCGAAGCTCGTTATGGATTATTCTACTATTTCTCAGGAAATTTTTCGTTTTGTTTTTCTATAGTTGCAGAGATCTCAGACCTGACCGTTCAGACGCTATTTTGAATGCAATATTCAAAGTTATACCTTAGCGAAATCCATCTGCTATCATTCCCACGGTTTATTCCAGACATTTGACTCGACAGAGTTTCCGCATTTGGCGGAATATAACCCCAACTAAGCCCGTGCTGCCGGTCGTCTTTGACTCGAGATGACTCCTGCATATAGGCGGGAATGTGACCCCAACCAAGCCCATCCGATCGGGTATTTGACTCTAGGCGAGTCCGGTTATAGTCCCTACAATTAAATTGTCTGGAATAAACACGGCGAACGTTGAGGTTAGCCTGGAAGTGCACAAATCTTTTGTTTTATGTTCATTGATATATGAATCCAAACGCTGCTATTGGCTGATTGGTTCGTTATTGCAAAATGTAATATGTTCTGCAAGCGCGAAAGTGCACAAACGTGAACAAAAACATACAACAAAGACTTTGGCCGCGTTTTCTAGCGACTATGGTCCGGCATAGAACACCCTGTCTCATGAACATGCTCCCTGGGGGTGAGGTAGCTCGGACCCACTGGGAAACTAACGGCATCGCGGTTATTCTCGTCCCCAGATAACGATCCTAACAAAAGGTACGCTATGCGTACATGTATCTGCGCCAAATCTTGTAATAAGATCGTAAGAAAAATCTTATAAGATTTTTCTTACACGATCTTACAAGATCTTATAAGATTTTAGCGACATCTAATAAGATAACAGCCGTATTGGGATATATCTTCACTGCAGTTGAGCCGGATACCATGAATCGTCTAGGTTTTGTGCCATTCACGAAACTTCTACAGTTAGATAGAGCGTTAAATTCTGTACAACATATGTGAATTAGAGAACATGGTATAGAATAACAACCCAGAAAAACGCTATTTGAACTGACATGAGCGCAAATATCAAATTGCATTATTACGCTATTTACTTGGTGTACGGGCGAACGTGGTCATATTTTAAGTAAATCAATCGTCTGTACGTTTGTGCTATTTGGGAAACTTGTACGGTTAGATAGAGCGTTAAATTGTGTACAACATATGTGAATTAGAGAACATGGTATAGAATAACAACGGAGAAAAGTCTATTTGAACTGACATGAGCGCAAATATCAAATTGCATTATTACGCTATTTACTTGGCGTACGGTCAAACGCAGTCATATTTAAAGTAAATCAATCGTCTGTAGGTTTGTGCCATTTGGGAAACTTGCACGGTTAGATAGAGCGTTAAAATCTGTATAACATATGTGAATTAGAAAAATCGTATAGAATTGCAACGGAGAAAAATATATTTGAACTGAGATGAGCGCAAATATCAAATTGCATTATTACGCTATTTACTTGGCGTACGGTCAAACGCAATCATTGTAAAGTATCCCTGAATCATACTACTCCAATCATAAGCATTGCAATTGACTTTCTTCGAAAATAATGTTGTTCTTCGTCTCGCTCCGTAGTTCATACAACATGGCGAGGAAATATAAACAGTCACACTACTGCACACATTACAAGTCAGCGGTTACACCAAAAAGTTACACACACACACACACACACACACACACACACACACACACACACACACACACACACACACACACACACACACACATAACACGATAGCAATATATCTGCGCGTTGCGCAGTTACAAAAACGAGAATGCGTCCATCCCGGTGAGCCACACAGCCCCTGGTTTGTCGAACATTTCACTGCGCATGGTCATCACTCATCACACGATTACAAGTTCGAATATGACGCAAACTTGAAAAACTTCGTGGGCAAATTCAAGTTCACCTGTTTAAAATTATGGTGAATATCACACATGTCAAAACTTGGACTAAACAGTCCTTAAGAAAATGCACTAATGACTTTCTTTTAACATTTTAAGAATATTACTCCTTTCCTTTGCACACAAATATAATTTTTGTCTTGCACAAAACTATTAATTAAACGGTAATTTAATACCTGACGCTGTGCCTTGAATATTCTAAACTGCTTCTGTCTTTTATTTAATTTTTTTTTTCGAATTTCCCTCATTTTGACAAATTTTAACATATGGTAAATTTCTGTATTTTTTTAATTCTAATTTTAACCAATCAACTTTTTTTGCGGTTTGTTGGGAACATGTAGATTAATTTTGAGTGCCATTATGTGATCGATGACTGATGTGGCACGTAAAGTCACGAATTCGTCGAGTGCATGTGTACGACATGGGACGGAAGGCTAAACTATGTTCTATTTTTAGTTCGCCAAATCTCCTCCTGCGCGGACGCACGCTCTTAAAAGAGTCTCCAGAACCCGGCTTAGTCCAGCGTGTTGAGCTTGCAGAAAAACACACAACCTGCTGCGTGGCCTTGGCCTGTAGTATTAACATTGATAACATCAACAGGACAAGCTGTCGGATGAATTTAGCATACACCTAAATCACTTGTGCAAGTATCGCGTAATTGCTTTGATTATCGATCAGTGTTTGTTGTGGTTCTCATCGCTTCTTTACAAAGTTGGGAAGCTTTATACACACACAAAAATGTTCATCCCAACGTTTGTGGAAATCTTTAACCCTGGTATGCCTTACACTGACTGGAAATCCTAGGTCTTATCATATTTTTAGCAGGTTTTCTAATTCTGACCTGACCTGCCGTGAAAATTCGATAAATTAAATTTAAAAGAATAATTAAAAGAGTCGATCGACTTTTGTTTACACATGCATGCACGCAGAGATTAAAAAGATTGATTTGGCAGATATATTTCGCGAACAAATGGGAAAACCTTTAAAGAAAACAAGAATGGTGGTATATCTGACCGAGAAAATAAGCTCAAGTTCAAGGATGTTCAATTTTTCAACACGTCTCATTCCTTAGAGAACCCCCCCCAAAAAAAACACACAACCCCCCCCCCCCCCAACTAAAAACAGTGAAAAAAAGTAGCGTGCTTCGTAGGCAGTGTTGAAACAACAATCGAAATATAGTAAAATTTGATATACTGCCGAAACAGCTAACGTAGGAGAGTAACGTTTCGAGCGAAGGGCCTTCGCTCGAAACGTTAGACTCCTACGTTTCGGCAGTATATCAAACATTCAAACCTTACTATATATACTAGGTAATTTTGGTGGAGGAAAATTTCGAGTGTAAAATATATACATTATTAAGACCAAACCGCGGGATCCGACTAGGAGTTGAACCCACGACCCTGCGATGCGAGTGCAATGCTCTGACCACTGAGCTACGGAAGCCGTTGCCAAGAACTTGCATGGTCAGGAGTTCTGTATATATAATGTGGTAATGTCGGGAGTAGAATTGGGTATATTGCAAGTAATATTAGGCATTTCACTCGATTAAACTGGATATACTTACTATGTTATACTGGATAACTCTGTCAGTAATATCTAAACTGTTGTCCCTAGAGGTCCAGTATAAGGGCCATCCCTCAATGGTCCAGTGTTACTATGCAGGAGTAGCAAACCGGAGTATCCGGAGGAAACCTGTGGTGTTTGGTAGAGTCAAATTGGAAGCACTCTTCTCACATGCGGACAAGGTGAAATTTCCAATCACTGAGAGCAGGAATCGAACTTTGGTCGCAGAGGTGAAAGGCACGTGCGCTAACCACTGTGCCACCAACACCCCTAGCTTAATTTTATATACGCCATTTGTCACTATGTTTCCACGTATAACATTTATTACTAGGGCTACCTATGTAAGCACGAGTATTAAAGTCGAAGTTATATTTGTCATTTCACTCGATCACACTAGATGTTATATTATTACTTGTATAATATACCCATGCAATTCTTTTCCCGACATAACCACTATTATATATGCCGAACTTTTGCTGAACTCGCGACTAACCTCTTGGCAACGGCTTGGTTCGCGGGTTCAATTCCTAGCCGGTGTTGGTGTTGCATTTTTCGCAACTGGTCCTGGTTTGGTATTCTACACTCGAAATTTTCCTTCACCAAAATTACCAGTATATCCAGTTTAATCGAGTGAAATGCCAAATATTACTTGTAATATACCCAATTCTACTCTCGGCATTACCACATTATTTATACAGAACTCGTGACCAAGCTCTTGGCAACGGCTTCCGTAGCTCAGTGGTCGGAGCCCTGCACTAGTATTGCAGAGTCGCGGGTTCAATTCCTGGCCGGAAGGCCCTAATGTTGCATTTTTCGCAACTGGTCCCGGTTTGGTCTTAAAATTAATGCATGCATTTTTGCACTCGTAATTTCCCTTCACCAAAAATACTTACAGTATTAAATTTGGTTCTGTGTATTCTCCGTTTTTCGGAGCTTTTTTTTAGATGGGGGGAGGAAAAGTTTCACGGTCTTTACGCGTGTGCTTCGTCTTGTATGTTGCGTCTCTGTCACCTCTCGAGAAGAAAAAAAAATGAGGCCTATGTTTGGGGGTTAAAATGCTTAAATTAAACTAAACTAAACTTTCTTAATTTTTTTCGAAACTCCAGCAGTAGACCGATTGAATGTTTGATATAATATCTATATACGTAATCTTTGTATAAAAGATGTTCGCTTGAGTTTTATTTGAGGTTCGTGATGTTGGTCATAATCTAAATAACCAAAAAATTCCAAAAAATGAAATAAATGTGGCATGTACTTTTCGAGATACAAAATAAGGAAAGACTGGGATTGAATATATAGGACAGACGACGTATGCCTATACGTAAGCAAATATTTTTCCTTTTTGAGTGTCACGATTTTCCATTTTTGCACTTTTTGCTTCCGCTAATATTCATACTTCCGGTGAGTTGTTAGCCAGGTGATGGAGTGAGGTCGTGAGGCATGTTGTAAGTTCTTTGCTCCTTTTGCTTTTGCAGTTGGACAAAAAGTTGAACAGCTTTGCTTTCTGATCAAGGTGTTCTTCCACATTGTTAGTAGATTTCGAAAGAGACTGACTGACTTTAATAGCGATCAGATGTAGCTGACCTGATCGTAAATAGTATGCACCACGTTTAGCCTTCGATCTGATCGATCAGATCGAAGGCTGAATGTGGTGCACACTTCACACTGGTGAACATATTTACGATCAGGACAGTTGTCAGCTACATATATCTTCCTTGGTCCATCTGCGGAGGAGAGAGGCGGTCAGGCCTTCGATTCAGGTTTCGTCTTTGTGATTGCTGCAATAACACTACAATCAGTATCTTTTACCCAAGCACCTCCACACTTTGCCAGTAGCCCGAGTGGACGCCTGACCCAGGGGTCTTGTTCTAGTTTAATCATTTTTTACTCAAATCTTCAAGCAGTGTATTATACGAAAAGGAAAAAAGAAACAAAAGTGCATGCTTACATTGACGTCACCCTCATTACTGTTTTGGAAATAAAAACCTTAATATGATACTAATAAAAGTGTAAAGCTAAAAAAATACTTTATAATTCAACCATTCACGTTACATAGAATCCGTATCAATAATATCTTATTTGGATATATTAGCACTTGAACATGTAACCCAACTAAACTAGAATTTTGTTGTAGTTACATGCAGAATGGACGTTAACCAAGAATTCTGGCGCTTGAGAAAACACTAACGCCCAAGGACCAAACCTTCTGGCATTCAGAGTAAACGAATTTTAACTGTTTTTTCTCTCCAATCTAGGATTCGAGGTTCAACCAAGATGTAGATAAACAAACAGGGTATCGAACAAAGAGTTTGCTTTGCACACCAATAAAGGATAGTGATGGAAAGGTATAGGAAACAATCAAATATGGCCGAAGTATGAGAGTGTTTACGTAATACTAATCTGACTTTCATCCCACGGCGACTTCATCCCGGTTCACTAAAGCTCGGGTCACACGTGCGATTTTTTTCTCTCGCGCCAGCAACGCAACGGGTCAAATTTCATTGCGTTGCCGGCGCGAGCGAAGTGGCTACTCGTGCTTCTTCGCTTTTTTAGCTACTGGTTCATCTTCTTCATTATTTTCTCAAGCTGCCGTTTGACTTCACGTTGCATAGATGTTCTTAAACTATGAAATTTCCTCTCGAGAACTTCGATCGTAAATCTGTACCCAAGTCGGCTCACAAGCTCTTCTTCCACTTTGTTTTTTCAACATGGCTTCTATACTGCGGATGAGAGGCGCTCCATAGAATAGGATTATCGCGATAAACCTCTATTAATAATTTCACGTCGTCTGCTGTTATTTTGTCCGAGTTTCGACCTGAGGTTGAGAGGCTTCCAAATACACGTCCATGTTTATATGTTTAAGGAATCGAAACAGAAAAAACGAGCCTGCACAACAACACACTGGTCATACAAAAGCGAATTTCATTGGCTGGCTTAAAGTAATCATTGCGTTTCCTGCTGAAACAATGCCTGTGCAATTTGATATTTTCCGCAATCGTTGCCGAAAGTTAAAACATTTTAACTTTCGGCAACGATTGCCAAACGCATCGGGTTACAATTGCGTTGCCGCGCCGGATATACAACACGTGCGATTTCATCTCTCGCGCCGGCAACGCAGTGAAATTTGACCCGTTGCGTTGCCGGCGCGAGAAAAAAATCGCACGTGTGACCTGAGCTTAAGCCCCGTTTACACGATGCCGGTACAGTTTCAAAATGGAACAAAATCATGCCGGTATGCAAATACAGGTCAAAAAGTCTTGCGTTTACACGATGCCGGTATAATATAATGACGGATTAGCATGTGACTATTCTCTTCCAATGAGAATTGAGAAGACTTTGAATACTGCTGACCCAATACTGTGGTCGTATATATCGTGATTACCGTCATCAAACTGTCACGGCACGGGCGTTTACACGATGCCGGTTAGTGTTGCGTTTTCATTTCATGCCGTCAAGGAACCCGTCTTCATTTTGTGCCGTTTTCATGTCATTTTTGTGCCAAATGTACGGATTTGTGAAACACTACAGTACATGAAAACGTCAAACCAGAAATGTAAGAGATTGGATGTGAATTGCTTATCGATTGTTGTCCAATCATGTTTGAGTGTTAACCTTTCCCGTCGGTGGGTTTTTCCCTGTGTAAAATCGAGTAAAATCGTCTGCTGTGATCCCCTGTACTTCTGGTAACATGAAGCTTAATCAAGTTTTAAATGTCTGAGCCATTTTGAGTTTAAATCCATTTTGATTAGATTATGTAGTTTGTTTTCCTTTTACCATAACATTTATTGCTCTTAACTTTAACATTTGCTCATATTTTAGGTCGTCGGAGTTGCTCAACTTATAAACAAAAATCCTGATGCGTCGGCTTTTACGATAGCAGATCAAGAGGTATTGCATTGGAGCATTACCTTTAGGGTGTGCGGAAACGTGAAATTTATTTCGAGTGTTGACCAGGATATCTCACGAGTGCGTGAAGCGAACGATTGAGATATCCTGTTCAACACGAGTAATAAATTTCATATTTCCAAGCATCCATGTATTGTTCTGTTTATTATATAAAAAAATTGTCCTATTGCCTTGCAAAAATTGCATTAAACTATAATGCTGATTCAGCGATAATCGTTACATGTGCGATTATCATAAATAATCGCACATGTGAGATTATCACTTTTATTAGTGGCGAAAAGATCAATAAAACACTCTATTTTATATAATAAAATGAGTTAAAGAACATACTAAAGTTTTTTGCTGTGGCTGTCTACTTTAAATGAATCTCAAGAAGATAATATAACGTTAATTAATAATGGCCAAAATTACAGAGTTTCAAAGGTTTTTGACGACGTGAGTGTAACGTCATCATATTACATCACAAAACAAGTCTTATATTAGCTGATACCATCGTCAAATCTGCTATAGCAGTTTTTATACAGCAGTAACGTAGATAGCTGTCCAACGCAGCGAACAAAGTTTCGATAGTGTTAATTTTCAGAACATTTAAACAGCATCATTATGAATAGTTTTTACATCCCCTACGATAAGCTTTTAACAAATCCTTGAAATCAACCCGTTGCATACTAGTTCCATCAAACTGGAATTACCGTTTGCTGTAACAAGCTTGTTACATGTCTGCCACAAGTTTGTTAGAATTTGTGCGTTTTTACCTGTGTACTTCGTTTAACCTCTTAAACAAAAAGCACGAACAGGCATTTGGTAGACATTCGTCCCAAGCTCATTTACTGAGAAACTGTTTCTGGCTTTCCAGGGATCGAACCTGCAACCTTTTAACTGATGACTAGTTAGGCACTCTATAACCATAACTAAGACTTGGGTGGAGAGGAACGCCAAGGTTGTCAATTCAGAATTGTACATTTGTGAGATGTTTTCACGTATTAAATCTTCCTGAAACATTTTCTTAGTATTTGAACTTGACGAACGTAGGTATATTTAAGAAATGGTTCATGGTTCGGCGTGCTCCATCGAGTTATGGATGCACGCGGGAAGTTCGGAGAGCGCAAAAAAAGCGTAAGATTTTTGACTGCTCTCCAACTTCCCAAGTGCATCCATAACTCGATGGAGCACGCCAAACCATGAACCATTTCTTTTATAACAGAGAATCAGACACCAAACAACGGAAAACAATATTTATTTCGCTGGTTAAAACGAGTTTCTCATTTCCTTTTGGAATTACCGTGCTCCATTTAAGAAATAGAAAACATTTTCCGTGTTTCCATAGAGTTATAGAAACACGAGTGGAAGTTTGGGAGAACGAAAAATTGTAGTGGGAACACGAGCCCGCAGGGCGAGTGTTGCCACGCTATTTTGAGTTCTCCCAAACTTCCACAAGTATTTCTATAACTCTGTGGGAACACGGAAAAAATGTTTTCTATTTCCTTTATAAAATAACCTGTCGAAAATAGGTATAGAACGTAAAAATAATCACTGCATCAAAGCGTAAATTCTCCTTACTCTTCATAATGGCGTATAATGGCGTATCCTACACCGTAATGATGGCGTATTGAATGGTGTGGACCTTGCCGTGTTTCCATAAAGTTATAGAAACACGGCTTTCAACCAATCGCCACGCTTGTTTTCAAAATGTTATTTTATAATTAAGAAATAGAGAACATTTTCCGTGTTTCCATAGAGTTATAGAAACACGAGTGAAAGTTTGGGAGAACGAGAAATTGTAGTGGGAACACGAGCCCGCAGGGCGAGTGTTGCCACGCTATTTTGAGTTCTCCCAAACTTCCACAAGTATTTCTATAACTCTGTGGGAACACGGAAAAAATGTTTTCTATTTCCTTTATAAAATAACCTGTCGAAAATAGGTATAGAACGTAAAAATAATCACTGCATCAAAGCGTAAATTCTCCTTACTCTTCATAATGGCGTATGATGGCGTACTGGATGACGTATAATGGCGTATCCTACACCTTGCCGTGTTTCCATAAAGTTATAGAAACACGGCTTTCAACCAATCGTCGCGCTTGTTTTCAAAATGTTATTTTATAAAGGGTTATGGAGCACGCACGGTAGCCAATCAGAAACAAAGTGTAACACACAAACAATCACCCGTAAAATGAAACCAGTTGTCACCACCTACACCATGGGAGACTCTCAACTATTGTCAACTAAGAGCGAGCGTGATCTTGGTGTCTGGATTTGTACCGACCTTGCCTGGAACAAACAAGTTAACGAACAATGTGTACGTACTAACAAATCATTAGGATACATTAGGAGAAATACCAGAAACATCCAATATACATCAGTTAGGAGAACAATCTACTTAGCACTCATACGCTCTCACTTTGGTTTTGCAACGCAAGTCTGGGCTCCTCAATCTATTGATCTAATTGTAAAATTAGAACGAACTCAAAGGCGTGCCACAAAGTACATACTTAACTTACCATTTACTTGTGCAGTTAAATACTCATCCAGACTATTATCACTATCTTTACTCCCAATCTGTTATTGGCACGAATACTTGGACATGGTACACTACTTCAAAGTTACTCATGGTTTAATAGACTCATCATATCTTCCGCTTATTAAAAACACAACCAGGTACACCAGATCATCCAGAAGCAACACCAGTACACCTAAGTACGTAGTTCCACGATGCAAAACGACAACACACCAAAGATCGTTTTGGATAAGATCAACTAGAACTTGGAACACTCTAACTGATAAGTTAGACTTAAGCATGATTACTCTTAATTTATTTAAGTCTGTAATGTTTAATTACTATTTCACTGCCTTGGAGAAAATGTACGACTGTGAAGATCCACGTACATTTAAGACGATCTGTCCAAGATGCAACAACTCACGGAGCCTATTAGGCCCAATAAACTGTTGCTATTAGAACTTTAATTATTATTTTATTGTCAATTGTCCATATTTATTTTTTTCAGTCTTTTGTGGGCCCGCAGTAATTGGCCATGCTGTTGCGGATACCCAGCCATCTTCTTTTTAGTGTTATTATTTTCAGTATTTATGTACATAATTAGATGGCAAAGCTAATAAAATAAAAATAGAATAAACGCCGTTATATTATATCTATGTTATAACAAACATCATGTTACACTATAAGCTCGTTTTGTACCGCGTGGACAGCACTACATCCATACGCATTGCCCTTTATGTGATAAAGGACACCATATTAGTTTTTATTGATTCTTCAATGTTAATGTTTTAGTTGTGTGATCGGTACTTACCGTTTTGTGGAATTGGTATATCAAATGCACAGCTATTTGAATTGTCACAAAAGGAATTTCAAAGGAACAAGGTTAGTTTGCCAATTAGGAATTGAGAAGGGACTGCGGACGAGTTTTAAGAATTACGAAAACTAAAAGTGCGTAAAGTGTGGAGATGTTTTGGGAAGTAAAGTCGAATAGCAAGCTTTCAAATTCACGATAACAAGACTAGGCTAGGCTAGGTTTGAGTAGGCAATAGACTAAACTATATATAGGCTTGACTTGGCTACGCTATCCTAACTTATTCTGTTTAATTCTATTCCATTCTTATCTTATTATCTCTATTATCCTACCTTATCGTATCCTAGCTATCATATTCTATTCTATTCTGTTCTGTTCTGTTCTGTTCTGTTCTGTTCTGTTCTGTTCTGTTCTGTTCTGTTCTGTTCTGTTCTGTTCTGTTCTGTTCTGTTCTGTTCTGTTCTGTTCTGTTCTGTTCTGTTCTGTTCTGTTCTGTTCTGTTCTGTTCTGTTCTAGCTATCCTACTATATCTGCCGCTCCTGAGATCATATATCTGACTTGTGTATATTTTACCAAATACAGTTTAGCCTTGCGAGCTTCAATTTTCGTTTATCGAAAACGGCGCTCACGCGAAGAGAAATTAAGGTTGTTTTCTCGAATTCGTGCCAAGTTTGTTCTCTATTTTTATGTCGTTTCTCTGTAGGTTTTGATTGAAATGATTCATGATATTTTTGAAGAACAGACGTCTATTAGCAAGGTTGTTAACAGAGTTATGAGACGCAGTTTAAAGCTTATGAAATGTGAACATTGCTCTGTCATGCTACTTAGTGAACCGTTGGCTGATACCACAAACTGTCAAATACTGGATAGAGCGTCTGAGGTAACATTTATTATGTTAATGTTAGCAAGGGAGAATAATGGGACAGAGAAGGGAATAACAATTGAAATATAGTTAGTAGTCTAACGTTTCGAGCAAAGGCCCTTCGTCAGAGAGAAACGTAAAGAGTGTAAACAAACAATGAGCTTATATAAGAAAGATAATCATGTGATAAAAAATTAGCCAATCAGATAAATATAACAATAACAAATTAATAATGAGATGCGAAAAAATTAGCCAATCAGAACGAAATAACAATAACAAATCAATAATGAGATGCGAAAGGCATTTGCTATTCTCACCGTCGAGCAAAAAAAAAAGCAAAAAAAGGAAGGGGGTGTAAAAAGCATGAGCGAGAGAAAAAACTAGATAAATTAAGTGAAAACACTGTTTATGTCCGCCCTTGATAAACAAAAACAGCGTCTTCAGAAGTGTTAAATAAAAGAAAAACGTTCGTTGAGTCCATGAGGATGAATGGTTCCAGTTTTGAAAATGAGACGCTTTTCTTGTCTTTTGCGCCTATCATTACCACCAGAAATGGGTGAGATGGCACAAACTTTCATGTCCGAAATATGATGGTTGACACTATTAAAATGTCGGGGGACAGGCTTGTCAACATCATTGTACATCACAGAACTAAGATATTCAGCAAACCTGTCAGATAAACGCATATTTCACCGATGTAGAGCATGCAGCATTTATAGCAGTAAATCTAAGTTTCGGCAATTTATCTAACCTTGCTATATTTCGATTGTTGTTTCAACATTGCCTACGCAGCACGCACTTTTATTTCAGAGAAGGGAATAATTGGACAGAGAGGAGAAGAATGGGACCGAGAGAAGAAGAATGGGACAGAGAGAAGAATGGGACACACAGGGAAATAATTGGTCAGAGAGGAGAGAATGGACACACAGGAAAATAATTGGACAGAGATAATGGGATAGAGAGGGAAATAATAGGACAATGGGAGAAATATGGGACAGAGGGAAATAATGCGACAGACGGGGAAATAATTGGACAGAGAGGGAAATAATGGGACAGAGAGCGAGATAGTGGGACAGGGAAAGAAATACGGGACAGAGAGGAAAATATAGGACAGAGAAGTAAAGAATGGGACAGGGAGGAAAATAATGGACAAGAGAGGGTAATGATGGGACAGGAGTATAATGGGGACAAAGAGGGGAATAATTGGACAACAAGAGAAATATGGGACAGCGAGTGAAATATGGGACAGAGAAAGAAATAATGGGACAGGGAGGGAAATAATGGGACAGAGAAGAAAATAATGGGGCAGAGCTGGAGAGCGAAACTTCAATAGACTATTTGCACGATGGCGCGTTACTTATGTGACCAGAATGCCTTACCACTACTCTCCATATCTATTAGCAGGCTTTTCGCGGCCACCTATTTATTAAAGAAAATAATTTGCGGAGACGCCATTTTATGTTTTAAGGATTTATTGTAGCTGAACTTTCCGTGTGACTCACGAGGTCTTTAGAACTGAAATCTAATTCAGAAACTAATTTGCGGATGGCTCTCTAAAGACGCTCTGAGTTACAAAGCCGAATGAATGCTCAGCTACAATAAACTCTTTAAAATACGTGGTGTCTCTGCAATTAATTATATTGAAATGTAAATATACATATTCGTGGAATATTTCAAAGTTTTGCTTTTAATTTTATAGAACTTGAAATTTTCAGATAACTTTCATCTAAAAGCCACTGCTTCTGGGAGACAATCCGTGATCCCAAGGTAAAAGGGTTTGTGGAACTTTCTGACCCACTAACTTTTATCACCCACTCATAAAGTGGCACCGCCCTCCCTATCCAGCCCTCTACAGTAGTAGTAAGTTACCGCTCGTTCAATATGGCGTTGACATGACATTGTATTGAGAAAAGTATTTTATCAGACCGATTTATATCCAAAGTTATCCAACTTCAACCTCGTACCCAGGGCATTTTGCCTCCACGTTGGGAGGTCGGCTGGTCACGTGACACCCAGAATTTTGGGGTGTTTTGGCAAGAAATTTATGCGGTCTTTATGTTTTGTTTTTGTATAATACGTATACATTTGGGCCCGCAGTAATTGGCTATGCTGTTGCGGTCACCCTGCCTCCTTGTTTCTGTTATTGTAATTTGTTAAGTAATTGTGTCATTGTAATTATTGCTCCGTTATTGTAATGGTAATCTGTTATTGTCAAGTCATGTATTGGCGCAACCTCGTACCCAGGGTCTTATTTCCGCTTCCCCGCCCCGCCCCCGCGCTGCGAAAAGACCCTGGTTGCGGCTGGTCACGTGCCCCCTAATTGGGCCCTAAACGAATTTTAAATCATGGGAGGGGTGGTAAGCTTTAGTAAGCTGCACACTCAATGACAATGCTACAACACAAGTCAGTTTTAATACTCATATTCTAAAATCTGATATTAAATTTAGGCGAACTATAAAGTTTATTAAAAGAATGAAAAACGCGATTCAACAACTGTATTTATATTATGTTCTTTATGTTCTATGTTCTTCGACGACGTATACCACAGAAGAAAGCGAGATATGTTTTGTCAACACCGAGTAGATATTTTGCGATCAGACAGCCAGACAACGACGCCAGACGTAATATATTATTTGTATAAACAAAACGGTGAAGCGGTTGTAATTGTGCCTTTGTCACTCCTCCCTGAGTATTTTTTAAATCGTTAATTGAAAACCCCCCAATTTTTAGGGGGCACGTGACCAGCCGCAACCAGGGTCTTTTCGCAGCGCGGGGGCGGGGGAGCGGAGATAAGACCCTGGGTACGAGGTTGGTATTGGCGAAGCTAATAAATTCAAATTCAAATTCAAATGAATAATAAATGAGAAATATTTAACGCTCTGCCGACTCACTCATGTGAACCCTTTATCATAAAAGCAACAGGCTAGCATTAGTTATCATGATACCCCCACGATTATCCAGGATACATGAAAATGTCATGAAAAAACATCTATAATGTTCTTGACTCTAACCAAAGCTATCGTTTCCATTCTCTGGGTAAATATTGCAGAGTGAATCTATTGCAATTCAGATTTTTATGAATAAATTATAGTCTATCTGAATAATTCAAAAAAGAAAAGAAAGGAAAGATAGAGTATAATTTATTCATAAAAATATGAATTGCAATAGATTCACTCAGCAATATTTACCCAGAGAATGGAAACGATAGCTTTGGTTAGAGTCAATAACAACATTAGATGTATGTTTTTTCATGACATTTCTTAAACCGGGCTTAAACCATTTCTTCAGTTCTTAAACCAGGCAATCAGGTTATAGAATCGCTCAGCCGATGCCAAGGACCTCCCAACGTGGAGGCAAAATGCTCTGGGTACGAGGTTGAGCCAACTTTTCAATTTTAAGTGAAGAGTTAGGGTTGGGTCACTCTATAATTAAGAGAGAAATTTTGTAGTCATCCGGTAGATGAAATCGCGGGAGTCTGGAGCCAAGATGAATATCCTAAATTGTCTCTTTTGGAGTAATTATCTCCTTAGGTGCCAACCACTGTTTATATATACATAGTATAAATATGTCATATACAATACTATATCATATACTGTATATATATATATATATATATATACATACATATATATATACATACACTGTAAGAACAAATTGGTTAAAATGACCGAAAATAATTGGTCGTTTGGATGCATCTGAGACAACCAGTTTAAAATGATCAAAACAACCAAAAAAATAATTGGTCAAAACAACCAAAAAAGAATTGGTCAACATTTTTTTGGTTGTTTTGACCATTTTAAACGGGTTGTCTCAGATGCATCCAAACGATCAATTTTTTTTGGTCATTTTAACCATGTTAAAATGGTTAAATATAACCATTTAAAATAGGTTAAAATCACCATTGCACTGTTATTTGAAAGTAGTTAATTTAACTACAGAAACCAGGGGCGGATCTAGAGGGGTGCGAGCGTGGCTTGAGCCACGGTCAGATTTTCCTAATTATTCCAAATTAAATAATATAATTGATATTTCAAAAATAAAAAACTATTAATAACAAAAGGATAGTTGACGTAAGAATGACATTAGCCACCGTAAAAATACTAAACCGATTGTCAAAATAGCAGCGGATTTTCGCATCTTTGACAATCAGTTGCACCGCAATCGGTCTCAGGTAGTTAGAAGTCCGAGAATGTGGCGAGAGTGGCCGAAAAAGTTACCGAACGTGCTACGAATTCGCTGAAGAAATTGGAGAACACTTCTGCTAAATTCAGCCACGGTCAGCGGAGCGATCTGCTAAATTCAGCCACGGTCAGCGGACTATTAAGGGGTGCAAAGCAATCAGAGAGCCAGAATAGAGTGGCTGAATTTGGCGGGAGCCACGGTCAGCCACCCTTGCCATATCTTGTTACAATTTTATTGCGAAATAATGCAATCAAATCGTCGGCTATTGGCTTATTGGATCCATTGGCTCAAATTGAGCTTTTTCCTTGTTTAAATAATTTGTTTTTGCCTTTTCTACGACTGCTAAACAAAGTATTCATGATATAAACTCATCGTAGTTTAAGTAAGATACTTCGACTCGCTATTGTAAATCCCATACAGTTCGGCCGCTCATATTGTATCTATTACATACTATCTATGTTTGTATAATTTTTCTTTTTATAGTAATATAAGTGCTGAACTGCTTGATGCTTTGACGATTTTAAGTGAACGCGTTGTTTTAAATCCAAAGGTAACATACTTGACCAACAAATAAACTCCCAACGCAGACAGGTGAACAATATATATAGTTTAACGCTACACTAACCCTAACTGTAACTAAACATGACATGTTCTGTTTTCTTCAAACTTCGATATTTATTGATATTATAATAAAATAGTTGCGTCTTACGCACGCTTCGAACTATGCATGTTCTTAATTGTATAAGCAGTAAAAATGGCAGTTTTTTTAGTTGGATTTATTTGAACCTCGTTTCCCTCTAGACAATGTTTTCGGCCGGAGTAGAAAGTTTAAAAAGCTAAGTGGATGTCCTATTTCCCAGAATCAGAAATATCTACATTTTATGACCAAATCTGGACCAGTTGCGACAATACGATTCTGCATCTAAACTTGTTTCCCGTGTATTGTTAATTTTGAAATTCACCATTTTCAGACAATCTTGGCCAAAGCCTTTCAGAATTAAATACAAATCTTCAAGAACAGCAATGTGTCTCGGTATTTTTGATATTTTTTAGGATTTATGGAAAGGTTATATAAGTCTATGTCCTATAGATGCACCAATTCCAGGGTTAGGATTAGCGTGTGTGTTGGTAGCCTGTGTCACAGTCCTAACTCGGTAAGAGTAAGGTCTGTGAACACTCAAGCTTGCTTGTTCTATATATAATAATAATAATATAATAATCAGATTTCCATCACAGAACTTTTAATCTGGAACAAATACAATAGACGAGTTCACAGTTACCCACGCCATTTTCCAAAAGGGGGCAAAGAGCTTGGGGAGAGCGCGATTCAGTGGGTCAAGACTGTTTCAGATCCGGTAGAGCACCAACCAAACCAAAACACTAATCCTAATTAAAGTACAACGCTGGAATCGCTGGAGCAGAACAGAATAACAACGATGTTCGTACTTCTACACACAACAAGTTTCTGCCACGTTTCTGCTTAATGAATGTTCGATCCTTGCTGCCGAAAATTGACGAACTGTCTGCCTTTGTGTCATCTACCCCAATGGATATCATTGCCATTACTGAATCGTGGTTGAATGAAGACATTGATAACAATATTTTATCTATCGACGGCTTTAATATACACCGTAATGACAGGTCTACTGGTCGTGGCGGTGGTGTTTGTGCATACGTATCTTCGAATATCCCCTCGAAAAGAAGGCAAGATCTTGAGAATGCTGCTTATGAATGTATGTGGGTTTGGCTTCGCCCTCACCGCCTCCCACGTCCGTTGTCCGGAATAATGTTAGGCCTCGTTTATTGTCCCCCAGATGTAACTGCACAGAAACAGAATGATCTTGTTGAATATATAATTGGTAGTGTGGACCTGGTTCGGTCTGCACATCCTGATTGTGGTATTGTTATCTCAGGCGACTTTAATTGGTTAGATATCACCGATATTTTGGCGAATCATAATCTTAAACAGGTCGTTCAAGATCCAACCAGAGGTAACAATATATTAGACCTAATTGTGACTAACTTATCTCATCTGTACCGTACGCCAGCTATTTTTGCTCCTCTTGGTAGATCTGACCATAATACTATCATGTGGTCTGCGGACACCAGTTGTGCTAATAATCCAGTCAGGTCGCGCGCAATAAAACGTTATGTGCGCCGTTTCACACAGTCATCGTGCGAGGCTTTTGGTAGGTGGTGCAGTACTCATGAGTGGTTCACAGATATCCAGGAACCCGTCAGTGCTACTAACCTGACTGTGTCTTTCACTACCGAGCTTCATTCGGCTATCGATCAGTTCTTTCCGACTAAATTAATCAAAATCCACGATACTGACAAACCGTGGATGTCACTTACCCTGAAGCAATTTATTATCAAGAGACAAAGAGCCTTCCATAGCGGCGATGATGTGTTATGGCGTCATTATAGGAACAAAGTTCAGAATGAGATTCGTTACCGGAAACACACTTATTATGTTAATAAGGTCCAACACCTAAAATCTTCTAATCCTAAGAAATGGTGGGATTGTGTTAAACAAATGTCTGGGAAAAAGAAGGCGTCATCTACGTCTATTAATATTACCAAGGACGGCGTTGCTCTTTCTGGAACCAATCTTGCTAATGTAGTGAATGACCATTTTCTGTCTATCAATGCTGATCTTCCACCTCTCGATCTTAGTTCCCTACCAGCTTACTTACCAGCTCTTCAGCCGGTACCAACAATTACACCTATTGAGGTCTGTCATAAACTCCTTAGAGTCAAGCCTCTTAAATCGCATGGCATGGACGGTATCCCTAACCGCATAATAAAAGAGTTTGCATACGAACTAGCCGAACCAGTCTGTACCATCTTTAACGAGTCTTTATCTTCAAGCATAGTCCCATCTGATTGGAAGGACGCTAGTATAACTCCTATCCCTAAAATTCAGCCTGCATGTTGTGAGGACGAACTTCGTCCCATCGCCCTTACCGCATGTTTATCCAAGATCCTTGAAGACTTCGTCGTAGGATGGATGATTGACGATATAAAGAGCAAAATCGACCACAAGCAGTTTGGCAGTCTAAAGGGTTCATCTGCAAGTTTTTGTCTGATTGATATGGTAAATAACTGGCTGCGTACCCTTGACGCCCCCTCGCACTATCTTAGAGTCTGCTTTTTAGACTTCAGTAAGGCTTTTGATCGGATAAATCACAACATCCTCATTGGAAAACTCATATTACTTGGCGTTAGAAGATGCATTATTCCATGGATCTGTGACTTTCTCTCTAATCGTCGTCAATTAGTTAAGATCGGTGGATTTCAGTCAGCATGGGGGAGTGTTAATGGAGGTGTCCCACAAGGAACCAAGCTGGGTCCGATATTATTTCTTGTTATGATTAACGATCTTGAACTAAAGTCTCCACATACAAGTCACTGGAAATATGTTGATGATCTTACTCTTTCTGAATCTCTATCTATACGTGATCAATCGACACTACAGTCTGACCTAGACGAAATACAACAATGGGCAGAGCGAAATGACATGCGGTTGAATGTCAAGAAATGCAAAGAAATGGTGATCAGCTTTCTACGACAAAGTCCGAACATTGCCTCCCTGCATATTAATGGGAATCCACTCAACGTCGTATCATCATTTAAAGTACTTGGTGTCACTTTTAACGACCATCTGAAGTGGAATGATAATGTCAACAGTATCGTGAAGAAAGCTTCTAAACGCCTGTACATCTTGCGTATACTGCGGAGAAGTGGTGTTCCATCAGCTGACCTACTACCAGTTTTCCTCGCCCTGGTACGTTCAGTCCTAGAGTACGCATGCACAGTTTGGCATACGAGTCTCCCTGATTATCTCTCAAACAAGATTGAACTTGTTCAGAAACGTGCCTTGCGCATATTATACCCAGGTTTGCATTACACCGACGCACTTCAAATCGCCCAAATCCCTTGCTTAGCTACTAGGAGACATGATTTGTGTACGAAAACCTTTGAGAAGATTGCTAAACCCAACAACCGATTGAACCACCTCCTGCCTCCAACACGGGTAGCCGTGCATGGACGGACTTTGCGCAATAAGGACTGCCTGTCCCTACCAAAGTGTCGTACTATTAGGTACAAACATAGTTTTATTCCAGCAATGTGCTTTGACGCAAGGAATAAACTTCAGTGATAGCTTTTAAATATCGTTTTGTAATTTCATTATTTGTATATTATATAGATTTTAACTTTTAGATATCTTATTGAACTTATGTAAACATATCATAATTCATTGTATTAATGCCAAGATATGTGAATAAACCATTTATTTAT
Organism: Corallium rubrum; assembly: GCA_964035015.1. NCBI lineage: Eukaryota > Metazoa > Cnidaria > Anthozoa > Scleralcyonacea > Coralliidae > Corallium > Corallium rubrum. The sequence continues at coordinate 35,154,858 of OZ035998.1, forward strand.
TTATTTATTTATTTATTTATTCTAACACTCAGCATGTAGGAATCCCATAATATTTACATCATTAGTTTTGGTATATAGGTAATAATTAGCTAATACTGGTTCAGTTAAGGCTAGTGTTTTGGTTTGGTTTGCTGCTCTATTGGATCTGAAACAGTCCTGACCAACTGAACCGCGCTTGCCCCAGACTCTTTTCCCCCTTTTGGAACATGGCGTCGGTAACTGTGAACTCGTCTATTTCTCATGAATTAGTACAATCTAGCCACATTAACCTATTTTACCTTACTTTTCATTTACTTTTACAGACGTTATGCGTATTAGACACGGCCGAGGATTACAATTTTAAACGTATGGTGAGTTGAATATTCTACTCCGCAGAAGTGTTTGATTTTCTGCATTGCAAAATTATCTTTCACAGTTTTTGCATGTCATTTGAGACACTCACAAGATCATATACACGTATACTATCATAGTTAATACGGAAAATAAAATGGTTAGGAAACTTGGGGAGCATCAAAGCGGTTAACAATCGAACTATACGATTCGTGTTGAAAAGAATCTGAAGGGGCACAAATCCTTGGTTTTAGCTTTATCAATATTTAAACAGTATGGCTGAGTGATTGATTCCAAATATTGCTGTTGGATGGTTGCTTCATTATACAGAAAACACAACATGTACAGTAACACAAGAACGAGGTGCGAAAGGCAACTTTAAATGCACATAAAAGATTGAATTTAAATTGGAGCCATCTTTATGAATACGGTGTATAAAATAACATTCTGAACACTTATGCGGTGAATGATCATTATTATTATATAAATAGAGTGCTTTATTGATTTTTCGGCCTCTAATAAAAACGATAATCTCCACAAGTGTGATTATTCATGATAATCTCATATGTGTTGATTATCATGAAACGCATTAGAGTGTACTGCTCTATTTTTGTGGGGCAATAGGACTATTTTTATATAGTAAACAGAACAATACATGGATGTTTGGCAATATGAAATTATTTCTTGTGTTGAACAGGATATCTCACTCTTTCGCTTTGCCCACTTGTGAGATATTCTGGTCAGCACTGGTTATTAATATTCTGTGAAATATCATTCCCGTTTCTGATTGGCCGAATCCCCCTGGTTAATTTTGCGTAATAGTAAGCTGGCCGTACATTTGGTGATGCTCGAAACAAAAAAATCATATAGATCACATTGCGGATACAACAATAGATTTATTATTATATTACATTATTTTATTTATATATTTAATAAATAGATTACATTTTCCCGTGCGTGTGTACTGTAATAGAGCACAGATGACGTCACAAGAACAGAAGAGTACGACACGAGACGAAGTCGAGTGGCGTGACTGTTGTTCTTTACACGCTCCAACGTCTTCTGTGATCTATTAAGCCTGGTTTCCATATAATCGCTCAAAAATGAACTTGACGATCGTAGCGATCATGTGGAAACCACTGACGCAACGATCGCTACGATCGCTGTGATCGCGATAGCCTGGGTAACCACTAAAAACTTCTGCTTTCCTATCGGTTAAAATTTCGCCCGTTTTTATTGGCTATATATGAGTAAAACTGCAATCGTCATAAGTGGATTTAGCCCTGATGACGCGAGAATGAGATTAGTGGTTACCTGGCCCATATTTCTTTTGAAATTGGGCCAGGTACCAGCCTATGATCGCGATCGCCACGATCGCCGAGATAGAAAATGTTCTATCTCAGCGATCGTGGCGATCGTTGCGTTTTATATGGAAACGGTGATTTTGCAATCTCAGCGATCTTGGCGATCGTATGCATCCCAGCGGACGATTAAAACAATGGCCGCGATCAACCATGGCCGCCTCCGCGATCATATGGAAACAGCGACATGATCGTTAATCGTTGCGACGCCTAGTTAATTTTTGAGCGATCGCGGCGATTGTGGCGATTATATGGAAACTAGGCTTTACAGTACACACGCACGGAAAAATGTAATCTTTGTTTTATACAATAAAATCATCAAGTGGTTTATTGAAGAATTTCTGGGGCATGAAAAAAGAAAAACAAGTCTACGACGTGATCTGACGTGATTTGACGCCAGCATGAAAATGCATATAGGAGTCACGTTATTGTATAATACATTATTCGCTATGCAAAGCAGTTACAAAACCACTAAAAAATATTCTTGGACGAATCATGTCGATCGTCCAATAATGAGAAAAAGAATATTGACATCATAACCGAAACTGAGAATAATGATTTTCAGTAAGCAGAGGAGATTTCGTCCATTATATTTAGTATTTCGAATGAATAATAAAACAATTATTTAATTGGGAATTTGTGTGATATAGAGAATTATGCCGACCTCGATGAATGTTACATGCACATGATTTGCGCCATTACACACCCTCCAATACGCTATCAATTACTTCATTCTGACAGATAAATTAAGTCCCCCCCCCCCTGCCTTCTCCAAAAACCAAGACGGTTCATGACGCGTTAGAGTAATGGTACCATAATATATTCTTTATTTGTACTACGTCTCCTATATTTCCAACTTCATATGCGACAATTTAAGACTGGTTTAAGGATAGCAACAATCCTTCTTGACTGGCATAATGCGCTGTATATATAAGCCTTAATTAGTTTCAGATATCACAAACATTCAGTGGGATTTGGCAGTACTATTAAGTTCAAAGTGTTTATAAAAACATTTCAGAAGAAAAATATTTCAGACTACTTGTCTTTTGTTCCACTTTTTAGTTTTTCCCGATTCTTTTTAATACCCCCCGTTTTTCCCTTCTACAAGCCTCCCTCTCTATTAACCCCCTTCGGTCCTGAATTTAAATAAGAGCTTTTACCATATAGATAAGTTTTGTGGAAACACCACGTAAAATATTTATTTGCTATAAATATTTTACGTGATGTTTCCACAAAACTTATTTTACATTATCGCCATGAAAACTTTCAAAGAATTAAGCTTTTACCATGTTTATTTTCCTCTGCTTATTTTCCGCAACAGATTGGGTGTTCATGTGATGAGATCAAGTCGTTATTAAGTATGCCTATCCGAAATAGCAAATCAGAAATACTTGGTAAGCTTAATTAAAAAAAGTGCGTTTTTATAGTTTCTGTGAACTGAAAAACTCGTTGACATTGTTTTTATTTTAGTGCACAGAGGAGCAGCATGACAGGAGCATTCAACTAAATTTTCAAGAGAATCCGGCGTAAAGCTATGAACTCTTAAAGTGCCGATGAAACGAAAATTAAGTCTGTCTTATTTGAAAGTACTTTTGAAATGACAGCGTAACGTCTTTTGCAGTTTTTTATTTCCTTGCTTCGTTGTTGAGATATGTCAGTTTGTTAGTTTCAGAAATTGCAGCTTGATGTTAGTAATAATTGTCAGTTGTTTGCTGTACAAGCTGTGTTAGTTAGTAATACTCAGAAAAACTCTGAGCTCTAAGCGGGACTCGAACCCACAACCTTCTGAATGCTAGCCAGACGCTCTAACCATTGAGCCACTAGAACTCAGATAGCGGAGCAAGGTTAATTAAGGTACTTATACCTTAGACTGTGCCCAGTCCTCCAGGAACGAGTCTTAACCGCTCGGTTACAAGTAGTTGTTGGTCTACAAGTCGCGTTTTTCTGAGTATTCCTAACTAACACAGCTTGTACAGCAAACAAACAACTGACAATTATATTTCAGTTTGTTTGATATGTGAAACTAACCAGTGACATCACAACTTACATAATGACTTACAGGGAAAGGTTATATATCTTTGCTATTATTAAACGAAATCAGTTGACAATGTATATTTTTGTTGTTGTAAGGGAAAAACACACTCATAATTGCTTCCAAGTGATTCCGTCTGATAATAGAAAAGATATATAACCTTTCCCGGTAAGTCATTATGCACGTTGTGACGTCATTGGTTAGTTTCGCTTATAAACAAACTGTGATATCTTAAAAACAAAGCAAGGAAACAAAAAACTGCAAAAGATGTTACTTTGTCATTTTAAAAGTACTTTCAAATAAAACAAACTTAATTTTTGTTTCATAAACACTTTAAAGTTTGCTATGGCTATTTCATTTCTCGAGAAATTTCGATTCTCGTGCAGAAACACAATGATCCATCTGCGTACGTCATAAGGCATTGTTACCGAAAGCCCAAATTTCTCTACAAACGAACTAGCCATGGCAAACTTTGAGGGTTCATAGCTCGAGAACTGTACACCAGATTCTCTTGAAATTTCCAGTGAAAGCTCCTACCATACTCTTTTTTTTCAATAAAAGAAAAAAAGTGGAAATGAGTTTTTCACTTTTTCAACACTTTAAAGTGGCTCCGTACAGTTTCTTGAAAAATGGAAAATACAAGTTTGAGAGTCCAAAACACGTGATTAAACAATTCGGAAAAAGACTAAAACTAAATGTTATGCATAGTTAAACAGTCTGACAATCAAAAACTGTTACCAAATAAATAGCAACAGTTGTTGCTATGGCAACAATGACGTTTCAAAATGGCTGCCAATTACCCTTCAAACTAATTTTATTCGAAAAAAACTTTAGTGACCCCCAATTTTTTTTCCATTAAAACGTTTCTTGAAGTATGAGTTATCAATAGGCCGATTTTAAGAAAATTCTGTAGAACGAAATTTTTTTAAAAATTAACAAACATGATTTTTCCGGGGAAAAAATTGTTCGTTCTGCAGAATTTTTTTAAAATCGGCCTATTGATTACTCATACTTCAAGAAGAGTTTTAATAAAAAAAAATGGGGGTCACCAAAGTTTTTTTCGAATTAAATTAGTATGGGTAATTGGCAGCCATTTTGAAACGTCATTGTTGCCATAGCAACAACTGTTGCTATTTATTTGGTAACAGTTTTTGATTGTCAGACTGTTTAACTATGTATAACATTTAGTTTTATTATTTTTCCAAATTGTTTATGCACGTGTTTTGGACTCTCAAACTTGTATTTTCCATTTTTCAAGAAACTGTGGAGCCACCTTAAGTGCAAATATAGAGGTTGGTGAAGAGAACGTACATATACAACGCCGCTTAGGGATTCGATGAGCGATTACATGGAGCGGGAACACAAACAACGTTTTGATGTTCTATTTCAGTTCCTTTCAGCACTATTTATTCACACAGTCAAGCAAACGAACGCGTATCGAGGCGAGTTCAACAGCTTTTCAGCCCGGTTTGCCGAGATGAAAACGATTACATGGACATTTTCATCCCGGTTAACCAGGCTAGCCCGGTTGCGACAACTGGGATCCCGGCCAACCGGGCTAGCCCGCTTGCCATGTAATCGAAACGTTAAAATAACATGCGTTTAATTTTTAAAGCGGGCTATCAGTTAACCGGGCCAGCCCGATCCATGTAATCGCCCCCTTAGAGCATTGTCACGTTTTCGGGGGACGCAACTCACCAAAAGATAGAACTGTTTCTTAAGATTGACTTCAATACAGGTACTACAATCATTTTAGCAGTCCTGGGGCGTTTTGCAAGCCATTAAACTGGTTTCAAATATCACGTATAATAGATCTCTAAATTGAAAATTCTGTTGCTTTTTAACCGCCGTTGTCGTACTAGCATCTTAAGGTCCTATTGTCTTGTTTTTCTCTAGGGGTAGCTTCGTTAATGAACAAAGTGAGCCACTGTCCATTTGACGAAAATGATATTTCCTTGTTTGAAGTAAGTGTATCTGTGAGAAATCTGTGAGATGGAAGGCACACTGAAGCCGAAATAAATCAAAGTTAAACTTTTAAATGGTAATCGCGTTCTCTTGTTTTTAAGGCCATTGTCTTATTTTGCGGTCTTGGAATTAACAATACTATGTTGTACGACCAAATGGCTAAAGCGAAGGCCAACCAACAAGTTGCTTTAGAGGTAAGTCTATACTATATTAAAAGTAAAGTAAGGTGCGTGGCAAGGCTTTACCTAATTGTCCTGTCTTTTTTTTCTATCGCCATCTTGTTCACCAAGATTAATTTATTTTTTTTATTTCATTCTACTTCACTTCACTTCACTTCACTTCACTTCACTTCACTTCACTTCACTTCACTTCACTTCACTTCACTTCACTTCACTTCACTTCACTTCACTTCACTTCACTTCACTTCACTTCACTTCACTTCACTTCACTTCACTTCACTTCACTTCACTTCACTTCACTTCACTTCACTTCACTTCACTTCACTTCACTTCACTTCACTTCACTTCACGTCACGTCACGTCACGTCACGTCACTTCACTTCACTTCACTTCACTTCACTTCACTTCACTTCACTTCACTTCACTTCACTTCACTTCACTTCACTTCACTTCACTTCACTTCACTTCACTTCACTTCACTTCACTTCACTTCACTTCCCTTCCCTTCCCTTCCCTTCCCTTCCCTTCCCTTCCCTCCCCTCCCCTCCCCTCCGCTTACTTCACTTCACTTCACTTCACTTCACTTCACTTCACTTCACTTCACTTCACTTCACTTCACTTCACTTCACTTCACTTCACTTCACTTCACTTCACTTCACTTCACTTCACTCCACTCCACTCCACTCCACTCCACTCCACTCCACTCCACTCCACTCCACTCCACTCCACTCCACTCCACTCCACTCCACTCCACTCTACTCTACTCTACTCTACTCTACTCTACTCTACTCTACTCTACTTTACTTTACTTTACTTTACTTCATTTTACTTTACTTCATTTTACTTCATTTTACTTTACTTTACTTTACTTTACTTTACTTTACTTTACTTTACTTTACTTTACTTTACTTTGCTTTGCTTTGCTTTGCTTTGCTTTGCTTTGCTTTGCTTTGCTTTGCTTTGCTTTGCTTTGCTTTGCTTTGCTTTGCTTTGCTTTGCTTTGCTTTGCTTTGCTTTGCTTTGCTTTGCTTTGCTTTGCTTTGCTTTGCTTTGCTTTGCTTTGCTTTGCTTTGCTTTGCTTTGCTTTGCTTTGCTTTGCTTTGCTTTGCTTTGCTTTGCTTTGCTTTGCTTTGCTTTGCTTTGCTTTACTTTACTTTACTTTACTTTACTTTACTCAAAACTAGTGAATAGTTTTGGTTCCGAACAGCATTTCTGAATTAAATTCTGAAAGGAACCTACACTAAATCTGAGTTACTGTGTTAAAGTTACCCTCTGAGTTAAAGTTATGGTACAATCCTTATTGGACGAGGTTTAAAAGTTGGTTTTTTTAATGACGGCCTTTTTGAAGATGTGTCTTCAACCAGTTTTGTTATTGCTGTTTCTAATTAATTTGACCATTTATTTAATTTCTTTTATTCAGGTACTTTCCTACCACGCAAAAAGCCCTCAACCAGAAGTGGAAAAACTAAAGGTTTGTATTTTTACACCTCGTTCTTCTTGAGCCTTACCCCTCACGAGGTAGGCCAAGCGTACAGTTTTTTTGTTGGAAAAGGTTACAGTGCATGCTCTGGCCCCAGAGGTTTTCTCTCCCGTAATTTAATTATAGCGGTAAGACGAGAGAGGAGAGAAAACCTCAGGTAGGAAGCGGTTCGATGATTGATCAAACCGCGCCAATAGAATTCTAGCTGAACAGAACGTGTTCAACCATCTCTGATTGGGTAACCCTCAAATGAAACAGAGATTTGATTCGCTAAACGTCTTATTAATAGGGTGATATGATTGCTTAAACCTGTATCAGATTGGCCCATGAGATTTGTAGCCAAATATAGCCTGACATGAAAGTGAGGTTCTTACAGCTTCCTACCAGATGTTTTCTCTCCTTTCCTGTGTTACCACAATAAAATTACGGGAGAAAACTTCTGGAACCAGGGTAAGGTACTGCATCTTTTCGCTTGTCCTCTGCCTTTTTCTTTAACGGAGACTTGATATTCTACAGCTTTTCTCAACGCATGCCCCTCCTCTCGTCTCTGCACCTCTTGCCATCTCCTCTATAGTCACTACTCCAACACTTTCTTTTACTTAAGCTTTGGTGTTATATGATACGTTTGCGAACTTGGTGTAATGTAACAGACGTTTGGTGGACTTTCGTCAAGTTCAATTACCTAGAAAAGATTTCTGAGCCCCAACCAGGGTTTGGACCTGTAATCTTCTAATGACCGGTTGGACACTCTAACCATTGAGCTGAGATGGAAAGCTAAGATTGCAAATTCATAGTCATATGTGCTCCTAAGCGGTAGCGTCTGCATATGAGATGTAGTTAAAATGATATGATAAGTTGTACGTATACATGTAGTGCATGTGGTACGTTTGTGAGCTTGGTGTAATGTAACAGACGTTTGGTGGACGTTCGTCAAGCTCAATTACTCAGAAAAGATTTCTGAGCCCCAGACCCCAGAAAAGATTTCTGAGCCACAACCCTGTCCTTTGGTGTTATACTACTTAAGAAAGATATCTTGCGCACACCGCAACATTTGCATCTCTGTTCTTAACACAGTGGTGTTAGATCGTCTTGGGCTTTTAGGTATTACTGGGTTGAACGTAACGGCATGTTGGTTGGTAGGTACAATAGAAAATTATATTAGATGCTATTGTACCCAACATAGCCGCTTTGTCTTTGTGCTATAAATCTCAGTTGATTGATTGCGACTCACCAATACGTGCTTCTAGCTCGCTGCCTCTCGCCGCTGAAGTTAAGCCCGATCGAATAGGGTTAGTAGTTGGATGGGCGACCACTTTGGCTCCATTCTCTACTTTCCCAATAGCCCATAAAGCGAAGTCTTTACCTTGAATGATAACCGAACCCGTTAAAAATTTAAAACTTATATAAATACCTATGAAACTATCTCCTTGTTTTAGGAGGTTTTTTAGTTGTACTTGAAATAAATATCGAGGACTGTCTCTATTTTTGTATGAGGTCTTTACCTCCAGATAATAACTGACGGCTAAAGAATGTGGTCTGATGAAATTTTTATAGACTAATTCATAAATCGCTAGGATTAATTGCATATTCTTTCATTAATTTCACAGCTTTCTATCATTCCTCCCCAGTCCAGCTTGAATCTAGGCAATATGAAATTTGACGATTTTTCATTGGATGCGGATCAGATGCTTACAGCTTCGGTTCGAATGTTCTTAGATTGTGGATTAATTGAGAAATTTAACATTGATTATCAGGTATACAGACTTTTCTTACTGAAAGGGGTTATCAGCACTAAAGCGACACAGATTGACCATCGTGTTCGTATGATAAAAAACCTTAGGTTTGTTTTTTTGTGGTCTTACAATACTTTCGGGAAGAATTATTATGTGTAGAAATCTTCTAAAATAAGTAACTTCTGTTTATTTTAGAGACATTATTCCAAAAATGGCAGACACTAAAAAATTATTTTATTTGCGTATAAATTGGTTTTTATGACCTCGTTTTAACGCAAGTAGTATTTTGAATTTCCCACATGAAAACAAGCAAGTTCACAAGGACTAAATTTCTATGTATATAAAAATCGTCTGGCATTAGGCAAAAAAGTATTCTGTTTCTGGTCAGTGGGTCTGTCCAGAATTGACGTGGCGACGCGGCCTTTTTTTTTTTTTTTCCAATTTTTTTTTCAAGGAAACGCTTTTTGCGGAAATGGTGAGTACTTTTCTAGTTTCTATATAAAGTGCATACATTGATTTTTTATGCTTTTAATATTAAACTGTTGACACTGAAATCAGTGGCATATTAAAGACACACGAATAAACCGAACAAACGTTTAACCACGCATCAGTGGTCGCCATTGTTGTCTGCGAGGGTGTCCGTGCCCACAGACACGCAACTGATCAGCGATTTTGATAAAAAAAAAAACGCTGACGCGCACAGTCAAAGATGACGCGCGCGCTGACCAGAAACAGAATACTTATATTCATAAGTTCCCAGTAAATGGTTAATAGAAATTTCTTACTTTTCTGTTTTGATTTGTGATTTTTGAACATATCTAATCATCAATTTAACGTTATTAGTTAGTTGTATAATCGTTTCTTCTATCATCATCACGCGTCTGGTTTAAAGTATGGTCTCTTTGGTTTAGACTTTATGCTGGTGGCTAACAACGACGAGGAAAAATTACCGGAATGTTACTTATCACAACTGGAGACATGCATTTAACGTCGCACAGTCGATGTTCGCGATATTAACCGTGAGTTTATAAACTTTGTATATGCATGACGTATATATAGTTAGTAGAGGGGCTGGGCTGCAAACTACAATGTCTCGAAATGACATAATGATGATGTTAGCGAGATAAATTTGATGGACACGTGACGACGAAGGAATACGACACGTGACGACGAAGCACTACAACACGTGACGACAAAGGATTACAACACGTGACAACGAAGAACTACAACACGTGACGACCAAGGACTACAACACGTGATGACGGAGGACTACAACACGTGACGACGAAGGACTACAACACGTGACGACGGAGGGCTCCAACACGTGACGACAAATGATTACAACACGTGACGACGAAGAACTACAACACGTGACGAGGGAGGACAACAACACGGTACGTGACGACGAAGGACTACAACACGTGACGAACAAGGACTACAACACGTGACGAGCAAGGACTACAACACATTACGAAGGACTACAACACATGACGACGAAAGACTACAACACGTGACGAGTGACGACGAAGGACTACAACACGTGACAACGAAAGAGTACAACACGTGACGAGTAAGGACTACAACACGTGACGACGAAGGACTACAACACGTGACGACAAAGGACTACAACACGTGACAACGAAGGAGTACAACACGTGACGAGTAAGGACTACAACTCTGATTGTTATACATTTTTTTTTTCAAGACAGGGGACATGCAGCGGTATTTAAGCAAACTTGAATGTCTCGCATTGTTGGCTGGTTGTCTATGCCACGACGTCGACCACAGAGGAACCAACAACGCCTTCCAAGAAAAGTATGTTCGGCTATTTCTTATTCAGAAAAGATGGGGATGATAAGAGTGGTGTTAGGGTAATAATTTTGATAAAGACAGAGTGGGGAAAAGATTTTAATTGTTCTCTGTGTAGAATTTCACCACCTTCCTCGAAATAACGGAATAGTCTTTGCGCTTTGTTGTCATCTTGTCCGCTTGCTCTTGTTATAAAATTGTTAAAAAATTGTAAAATGGCGAAAGCTCCCTCGATAAGCTATATATAGCTTTTGGGACAATCGTCGTAATCAAAATATTGTGTAAATAAAAATAACGGAAATTTCCAGGTTTGGCTGGGCGAGCTTTGCCATGCTGCTACTGAGTACTGACTGCTAGTAGTCTGCTGCTGCTAACACCATACTGCCCAAAAATATGTCCCCATTTTTACTTTCAAAAAGGCGGCATTTATTGGTCCTTCTGCTAATCGTAGCGACCACTGACATGTACTTATCGCAGGAAAAAATAATATTTATGTAAATACAAAGCGATTTTCTTACTTTAACTCGTTCCTGTGCGAGGGCTTCCCCAGAGGTGAATAAAATCGTCTAGCGTTAGCCAGAATAAAATACTAAAGACAAATTCGGTCAGGAAAGAGTTAATGCACGGGTGGTCATTGTTAATTTATTGTGGAACGGCTCAAGAGGCCTACTGAATTATTTGTCTGACCAAATAGGAATATTAGTAGAACATCATCTCGAGTTTGTGTAAACAAAATATTTTGCTGGTTTTTCCATGTATATTATTTATGTTTGTTGCCGAGCGGCCCGGGACGATAAGAGACTTATTGTAGTTCTGAACTACAATAATTCCTGGACAATTACTGTTGTAGCTTTCCAGCAGTCTGAATTAATAAAGACGTTCCAGCCGTCTATTTTCCCGTCGTTAAAACAAGAAAGCTGGACGATGAACTGCCAGACAGTCCAGACTGGGACAGTGGAAGACCGTCAAATTCCGCCAGTCAGTAAAGAAATACCAAATGGTTTTCCGTGTTTGGATGCTCTGATCCAAACACGCGGGAAATTGCGAGACTGGAGAAAAGCGTAACAAAAGACGAGCCGTAGGCGAGTGTTTTTAGCTTTTCGAAAGTCGAGCAATTTCCCAAGTGTTTGGATAAGAGTCTCTAAACACGGAAAAAACCATTTGGTAGTTCTTTTATAAAATAATCACAAGTGAATATGATATACTGTCCGACATTTTCAAAAAATCATTTTGGCGGGAATTTTCCGTGTTTGGATACTCTGATCCAAACACGGCAATTGACCAATCAGGGCTCGCGTAGTATACATGTTACTTTATAAAAGCCTTTCATCTTCTAAAATGATGACTTTATGGAGTTATAACGACACTTGGAAAAGGTTAATTGATAAAGACACTCTAAGGAGAACTCGGCTACCCCTCGCTTCTTTACCGATTTTCCCGTGCATGTTCTTCATCGCTTGCCCTTCTTTATAGTGCTGGCGACTTCATAAAACAGAATGTTTGTGCAACTTCCATATATCAATTGTTTATTTTATTGCTGATTATTCGTGCCGTACACCCAGGACGTCTTAGCCTACAGCAATAATTGTCTAGTAATTAATTAATATGCAGTTGTAGTTCATGAAAATGTTCCGGGCGGCCGTTCAGCGACAGCAGCAAACGTAAACTGATACTTTGTTTGTACAAACTCGAAATCATGTTCTACTGATATTCCTATTTGGTCAGACAAATAATTCAGTACGCCTTTTCAGTCTTGGTTCCACAAGTAACAATAGCGAGTTTGAGCAAGACAACGAAGTACGAAGACGAGGACGTATTTTGGCCGCGATAGACTGGGGATAGCCGTTGTCGTCGTAGGTCTTCGTACGGTGGGAAATTTGTATTAAGCTGTGTTTATTGCTGGTGGCGACGTACGAGAAAAATAAACATGAACGGAGCTGACTACGAAAAGTTTCTTTTAGTATCCTGTGATGTCATGCTTCTTCATGGTTTAAGCCTCTCCATGCAATGGCATTTGTATTCCATACAAGCATTATCCTAAATTTAACGTAAACAATCTAACTTCAGATGAATGTTTGGCGAGGTTTCGCTTTGAAAAAGACGATTAGACCATCCTGTGCCAGGTCGCAATCATGGATTTGAAAATTATCAAAAATAATGTACACAATAATTAAAGATACGTTACTTTCCGAACTATCTTTGGACTTTGTTCTCACCACAACGAACTTTGTCAGTATCTTCGTTCTCAACGAAGGCCACCGCTGCCCCCAAGCTCAGTATGGGCAGAATAATGCGTAGACGTTGAAAACCTGTCAAGTACGTCTCAACTCGCTACTGACCAACCATGCATGTAAAGTGACAAAAATCGTCTTGCATTTACATGAATATCGAAAACAATATTACGAAGTTGCGATAAATACGTGTCAGTGGTTGCTAACATTAGCAGAAGCACCTATAAATGCCGCCATTTTGAATCTGAAAATGGTCACACATTTTTGGGCAGCACCCGCAGGCCAGTTATATATAAGTCAGTGGAGGAAAATTAGCTGCCATCACCGCCATGTTTACGAAAATTATTTGCAGTCAGCAGCGCTATCGCTAGTGCGCCCAATTCATATCAAACTTCAAGTGCATAAATGTACACAGTGCATAAAGTAAGTAATATACATAAATATAAACATAAACATAAACATAAACATAAACATAAACATAAACATAAAAAGAATTGAAATTTCACTTGAAATTTTACTAAAAATCAAAGTATAGACCTATTCAATTAAATTAACTAAAATAATTAAATTAAGTGTGGCGTTACTAGAAATTAGCTAAAGTAGAGTTAAGCCGTTGTAAAAGGGCAGAACCATTCAAAAGATATAGTTATAACTTAAATAGTCGTTATAACCTGTTATTAGATAGACTATATGTTAGTATATAAAAATAACGTGCTACGTAGGCAGTGTTGAAACAACAATTGAAATATAGTAAGGAAACTAACGTTTCGAGAGAAGGCCCTTCGTCACGTTTCTCTCTGACGAAGGGCCTTCGCTCGAAACGTTAGACTCCTACGTTCTCTGTTTCGGCAGTCTATCTAACCTTACTATATTTTGATATATGTTAGTATATAGTTGTGACCTATAAGACTTTTCAGACAAGAAGCGTTATTATGCCGCAAATCAATACCTTCCCCACTCTATAACGTTCTCAGAACTCACGAGTTGTCTTGTCATTGCAGGATAGACTCTCCTCTTGCAAAGCTTTATGGAACGTCTGTCATGGAGCAGCACCACTTTAACTACACTATCATGATTCTTAATACAGAGGTATATATGCATGCCATGTAATATATCATACACGAGGAGTGCTTGATCTCATATCAAACACCGATACATGTATAGGTTATATATATACCAAGAACGCTGGATATAAGTCATATATTGTATAAGTATAAGGTATATAACCGACTTATATCACGATTGAGGAGGTTTTCGAACAAGGTTTCGTCAATTTCGAAGCATGGCGAGAAATGGTGGACATAGAGAGGCGGAGCTAAAGCCCTATTAAACTAGTACCTATGTCGTGCGGTCGTCACAGTTCCGCGGTTCAGAAGAAAAGAGAACAACTAATTTATGCAATGTTGGATGAAATCTTCATTCGATGATCAGAAAATACTGAAGCTTCGAGATTGAAAACCGCAACAACGACAAATACAGGCTAGAAATGAAGAATATCATCGAAAAGACGGATCTTTATAGTAGCCGAATCAGATCGAAACTTGTACGGAAATAGTATACCTCTGTTTGATTTTCGATAACGTGAGCAGCAAGGTTGGTGCAATTTGCGTATTCGCCATATTGGCTTATGTCAGACTTGTGCTCAAAATAGTATATCAAAAACCGCAACGGATTTAATATCTGTGGCATATCGCTCATGATATTTATATCGCAGATGTGTTGCACTATACGATTCAGATTGAAACATTTGAAATAATTTAAAAATTGACACTGCTACGACGATTGTTTCACTCATCCTCTATGTAAGTCCTATTAATCTTGCAGAACTTTTCTAGTCAAAATTTTTGTAAGTGGGCATGCATTACGCGCATGCGTGACCATTATTTCTCGCCATGAGTTTCGATCAAGATTTTTCGAGTTTTGTCGACAACTTTTATCCAATTATTTATGCACGGGATATAACCTGTATATACACCGCGGTACATCAGAGAAAACCGACTCAATCGTGATATATATATATATATATATATATATATATATATATATATATATATATATATATATATATATATATATATATATATATATATATATATATAATATATATACATACATATATATATATATATATATATATATATATATATATATATATATATATATATATATATATATATATATATATATATATATTATATGGCTGGGTTTGATTTCCGGTCCGTACGCAAAACGACGCACGCTGATTGGTTCCTGAGGTCGGGATTTTACGGTATTGACCTCGAGGTCAATACGCTTTTTTCTCGGCCCTGCAAGTTTTGGCGAGAAGATTTCTGAGTTGATTTGAATACAAATAAAAGAGTACTGGGTATCTTTATTCAAATATTCTGAACAATAAAATGTGTTGGGACATTACTACTGGTTTTCTTTAAAGCTGTTTATGTAAAAACACGACAAATAAAAGCTGAACTGGTGTAAATAAGAAGGCCAAGAAGCGACACGAAAACGTTAACAGGTAAGGTCAACAGCATGCTCGGAAGGCGAAAACAACGCTTGAAACTTAAAAATAAAATGAACCAATAGCCATATAATAAATTCCTTATTAACCTCGTTTGCTCGGTCTGTACGGGAAAGTATTTGCCCTCGGTTTTATCGCACAAACCTCGCTCCTTCGTCGCTCGGTCTGTACGAAAACCTCAGGCAAATACTTTCCCATACAGACCTCGCGTTCACTCGGTTAATAAGTCAATAAGTCCTTAATATATATTATATATATATATATATATATATATATATATATATATATATATATATATATATATATATATATAACAAAGTGTTGCGATAAAAAATATCGAGTATAAAATCGTACGGATAGAGTGCTCAATGCGTAAGCAGAGCATAACATAAGATGAAAAACACACAAGTTACTTCATAAAGAACTTTATTTCACTACAAATTTGTTTGTGCTTACACGATTTGTGCTTACACGAGAAGTTCGTAATAATCTACCA
Source organism: Corallium rubrum (assembly GCA_964035015.1). NCBI lineage: Eukaryota > Metazoa > Cnidaria > Anthozoa > Scleralcyonacea > Coralliidae > Corallium > Corallium rubrum. Next base: position 35,170,989 of record OZ035998.1, read on the forward strand.
CCCAAAACTGAGTTCTCTTAACAAGAGAAATGAACTGATTTCAACATGTAGACACCGTAAGAAATTTTTATTATGTAATAGCTAAACCACACCAATTGTAATATGAACTACGACTAACGTACAGACGACTGCACACAAACAACACGTCACGCACCACACACGCTTCTCATATATACATTCACACCAACTGTGGACTAACACTTTCACCTGACGAGTGTGGCAAGCAGTACGCTTGCCATACGAAACAAATTTGTAGTGAAATAAAGTTCTTTATGAAGTAACTTGTGTGTTTTTCATCTTATATATATATATATATATATATATATATATATATATATATATATATATATATATATATATATATATGGGATTCTTGCAGATGAAACGCGTTAGTTTCAGTCGTCTTCCGCAATTCGAGAATTTCGGGGCCAAAAGGAGGCCTAAAACCAAGTTGTTTCAGCTGGGTATTGTTTATTTGTCTTTGTTTTTTCGTGTTGGGTTAGACTCGCTCTCGGTGTTCAAATACTACGCAATAATTTGTCATGGTTCATTACCACTGCCCAGAGGTCGCTTTTACCCTCTGTTTGTCTTGTTAGCCTGTTTGTTTGTCACAGACCAAGGACCAACCCATTAAATTTTGGTTGGTTTTATGTCGAGAATTAGACGAGAGTTTCATAACTATCTGACGTCGTGAATAAGAAATATATTGTGCATTGATTGTGCATTATCCTTATATTATGCAAACGTTTACAGGGACACAATATCTTCAAAAATCTTTCGTCACCGGAGTACAGAAAAGTAGTCAGCTTACTCCGACATTCCATTCTCTCAACCGATCTGGCAATGAACTTTAAGTAAGTACTATTGTAGTTAAGATTTTATCTTCAAGAAAGAGTTTTGTCTACAGTAGGAATTAAGTTTTTCTTTGCTAATTTATTAAGATATCGCTCGTCGTTTTTTCCTTTGGTTGAAAATGGAGAGTTAAACCCTGAGAAAGAAGAACATCGTAGCATGCTGAGGTAAATTAAGGAACCTGTTAGTTAGGGATGTAATATATCAACAACGAGTTTGAGTGTTTCATCAGGGGATCCAAACACGAGAAAACATGATGAAAGCACGAGGCCGAAGGCCGAGTGGTTTTATTGTTTTCGAGTGTTTGGATTCCCTGATGAAATACGCTAAACGAGTTGATATGCATCTCAATCGAGCGATTTCAATTGGAAAATGCAATTAAAATTTGACATTTTATTCATGAGTGTTTCTAAAATTTATTCATACATATACTCATATATACATACGATTTTAGCTTGTTTTACTAGAGTATCCAACTTCAATCAGGTGATTGAACGAGCTATTGTATAATTGCTGATTATTCATGAACTATTAATGAGTTTGAGATATATATCTATTACATTTATAAGTTAAGGTGCTGTTACACGATGCGATTTTTCTTGCAACTTGCAACAAATTTACATATGGAAAAAAAATCGCAAGTTACAGGAAGGGTGTTACACGTTCAGCAACTTGCGATTTTTGTTGTAAGTTGTAGCAAAAAGTAGAACCCATCCAACTTTTCTTGCAGCTTGACAAAACATGGTATTAGTTTGTAAACCATGATTAACGACGTAGCGTATTTGTATTGTTTAAAATTCTTTTGAGTTTTGGGATGATATATTTGTTTATTAGGAGCTGTTTATACGAGTCGTGCTAGCCGGCTAACCGAGATGATTTGTGTCGCGAAAGTCTTTCTTAGGTCGCAAAACAAGATTTAAATCAACTTTACTATACTTTTACATTAAAACTAAACTCATTTTTCATTGCAAATATATTTTAACACAATAAGGTCTTAACAAAACGAGCCAGACTGGCTCATATCAGTGATATCACTAGATAGCTCCTGTTGAATATCGGCTCTTACAGTTTGGTCATGCATTTTAGAAAGGAAAAATTAGAATTTTTCTCTTATTTGGGGGGAATTTAGGGGCTGGTCATATGAGGCGAGCTAGCCCGGTTACCGGGCTGATTTCAAGTCACGAACATCTTTCTACTGCAAAATAGAATAAGAATACCCTGTGTGCTATACTTACAGAAAAACGAAAGCAAGTCTGCTTTATATTACTCTGCATTTATCAAATACATGTAGTCGTAATTAGATTTTCGTAGCCTGGCAGCCTGCATTGCCGCCGGTGGGGATTGGGACGCAGGCTCCCTTAGAACTAAATCTCCCCTCCCCCGGAGAACAATAGAATGCGCCAAACGTCACATAATACACGAATTTAATTCAGACGAATTTAATTCGGATTAACTTAGTCAGTAATGCGACGTAAATGCGACGTCGAATTTCAGTCGAATTTAATTATTTTTACTTGGACACGTGGAGCCTGAAAACGATTCCTCGAAATGTCACAGACAGAAGAGAAACGTTAATTCGACGCGACGATAATTCATCGTGTAACTCGAACACGCATTATCGTCGCATTATCCGTCTGACTCAGAAGACGAATTTAATTGCCCAGACGAATTTAATTCGTGTGTCGAATTTAATCGAGTTATACATCACAGTTTCATCGAATAAAATTCAAACAAATAGATTTGTCTATTGTGCGACGTTTAGCGTAGGCCTTACTTTGATTTTCAATTAAAAATTTTGAACAGGGCGATGATGATGACAGCTTGCGATCTCTGTGGAATAACCAAGCCTTGGAAGATTCAGAGAGAGGTACGTACGGATAATCGTGGTCAATAGAAATATATATGGTTTCGAAGCTCGACAAAAGTTACTGTTCTATGTTTTTGTTCAGTTTGTTCACTGAACACAGCAGAGCCTTCTTTTCTTCCTTTCTCTCAGCGAAGAAATAAGGAAAAGAAGGCTGTGCTCGCAGTGTAGCACTTTCACGGTTCATGAACGCATTGTATTTTCTGTATAATGAAGCTGTCACCAAAAACATCGTGACGTGTGCGTTGAATGTTGTTTTTTATAAGCCTAAAAGAATTTATTTGTGCACCTTCAGCCCCCCCCCCCCCCCCCACCACCACCCTCCTCAACGTGAATCGTATATAGTTGAAAGCTTCTGGGACAGCGTCGGCCACGGTTGAAATCCAAATATTACCAGGGTTAAGTCACGTTGGCCTGAAAAACAGAGAATAATCTTCTCGACGTTTCGAGCGAAGGCCCTTCGTCAGGAGAAATTAGTAAACAACTCACATGTGGTCACGCGTATTTATAGCAGAGCTACAATGGGAATCACGTGAACACATGTAAGCCAATAAAAACAAAGTAAACAAATAAATTAATATGTAATTTTAGCCTGTGTGCAGGTGCTGACCCAATTTGTGGGTCAGCTACCTGCAAATAGGCAAAGAAACAGGTTATAAATTACTATTTAAATCATCAGAAAAAGGTTAAGGAAAAGGTGTGGAATATGGTGGTGGAGTGAGCTAAATGAAAGAGAATCGCTCATTGAGGCCGTGAGGGTGAATGGTACCAAGTTTGTAAATGAGACGCATTTCTTGTTTACAACGAGTATCGTTACAACCTGTAATGGGCTGAATGGCGCAGATTTTCGTGTTAGAAAAGGAGTGGTTGGCACTGTTGAAGTGCCTGGCAACAGGTTTGTTTTGCACATTGTTAACCTCTTTGAAGTTTGTCGGGCTTCCAGACCATGTATACATCTATATTGATTATGGGATAATCGAGTGTATATTATTCTTATTATATCCATGTAAACTCTCGACACTTATTCTGAGCTGCTCGAAGTTTTATTCAAAATACGTACTGCGAGAAGTGTTTTAATAGCTTCAAAAACAACCCGTTTGGTTAGTTATTGCTAAGCCGTGAAATTCATATGAAAAGTTTATGTAAATCAGGATGATATTTTTATAAGATATCAAACCACAGACATGGTACTGATTTCCTTTTTGAATTATTAACGATTTTTATTATATCACACGGGTTACTTCCGGTAAAATCACGCGCTGTGATTGGTTGCTGACGGGGGCGAGATTTCTCTGTAATGCCCACGGGCATTATGAAAATTGTTAAAGCCCTACGATTGGAAACAAACAAAAAATCCTAATAAGAAACTTTTATTGCCGGAAAACGACGAAAATAAATGAAATAAACGACGATAAACATTATAAAAGTAAATTCTAGTATCCAGACGAGAAAGAAACAGCAGAAAATAACGCTAGTTCGGTGTTTTGACGAAGTTAAAGGAAGCGAAAACCAAGAAATAGAAGATTGATTTTTAAATAAAAAGTGCCATATAATAAACTACTTAATAACCTCGACCGTTCGGTCTTTACGGTAAAATATTAAACCTCGGTCTTGAGCGTATTAACCTCGCTATCGCTGGGTCAATACAGCAAGACCCCGGTTTAATATTTTCCCGTAAAGACCTCACTCTTGGTTAGTTAAGTGTTTGTAAACAGAAAACTTTCGATAGAACGAGTTTGAAGCTCATAATCTAAATAACCAATTTCCAAAAAAATGAAATAAATGTGGCATGCACTTTTCGAGATATTAATAGTGCCAAATTTGCCTTCCTGATGTTACAAAATAAGGAAAGCCTATAGCTTTAAAAACGTCTTGTTTACATTTTTCCTTGATTCATTCAATTGCAAATAAGGATGGCAATTTTATATAAAATTATATGTTGATGAATTATTGAGTATTTTTTTTAAATTTAAAGATTTTCTATTTTAATAATGACCAAAATAATAACATAAACTATTGCCGCTTGTGTTTTTAGATTGTTAATTTGGTGACAACTGAATTCATCCAACAAGGAGACATTGAAAGGGAGAGATTTAATGAAAACGACATTCCGGTTAGAATAACTTAAATTCTTTTTCTCTCAAACCTGCTATCACATCACATCATATCACAACACAACATATGCATCACATCACGTGACATCACATTCCATCACATTATATCACATCAGATCGCATGCTATCCCATGACATGACATCACGTCACATTGCATCGCGTCGTGTCACGTCGCATCGCGTGAGGTCACATCATACCACACCCTATCGTATAGACCAAATCGTAGTTTCATTTAGGCCCACATGCAAATTAGTTTCCTATTCAATTGGGCCCCTATGCAAATTACATCGTGTAGATAACATAGGCTGGGACTGTTTTTTCATGGTTCGAGTTCATTATTTTTAGACACCACGTTTAGGATTATTGTCAAGGATAATCGATAAGCAAATTTTATCCTTAATAGAATACCTAAACATTAAAAAGTTTCTGAAATCAGAAATGTTATGTTTTACTTTACTTCGGCTGCTTTAGCCTCATGTTATAAATGCACTACGTTTTATCCCGACTCAGATTGTATGCGCAGTCGAAACTCCGATTTCGTGTATTATATCTTATCTTGTCGTATCGTGGCGTATAAATATGTATGATACCGGCGACGAGATCCTGTTTAGTACTGACTGCGTTAAGGCGCATCGAGTTATTTAAACAAAGTTCAAGGTGTTTGGATATCCTGTTGAAGCACTCTTCTGAGTGTTTGATATAACATCTCAAACAAATCTGTATTTTAAGAGAAAATGGAGATGAAAGTTCGATTAATTTATGTAATTTCTTCCTTCAATATCCACGCAAATTGACCATCGCCACGGTAATGATTTCCTTTGTACAATTTCCTCATGAATTACTAACGAGTTTGAAATGTTGATATAATTTGTTTTGATTGGTTTATTTATTTACCACGAGTAAAAAATAGTTCAAAATTTCCAACTATCTACCACGAGCGCTAAAATACTCGCAGCGAGCTTGCGACACTAGCGAAGTGCGAGTTGCTTCGTGCGAGACTGGAAATCCGTCTTTAAATATGCAACAGACGGTTGGTTTGTCACTAATGTATGATATGACAGATCGATTAAGGTATTTTTCTCACGGAACTACACATTGCAATCTGTATAAATTACATTGGATTTTGAGACTAATAACTTAATAATAACTTTTAATTAAGAAAGCCACTTCATTACCCACCTTTAAAAAGCTACTAATAGTTTATTTTAAATCTAAATGAACGATTGGGCCTTTATTAATGTACTCAATTGTTTTTATGAACGTATTTTGTAAAATAGTAAAGTAGTTTTACGAGTTGTAAATTAATAGTTAAATTAATTAATAGTTTTACATATTGTAAATTAGTTAGCGCATTACTTTATTCCTTTTGTAAATTAGTTCTGAAAAGCCCAAGTTGGGAGTGACTAATAAACCATATTGTATTGTATTGTATTGTAACTTATCAATATGCATGCCTTTTATCTGCAGGCAATAATGGACAGAGAAAAGAAGAACGAACTCCCGAAGATGCAAGTTCAATTCTTTGATTCGGTTGGAATTCCAGTTTTTAAGGTAAATTTTGTAAATTTATTTGTAACTTAACTTTCCAACTTAATTTGTTATCAATGAACGGGGAATTAAAAGGTTTTCCACTATAGGCGATATTTTTTCGCGCGAATGACTTTCTATTATTAGAATTGGATAGATTTCTAATTAGTTCTAGTCCAGAGCTTGTAAGACTTCTTTGCACGAAAAAGCTTGCCTAGTGGAAAACCGATTTTTTTGCTAAACATGCAGCTTTACGAAACAGACAAGTTTGACCATCAGTGGCTAATAATTTCTACTTATACAGTCCGGCTGTTCATATTGTAACGTTATTTCTATTTTTAATGTGTACTAATTAAACGGCCCTATTAAAAAAGCTTGTTCTGATAATTGAAAAATTGAAAAATAACAACACACATAATATGTCTGATTTAGTGTCTGCTATTGTTTGGGAATAAAATTATGTACTCGATTCTATTGTACTCTCGTTAGTTTCATTCTACAGTGTGTATAAAAAACCCCTGAACCCTTAGAAAACAACCTATTGTAGTGTAAATTTGTGTAGTTGCATTTTTCGCAACTGCTCCCGGTTTGGTCCTAAAATGTATATATTCTACACTCGAATTTTCCTTCACCCTAAATCCTTAGAACATGCTATGTAATCGAGTGAAATGCCCAATATCATTTATAATAAACCTATTGTAGTAGTTTGAAAGCCCTAAGCACTTCGCTGAACCCACAGATGCGTAAAACACACGGTCTTATACACCTGGGAAATTAAGATAACTTGAAGTGTATGCATGGTGAAAGTATTTAAAAGCTTTTTCTCTTCCTGTTTAACTTATGTGCTGATTAATTTATAACGCAGCGCTTTTAGGGCTTTCAAACTACTACAATAGGTTGTTTCCTAAGGGTTCAGTTTTTTTTGATACACACTGTGTATATATACACGAAGAAACCTCTCTCTTCAACTTGTCAGATGTTATTAATTTTAGATCTGTGCCAAGGTTAATCCTGCTTTGAAACTATTATTAAACGGAGCAGTTGAAAACAGAAATCGCTGGGAACAGCTGCAGCATGCTACGTCAAATGAAGAGACTTAACACGTTAAATGAAGATTGGTGTGCACGCCATAGAAAGACAGTCGAAGATCCAGTGCATGACTCGATCAAACTGTAATTTCCTTTGAAGCTGGAAATACAACGCGACAGACTAAACTCATAAAAAAGACTGAAGCGACTGCATGGGTATGCGAGGAAAGAAGAAATGTATATACATTATGTAAAGCTTATACCTCTGATTATGCAAGCGATTTTTGTACATACACGTACACCAAATAAACAAGAGTAAACCTTTTTGCGTGTAATTGTCAATCTCGTTCTCAGAGCCTGCGGTCCTTTTGGCGGCGCCAAGGATCCATCTGCTCTGGCCCGGAACAATGAACTCTATTTCCCAAACTCATTAATAATTCATGAACCAAAAACAAAATAAATTAATGTTTAATCAGTGCTTTGAAATAGGAGGAAAATTACTAGTACTTTGAAATCGGAGGAAAAGTACTAGTACTTTGAAATAAGGCAAATTATATTACGTTTCAGAGGTATCTTAGAAGTTTTGAGTTTGAGAAGTCAGTTCAAATACTCGACGTCGGACTTTACCGGGATTGCAAAGCCCTCGTGCATTAAAAAGGCTCGCCATTTCAAAAAGCACTCGGACTTTATTTGATAAAGCAGGTCAGAAATCTGTCAACTAAATAGCTGATGTGGAGATCTGCCAAAACTAAAATTAAAATTTACAATACAATACAATATACAACTAAAAATTATAAACTAAGAACTTATATTTAAAAATATTCTCTTTTGTTATCATTTACTGCTGCTTCCTTCAAAGAACTTATGTTATATGCACCTTTTCTAAGTTTTAGTTTAAAATTATCTTTGTTAATTTGGTTCCATGCTATGGGACGTCTATACCGTAATGAAGGTCTTCCTTTCTCAGTTTTACACCTAACAACGTCAAAATTTAGGTTTCTTCTTCCCGTTCTTTCATTCCACCTTCTGAAAAGTTCTAGTAAATCTTGTGGAGCCTTCATGTACCAAACGTCGTGCATTAAGGTTAATTCATTTGTGTTTAAAAAAGGGGCATGTATTGACAAAGAAGCCATGCACAAATTACCTACCTTATCTTTTTGGTGGTATGCTTATAATTTTAACGTTTGTGTGGGACTCTTGGGCTAGTCCAAATATTTCAGTGTTTTCCCGTTCTGTTTTTGTGACTACCGCTGACCTGTCAGCGGGAGCCATTATGTCGGCGTGTTGCTTGCTTGCTTGATTGTCTTGGACCGCACATACGTCATACTCGACAACTATCGCCAGATATTCGGCACGATGCCATATAGTCGAGAAGATCGCTATTGATCGCCAGGTATTCGAGAAATACTCGAGTTGTTTTCGTTGTTTGCATTTTGGTTGTTGATTTTTGAAAAGTGTTAATTATTACTTTGCAAATATTTTCTTCTTGGAACGGTTTCTGTCATTTTCTTGCACGTCAGCAATGTTGTTTCCTTTTGTGTTTCCTTTCGATTTCATTTACTTTCCGGGGGGCTGCTTGACCGTTGGCACAAATTCAAATCGAATATCACTGTAAAATGCATGAAATATATACCAAGACCACTGACCTATATATATAACTGGACTGCGTGCCCCTATTACCTTTGAGTTAGGAAAAGTGTCCCCAAAACCGTTTTCAAAATGGCGGCATTTATGGGTCCGTTTACTAATGGTGAAGGTCGCTGACCGATACCTAAGAACCGGGGACGTTCAACAAGCATCTCTAGTTCGTGTTGGACATGTTCGGTATTTCGCTTTTTTTAGGGAAATTAAGCTATTTGGTCGGATAAACTGTCCGTATGTTGTAGCAAGGTGAATTGTCTTTCTGCCAATATATTTTATAACTTCTACAGTGGATTATTTCTTGAGAAAACGTTCGGAGTAGACGGACTAGGCAAACTTTGTCGAATTTTCTGTCAGAATTTTTGCCAAGTCAGCATAATATCGTCCTGGTCTCGAGTTTGTGTAAACAAAATATTTCGGTGGTTTTTCCCTGTATATTTAATATTTATGTTTGTTGCTGAGCGGCCCGCGATGTTTTCATGATAAGAGTCATTGTAGTTCTGAACTACAATAATAATAATAATATTCCTAGACAATTACTGTTATAGCTTTCTAGCAGTCTGAATTAAAGAGGCAATAAAATAAACAAGACTGTCAATACACATGGTTATGGAAATCTACAAACATTTCGTTTTATGAAGTCGCCAGCTCTATAAAGAACCGCTGAAGATCACGAGAAAATCGTAAAGAAGCGAGGCGTACCGAGTTCTACTTAGGGGCTGTTTACATGGGAGGCAATATTCTTATTTGGTCAGACAAATAATCCGGCAGGCCTCGAGAGTCGTTCCACAAGAAATCTCTCGAACTCTTTCCTGTCCGAATTGGTGTTTAGTTGGGGGTTTTTCTGGCTAACGCCAGACGATTTTATTCACCTCTGGTAAAGTAAGAAAATCGCTTTGTATTTACATAAATATTATTTTTTCCTACGATAAGTACATGTCAGTGGTCGCTACCATTAGCAGAAGGACCAATAAATGCCGCCGTTTTGAAAGTAAAAATTGGGACACATCTTGGGCAGCACCCGCAGTCAAGTTATATATATATAGGTCAGTGACCAAGACCCATATAAATTCGAAATATATGTTCTTAACTTTTGTTTCTGCTTGATTTCTATTTGTTGATGCTTGCGGACTGATAACTTTCATGGAGAATATTTCATAAATATTTCATAAATTTTTAGGGGGTCCAGGGGCATGCTCCCCCGGGAAATTTTGAAATCGAGAGTTGCTGAAATGCCTACCCTTACAAAAATTTCACATTAAATTTCATATATGAAACTGGAATTTCATATATGAAATGAAGATTTTCATATATGAAATGAAAAATTTCATATATGAAATTAGATTTTTACATGTGAAAAGGTAATTTCATATATGAAATTTCAGTTCCATATGTGAAATTCTCTTTTTCACATATTAAATTTCCATATATGAAAAACAGTTCATATATGAAATTTTAATTTCATATATGAAAAAGTAATTTCATATATGAAATCCATTTCACATTTCACAATTTGGTAATTTCATATATGAATTTTCATATATGAAAATCAAGTCATATATGAAATTTTCATTTCACATATGAAATTATTCATTTCACATAATTTATGAAAAAGTAATCATTATATGAAATCAGAATTTTCATATATGAAAATCAGATCATATATGAAATTTACTTTTCACATATGAAATTATACATTTCAAATATGAAAAGTAATTTCATATATGAAATCCATTTCACATTTAGAACTGGCCAATTTCATATACGAAATTTTCACACATGGAAACAATAGACAAACAAATACTAACAGGGCTGAAAACATACCTTAATTCCTGGCGGAGGTAATTAAAATATTCATATATACATGAAAGTATACAATGTGCCCTACCGCGGCTATCACCATAATGGCTTTATGGTAACTATTATTATGTTTTTATGGTATAAATATATATATATATATATATATATATATATATATATATATATATATATATATATATATATATATATATTACATCACAGCTATTTACATCTCAGCTATATACAGTAGTATACATGCTTTTTCACGAAACTCTACGATCGACTTGCAGTATACGTATGTTGCTTTAATCTCTATCAATAAGATTTGGTAATTTGCAGTACAGTTTACCTGGCAACGAATGTCCACTTTCTATGACAGCGTATTTGTGTGCTATATTAATTATCTTCAACCTCATTTACAAGTTTGATATGGGAGCAGCAATAGCCGCAGTCACTGTCAGAGCGTAGCCAGCGTTCATTCACAGCAACGTTATGAGCAAAAGCAATCGATTCCTTCTCGCCATTCTCTAAAGTTAGAGCAGCAAAGTTACACAGCAAAATTGAGAATTCTTACCTAGAACATTGATTCTCATTTTAAGCAATAATTTTCTTAAAATAAGAAAAATGTTCTTGCCGAGAACTAATTTTACTTAAAACAAGAAAAGTATTTCTAACCAAGAATATATCTTACTTAAAGCAAGAAAATATTTTCTTGACAAGAATAAACCAAGAATTGATTTTACTTAAAACAAGAAAATATTTTTTGGCAAGAATAAACCAAGAATTGATTTCACTTAAAGCAAGAAAATATTTTTTGGCAATATTAAACTAAGAATTAATTTTGCTTAAAATAAGAAAATATTTTCTAACCAAGAATAAAACGAGAAATTGTTTTACTTAAAACAAGAACAAATTTTCTTACCACGAATAAAGCAAGAATTGATTTTACTTAAAACAAGAAAAGTCAAAAAATACGCACCGCGCTTCCGGGGGGACCGGGGGAGCGTCGACGGGCAGTCAATACTTTCTTACCAAAAATTGATTTTACTTAAAGAAAGAAAATATTTTCTTGCCATAAATAAACAAATAATCCATTTTACTTAAACGTAGGAGAACATTCTCTAATTATATGCGTACAATGATACAGAAATAAACCAAGAATAAATTTCTGAAATTTATAGCAACGATGATTTTGTTATTCACTTGTTCTAGAGCATGAAAATATCTTAACTATTCAACAGATATTTAGTGCAGCGTGCTACACACTATTTATTTGATTAGACACAAAACTGTCAATTGACCTAAATATTCTGTAGAAATATTTATTTGCAATGTCCTTATTAAGACCACGCGAGGCTAACGCGGGATAATTATCCCATGATGACGCGGGAACCCGGTGACGGCGTGTTTTCGAAGTTCGTTGGCCGTTGGCGATTGTTTGTCAATATGGCTTTGTAATTTATTGCTTGTTTTGTAAATGGTTCTTCGCTAGACGTATACAGACGATGGATGCGATCACATTATTGAAGGTAAGTCATAGATTCTTACATGTAAATCAGCAATTTTGTATACTGGTTGGTGATTCAGCAAATGTATGTAGCTTCATTTATTTATTCGCTAGTCGCTACGGAATAGAAATGTTCTTACAAAGATTTGCCGTTTGATCCTTACAAAATATGTTTATTTTCTTAGTTTATAAGTATTACAATTGAAGGAGTTACTTATGGTTTGTTTTGGGAATTGACAAATTGTTTGTGTTGATCAACAATTAACGGCGGCAATTTTGAATACATAACAATGCATAGGTAAAATTCATTTACTAAAAGTCGACCATTTGGTTCCCCTTTTGATGCATACAACTGTTATGTTTCGATATTTAATTTAAGAAAAGGCTCTACTGTGTTAACAACACAGCTTGACAACTAGATATTCCTAGACAGCAATGTTCTTTGTTTGGAATCTGGGGGCAAACTTATTACAGTATGGATTGTATGCTATAAACCAGACTGCAAAGAATATTAAACATGTTACCTTTTTGTTTGCATGTTCAGAGTTAATTAAACAAATGTTCAGCAGTTAATCCATGGTATTGTTGAGAGTTAAAAAAATAAGGCTTTTCTTCTGATATATTTGTATTGTTTCAGAAGCACTTGCCTGATACAGGCTGATCATAGTTACACACAAGGTTACAACAATCTTTAAGTAGCTAAATGTAGTCACATGGTTTGCATGAAGCTTCAGCTAGTGCCAGGCTAAACTTACTATAATTATTTAATTTTGCAATGTATCTGTGCAAACCAAGAAGGGGATACACAGTGTATGTGCATGATGGTACTGTAAGTCTAAAATTATACAGTACACACTGTATACTTTTTTTTGATTGTATATAGTTGCTAGACTCATTTTTTTGGCAAGTAAAATCGTAGATTTCTTATTAGAGAGAAAAAAATTATTACCGTCCTTTGGGCTAGTGAATTCCTGCAGTTCAAGGGCCTTTCAAGTAAAGTTATAAAATTGTCTGGTATTAGGTGGACCTGCGGTTTGAACATAACATCCCAGTTTTCCCAAGGATTTTTCCCAACCTGTATCTTTGCTAACAGACAGTGTGTCAGATTAGCAGCCATGCATTGACATGCAGCAACATATTTTGAAGACTGATGGTTACAATCTATTCCTAGATCTACCTGGGATGCTTGTTGATGCACTGATTGACAAGCGCGTGGTTGATAGACTGTTTCAACTGTCAAAGGGCATGGTGTCTAACAGTGTTGTTAATAATTCTGGTTCACCAAGTGCATTTGGTTCTTTCAAACAAACCTCTGTATTACCAACAAGGCCATCTCAAGGTTTGTCTGCTCACTCTGCTACAATTACAACAAAGAAACCAATTTATGCCAATCAACCTTGTCCTCTGACACCAAATGTTGCCTCAAGACTTTCAACCCCAACAAACCTGACCATAACTCCGAACCCTAAAACGCCACCATTGTGTAGTATTACCACACCAGCTAATGAAACACCGGAAATCAACACAGAGTTCATTGAAAGTGGAAGCTTACCTGATGCCAAACCAGAGGAAATAAAGAAAGAACTATGTGTAAGTACTTATAAATGTTCTGAAGTTCACTCATGTTGACATGTTCTATGTTACAAAGTACACGCAGGGTTCCTAAATTAACCAAAATAAGACACTTTTATAGCGTTTAGTTGCTGTGGTTATAACTTATAACAAGACGACTTCTTTTGCTCAAGAGGGTCTGTGTACATGTTGAAAGTTGAAGTCGCTGAACTGCTTTTAAGTTTAGTACAGTTACCAAAACCATTAAGTTGTATTACGCTAAATTATAGAGAGAAACCAACACCACAATTAAATCATGTATTACGAAGGTGCAAAGGACAAAGCAAATTAACATCGAATGACAATATGTGTAGACAACAATACGATTGTGAAACACCGCTCCTTAGCGATGAAATCTGTCAAAACATTTTCGATGATACATTTGCATCAGAAATCTTCTCGTTACTTTGATAATTATAAATGGCGATATTTACCACGAAAGTTGGATGTTTACGAAAACATTACGATTATACAGTAAATTGGGTACATATGAATAAAATGGGTTTAGGCCAGTGGTTGGCAAACTTTTAGGCTGGCAACCCACAAAATTTTCATTCAGTGGACCACCCCAGGGCGGGATGCGTGGGCATGCTTCCCCGGAAATTTCCCCAATTTAGAATCTAGGATTCTGTACTTTAGGTCACTTCCTGCATTCTGAGAACACTTTTCAGTGAAATCCAACGGACATAATCCAACAGAAACAAGGTTATATGCACGTCGGTACAATATGATGTAAGCGCACGGATTGAGGGAAAGAACAAAAAGTTACGCGGACAGATTTCGATCCCGAAGGCTGTGATTTAAAAAAAAAACATGCTAATCTTAAAGTGTGTATAAAACGAAAATTGAGATGACTTTTTTTATTGATTTATTTGGAAGAACTTGTCAAACAATAAAGAATGTCGTTTGTAGTTCTTCCATATCTTATCTCGTTCTCGAGTTATTCAAGATTGTGTAATATGACCTATGACATCACTAGTTGTACCCATTATGACCAATCAGAAAATGAAGCATATCTACAAAACTATTGAACAAAATTCCTTGAAACTTTGCACAAGTATACAGGTCACTAAATTGAATAACTCACGTAAACTTTATCATTGCCACGGTAACAGATTAGTTCCCAGATTCCTTTATTCCTCTCATAAACTTGTTTATATTCTGCCTTTTCTAAACCAATATTTAACTGTTGATTAGTGAGGGATATTTTCAATAGTATTGCCAACAAAACAGAGCAACTTCGAGTCAAAATCTTTGTAGGGCATAGTGGAAAATAGAAGTATTTTGCTGTAGGATGAAAGGTCTGGGAACTAATATATATTGCTATGGTAACGATAAAGTTGACGTGGGGATATTCAATTTAGTGACCTGTATACTTGTGCAAAGTTTCAAGGAATTTTGTTCAATAGTTTTGTAGATATGCTTCATTTTCTGATTCATCATAATGATGGGTACAACTAATGACGTCATAGGTCATATTACATATTCATATTCCCTTCTGGCTCAACACCAAACATAAACCAAGCACAACTTCAACTTAGACAATGTACATATAATTGACCAATGTCAACAATGGTCTGGTCGTTTGTTTTTAGAGGCCTGGCATTCCATCTGTGACAATAACTCAATTAACGAACATGTACACGTGCCAAATATTTACCATAACATCTTATAGCCAATCAAACGTAGCACTTTAGTAGTTTTATAGTCGTAATTTCCAAAAGAACACCATTTAGTTGTTTAGGCTGAAGAAGGTTTTAGTATTTAAACCAAAACATTCCATATTTTAACATTTTTAAGTCGGAGTCAAACTTCATTAATAACTTCATTTCTTTTATTATATAGTCCTTGCTCACACCAGTTGCCTTAACTGAGGTGGATAGGGCAAAAAATTTTTCAAAATTAACGAAGACCCTGTTGGCTGCTCTCTTTGACCGAAAAACATTGCAAAAATCATCTTTAGCTGGAAAGAAAGGTGGAGAACAACTTGATCAAAATAAAGTTCAGATGATTATAGGTATGTTGGTGATAAAGGCATTTGACTTAACCATTAACATGATACTGATAGAGAATTTCACTCGTTGTTGGTTGGACAGAGTAAAATAACAAAGTATATACCTATAGGGTGCATTTGTGCCTATATTGCCCAAACCCTGCAAATGGTGGCGTTATTTTACAGGTAGTATAATCTTTTTGCCACAAAAAAGGCCTTTGAACAGCATTCCTTGAACTTGCAAAGCAGCAATCCTGATCAGAGGCATAATGTCTGAGGAAAATGCCAGCAAATTCGCGATATATCTGACACATAACAGCTCTCAATCAGAATTGGGTTGGGAAGGAAATTGCCTCATATGACGTGGCATTATTAAAATTTATTTTTTTTCTTTTCTGTAGCATATGTGAGCCTACGTTTTCCAGGAGCAGAGAAACAGGCCATAAGGAATGCCATTAGCCAAAAAATCAAGGATGAGCGGATGGCATGTAAAAGAAAAATAAAGAGTGCACTGGATAAGTGTTTCTAGTTACTTTAAACATTTTTATACTCTTAAATACTATTAAACTATAGTATTGTTATGTAAAATTGTATAGATAATTATATTTATAATCTATACTTGTTTATACCTATATTAATAGTAACTTTCTTATATTTGCTGCAGACTTTGATTGCATGTATTAAAAGGTTTTATATATCAACACAATTAAAATGTTCAAATTTCAAATCGATATACTAGTTTACATATCTTCATATGACAAAATTTGTGAAGGAAATATTTTCATAGGTGGAATTTCATATATATTATATTATATGAATATTTAATATGTGAAAATTTCACATATGAAATACAGTACATGTGAAAATTTCATATACGAATTATTTCACGTATGAAAACTTCATACATGAAATTTTTCACTGACATATTTCAAGGTTGAAACATTTTCATATATGAAATTATTTCATATATGAAATTATTTCATATATGAAACTGTTTCAATTCCACATAACGATTTCATATATGAAACATTTCATATATGAAATCATTTCATATATGAAATAATTTCATATATGAAATCATTTCATATATGAAATCATTTCATATATGAAATTATTTCATATATGAAACTGTTCCAATTCCACATAACGATTTCATATATGAAAAATTTCATACTCAAAACACGCAAACGTCACATAGATACTCATACTCAAAATGCGTACACTCAGTAGATTGAATACACTGTTTACAGTTTTCAGTTTCACAAAATATTGTCTCGTTCTCGAGATATTTAAATTTCTGAAACATGTAAATTAAAACAAATGCCTCGTGACGTCATTTTCTCACACAGGCAAAAATAAGATTGACAAAATGAGTAATATATCTGAAGTGGAAATAATCCAAACTTTGCACAAGTATAGTTATCATAAAAGTACACTCACCGTTTAGCAACCTCGTCCCCAGGGCATTTTGCCTCCACGTTGGGAGGTCGGCGAAAATGGCCCTGGCATCGGCTGGTCACGTGACACCCAGAATTTTGGGGTGTTTTGGCAAGAAAATTTATGCGGTCTTTGTGTTTCGTTTTTGTATAATACGTATACATGAATAAAAAATAAGAAATATTTAACGCTCTGCCGAATCACTCATGTGAACCTTTATCATAAATGCAACTGGCTAGCATTATTCATCATGATACTCCCCACGATTATCCAGGATACATTTAAATGTCGGGAAGAAACATATATCTAATGTTGTTCTTAACCAAAGCTATCGTTACAATTCTTTGGATGAACTTCGCAGAGTGGATTTATTGCAATTCATATTTTGATGAATAAATTACACTGTATCTGAATTAATCAAGTTTTTAAACCGGCCAATCCGATTATAGAATCGACCAGCCGATGCCAGGGCCATTTTCGCCGACCTCCCAACGTGGAGGCAAAATGCCCTGGGGACGAGGTTGCGTTTAGAACCACGAGCATTTTTACTAAAAAATTAAAATATTAATTTTATGTTTCTTTTCAAAAGAATATGATGTCTACAAATATTCATGTCAATGTATTGTAGTAAAAGTTGTTTTATGGAGAAAGAATAAACATTTTTGTTTTACAAATGGAAGGCGCCTGTTTGCAAACGGTATCCATGGAAACAACATAATGTGAACGTTTGAGTGTATTTTCCCCATAACTATTCTTGTGCAAAGTTTGAATTATTTTACCTCTTAGTATCAGAGGTTTTGCCTGTGTGAGAAAATGATGTCACGAGGCACTTAATTTACATGATTCAGAAACTTAAATATCTCAAGAACGAGACAATATTTTGTGAAACTAAAAACGCCGGTATTCCTCATTTGGAAATTATACTTTATTCGTATCAATGCTAGATTAACGATTTTTTCGTCTTATTAACCGTGGTTTAGTTGGTCTGTATCCACATGCAAAGTTTCAAGTGATTTCGTTCATTATTATATTGTCCCCGAGCCCGGACCTAGGGCCGAAGGCCCGGAGCCCGGCGAGGGTGCTAATCTCGACACGCGTGGAGTCCATTTTATACGCGTGTAGAAAAAGCAAGGAGGGGATTTTGAGTGATTTGAATATTTAACAGTTATACCATGAGCTCATAGCCAACGAGCTCGAGGCGCTTCGCCGAGTTGGCTATTAATTCGTATGCAACGAGAGCGAATGGTATAACTGTTTTATTATATAGCCAAGCACTGTACAAGGGACAAAATTACAGCGAAATGTTTGAAACAACAAACTTCCGGCATAGGAAACTAATACTTCCGCCATGCGTAATGATGCATTCACATAGAGGTTCGGTAAACAGCTTCGAAATGTATAAATGTTGCTCGAGAAGTAAAAAATGTGTTAAGCAGATCAACAAAAAAGATTAAAAGGTACCTTTATGAAGTCAAAAGGTGGGTCAGTTGTTCATATTAGCGTTGCTGTCGTGAAAAAAGTTTAATTTTGTTTTCATGCAAAAATAAAACTGAAACACCTTTGGCAGTGAAACTAAATTACTTAGTTTGTTGTTTTGAAAAAGAACATGCTTTTTACTACTCCAAATGCTTACCTAAATCAAACTGAAAAGTCTCTTTACTGGTGATCTCATACGAAATGTGTGTTGTAAGCTTGATTTTAACCGTGAGTTTCTTTGTTTGGCAACAAATTAATATCAACCCGTTAATTTAGTTGGGTTTTTGAAGTAAAAAGACGTAATTTTTAGGTGAATTTTACCATTTAACATACTAAATTGTGTATTTGTTAATGTATTTTTACACAATGTTGTTTTTTATACATTGGTTTGAAGGTGTTGATGTTTTTCTGTATAAAAATCCGTCAATTACAACTCTTTTCGGCAGTTTAAAAAAGCATGCCGCCATCTTGTTTTTCCTCTACTTGGAGGATATGAGCCGATACCCTGGTAGTAGGGAACCAATCAGATTACGCAAAAGCTCATATCCGATAGCATGCTATATAGTAACTAGAAATACATCAATGCAACAACCCCCCCCCCCCCCCCCCCCCCCGCTTTAACTTTTATATGTATTTTTGAAACACGCACCCCCTGATTAAAATATTAAAGCACTCCTGATTTACAGCAAAAACGAACAATAATCCTCTGGATAATTACAGAACACTCAACTATATGCATTTATAGGGTGACTAACGGTTTACTTTCAGATTTCTGATTTGAAAATTAAACATATGAATGCAAAACTTAGATTTCATATTAAACTCTAGCCGTAAAAAATATATTGTTTATAGGAGGTTTCCAAGGGAATTATTTTTAGCAAGTCTTTAAATGGCTTCCCTCTACTGTTCTGCATACATGTTTTGCAAAGGCAGGATTAAAAGTTAACAGCTCCAAAACTACATTCATAATATAAAGTCTGAGATAAAAACAATTCAGTAGAATCGGATTCCAGAAAGAAGTATTAAACAGACAACGTTTAATTCTGTTTCGTTTCGCAAAATATAGCCATAGATTTAGTTTAAAATTTAGTGGTTGCTTCATTGTTTATAAGTCACCGCCGTTGTCTGTTCAGTTATAGATGCACAGATGACGTCACAACGTAGTAAGAACAAAAAGTGGCCCACGAGACGCAGTCGAGTGGGTCACTGATGTTCTTACCACGTTGTGACGTCTTCTGTGCATCTATAACTGAACAGACAACAAAAAAATGGAATCTATTTGTTTTATACAATATAAAAATTACACAATACTTCTTGCCGGATTTTGGGGCATGAAGAAAGAAAAAAGCAAGTCAGCTGACGTGATCTGACGTGATCCATGTGTCTGTCCTCTAATATATCATGGGCAACAAACGATGAAAACACGCATAGAAACCAGGGTATTCTATAAATATATATATAAACTACTTCCAGATTTTCGTCTCCTTTGCTTTTTCTACACGCGTGTAAAATGAACTCCACGCGTGTCGAGATTAGCCTCGGGGATTATATAGTAAAATTTCAGAGGTGAATATAAAGATTTCGGACATGTGATTGGTTGAAAATTTCTTCATAATCATTATATTCACCGCGCCAGGCAGTGAATATAACATCACAAAATAACATCACTAGAAAGAGGTTTTCGAGGGGAGTCTGGGACTTTTTTGCAATCTAAATTGAGTTAACTCGTTCCAATCTCCCCTAGGAATTATGATTTTGATGAATGTTAATTTTCAAAATGGCGGAGTTTTTTTTAAAAATGGCGACTGTACTTTTAAAGCAAACATATTGTCAAAACTGCTAAAAATAACTCAGGACAAATAGACTGTATACATCGAATAGCTCGGAGATCCAGCTGTCTAAAGGTAAGGAAATGTTTTGTCGCAATTATTTTTTAATTTTGGAAGAGTTTTGATCGTAAGCCGTGCTTTTGAAAGTGACTGAGCGAAGAAAAGATTCAACATTCAATTTCCAAGATCAAGACAAGATAAACTAATCATTTATAAACGTGTGTTTTAACTTTCTTGGATATTCACCTCCGAAATTATACTATTATCATTTATAGACCTGGAGCGAGGGGAATTCGATGAAATATTACCCCGAGGTATGATATATCCCGAGGGCGAAGCCCTCGGGATATATCATCCCAAGGGGTAATATTTCATCGAATTCCCCGAGCGAAAGGTCTATAAATGATATATTATATCGAAACATATTAACCTTTCCAAAAAAAGCTTAAATAATGTTAATAAAGTTCGCTTAGCTTAACTTTTGTCCGCTTTTCATTGTCTGTTTCCATTCTGTTGTCGTCTCAAGGCTTCTGGATGCATTGTTTGTTGATTTATTTGTATTCCCTGAATCCTTATTTTCTTGTAACCTAACAATCTTCTTGTCAACATCTGAATGTTCGGGCGAAACGTTTTCTTGTCTCGCCGAACTCCGCCATTGTTGACAACTTCGTGATTCGTGCGTGATATTCACGCGTGGTACACGAACTCGAATAATACGGCCACAGCGAGGTATTCGAGTCGAATACCCCGCTGTGGCGGGAAATTCTACGATAAATTAACTGGTCACGTGGTACAAATCAAGCTCTCTGACTGGACAATTTACAGTTGAGATATAATATTAACAATTATTCACCTCAGCCTCGGTGAATATTGGTGATTATTAATATATCGCATGCTATCGGATGAGCCTTTGCGTAATCTGATTGGTTCCCTGCTACCAGGCTATCAGCTCATATCCTGATAGTAGAGGAAAAACAAGATGGCGGCATGTTTTTTAAACTGCCGAAAAGAGTAGAAATTGACGGATTTTTATACAGAAAAACATCAACACCCTCAAACCAATGCATAAAAAAACAACATTGTGTATAAAAAATACATTAACAAATACACAATTTAGCATGTTAATTGATAAAATTCACCTAAATATTACGTCTTTTTACTTCAAAACTCCGACTAAATTACCGGGTTGATATTAATTTAATTGTTGCCAAACAAAGAAACTCACGGTTAAAATCAAGCTTACAACACACATTTCGTAGGAGCAGTGGCGTGCTGGCCTTTGTTCGTCAGGGGAGGCCAACAGTGAATTTGGCGCCCCCAGCCCCCAAGTTTCCATGCATCTTTGTAAGCATCATATCTGAGTCCGAAAAGACGAAGTTGAGCCCATGAGCATAGCAATGAGTGTATGCTACATGACTAAATAGTGTAATAAAAGTAGCGTGCTGCGTAGGCAGTGTAGAAAGAACAATCGAAATATAGTAAGGTTAGATATACTGCCGAAACAGAGAACGTAGGAGTCTAACGTTTCGAGCGAAGGCCCTTCGTTTCTCTCTGACGAAGGGCCTTCACTCGAAACATTAGACTCCTACGTTCTCTGTTTCAGCAGTATATCTAACCTTACTATATTTCGATTGTTTATACTACATGACTGCCGATTTCATCATTCATGATTGCGTGTAGCCCGTTATAGCAACCACTCATATTTGAAGCCCCATCCTACGTCTGTGCAAGTACCTTACCAAAGGTGACACCTTCAGACTTTAATACCTCTACAACAGTCGCATAGAACTTTTGCTTGGCTACTGATCATCGCTGTCCAACCGTTACCACGAGTTCTTCATGCTGCGCGTGCGAACTTTTTCAAGATGATCGCGGATGGTAACAGACAAGAGCTTCAACACTTCCAAGAAATTTCCGGTGTTTAATAATTCACTTTCAAATGATTCTCGATGGCCTCTAAATGCAAGTCCTTGCTTCTCAAGGAAGATTATAGAATCTACGATGCGCGTCATTACATTCCTATTGCTAATAACTTTCTCCGTGTAGCTTCTTCGTGTTCTTGTTACCCCAAGCATGAAGCAATAGTTATCTCTTGCAAGAAAAGAACCTCTGCGACGTTTGCGTGAGCTGCTGACATCTCGTGGTTGTCAACAACGCTGTGTTGTTTCTTCCAATTGGAAACCCCGGCAAACACTAGCAAACGTAAAGGCGTTTCCTTGATTTGCGCGTGTTAACTCGCCCCGTGATAATGCATCTGTGAATAGGAGACGACTGGTACACAAAACGGGCTATCCGCGCTCAATGAATAGGAAATCCATTTCCGTCTTGTATCGTCATCGTGAAAAAATACTTGCTGTGAACAATATCTGGAACGTTCGCCAAACTGCTTGTTTCTCAACTCTAATGTCGACTGACTTGGTTGGCAAGGCTCCATTTTTTAAAAGTAATTTTACTTTATCTTCTGTGCTTAGCTTTAAGCCAACAAGTGATGCAGGATCGGATGTTCCACTGACTTCATCGACAACGATTCTTGGATTCGACAATCGACAGTTCCCTGTGACATTTCTCATGCCAGTGGCTTAATTGGTTCCTCGACATCATCTTATTCTTGCAGTGTCGTCTCTGCCGTTTCTTCAACCTCGCGCAAGTTCTCAACATCCTGATCCTTGCAGAATTCTTGATGAACTTCAACTATTGAACTTTCCTCGCCTTGGTTTACTGCTTGACATCCAATGCTTGACTCTGGAGAATCTGCTGGAGATCTAGGTCTTTCACCTTCACAGCTTCCACCCCTTCTGCATCTGAACGTTGGACAGTTTTAGCTTCGGGCTCTAGATTTACTCTCACGAGTCTCATTTTTGTGTTGGAAGTACTTTAGCATGAAAGAATTAAGCTGCTTGTTCTCATGTTGCCTAGCTTTCTTTGCTTTTCTGGATTCAGCTCTGGACTTTTGTCGTTTGTCGGACATATCTACAGGCTATAGTAAGCATAATGCAGATGATCAGATTAGGAGAAAATAAGTGGGGTTTTTATTGTAAGTTGAAAGGTTTTGGATTTGATTTTCAAATGTAAATTTTGCCGCAGCGAGCGAGGCTGAAGCCATCGAACAACACAGTATACCTATTGCCTAATTTGGCTAGCAAGCCACAAATGACAAATGTGCCAAGCTCAACTCCGATGCTCTATTGTCAATTTTCTCCGCTGTTTTTTTCATATTTTTGACTGAAACCTTGCATGCCTGTTGCTTTTTCATGGCAATCTGATTGTACTGGTTTGTTTTTAGTTCTATTATACTTATAGTTTTCGAGCTATTAATTTTAATACGTTGGTTTTTCTGTCATTGTGAAACAGACAAGGAAGCCGTTTAAACGCTTGCAAAATCTAAATTAAGCCCTAATCAAACGAGAACGCAAGTCATCGCAAGTTAGCTTAAAATGACTTGTCGTCGCAAGTTCTGCACTTCCGCTAGTTCCCACGCCTTTTCGCTAGTTCTCATGGTAGTTTCTATGGCGACGGAGCGCGAAAGACTTGCATCGACTTGTGTTTTGTGTTCAAACGTTTCGCAAGCCCTCGCAAGTTGAAGAAAACGTGCGATGAAATTTGAAAAAGATCAAATTAGTCGCAAGCTAACGCAAGTCACCACAAGTCATTGCAATCGCTAAAACTTGCGATGACTTGCGTTCTCGTTTGATTAGGGCTTTAAGATCACTTTGGCAACGTCCATGTAAACAGAATATTATTTTACATTCATACAAAGCGTAAACTAAGTGTTTTTTTTGTTCAACTTTGTAATTCATGTAGTGGAAACTGAATTAGCCCGGCACTTGACAGTCGATGACAGGAGCTATTGTAAGAACTGCATGAGACAGGGTGGATGGGTTATAATATTTTAATGAGGTTATGCAATAACCAAGGTTAACAGCTAGGTAACCGCGCGTGGTACAAGCTTGGAGGTCAGCGGCCATGGAAGACTGGTACTAGTTGAACGTCGTCATTGTCGCGTTAACGGGCTAGCAGTCAGACGCAGTGTTGGAGTCAGAGGAAAATATGATATTGCTAGACGCAAGCAAATAGAGCCAGTCCAGGTTTACAAATATAACATTGCAGATAGTGATATTAGAAAGAAATTTATGAATGGCAACTCCTCAGAACTAAGTGATCCCTTAGCCATGAAACGACCAGTATCCATTGGTTAACGCGTATTTCAATCATAAGAATCCTGCGTGGGCCAAGTGGTAGCGCAAGCAGTGGCTCAAGCGATTGGACCGCGGGGAAAGCAGACCATAACAGCCGACTCCGACTCTTGTCGCTTTTTGAAGCGATTGAAGCAGCATTCTCCCGGTTACCACATCAGGTAAAGCACTGACGCCAAGCCCAGGGAACAGCAATCAAGGTATGTTAAATATACTCCATCTTTCTTCGTGTGGCAAGTACTTCGGCTAATTTCGGGCAGAGGTAAGACCAAACCAGGGACTAACAAAGCGGATGTCGGAGATACCCTCACAGAAATAACGCGGGAAAGTGAGCTAGGCCTTAAAAGAATGTAAGACATTGCCCGAAGAAAAGTAGAAAAACGCCAGAGGCTGAGCACAAAGGTCACACACCAGGCGGTTACGTCCCATGGGCCAAATGCACTAACCGACACGAATTTTATCAAGTTGTTTGAGGAATAAGTGGGAATACCCAAGAAATGTCGTGTTTTTCGTTGCGATAAACGAAGATACTTTGCCTAAACTGCAAAGCAGCCACGACCTGCTACGATCGGTTTGACAGTATATGCATGGCGCCATGGCGGCGACTTACACCTAAGCGAAATCGCAAAGAATTAACAGCAAAGAAACTCCGCATACGACACTGGGAACAGACCCAGGCCGAGAATAGGCGCTAGCGTGTGTATTATTCGGGAGGAATACGCGTTCCCGTTTTGGCTTGAGACACAAGAATCATAGCTTAGCTGTTAGAGCGGAACCATTTGTTAGTAATAAGATATGTTGTTGAGTTAACGTATCAAAAAGAAAAACAACCAAGAAAACTTGCATAAAGAAGTGTCAATTGACAAACTCCAAGTGTTGTCACCACTCGGGGTTGTTTTACCTAAGTTAATCACGTAAAGATCCGTAAATAGTTTTCTTGTCGTCCGAAACGTACGAGGATTTAGAACCTTTTAGAGATCTTAAGGTTTTAATCACCGGTCTTAAGGTCGATTACAAATCCGATTTACGAATCCGAGTACCAACTATATAGCATAGCGACTTCTTACCAGGGGGCAAGGAAAAGAAAAACGCTTAGCTCCTGAGATAGGCGGTAACTGTGTCAAGGGGATTAACCTTGGGACTCCTGGCGTGCTTATGACTAATGGACAAGTCCTGGTGCAATACAAGTATGAGTGCTTTGCTTAGTGCAATGCAGTATGAGAGCTTTTGCTTAGTGCAATGCCAGTATGAGTGCTGTTTCTCAAGTGCAATGCTTACAATGCTCAACCCTAGCCTGGGTGCCAGTCCCAGTAGGAGCGCTCTTGCTCAAACGCAACGCTTACAATGCTCAACTCTAGCCTGGGTGCCAGTCCCAGCATAGTGCAGTTGCTCAAAGTGCGGTGCCTACACTGCTCGATTCCTGCCTGGGTGCCAGTCCCAGTAGGAGTGCTCTTGCTCAAGCGCAATGCTTACAATGCTCGACTCTAACCTGGGTGTCAGTCCCAGTAGGAGTGATTTGCGCAAGTGCAATGCTTACAATGCTCAACTCTATTAAACCTGGGTGTCAGTCCCAGTAGGAGTGATTTGCGCAAGTGCAATGCCTACAATGCTCAACTTTAGCCTGGGTGCCAGTCCCAGTAGGAGTGCTCTTGCTCAAGCGCAATGCTTGCAATGCTTGACTCTAGCCTGGGTGCCAGTCCCAGTAGGAGTAGTGCCTGTGCTCAATTCAATGCCTACAATGCTCAACTCTAGCCTGGGTACCAGTCCCAATATGAGTGCTTTTGCTTAGCGCAATGCCAGTATGAGTGTTTTTGCTGAGTGCAATGCCAGTATGAGAGCTTCCCTTGGTGCAATGCCAGTATGAGTGCTTTTGCTGAGTGCAATGCCAGTATGAGTGTTTTTGCTGAGTGCAATGCCAGTATGAGAGCTTTGCTTGGTGCAATGCCAGTATGAGTGTTTTTGCTGAGTGCAATGCCAGTATGAGTGTTTTTGCTTAGTGCAATGCCAGTATGAGTGCTATTGCTGAGTGCAATGCCAGTATGAGGGCTTTTGCTTAGGGCAATGCCAGTATGAGTGCTTTTGCTGAGTGCAATGCCAGTATGAGGGCTTTTGCTTAGGGCAATGCCAGTATGAGTGCTTTTGCTCAGTGCAATGCCAGTATGAGTGTTTTTGCTCAGTGCAATGCCAGTATGAGGGCTTTTGCTGAGTGCAATGCCAGTATGAGGGCTTTTGCTGAGTGAAATGCCAGTATGAGGGCTTTTGCTCAGTGCAATGCCAATATGAGTGTTTTTGCTTAGTGCAATGCCAGTATGAGTGTTTTTGCTGAGTGCAATGCCAGTATGAGTGTTTTTGCTTAGTGCAATGCCAGTATGAGTGCTTTTGCTGAGTGCAATGCCAGTATGAGGGCTTTTGCTTAGGGCAATGCCAGTATGAGTGCTTTTGCTGAGTGCAATGCCAGTATGAGGGCTTTTGCTTAGGGCAATGCCAGTATGAGTGCTTTTGCTGAGTGCAATGCCAGTATGAGTGCTTTTGCTCAGTGCAATGCCAGTATGAGTGTTTTTGCTGAGTGCAATGCCAGTATGAGGGCTTTTGCTGAGTGCAATGCCAGTATGAGGGCTTTTGCTGAGTGCAATGCCAGTATGAGGGCTTTTGCTCAGCGCAATGCCAATATGAGTGTTTTTGCTTAGTGCAATGCCAGTATGAGTGTTTTTGCTTAGTGCAATGCCAGTATGAGAGCTTTGCTTAGTGCAATGCCGGTATGAGAGCCTTCGCTTAGTGCAATGCCAATATGAGTGCTTTGCTGAGTGCAATGCCAGTATGAGTGCTTTTGCTGAGTGCAATGCCAGTATGAGTGTTTTTGCTCAGTGCAATGCCAGTATGAGAGCTTTTCCTTAGTGCAATGCCAGTATGAGTGTTTTGCTGAGTGCAATGCCAGTATGAGTGCTTTTGCTGAGTGCAATGCCAGTATGAGTGTTTTTGCTCAGTGCAATGCCAGTATGAGAGCTTTTCCTTAGTGCAATGCCAGTATGAGTGTTTTGCTCAGTGCAATGCCAGTATGAGAGCTTTTGCATAGTGCAATGCCAGTATGAGTGTTTTTGCTGAGTGCAATGCCAGTATGAGAGCTTTGCTTAGTGCAATGCCAGTATGAATGCTTGCAGTATGAGTGCTTTTTCTCAAGTGCAATGCTTACAATGCTCAACTCTAGCCTGGGTGCCAGTCCCAGCATAGTGCGGTTGCTCAAGTGCAATGCTTACAATGCTCAACTCCAGCCTGGGTACCAGTCCCAGTACGAGTAATTTTGGTCAAACGCAAAGCTTACAATGCTCGACTCTAGCCGGGGTGCCAGTCCCAGTACGAGTGATTTGCTCAAGTGCAATGCCTACAATGCTCAACTCTAGCCTGAGTACCAGTCCCAGTATGAGTGCCTTTGCTGAAGGGCGATGCTTACAGCGCTCGACTCTAGCCTGGGTGCCAGTCCCACCAAG
This sequence comes from Corallium rubrum, assembly GCA_964035015.1. NCBI lineage: Eukaryota > Metazoa > Cnidaria > Anthozoa > Scleralcyonacea > Coralliidae > Corallium > Corallium rubrum. Next base: position 35,199,347 of record OZ035998.1, read on the forward strand.
AGTTCCTTGCTCAAACGCAACGCTTATAATGCTCAACTCTAGCCTGGGTGCCAGTCCGAGTGCCAGTCCGAGTGATTTGCTCAGGTGCAATGCCTACAACGCTCAACTATAGCCTGGGTGCCACTCCCAGTAAGAGTGCCTTTGCTCAAGTGCGACACTTAACTCGTCGATAATACTAGTCGCGATTAAGTCGTCTAAGACCGACCAGTTCCTTCAAGGTCACGCTTTTCGAATTGATAGATCTTACTCGCACGTATGTGCTACATATGTGTTACACGATTAGGTTTTAAAGGCAATTACTCAGGGCATAGTTTCCGCATATCCCGGATCACCTACGTAAGACACTAGGGCGTTAGTTAAGCGACGCTTATCAATTATATATTCGAACGCCTCCGAGTATATTGGAGGGCGTGGCAAACCGTTTGACACAAAGATCTACCATCAACGAGTACTGAGTAATTCACAAGGTTAACAATAAACACATTGGCACAAATAAACAATGAACACATCGGCACGAAGCTTAAGGTTGTAAATTATATTGGGTTTAAAACAAAAAAAAAAAAAAAAAATTAAAAAAAAATAAAAAATATATGTATGAGTGTTGCTAAATGGCGTACTACGGTGCTGCTCCCTACTCGCTATGAGTGTTGCTAAAAATGGCGTACTACGGTGCTGCCCACTACTCGCTATGAGTGTTGCTAAAATGGCGTACTACGGTGCTGCTCCCTACTCGCTATGAGTGTTGCTAAATGGCGTACTACGGTGCTGCCCACTACTCGCTATGAGTGTTGCTAAAAATGGCGTACTACGGTGCTGCCCAAGTACTACTCGCTATGAGTGTTGCTAAAATGGCGTACTACGGTGCTGCCCACTACTCGCTATGAGTGTTGCTAAAAATGGCGTACTACGGTGCTGCCCACTACTCGCTATGAGTGTTGCTAAAAACGGCGTACTACGGTGCTGCCCACTGCTCTATACGAGTGTTGCTAAGTGAGTATTGTGTCTACTTGGATGAGTCTGACTGATGTGGGTCCAGATACGGTACTTGGAAGGGTGACATCCTGGCTCTGTTGGTTCCAGTATATCACTTATGGTGGTCAGCTCAAGATCCTGCATGGATGGATCTTAACCTGGATCCAAGTACCGCTATTCGCCCCAGGCCCCCACCGGGCTACGGCTTGCTCCAAACGGGTAAGTAAAAAGGTGAACGAAGATGTTAAATGAGGTTATGCAATAACCAAGGTTAACAGCTAGGTAACCGCGCGTGGTACAAGCTTGGGGGTCAGCGGCCATGGAAGACTGGTACTAGTTGAACGTCGTCATTGCCGCGTTAACGGGCTAGCAGTCAGACGCAGTGTTGGAGTCAGAGGAAAATATGATATTCCCACCGTCCCTCCCTTCAATCAAAGAGGTAAGTGTAATACTTCCACCAATTATTGGTGTGATCGGTGCAAGCCATGCCGAGTGGGGGGTGGTCAGCTCAAGATCCTGCATGGATGGATCTTAACCTGGATCCAAGTACCGCTATTCGCCCCAGGCCCCCACCGGGCTACAGCTTGCTCCAAACGGGTAAGTAAAAAGGTGAACGAAGATGTTAAAGAAAAACTAATCGGGTGCTTATTTGAAGAAAATTATGTAAAAGCGGGCGAGGGGTTGTTGCGTTTATGTAAGCTTATTTCTAGTAATAACTGATATACACGATTTTCTAATATGTTAAAATGTTGTGCAAACAATTAAATCATGTATGTGCATATCTGACACAAATCTAAATATCTCAAGTACTGTAGGGCCTGTTTATATGGAGGCGAGTTCCTCCGCAGAGGTTCTTTCGGAAATCGGATACTTCGGGGATCGTCGGAGATGCGTCTAAATCGTCAGCTGGACATGGGGAGTGCGGGCGGATAGTGAAAAGAACCTCTGCCAGATTTCTGTGTCAATATGGCGGCATCAGTGGGGTGCAATAACTTTTGGAACTGCGGCTTGTAGAAAACATGTCGAATATAGCAGAAGGTTACACGACCACAGTTAATTGAATGTGTGGACAAACTAGGAAAGTTCGTTGTTTCAGTGTGAGCTACACGTCGGCCGATATAAATCCTCTGGTTCGTCAGTCTTCGTCTGATATATTAAACGGCAAAACTGAGTATATTTTGTCTTTTTACAAAAAAGACATATTATAAACATGTCATAACCATTTACCAACAAATATGTTGCTAATATAGACGTGTATGGCTTAGTTATCCGTGAATTAGCAAGTCATGTAAGAAACCGACAGAAATCTGGCAGAGGCTAAATGTTATTTTCCGTTGGACTAGTTTCGCCCGCAGTACTTATGTCCAGCTGACGCCTCCGAACATCTCCGGCGACCCCCGAAACCTTAGTCTCCCTCGCAGCCGTTGTTAGGGTAGGCTCGATTTCCAGCCTTATCTCGACTCGCGGGACTTTACCCGCGTACGAACGGCTGGACGTGTGAGCGGCTTGTTATGTCTGTGACGTAATGCATAATTTACCCACGGCAAAGATATTTTTGTCATTCATCCAACCAACACTATAAACAGAGTCAGTGAACGATAAATCGCAGATGTTTGAAATGGCAGAAATGCAGCAAAGACACGACTTATAATTCAGTGAGCTTCGTGAACTGAAGCAAGGTGCAATCTTTTCTTATGGACATCTTTAATCAACAATTTATAGGCCCGCCATTTCACGAAGACACAAACGGTCTGAAACGGTATTAATGTAAATAAACAGTCTGACATTCACCAGGTTCAATTAGCTTTTTAGCATCTTCGTCGTTCTATAAATCGTCGCCGAACTCTGCCGTGATTCAAACTGACTTGAGACACCGTATCTGATTCATCTTCCATGAAAGAAATCAGAGGCGAAATCGCAGTTGTGATTGATTTCGAGTTAATATCAACAAACTATTGACACTGACTGAAATATCAGTGATTTTCCTGATCTAGTAGGTTAAATGGCAAACACATCTTGGCCACTAATGGTCACGTTGCAAATCTTTTAAAAAATAGTCTTCAAAAGTGTCAAAAATCCGGTCGCACGCCTGGGCTGTCAAGATAATTTATACAAATGTTCAATAATATATGCCTGCTGAAAATGTGCAGGCGCGTTTGTGATTGGTGGAAATTGACAATGACGAGCTCACGAGCCCAGCCGTGATTTCGGGGGCGGGTCGCAGCCCGAAATAAGGCTGGAAACCGAGCCTATTGTTAGGGTCGCCGTCCCAAACTCGCTCCCCACCAGCGGCTGCTCACTCGAGCAACACATTCCATTCCCTTTGTATAATGAACCAATGAGATTACAGCATGATCACTGCTAAAATTAAACGCCAGCCTTTTGCGAGCGACGAGGCAAGCGTTGTTGTTGTAAAGCTTGTTTAATCGAAAGCTAATATTTCGAAAAGTTTAGCTTAGAACATTACAAAATTTACGAAGAATAATGTTTTGACTATGTTCTTTCTGCCCATGCAAACAAAGGTGCGTAAAAGTCAATGTGAAGCGTGTGGGCATCAGAGAAATATTAAGTTGGCCGTGTTGACACACGGTGTGCTCAAATTATTACCGAAGTCTGAAAATTATCTGCGTACCGCACGGCACTTGAAATCACGAATATTTTCAGAAGTATAGCTTAGAACTTCGCCGAATTTTTGAAGAATGCTATTTTGATTATCCTCTTTCACCACATGCAGATAAACAAGCGTTGAAGTTATGAGCGTCACGGAAATAAAAGATGTAAACACAAGCCCGACGGAAATGGGGTGAACAACAAGAGAGCGACTAGTATAGTGTGTTTACTTGAAAGTTAATATTTCGAGTAATTTAGCTTAGAAGTTCACGAAATTTACGAAGAATGGTATTTTAATTATGTTCTTGCCGCTCATGTCAATAAATGCGTACGAAAACTTTTGAAAAGGCTACAAGTGTTTGCGCATAGTCAATCGAGATATGGTCTGGAAACTCGGCAAACTTCAAAGCGCCTATAATGAGCTGTGATTTTATGTTGAACCGTACCTCACACCGTGCACATCCTTTGTTTTAGGTTTATTAATCTTTAAATAGCACGGTTGAGTGATTGAACTGAAACGTTGCTATTGGACAATTCGTTCATGACACTAAAATACAATGTGTTCAGTGACCGTGCACCGTGCACAAAAATGCATAAAGGCGAACAAAAAGATAGACCAAAGACTTTAGCTGAGTTTCCAGACCATATCTCGATTGACTATGGTTTGCGAAATGTAGCAGGTCCAGGTCGCAGACGTTCAGGTGTGCGTATTAAATGACCGATCGAGAATATTGCTTCTTCCAGGGGCGTAGGAAGCTTGATAAAGTTAGGGGGGCCGACTCCCACGAGGCGCCACCATGGTTGGCGCCGAGCGGAAAATTTTTGAAAATTTGGAGTCTCTAGATCGTCGGAAATGGCATTTTCAGAGTCTCCTCTACCTCTTTCGTTGGGCCCTTTCATTAATTCTTTCATTATAATTTGCGAGTCTATGCTGTCCGTGAGTCAGGATGGATTATTATTATTAATTGGCCGATCAGCGCAATCGAAGTCGCTTTATAAAATATTGGGGGGGGCGCGGCCCCCCCGGCTCCCCCGCTTCCTACGCCCCTGGCTTCTTCTACGTATTTTAATTTCTTTTCTTCAATGTTGCTCAAGCTAACCGAAGAAATCCTAAGATTTCGTGGGTGAATTACTTGTTCTTGCATATTAAAAGCTTCACAAGCGGAGAAACCACCACAATAACATGGGCCATGGCCAGAAACCTTTGAGATTGTATCGGCGCTTGGAAAATCAGCTATTTACACAGTCGGTAGGAAAGTTTGCAAACATCAGTATTCCCTTGGGCAAATTGGACAACTGCTTTCCGTTGATAGGGATTAAGATCTTTTATTTTAAACGTTTTGAACGTAAATCACACACTTGCTCGCCATCAAAATACCGAGGCAAGGACATGCCAAGGTGAAGGTCCGCTTTCCAGATTTTGGAAGGCTTGCTCTGATTGGTCAGATGCGGGAATGGAATGTGTTGCTCGAGTGAGCAGCCGCTGGTGGGGAGCGAGTTTGGGACGGCGACCCTAACAACGGCTGCGAGGGAGACTACCGAAACCTCCGGTCTCCGAAATTTAGCCTCCGCGGAGGAGAGAGGTTACTGGCATCTGATGAGTCTGTTCCCGGTCAGTAGAACAAACACAGTGAGTGTTTTCCCCACCGCAGTGTTTATATGAGACAGACGAGTGACTCATCCTCGCGAGAACTCGGCACTGGCAGCCGGGATCTCGGCAAAGCGAGATAAATATTCTCCCCATATAATCACTTTTCCCCGGGTAACTTAGCCTGTGTGCAGACTTCTCCCGTTTCCGTTTAGGGAACGGAAACGGGGGAAGTCTGTGCGCAGGCTACGTGCGTGCAGACTTCACCCGTTTCCGTTTACCCTCCGGGGAACGGAAACGGAGGAAGTCTGCACGCAGGCTACGGGAAACTTGGCAAAGTGGGATGAATTTTCTATATTCGTTGTTTATGTCACTTTTGTTGATGCTAATCATCTCAAATATTACAACTTGCCAGGTAACTCGCTTCCATACAAACAGAGCGTAAAGCTTATCCCGGCAAACCGGGTAACTCGCCTCCATATAAATCTTATTAAGGTGGTACTGGAGGCTGAAGTCAACTTCTCCGATCTTAACAGTTTTTGGTCTGTTGAAAGATATAGTAACAATAAGTTCGTATGCCAATTTTGACAGCGCTGCTTTATATACTTGTCGAGATTTGTGCGATCAAACTTTGGTAACTAAGGATGAATGTTCGCGCCAAAACACCCGATAAAACAGATGGAGGCTGAAAGACGATGCGTTTGTAATTGCTCTCCTACAACGAGTTTTGACAGAATTTACACCTTGAGATTGGTGTTGTGATTTGACACGCCGCGATTTGACACCTTATGCGTCGTTGCTAAGCGAACTGGTTAATCCCGTTCCCGCGCTATTTCCCCACACTAAAAATAGGGGTTACAGTGCTTTCTTGTCCATATTTGGGGAGACGTTCTAACTATTGACCACTGACCTTTCACCGATGGCTCATCAGAACATGGGGGAACGTGTTGGCAAGTCGAAATAGACAAAAATTTAGGTTAAAAAAGCGGTAATTTGAGGCAATATGGCCAAAATTTGATAAATTTTCATCAGTGTAATGACCTAAACCTCCATATCTCTTTCTCTTTTCAATCGATTTGATCAAAATTTGGCCTGATTGTGCACAAGCCTATAATAAAAAAATAATCTCGGAGTCCGCCGGAGTCCGCTTCAAAGATTTTGGTTGCGAAGTGTTTGAATATCTGTTATCTTGCCAAATAACGTAATGCGTGTAGGTCAGAGATTAAGTCTTCGTATTGGTATGAAAAGCAAGTCCTCTTTGTTTCAGTTCATAAATTTCAAAGCAGAAGCCACAATCGACCATTAAAAAGCGTTAATATGGAGATCAAATTTCATTTCCCCACCCCCCCTGAACTCAAATTTTTTTTTTTTTTTTTTTTCGAGTTCTACACCGCTAAATGTTGTCAAAAACATGTTTAAAAGCGAATTTAAAAAATTTCGATCTCAGCCTCCAGTACTACCTTAAGTGACATAGTCATAGAAAAGAACTGTATAACATTCTTCATTATTTTAAGAGTTCTTTTAAAGCCTGGTTTTCATTTGTCGCATTTCATCGCCGATCATCGCCGATGCTCACATTTGTGACGATCGGGGATTGTCTAGACAGTCGCCGTCGATAACTGATCAATGCGGGAAAATAATATTTTTTTGTCAAAATGGGCGCCCCCTAAACAACAGATTATTACTCTATACGAAGCTTTCACTCGTCATAGCGCTGGTACTGTGTAAGAAATATAGAAAGAAGAGTTTCTGGGTGCGAAAAATATTTGAGACAAGGGAAGAACCGAAGAATCAGGCAATTTCATGCATGTTTGAAGCGCTTCCTAATTTGTCTTATTTCATCGGATTTCGGTCTTGTCTTATTTCATCGGCGACAGTCGGCGATCATCGGGGGAAACAAATTTTTTTGGTTCTTGCGATGATCGCCGATAATCGGGGATTGTCCCCGATTGTCGGTTTTCATAATCCTATTTCATTGCAATTCATCGCAAAGCTGTATCGCCGATGAATTACGATATATGAAAACCAGGCTTAAATAAGACAAGCTTCACGTTTCGTGTCATATACGTTAAAATCGTGCTAAATTTGACTAGCTTAGATAAACAAACTTGTGCCTGCGGGCAGTGCCAAATTCACAACGACCATAATGTTTTGGCTCGTTTCAAAACTGTAAACAAGGCCTAAGAAACAATCGAAAAAAGTTTAATTTTAAGAAAACTGTTGACATCTAGGAAATATACTTATGACAGAAGCATGCAGTTAATTACAGAACAATGGTGGATTATGTTAAGTGGAGTAAAACGACTTGGCTCCAGATGTTTGTAGGAACATGACTACGGGGTTAAGCAAGGTGAACACGTAGCTGCTAAATTCTGTTGGAAGGGAGGAGGGGTGGGGGTTGGGGGGGGGGGGGGGAGAAAGAAGAGGCAGGAATTTTTGCCAAAAAAATAAGAGCCAAACATTGATTTGTAAGTAATATTTTTCAGTCATAGTTTAATATATGAATTTTGCTTAAACATTTAATTTGACAAGAATCCATATCGAAATTCTCCGAAATGCCAAGTGGAAATGACCCCAATTTATTTTCTTCCTTAGGAAATTGCCATTTCCCACGCTGACACCCCCCCCCCCCCCCCCCCCACACACACACACCTCACACCCATGGATATGGATATGTTAAGTTTGAACAGGTTTGAACAGGTTTGAAGGAGAGAATATAAATTGAGGTCAGTTGCTGGGTATTACATTCGTGTTTAGGTAGAAGTTGGAATCAGATCAAGAACAAAGCAAATTAGGTATTGTTTTTTTTCCCGTTGTTTGGCATGTATATACTATTGTATATTTGACTAAAAATATTCATTATTTCAACTTAATGTTAGCATCATGAAACAACTAAACTTTATTTATATTTATTCGCAGGATTAAGTCGTCGCGTGATGAAAGGGTATAGCGTTATTCTTTTCTTTGCAGTTTAATTGCAGCACAATCTCTTTGCGTTAATGAGGTGAGTTCTTTACATTGATCAACTACTTTACCGCCGTGTGTTGCGAAGTTCGTTGGGATGTTCAGATATTCGTCAGTTCGGAAGTTCGGAATTTAATACGTTGCCAAGGTTGAAAAATAGGCACGCCCAGGCGTGCATGTATCTACTGCGTTTGATGCAACCGTGTACTTGTAACAACTTTGTATTCGTAGCTGAACAAGATTCTTGACAAAATTGATGGAATGGTATACTTGTAACAACCTTGTATTCATAGCTGAACAAGATTTCTTGACAAAATTGATGGAACCTTGTATTCAGATCTAGAGCTGAACAAGATTTTTGACAAAATTGTCTATGCTCACAGGTCATGCTGTGTTTTAACTGCTGTGTTTTTTGTCATGCTGTGTTTTAAAGAACTCACTCAACTCAACTCAACTCAACTCAACTCAACTCAACTCAACTCAACTCAACTCAACTAAGCACTAACAATTCTTCTCATATCTGCATGAGTACCAAGCCCAGACAGGTGCATGGTCACCCATTCAAATACTAACTCAATCCAATTGGGCTTTACCCCGGTCCTCAGTGGTAAGAGGCAGTGCACTAATAGATTGATTATTGAAGCTATGGCACTACAAGCTATCGTCATAAAGTATGGTAGTAAAGCTTTAAGTAGGTCAATCAAATTAACATAACTAACAACTCACAAAATTTAACTTAATTGACTAATACAGTATTTAAGTGACAATTTTTAGCACTAAAAATTAGAGTTAATGGACGATACTGGCCGCACTAGTCCTAAGGGTATGAGCTACTCGTCATAAAAAAACAGTTCTTTGTCTACACGACAATATTGCCCTAAACAGGACAACTGTCTAAACAAAGAAAGACTCTATCACAGACTTTCATTATTGCTTGCCAAACCCATAGGCTACTACGCCCAGTATCGTTAATTATTGTTCAGATACTCTGTGACTGTTTAATTCATTCACAAATAACAATGGTGCTATAGTAAAATATATTGGCATAAACCCTAGTAAAATTCATATTTCAATATCATTCCTACTTGGATCGCAAGCATGAGACTGAAAAATCTTACGTGTTTTGACGTTCTTTATCTTTGATCTACATTCGTTCAAAAAAATGCCACGACCTAGCAAAACGCGATCCAGATCACACGTCCGTCTTCAAAATCTACGCACTGTTAACGCAGCACAACCGTCAGTTGAAATAGCAAGTAACCTCACTGAGCTAAGTATCTCGGAGTTGAAAGACCTTTGTCGCGAACTGAACTTTTCGAGCGCAGGAGGTCGACGAGTGCTCACAACGCGCCTTCAAAACGAGCGAGAACGTCTCGGTAGCAATTCGACGCAGCCCAACGAAGCAACTTCAACCTTGAGTCCAGCAACCGTCGTGCCAACAGTCTCGCGTCCGCGGACGACCTTTAGCGACAACAGGTAGCACAGATAACTGAAATCGTGTCGCAGTCGATCGTGTCGCAGTCGTCGTTTTTCGAGGACCAACCGGCACCAAGCACTGCCCAAACCGTCCAACAACAGTCCAACCCTACGCGTATACGGTCCGTACTGAGCAAGCGACCAATCCGCCGCCTCCAACACCGCTTGAAAGGCTCGAACAACTCGGACAGCTCCCATTTTTAACGTTAACAGAACTGCAGCACTCACCGCCGAATGCGCCTGTTGCCTCAAACCAGCCAGCTGACGGGGGATTCACGCCAGAAATTCCAAACAAGTATGTTCGTGACATCGAGAGTGGTGGGTTTTTGCGGATACTGGTGCTAAACCATAATCCGCTATGTCATGAGCGCGGATGTGTGTGTGTGTGTGTGTGTGTGTGTGTGTGTGTGTGTGTGTGTGTGTGTGTGTGGGTGTGTGAGTGTGTGAGAATGTTTTCATCAATCACGTGATCAACGCAAACGACCAATAGCGCTGCGGATCCGAATCAGCATACTTCTTATTTGTATGTTTGAAGTCTTATATGTTCGAATTGTTTACGAACGTGTACCAGAACAACGAATGGAAGATAGAAAGTTGAGTTTTGTTTCAGGTAATGAACATTTGCGCGCAATCACAAGACGCCAAGAAATATATGACAAGTCGACAGCTGTCAGTGGGCTACTGGTCTGTCGGTATAAATTTGAACGGTTTTGCGAATTTTTGCGGATTGTCTGGTTTCGAAACAATATGTATTTCAGCATTTTAATACATTTTTATATGCATGTATGTATTGTTCATTTATACTATAAATACAAGCGCGTGGTGACAGCATATTTACATGCTTTACATGTTACATGTAGACGTATGCAATACCCATTAAAAAAACGCGTTGAACATCGATTTATTGAGACGCAGGAATACATATGTTACCAGAGTCTAAAACATAGACATATAAAACATAAAAATATCATATTCTTTAACAATGCGATTAGCGTCCGCGTTTCCTGTTTTTGCCGATTTACCTAACATTACACTCAAGCGAAATTAAAGCAATATAAGTATCATATTTTAATGCGATTATAGGGACCGCGTTTCATGTTTTTTTTTCCTGTTCACAAAACACTTAACTGAACAGTTAACATGTCCAGGGGAAAACAAGCTGTAATGACGTCGCAAAAATAAATCAAGTCAACATAGGTTATGCTGTGCCAAAAGCTGCTTGCCGCCAAGATTACAAAAAGAACAAACAGCAGGTTGAACAATAAATAAAACTATTATGTAAATCCACTTAACGTGCGTTTTTGCGGATACTGGTTGCTAAACCATCCAAATGTTTTCGTCAATCACGTGATCAAGGCGAAACGCTAATAGGCATACTTCAGAAGTCTTATTCGTATGTCCGAAGGGTTTACGAGCGTGTACCAGAACAACCACTGGAAGATTGGAAGTCGAGTTTCGCTTTTGTACGCAATCACAAGACGCCAAGAAAATATCCACGACGAGTTGATAGCTGATAGTGGTCTACTGGTCTGTCGATATACAGTAAAGTTTAAACGATTTTGTCAATTTTTGCAAATCAGTGACTGCTTTCTAAACCATATACCTATCTACAGATAGTATGCATTTCATAGCTTTTAGGTTATGATGTTATATGTATTCACTGTTATCTTAATATACTAAAGCAAGCGCGCAGTCAGTGCTCGTTTACATGCCATACTTTTTCGTGTTCAGTAATTCAGCATCGCATAAAACCATACATGCAAAGTGTTATTATAATTATTTCGTACCGCACTTCAACTTTCTCGAGAAGCTTTTCATGGACGAAAAGACAGAGCGAGTGCTTGTTTGGGTTCGAACCAGGATCTTTATGAAATATGAATAGCCTTTTAACTAATGTTTCAAGTGTACTGTTGACATGTTAGGCCCTCGGCCATCTGATTGTCTGTATATACGCAGAAATCAACTGTATTTGGTACTGCTTGAGTTACATGTAGGCGTATCTTAATATTCCCTCATGCGTCATGTAATATAAAGCCTCTGCGAAGGAGAGAGTAGGCGTATGAAGTACTTATTCAAAAAGCGCGTTGATCATTGTTGAGACAAATCAATTCATGTGTTACCAGAGTCTAATGTAGACAGTAAAGAATAGATTAGAACGAAAGCGATATATTATCACATTCTTTTAGCAATGCGATTAGCGACCGGGTTTCCCGTTTTTCCCAATTTACCTAAAATATTGTCATTTTAAGATTACAGTTAAGATTAGGGTTGGGGAAGGGCTTGGGTTAGGGAATGGGTTGGGGTTTAAGTAAGGGCTAGAATTAAGCATTTATCTTGTTAAGTTATTAAAGACATTTAAACATTAATAATTATTGTCGATTCTAGATGATACGTGAGAGCATATGCTGATATGTCACAAGGTTATCAAGCATTTTCAGTATATTTTGGCGAACAATTTACGTTGTTCAATCATTATCTGTAGGCCAAATAAAAACCAGTATCCGCATGTACGCATTGCGTACCTATTTTTTGAACTTGCTAGATTATTGCCAAAAAATCTTAATAAGTCACGTGTTGGCTCTGATTACCCGGACAACGTAGGATTTACTATTTCCTCCACGGGAATCTCATTAACGCCTCGTAAACCGCAGGTCATTAAAAAGGTTGACGAATGGACAACCGCTTTCAACACGTATACTCTTATTGTTGTCCAAAAATTTCCAAATTGTGCGTCTGAAATGCTTCAGTACATGGAAATTATCCGTCATGCCGGGTTCGTGTATTTACGACCATAAATTTCGCTACAAAGCAGCCGCGTGTCGGAACAATGTCGTGGGCCATCATTGGCATGCAATTGTGGTTACGTATTTTTACGGCTAGTTCTACGCAGTTGCGCGAGGACTATTCCCTTTTTTCAAATGGACCCTCATTCAGAGCTGGGGCAGCGAGGGACGGGATCTGCCACAGCTACAACAGGGGTAGGCCATGCCCTCTTGAACCAAACTGCCCCTACGTTCACCGATGCAACAGATTTGGCTGTAGGGGAAACCATCCTGGGTACCAATGTCCCAAATCCCGTAATGAAAACGTTCAAAACGAAGTCCAACCCTCCAGATCTGACCGTAGCTCCAAGAAAGACAAAAGAAAATGGAACTCGTAGCTATTATTCTAGTCTTAATAGTAGCAGTAATTTAATACCTTTAGATAATACTATAGTTACGGTTACGCCCATTCGCGTCGACGCGCTTGAAGATGCTCTTCGTGCTCTTCATGCTCTTCGTGCTCTTTGTACAGACTTGCGTTTCGGCGCGCGCCTAGGTTACGATGGTCCTCGCATGCCTAAATTTTCTAAAAACCTCAAGTCCGCCACTGACAATCCAACTATTGTTTCCAGTAACTTACCTAAGGAAGTTGCTCTTGGACACACAGCCGGTCCTTTCACCAATCCTCCATTTGCTAACTTACAAGTTTCGCCAATCGGTATTGTACCCAAAAAGCATTCCGATAAATTTCGAACCATTTATTTTTTCACCTTTCGTTTCCAAAAACGGGCGAATCAATTAATTCATTTATTGAGAAAGACGATTTTTCACTGCAGTACATCAAAATCGATGACGCCATTGCGGCTTTGATCCGATTAGGCAAAGACACTTATCTTGCTAAGACTGACATAGAGTCTGCTTTTCGTCAATTCCCTGTTCATCCTGACGACTGGGAATTATTAGGTTTGCGAAGTGCGCCATATATTTTTAACCAACTTTCTGACGCGCTTGAGTTGATTTTAATGAACAAATGTTTTATAAGTTATGTTGGGCATATCTTAGACCATTTCCTGATAATGGAACCACCAGATAGGACCGAGCCACCTTCTCATGCATGTCAAACAAGTCTTTCTAGTATGTTGTTAACACTTAATACGTTAGGCGTTCCTATTGCAGATCACAAAACGGAGGGCCCTAGCCAAGTCATCGAATAGGGGAGTTCAAGGTTTTTTTCGCCATATTGCAAGGGGTGCAAAACCATTGGGGCGAGCGCGCGGCCATGCCTATTTATCCTTGTTAAAATCATGGCGAAACTCGCGAAGCAAGAAGGATATCGCTTCGGTTTTTGTCGAATTCGTCTTTAATCGTCGTTTGGATAGCTTTTCTGTGGTCTGGTATGTTCGTTCTTTGATTTCAGACCATCATCGCTGATAACCAACGCGTAGAAACGCTATAATACGAAAGTTTCCTCAACTGAGGGGTGGCTGCGCCGTTGTGGCAGACACGGGACGCGGCTGTTTGTCTATTTTTATAGCAGACACAAAACGCCTCGCTGTGTAGTGGGATACTGCGATAACAACAAACGCAGTCTATGTTGGGTGAAGAGGTATTATCTTAAAGTTTTGGTCCTTAATAAGCGGCCAAATCACCAGATTTCGGCAGAAACTTGGCGTAAGCAAACATTTGTCTAGAATATCCGTATATCAGCGTTCAATGCCAATGGTGTCAAATTTCCCAAATAAAATTGCTTCGTTCTTCAAAATAATTACACGTTTAATTCGACAAAAATACAGTCAATATGTACGATTCTATCTTTATACTTAATAGTTAGACTTATTCATTTTGCGATTAAACTGTATTTAACTATATTTTGCCCTTTATATGGCAGTTCAGAACGTGTATATATAGAAGTAAACACGTGTAACCCAAAACGTATCCCTTTCCTGCGAGGAGATATACATATAAATACACATCGTTTGATAACGAGAAAGAGGATATTTCAGACTTCAGATGACGAAGATGAAGTCTGGTTACTTACGTTGCTATACGCTTGAAGTTCGAGTGATTTACAAGAGAGTTGGAGATTGACAGATGGTTTTCATGAAGACATTAAAATGTGGCAAAAATTTCTTAAGGACTGGAATGGCGCAACTTTCTTTTTAAACACTTTTTGGGAGAATTCTACAACACTTCTCCTGTATACAGATGCCTCTGGTACCTACCCTTGGTTTCGGGGGGATTTTCAAAAATCAGTGGTTTCAAGGCAAATGGTTACCCCATCAAACTCTTGACCTATGCTATCGTAGCAGCTTCCTACATATGGGGACCTTTGTGGGCTCAAAAACGTCTGATGTTTTATTGTGATAGGGCTGTAGTTTCCATCATTAATTCTAAACGTTCAAAATGCCCACGTATGATGGATTTAGTGCGGGCCTTAACCCTTCAAACACTAAAATATAATTTTTACTTCAAAGCCTTGCATGTTCCAGATCATTATAATGACATTGCTGATTCTATCTCCCATTTTCAGCTAACCAGATTTCGGCGCCTAGCAGATCAACATCCACAACCTCTGCCAGAGGAACTTTCTCGTCTTTAGACGCTGATTTACGTCGTTATCAAATTGTCTCGTTAGCCCAAGGTACGACTAAAACTTATAGCAGCGGCGAAAAAGAGTTTATGAAATTTTATACCAATTTCATTTATACAAGCACGTCCCTCTTCTGCCTACTACTGAAACTGTTCTTATCTATTTTGCTGTTTTTCCGCAGTCCGCCACCTGCATTTGCTCAATGGCTAGTGTTATGTTCGTGAGTATCCGTTTATTTAAAACAATATCAACATTATATTACTATTGATACAAGTATAAACTGAGCTCAGGTCTGTCTCAGCGACTCCTCGTGGTCGTGCCCCGCAAGCATTGTGGGACATACACCACATTCCTCCCCTTCTATAAAGTAAATTGTATAACATGCAATTGTAAACAACATAACATCAAATGTCTTTGAATACTCCGAAAGAGTACATCTTGTTAACAGCTAAGCGTTCTCTGCTTTGTTTTAATCGTGTCCTAGTCTTTGTGGTTCTTGTCGTACTCGAACTGGATAACGTCCTTCAGGTGATAGTTCTCGTTCTGGAGTATCTTGGTCTTGTGAGGACTGCCTTGGTTGTACCTCTTCCATGTCAGTTTTTTGTTCTTGTTGGGCATGTGTGTTCTCGTCTTCTGAGTCACTCACTGATGGGCGTTGGTAGATGTTCTACTGATTTGGAATCCAGAGTGTTTGTGCTTGAACTAAGTAACTGATCAATGTGTCTCCGCCAGATGACATTCGGTGCAATTTCGACTCTGTATGATACTGGTCCTGTCCGGGCTTTGACGATTCCTCGTATCCACTTCTCCTTCCCACTGTAATTTCTTGCGTTCACTTCTTGACCAACGTATAGTTCACGTAGTTTGCCAGCTGTGCCGTGTGATTTTGCTTTCGCTTGATTCTCTTGCTTCCCAACAACATGCTTTCGAATGTCAGGTTTTATCAAGTCCAAGCGCGAGCGTAAATTTCGTCCCATGAAGACTGTCGCAGGAGTTTCACCAGTTGTGCTATGTGGAGTGTTTCTGTACTTCATCAAGAATTTGGACAGTTTGGTCTGAGTCGTTCCTGAATCTTCTTTCATAGATGTCAGTGATTTCTTCAATGTTTGGACAAATCTTTCTGCCAAACCATTGGTTGCAGGATGGTATGGAGCAGATGTGGTGTGTCTCACTCCATTTTTCTTTAGAAACAGTTGAAATTCTTCGGCAGTGAACTGAGGACCATTGTCACTTACCAACTGTTCAGGTAATCCATTCCTTGCAAATACTGTGCGAAGTGCTTCAATAGTTTTGGTTGCTGTTGTCGAGTGCATCATAATCACTTCAGGCCATTTGGAACAAGCATCCACCACCACTAAGAACATCTTTCCGAGGAAAGGGCCAGCATAGTCGACATGAATACGTTGCCACGGTGTAGATGGCCACTCCCACGGATGAAGTGGAGAACACTTTGGAGCCTGTTGAACATGCTGACAACCACGACATCCTTTGGCTAGGTCTTCAATATCTTGATCGATTCCGGCCCACCAAATGTAGCTTCTGGCAAGAGCTTTCACCTTGACTACACCAATATGACCTTCGTGTAATACCTCCAGGACTCGGCTTCTCAGTTTGGCCGGCACAATAACTCTGCTCCCCCACATGATACAACCTTGATGGACAGTTAGTTCATTTCTTCTAGAGTAATAGGGTGTCAAGGTAAGCTCTTGTTGTTTGTTCCATCCCTTCATAGTGGATTCATAAACTTTTACTAGTGCGGGGTCTCTTTGAGTTTCCATTCTTACTTTCTGGCTGGTGACAGGCAGACGGTTCAACTGTGATGCATAAAATGCATGCACCGGGTCTGCAGCTTGTTCTGGCTCTTCGGTTAGTTCCATTGGCAATCGGGATAATCCATCCGCGTTGCAATGTTTTGATGAACTGCGATATTCAATATCATAGTCAAATCCCGAGAGATACAATGCATATCTTTGAAGCCGGGCTGCCGTTGTTGCTGGTATGGCCTTTGTAGGACTAAATATAGCTGTTAGCGGTTTATGGTCAGTTCGTAAAGTAAATCTTCTCGCAAATACATAGGTATGGAATTTCTTTACCCCCCAAACCAAGGCCAACGCTTCTTTGTCTATCTGTGAATAGTGTTTTTCTGTTTTTGTAAGAGACCTTGAAGCATATGCAATAGGCCTTTCTGTGTTATCTTCCATGACTTGGGTTAAGACCGCTCCTAACCCATATGGTGAGGCATCACATTCAAGTTTGATAGGTCGTTGAGGGTCATAGTGCGCAAGGACTTCATCTGATGTGATTAATTTCTTGGCTTGAACAAATGCCTTTTCACACTCTGGGGTCCACTTCCATGAACTGCCTTTTTCTAACAGTTTGTTTAAAGGCTGAAGTAGGGTGGATAAGTTTGGAAGGAAATGTTGGTAGTAGTTGATAAGACCAATGAAAGAGCGGACTTGTGAAACATTCTCAGGGCGTGGGGCATTTACAACAGCGTCTACTTTCTTCTGTGACTTGTGCAGGCCATCTTTACTGATCTCGTGACCACAGAATTCAATCTTCTCTTTGAAGAATTCACACTTGCTGCTGTTAGCTCTCAGTCCATGCTTGTGTAGTCGGCTGAGAACTTCTTCCAGATTGTTGAGATGATCTTCGTCAGTCTTACCAGAAATGATCATATCATCAAGAATACACTGGACGTGTGGAATTCCTTCCAATACCTGATCCATTGCTTGTTGCCAAATCGCTGGGGCTGATGCCACACCAAATTCAAGTCTGTTGTACTGGAATAATCCCTTGTGAGTGTTGATGGTCAGTAACTTCTTTGACTCTTCTTCCATTTCCATTTGCAAATAAGCTTGGCGCAGGTCGAGCTTGCTGAACTTTTGTCCACCCCCGAGGGAAGCAAAAATATCATCGATTCTTGGGAGAGGATATTGTTGGACTTGCATAACTGGATTGATAGTTTGTTTAAAATCCCCACATAATCGGACATTGCCATTCTTCTTTATTACTGGAACTACTGGTGTTGCCCATTCACTCCATGTAACTTTGGTTAAGATGTTGGCATTTTGCAACTTCGTAAGCTCAGCTTCCACTTTAGGACGAAGGGCATATGGCACTTGTCTTGCTTTACAAAACTTGGGAGGGCTGTTTTCTTTCAAGGTGAGCTTGGCCTTTATATTCTTTAACATACCAATCTCTTCATCGAAAACTTCAGAATATTTATCCAAGATCTCTTGGAGTCTGGTCGGTTGGTCTTGAGAACTTGAGGTGGTTGATAGGGCTTTGATAGCTTTCCAGTCTAGTGTAAGCTTCTGTAACCAGTCACGGCCAAGGAGGGCAGGCCCCTGGGTGTTTACCACATACAAATTTAGCTGATGTATCTCTTCTTTAGACTTCACTTGGACCTTCATCATCCCTTCAGGTTTTATCTTCTCTCCAGTGTACGTCTTTAGAGTAGTAGATGTTGGATGAAGCTTGGCAGTTTTGTACATAGGGCTGTATTTGCTGTATGGAATCACAGATACAGCTGAGCCAGTGTCAAGTTCCATTTGAAGAGGTTTTCCATCCACTTCTGGTGTAACCCAGATGATGTTACTGCTGGCTTTTTCAACCTTGTGTAGCTCTAGAGATGCCAAGGTGTCATCACTATCACTCTCGCTTTCATGTTGAACATTATGAAGATCTTTTACTCTTTTCTGAGTTGTGTTTGTCTTGACTGCAGAAGTTGAGCCAGTTGCCTTGGAGCGACATACTCGTTTAATATGCCCTTTCTTACCACAGTTCCTGCAGTATTGGTCTTTAAAATAGCATTCTTGAGCTTCATGCCCATCTTTCCCACAGCGATAACATTTACGTTGTTTCTGGCCTTGACTGAGTTTGTTTAGTTCCGTTTCCACCTTAGGTTTTCCTCTCAGTTCTACAGCATCTCTAGCGGCGGTTTCCATGGCGACCGCCATCTTCACGGCCTTGTCGAATTTCAGATTAGTTTCAACAAGCAAGCGTTTCTGAATGGATTCGTTATATAATCCACAAACCAGTCGATCTCTTAACGTGTCGGCCAAGACTGTATCAAATTCACAATGCTCGGATAGTTTCTTAAGTTCAGCGACGTAAGAATTTATGTTTTCGTCTTCGCGTTGATCTCTTTTATGGAATCGAAATCTTTCTGCGATTACCAGTGGTTTGGGAGACAAATGGCCTTTAAGAATCTCTACTATATCATCAAATGTTTTCGTTGATGGTTTCGCTGGAGATGTCAATGTACGTAATAAACTATAAGTCTTACCTCCAATTACAGTCAGGAGAACTGGTACTTTCTTATCATTTTCGACATTGTTCGCCAGGAAGTACTGCTCTACTCTTTCCACATATGCAGACCAATCTTCTCGGGTTTCGTCGAATGCCTCTAATTTCCCGATCGAGTTCATTACGATCGATATTACTTCAGACTTTAATCGTCGTTTCTGTGTCGGTTACCAGTGTTTATATCACCTTCGTTGTTTACTCGTTGAATACTTTTAGTTCAATGTTTCGATACTCACTACAGAGCCTTTGTTCGCTCTCAGGGTACGTTGTCGCTTTCTTGTATCGCTCACAATCCCATCCTCGTCGCCAGTTGTTATGTTCGTGAGTATCCGTTTATTTAAAACAATATCAACATTATATTACTATTGATACAAGTATAAACTGAGCTCAGGTCTGTCTCAGCGACTCCTCGTGGTCGTGCCCCACAAGCATTGTGGGACATACACCACAGCTAGGACCTTCCTATAGCCAAATTTCAACGTCTGAACTAATATTTTACGAGGCATAAAACGAGTTAAAGGTGTTTCTACAAGGATGCGTTTACCTATAACATTAGACCACCTCAAACTTTTTCACCGTTTGTTGCATTCACGCAAAGTACCAACGCACGATGAAACAATGTTTTGGGCTGCTATTTCTTTAGCATTTTTTGGTTTTCTGCGGATTGGTGAAATGACTTGCTCCGGTCCTTTTAATTCCTCTACTCATCTTAGCCGATCAGACGTAAGCTTTCACAGTGACCAACACCACAAGGCTGGTTTTTTGAAACTCAACATTAAAGCTTCTAAGACCGAGTATCTATTGTCCATGAGTGCGGGCTCTTCAAACCCACTTTTCTCATACGTCATCAAACCATGCGGGACCATTGTTTTGCTACTCGAACGGTGTTCCTCTATCACGTAGTCGATTTACTAAGGAACTGCGAACACTATCTCATTGGCTCATTCAAACACTAGGAAGATGGTCATCTGACTGCTATCTCAGATATATTCGTACACCAGTGAATGTTCTTGCAGACGTTTCAAAAGGATTGATAGGGAAATAAGACTTAATTTACACCAATTTCGATTATACGTGCTCGCGGTTTTCGGTCTATGGGGATCACACACATTGTATATGTGTGATTGTGGAGGCAATTGCTCTAGTATGAGGTCGCAATTTTACCATAGACCTCACGTTTTCTTTACGGAATTTGGCAATCTGGCCTAGAGCCAATTTTACTTAAAAAATCGCTCTGATTTCTGCATACGAGTATAGGTCCTGAGCCAGATCAAGGGTCCAACTCGGAGTATATGTTCTGCAGGGCAGACTAGGATCCAACTCCATTGAGTATATGTTCTAGTCGCCTGTCAGGATCCAGCTCAAATCCGCGCGGTGAAAGTATATGTCTTGAGCAGATTAGGACCCAGCTAAAAATCGGCATTTGTCTTAATCACCTTCCTCAAGATCCAGCTTTCAATTACGAGTATCTGCCCTTGGAATCACTCAGGACCCAGCTCATCGCAGATAAACAAAAACATATAGAGCAGTTGCCCCACACTTCCATAACCCCACAAAAACATTGCCTTATTTACTGTATCAGTATCAATCTTAGCAATATTTGGTAGTTGAGGACATTAAATATTTTCGTTACAACAATTTGTCAAACAATAATGCAATCTAGTTAGAAGGTAAAGAAAATCGTTTGAGATAACAAGCATCTCTAGTATTACTGCTGTAACATTTAATAGTGAATGAAAAAGATGTCCAACATATTATGTCATCAAAATTATAAGAGCAATAATACATTAATTGTTCTTCAAGACATAGTGATACATGCAGTAAAAGGTACAATAAATGCTTGCACATTCATAACACAGATTTTGCATGACATTGACAACTGCAGCATACAATTTTACTCCATTAATACTGTATAGACTTGGCAGTTCACGCTCTCAACATAGCCTGTCACTGTCTCACTGACATTTGACTATTTGTCATCTACATACATCGACAATATGCTATTTAATAGCATATTTCGCTCGTGGACTACCATATACTTACTAAATTTGTAAAAACTTCCTCTTGTTGAATATCCCGCTCCTTGAAATGCTGTCAACGATGACTTATGAAATACTTGGTGTACTGTATTTATTGTGGCTTCGGTGGTTTGTCGTGAGTCAATCGTTTTATTCTATGTTTTGATTGGCTCCGAAGGCATTCTTTTGTTAACTTACATTAACAGCGCGACAACAATATATAGCAGTAGATACAAAAATTATCCAATCATAATGAGTTTTGATCCAAAGCTCGCGACCCTTACTTGAACCGAATCCCGCAATCCCGCTCGATTTTTGCTATCCTTGTCTTGACAAATTTGGTTAGCTGATACAATCCTGGCCAACGCCTTCGTTATTTAATATTTAGAAATCACGAATCCCTTTGTTCAATCTCTTTATTTCCCAAATCACTTGACAGTGAAAAATTATAAATCTCGTTGAGTCGTTTTCCGTCTCTTTTTGACATACCGAATCTCGTCCATTCTTTTTGCTTTCTTCCGTTTCTCGTTATCAAAATAATTGTTATCTCGCGTCCCAATAAACCTGTTGTCAGTGTTGTAGATTCTCTGGAAGGCATGCGTTGCTATTGTCAATACAATGGGACACACCTACTGTTTTGTGTGGCCGTTCATTGCCTTTACTGGCTTCAGTTTGAAGTTTTGAGAATTGAAACATATATGCAATTACCAGTACGAGGTCAAAACACACATGTCTACGTTGCTTTCACTGAGTTTCCTGAAAGAAAATTTGAGCTTCGGTATCGCACGAATCATCGGTTAGCGAAATCAATACGTCTGGTGATAATTTCGAATTTAGACGGTTCTCTTTGATGAACGAAAAATTGGTTAAATCTAATCTACTACGTCTACAGTCAGAGTTAATGGAAAATATACATTTTTTGGAAACCCGGCAAACTTCAAAGTGGTTTAATAACAACGCCTGAAGGTGTACTAATCCTTTGTTTTAGCTTTATCAATATTTAAACAGTATACTACGGTTGAGCGATTGATTCCAAATGATTGCTTCAGTTCATTATACAGATGATTGCTTCAGTATATATATATATATATATATATATATATATAAATGTTGTGCATTAAGTATTTCAAAAGCAGGGGCGCAACTAGAAAATTTCGAGGGCAGGGGTTGAATGCAAAGAGGGAAAGTCGTTCAGTATTCTAAACAATTTGGGATACTAGATATCCTCGTTATGCTTCTTCGAGAACACTCAACAACCACAACAACAATCAGTGCCGTAGCATGGCAATTAGTGACCGCACTTGTAGGGGGATCTGGAGGTTCTCCCCCGGAAATTTTTAAAATCCAAAACCTCGGAAACACCATTTGCAGCAATTTGAGTGAACTTTTTCATCTAATTCTGTAGCGAGTATAGTTGAAACTTTACTGTAAAAACGAAGAAATTATCACACCAACATACCCTACAGGTTGCCAAAATCCAGCTCTAGTCTATGATTGGTTCCGTTTTCGCCATGAGATTCGAAAGCTGAGCCCACAAATTCAGAAAAGCGGTTGTTTTTAGGAAAAACTTGGTGTAGCATATTACAAACTGGGTACGAGATTGAAGCCGAACTAAAAGCCTCAGCTGAGTCTAGTCGCCAGATTTGCGGAGAATTGTATTGCGTACTATAACAGACGATTAATTATTTGTTTATCTAATGTCTAATCTAATATTAGAGGTCTCACAAAAAGGGCAGGAGTTAAAAAGGGCAGGGGTTGCAACCCCCCCAACAACGGAGTTACACCCCCTGTTCGTAATTGATTTGATCTGTACATGAACTCAACACCTATCAAAATTATATAAAAAGTAAACAAGACGTTCACTCGGGCTACTGCAAAATCGCAGCGAGTAGGTGGAGGTGTTTTGGATAAAAGGTATTGCAATTGTTATGAAAGCTGCAATCTGGCTATCTATTATCTATTAAAGTCTAAACACATTGGTCACAGACAAAAGTCAAAACACAATCGAATTCTCCGATAGAAAACGCAATTCGCAATTCGCAAAACACAAAACACAAAACACGATTGCCTGTTTAATATTTAATTTCCATACAGCGTTGACGGTTCACACGTCGAGTCTCCTTGGGGTACTAAATATCAACACAGCATGTTTACCTGTCAAGCCGTCGCTTGCAAGTTCACTTCATCAACGTCCTTTGTGATTCCATTCACAGCATTTGAGTAATCCAATGACATTTCATATAGCATTGTATTCAAGTTTCTATTCGTGTTTAGTTTTGTAAGTTCGGGAGCCATACTTAACATCTTCGTTCACCTTTTTACTTACCCGTTTGGAAAGTTGGTGCAAGCCGTAGCCCGGTGGGGACCTGGGACGAGTAGCGGTCTTGGATCCAGGTTAAGATTAACCTGAATGTCAGGCCTTTATTTGTTCTCGCCTTCCGCTAAACCCGGCAGCGCGGGCAGAGTTGCGGGTGAGCGAGAAGGCGAGAAAAATAAAGGCCTGAGGAAACTCTTAATAAAACTGTGGGTTCTCCGTCCATCTCATGGACGGGAGCTCTGATTGGCTGACTAATTGAAGTAAGGATTTTGATTGGTTCATTCAGATAAACAACTTGCCCATTGGTGCACCGTCAAAGCACAGTCAAGGACAAGGTGCACACCGTGACAAGGTACGTTTCTGTGACCAATTCATTCATTTAATCATTTATTATGTCGGATTTCGACTGAATGAGTGCACTTTCTCGTGTCGGATGTGTTTTGTGTGTTCACAGACATAGTTATTGGGCAGTAATGTCGCTGGCAAGTATCTTGATATTATTATATACGCTGAAGGGCACAACCAGGATTTTTGAAAGGGGGGTGGTTTTTAGATAAAGTTACGACACAAATCTAGGGGAGTCCGGGGGCATAGCCCCGCGGGAAATTTTTGAACTTTGTAATCCGTAAAATGGCATTTTCTGCATTGAGGACACTTTTGACCCACGTATAAAGATTTTAAATCACATGATTTAGGCGTCAGAGAGAGTAGAAGTAATTTTTGACCTCGAAAATTTCCCTCGCATCGGCACCCCCGACCCCCCTCTCGTTGCGCGCCTGTATACGCTTACAATCGCTGTTCATTAAGTGAAGTTAAGGAGCTGTGTAATAAGATGAAGAGACTTGACATATTGAACGCTGTACATGTGTGGAAATAATACTTTCTTTCTTTGCTTTCCTGATGTCTGATTACCCGTCTCGGATGTGTTCACAGACTTAGTTATTGGTCAGTAATGTCGCTGGCAAGTATCTTGATATTATATAACTTACACTTGTAATAATAGTTGTGTTGAGATCTGAAGAGACTCGACATATGAACGCTGTTACATGTGTGGAAATACCTTAATAAATACAGACAATCGTGTTTCGTTATTGCAAATTGTTTTTTCTATCGGAGAATTGGATTGTGTTTTGACTTTTGTCTGTGACCAATGTGTTTAATAGACTTTAGATCTTAGCACTGCATATAGCACTGTGATTTTGCAGTAGCCCGAGTGAACGCCTGACCAGGCGTTTTGTTATATCGGAAATCAGACCATAGAAGGATTTTTCGAAACTGCTTTGTTAAAAAATTCATTGACGCATTTCGGCTGTGAGTCTTTGAAACCAGAACAAACGACGTACATTCGAAAGCTCGCTGTTGACAGCCAAGATGTCTTTGCTGTTTTGCCCACTGGTTTTGGTAAAAGTCTGATATATCACTGGATATTGCCATTTGTGTTCTGTGAACTTCATCGACTTCAACATGGCACGGTGAGGAATTTCGTTGTGGCAGGTGGAGACCTTGCGAAAAGCAGTCTACTCATGGTCCTTCCTTCGATGATCAGTGACGATGGCTACTGAAGGCGAAGCCGATGCGAAAGTCCAAGTTGTTTACGGCAGTGCTGAACAATGGTTGTCAGAAAAGTGGTCCCGTAAGTTACGAAACGGGAATCTCGGAGCAGTTAGTCTTAGTGGGCAGCACCGTCGTACGCCATTTAGCAAACTCACAGCGGGTAGTGGGCAGCACCGCAGTACGCCATTTAGCAACACTCATAGCGAGTAGTGGGCAGCACCGTAGTACGCCATTTAGCAACACTCAAAGTGAGTAGTGGGAAGCACCGTAGTACGCCATTTAGCAACACTCATAGCGAGTAGTGGGCAGCACCGTAGTACGCCATTTAGCAACACTCATAGCGAGTAGTGGGCAGCACCGTAGTACGCCATTTAGCAACACTCATAGCGAGTAGTGGGCAGCACCGTAGTACGCCATTTAGCAACACTCATAGCGAGTAGTCGGCAGCACCGTAGTACGCCATTTAGCAACACTCATAGCGAGTAGTGGGCAGCACCGTAGTACGCCATTTAGCAACACTCACAGCGAGTAGTGGGCAGCACCGTAGTACGCCATTTGGCAACACTCATAGCGAGTAGTGGGCAGCACCGTAGTACGCCATTTGGCAACACTCATAGCGAGTAGTGGGCAGCACCGTAGTACGCCATTTGGCAACACTCGTAGCGAGTAGTGGGCAGCACCGTAGTACGCCATTTAGCAACACTCATAGCGAGTAGTGGGCAGCACCGTAGTACGCCATTTAGCAACACTCATAGCGAGTAGTGGGCAGCACCGTAGTACGCCGTTTAGCAACACTCATAGCGAGTAGTGAGCAGCCCCGTAGTACGCCATTTGGCAACACTCATAGCGAGTAGTGGGCAGCACCGTAGTACGCCATTTGGCAACACTCGTAGCGAGTAGTGGGCAGCACCGTAGTACGCCATTTGGCAACACTCGTAGCGAGTAGTGGGTAGCACCGTAGTACGCCATTTGGCAACACTCATAGCGAGTAGTGGGCAGCACCGTAGTAAGCCATTTAGCAACACTCATAGTGAGTAGTGGGCAGCACCGTAGTACGCCATTTAGCAACACTCATAGCGAGTAGTGGACCGCACCGTAGTACGCCATTTAGCAACACTCATAGCGAGTATTGGGCAGCACCATAGTACGCTATTTAGCAACACTCATAGTGAGTAGTGGGCAGCACCGTAGTACGCCATTTAGCAACACTCATAGCGAGTAGTGGGCAGCACCGTAGTACGCCATTTAGCAACACTCATAGCGAGTAGTGGGCAGCACCGTAGTACGCCATTTAGCAACACTCATAGCGGGTAGTGGGCAGCACCGTAGTACGCCATTTGGCAACACTCATAGCGAGTAGTGGGCAGCACCGTAGTACGCCATTTGGCAACACTCATAGCGAGTAGTGGGTAGCACCGTAGTACGCCATTTGGCAACACTCATAGCGAGTAGTGGGCAGCACCGTAGTAAGCCATTTAGCAACACTCATAGTGAGTAGTGGGCAGCACCGTAGTACGCCATTTAGCAACACTCATAGCGAGTAGTGGGCAGCACCGTAGTACGCCATTTAGCAACACTCATAGCGAGTAGTGGACAGCACCGTAGTACGCCATTTAGCAACACTCATAGCGAGTATTGGGCAGCACCGTAGTACGCTATTTAGCAACACTCATAGTGAGTAGTGGGCAGCACCGTAGTACGCCATTTAGCAACACTCATAGCGAGTAGTGGGCAGCACCGTAGTACGCTATTTAGCAACACTCATAGCGAGTAGTGGGCAGCACCGTAGTACGCCATTTGGCAACACTCATAGCGAGTAGTGGACACCACCGTAGTACGCCATTTGGCAACACTCATAGCGAGTAGTGGGCAGCACCGTAGTACGCCATTTGGCAACACTCGTAGCGAGTAGTGGGCAGCACCGTAGTACGCCATTTAGCAACACTCATAGCGAGTAGTGGGCAGCACCGTAGTACGCCGTTTAGCAACACTCATAGCGAGTAGTGGGCAGCACCGTAGTACGCCATTTGGCAACACTCATAGCGAGTAGTGGGCAGCACCGTAGTACGCCATTTGGCAACACTCGTAGCGAGTAGTGGGCAGCACCGTAGTACGCCATTTGGCAACACTCGTAGCGAGTAGTGGGTAGCACCGTAGTACGCCATTTGGCAACACTCATAGCGAGTAGTGGGCAGCACCGTAGTAAGCCATTTAGCAACACTCATAGTGAGTAGTAGGCAGCACCGTAGTACGCCATTTAGCAACACTCATAGCGAGTAGTGGGCAGCACTGTAGTACGCCATTTAGCAACACTCATAGCGAGTAGTGGGCAGCACCGTAGTACGCCATTTAGCAACACTCATAGCGGGTAGTGGGCAGCACCGTAGTACGCCATTTGGCAACACTCATAGCGAGTAGTGGGCAGCACCGTAGTACGCCATTTGGCAACACTCATAGCGAGTAGTGGGTAGCACCGTAGTACGCCATTTGGCAACACTCATAGCGAGTAGTGGGCAGCACCGTAGTACGCCATTTAGCAACACTCATAGCGAGTAGTGGACAGCACCGTAGTACGCCATTTAGCAACACTCATAGCGAGTATTGGGCAGCACCATAGTACGCTATTTAGCAACACTCATAGTGAGTAGTGGGCAGCACCGTAGTACGCCATTTAGCAACACTCATAGCGAGTAGTGGGCAGCACCGTAGTACGCCATTTAGCAACACTCATAGCGAGTAGTGCGCAGCACCGTAGTACGCCATTTAGCAACACTCATAGCGAGTAGTGGACAGCACCGTAGTACGCCATTTGGCAACACTCATAGCGAGTATTGGGCAGCACCATAGTACGCTATTTAGCAACACTCATAGTGAGTAGTGGGCAGCACCGTAGTACGCCATTTAGCAACACTCATAGCGAGTAGTGGGCAGCACCGTAGTACGCCATTTAGCAACACTCATAGCGAGTAGTGGGCAGCACCGTAGTACGCCATTTAGCAACACTCATAGCGGGTAGTGGGCAGCACCGTAGTACGCCATTTGGCAACACTCATAGCGAGTAGTGGGCAGCACCGTAGTACGCCATTTGGCAACACTCATAGCGAGTAGTGGGTAGCACCGTAGTACGCCATTTGGCAACACTCATAGCGAGTAGTGGGCAGCACCGTAGTAAGCCATTTAGCAACACTCATAGTGAGTAGTGGGCAGCACCGTAGTACGCCATTTAGCAACACTCATAGCGAGTAGTGGGCAGCACCGTAGTACGCCATTTAGCAACACTCATAGCGAGTAGTGGACAGCACCGTAGTACGCCATTTAGCAACACTCATAGCGAGTATTGGGCAGCACCATAGTACGCTATTTAGCAACACTCATAGTGAGTAGTGGGCAGCACCGTAGTACGCCATTTAGCAACACTCATAGCGAGTAGTGGGCAGCACCGTAGTACGCCATTTAGCAACACTCATAGCGAGTAGTGGGCAGCACCGTAGTACGCCATTTAGCAACACTCATAGCGGGTAGTGGGCAGCACCGTAGTACGCCATTTGGCAACACTCATAGCGAGTAGTGGGCAGCACCGTAGTACGCCATTTGGCAACACTCATAGCGAGTAGTGGGCAGCACCGTAGTACGCCATTTAGCAACACTCATAGTGAGTAGTGGGCAGCACCGTAGTACGCCATTTGGCAGCACTCATAGCGAGTAGTGGGCAGCACCGTAGTACGCCATTTGGCAACACTCGTAGCGAGTAGTGGGTAGCACCGTAGTACGCCATTTGGCAACACTCATAGCGAGTAGTGGGCAGCACCGTAGTACGCCATTTAGCAACACTCATAGTGAGTAGTGGGCAGCACCGTAGTACGCCATTAGCAACACTCATAGCGAGTAGTGGGCAGCACCGTAGTACGCCATTTAGCAACACTCATAGCGAGTAGTGGGCAGCACCGTAGTACGCCATTTAGCAACACTCATAGCGAGTAGTGGGCAGCACCGTAGTACGCCATTTAGCAACACTCATAGCGAGTAGTGGGCAGCACCGTAGTACGCCATTTAGCAACACTCATAGCGAGTAGTGGGCAGCACCTTAGTACGCCATTTAGCAACATTCATAGCGAGTCGTGGGCAGCACCGTAGTACGCCATTTTTTTATTAATTTTTTTTTAACCCAATATAAGCTCCGTGCCGATGTGTTCAGTATTTATTCTGTGCCGATGTTTTTTGTGAACAAAATGAATATTCAGTATACTCCTTGATGGTAGATCATTGTGTCAGACGGTTTGCCACGCCCTCCAATACGCTCGGAGACGTTCGAATATATACTTGATAAGCGTCGCTCAACCAACGCCCTAGTGTCTCAATTAGTTGATCCGGGATACCGACTGCAGCAGCTGTCGTCGCGGCTCCTAAACGGAAACTATGCCCTGAGTAATTGCCCCTTAAACCTAATCGTGTAATGGTTGTTTCTTAGCCTTGTAATGAATACATCTCGTGTCAGAGAGACGCCGTTTCCCTGTATAAATAAGGGGCCTGGCTTATATCGCCGCGAAGATGAAGATAGTTCATCAGCACTCGCACCGCACATACATGCGAATGAGCTCTACCAATTCGAAAAGCGTGACCTTGATGGAACTGGTCGGTCTTACACGACTTAATTGTGACTAGTATTATCGACGCGTTAAGCATCGCACTTGAGCACTCCCACTCCCACCCAGGCTAGAGTCGAGCATTGTAGGCATTAAACTTGAGCAAATCACTCCTACTGGGACTGGCACCCAGGTTGGAGTCGAGCATTATAAGCGTTGCGCTTAAGCACGAGCACGAACTGGCACCCAGGCTAGAGTTGAGCAGGCATTGAACTTGAGCAAATCACTCCTACTGGGACTGACACCCAGGTTAGAGTCGAGCATTATAAGCGTTGCGCTTGAGCAACAGCACTCCTACTGGGACTGGCACCCAGGCAAGAGTCGAGCACTGTAAACATTGTACTTGAGAAAAAGCACTCATACTGCAAAGCACTCATACTGGCATTGCACTAAGCAAAAGCACTCATACTGGCATTGCACTAAGCAAAAGCACTCATACTGACATTGCACTAAGCAAAAGCACTCATACTGGCATTGCACTAAGCAAAAGCACTCATACTGGCATTGCACTAAGCAAAAGTACTCATACTGGCATTGCACTAAGCAAAAGCTCTCATATCCGCATTGCACTAAGCAAAAACACTTATACTGGCATTGCACTAAGCAAAAGCTCTCATACTGGCGTTGCACTGAGCAAAAGCACTCATACTGGCATTTCACTAAGCAAAAGCTCTCATACTGACCTTACACTAAGCAAAAAACACTCATACTGGCATTGCACTAAGCAAAAGCACTCATACTGGCATTGCACTAAGCAAAAGCTCTCATGCTGGCCTTGCACAAAGCACAAGCACTCATACTGACATTGCACTAAGCAAACAAACACTCGTACTGACATTGCACTAAGCAAAAGCACGCATATAATGGGATTGCACTAAACAAAAGCACGCATATAATGGGATTGCACTAAGCAAAAGCTTTTTTTCTTCCCCCCCCCTTTTTTTGTTTTGTTTTTTTGTGGGGTTTTTTGACCTACAAATTCCCCCCCAGGACTTGTCCATAACTCATAAGCGCGCCAGGAGTCCCAAGGTTAATCCCCTTGACACAGTTACCGCCTGTAATTTGAACTATCTCAGGAGCTAAGCGTTTTTCGTTTCCTTGCCCCCTGGGAAAGTGGTACGCGGATTTGTAATAATCGGATTTGTAATTGACCTTAAAACCGGTGATTAAAACCTTAAGTATCTCTAAAAGGTTCTAAAATCCTCGTGCGTTTCGGACGACAAGAAAACTGTTTACGTGATTAACTTAGGTAAAAACAACCCGAGTGGTGACAACACTTGGAGTATATCAATTGACACTTCTTTATGCAATTTTTTTGTTTGTTTGTTTTTTGATACGTTAACTCAACAACATGATATCTTATTACTAACAAATGGTTCCGCTCTAACAGCTAAGCTATGATTCTTATGGGCTATATGTAAAAACAGGACCCGGGACCCGGACCGGGGACCCAATGACCCATGTAAAACAAGGACCCATGTCAAATTGGACGGGGGTTTAAGAAAATATTATATTTTGTGGCGGGGGGTGATATTGGTGAAATTCCAACTAAATAAGAAGTATAAGAGGATAGCAATCCGTTCAGAAAATATCCCGTAGTCGCGTTACTTGGCGTGAGAAGCTCGTTCGCTGAAACACGAAGCTAGGCGGTTTGCGGCAATAAATACGCTGGTTAAGCCACAATCGCGGGCCGGCTGTCTGTTTTTTTATCCTCAGTTTAGGTGTTTTCTCGATTCCAACGAGTTGACAAGTTTCTTATTACAACCATTTGCAACGTGGTACAATAAAATATCACCCCCCCGCCACCAAATATAATATTTTCTTAACCCCCCGTCCAATTTGGTGTGGGTCCTGGTTTTACATGGGTCCTCGGGTCCCTGGTCCGGGTCCCGGGTCCTGGTTTTACATATAGCCGATTCTTATGCGTCGCATGTTGTGGAGTCTCAAGCCAAAACGAGAACGCGTATTCCTCCAGAATAATGCACACGCTAGCGCCTATTCTCGGCCTGGGTCTGTTCCCAGTGTCGTGTGCGGAGTTTCTTTGCTGTTAATTCTTTGCGATTTCACTTACGTGTAAGTCGCCGCCATGGCGCCATATACTGTCACACCGATCGTAGCATCTTCGTTTATCGCAACGAAAACACGACATTTCTTGGGTATTCCCACTTATTCCTCAAACAACTTGATAAAATTCGTGTCGGTTAGCGCATTTGACCCATGGGAAGTAACTGCATGGTGTGTGACCTTTGTGCTCAGCCTCTGGCGTTTTTCTACTTCTCTTCGCGCAATGTCTTACTTTCTTTTAAGGCCTCACTTTCCTGCGTTATTTCTGTGAGGGTATCTCCGACACCGCTTTGTTAGTCCCTGGTTTGGTCTTACCTCTGTCCCGAAATTAGCCGAAGTATTTGCCACACGAAGAAAGATGGAGTATATTTAACATGCCTTGATTGCTGTGCCCTGGGCTTGGCGTCAGTGCTTTACCTGATGTGGTAACTGGGAGAATGCTGCTCAATTGCTTCAAACAGCGACAAGAGTCGGAGCCGGCTGTTATGGTCTGCTTTCCCCGCGGTCCAATCGCTTGAGCCACTGCTTGCGCTACCACTTGGCCCACGCAGAATTCTTATGATTGAAATACGCGTTAACCAATGGATACTGGTCGTTACATGGCTTTGCCATGGAGTTTGCCATTCATAAATTTCTTTCTAATATCACTATCTGCAATGTTATATTTGTAAACCTGAACTCGCTCTATTTGCTTGCGTCTGGCAATATCTTATTTTCCTCCGACTCCAACACTGCGTCTGACTGCTAGCCCGTTAACGTGGCAAAACGACGCTCAACTAGTGCCAGTCTTCCATGGCCGCAGACCCAACCTTGCACCACGCGCGGTTACCTAGCTGTTAACCTTGGTTATTGCATAACCCCATATTCGAAATCACTCGTCACGCAATCGGCGTGCGGCTGTAATGTATCAGTCAATTCCAGCTGTGACCCCCCACCCCCGGGCATTCACCATTTTTGCTAATCCTGGGGGTAGGGCTATCGCCAGAAGCACATAACCCGGGGATCGGGATGTGGGAAAGTATATCTAATTCGCACCACTGTGCGGTATATTTGAAATATAAGGTTTCAAACTTCCAAGTAAATCGGACGTTAAATGAGCTAAAATACGACAAAGTTTTCAATAAAATAGCGTTACCTTGAGTTCATGATGTGTTGTCTTCTATTTGTGTGCTTCTTGAGTTGATTTGAAGTGATTTATCTCTGCTTTCGTTTGGGGTTTAGACCTGAATTTGTTGCCCAGGAGTGGGGCCTTGGCACACTGTCTTTCCCTGGGGTGGGGACATGGTCAACTCATTTTCCTCCAAAATGTCTAATGTCCGGGTGTTGGCCCAGGGGGCGGCACAATTGGCATTGACTGATACACAAGCGTATATAATATCAAGATACTTGCTATAGCGACATTATACTGACGAATAACCATGTCTGCGAACACACGAAAGAACACTTCACACTTCACTTCACTTCACTTCACTTCACTTCACTTCACTTCACTTCACTTCGCTTCACTTCGCTTCGCTTCGCTTCGCTTCGCTTCGCTTCGCTTCACTTCACTTCACTTCACTTCGCCTCACTTCGCTTCACTTCGCTTCACGTCGCTTCGCTTCACTTCGCTTCACTTCACAAAAAACTTGATCAGACATCAGGAAAGCGAAGAAAGAACGTATGAATATTAGCATTTTAGCATAACGGGATGACGTAATGATTGCCAATTCGGAACATCGACAAAATAAAAATAATATGAACGGAGCTAGCCTGTAAACACAGTTCTCAGTACACAAAACATGAACGATTGCCTGTATTTAACGCGCGCCTGTGACTAACCAGGATAATTTATAATAGAAACCTCTGCGGAGGAGAGAGTGTATTTAACGTATTTTTCTGTGCAGGTCTGGGTATTAAATATATCTACACAGGATCATGTGTTACTGTCACTTGCATATACCCATATAAGATCGTTTTGTTATAATTTGCACTATTTGACGGAAAGGACGTCATGCACCGCCGTCAAATAATTTACAATTATTATACCCTCGCAATTAATCGTCCAATCAAATGTCTACATTAGCGTCACGTGCCAGCCCAATATTTTACGATGTACGACAACTACATATTTGGCAGCAACCTTTGGACAGGTACACAAGGTATATTTACTTGTCAGTCGCACGATTATTTGTTCGATATAATAAAACACCTAACATTGGATTTATCTTCGCTCGATATGGAAAATATTTAAGTCTCAAATTTTAATATTAGGCTCGACCTTCGGTCTCGCCCAATATTGAATTTTCGACTTAAATATTTGCCACATCGGGCTTAGTTGAATCCAATAAGTTATAATATTTGGCGGAAATGACGCAACAGCTGCCAGACATTAAGAATTAATTAGAGGTGGAGTATGTTATATAGTGTTTTCAGCTTGAAGTTGGTAAAGTTGGGTTTTTTGGGTTTTTTTTGCTGTACAAGGTGTCGTAAGTTAAGCCAGAGAAAATCTCTTAGCCGCAGACGGACTCGAACCCACAACTAATTCCCCGGTATAAATATCGAAAACAACCTCGGTCTACCATCTGAGTTCCAGGCTCCGTTCACATTATACCGGATAGGTTTTCGTGCCGGCTCAAAAAATATCCATATAGTGTAAACAGATTTGATCGGCACGATATTGTGCCGAAGTAAGCCCCGTTCACACTATACCGGATAGCTTTTGTGCCGGCACGAAAACCTGACGATACAACCAATTCCCACGCTCTATTCTATTAATTTACTTCTATTCTATTAATTTACTTCCGGAACGGTTTCGAACTGCGTTCACACTGGAGCTGGAACGGCACAAAAAGCTATCCGATACAAGATGTACCTCTTTCGAGATCAGAGCGGCGCAGCGCCACGCCGGCACAGAAATTGTGCCGGAGCAGGCGTTTTGTGTGTGGACAGAAGGCCTATCCGATATGGTTTTCGTACCGGCACAAAAGCTATCCGGTATAGTGTGAACGGGGCCCCAGTGAGTTCCGGTGGCATTCGGGTGGTTGTGCGTTTGAGTCCCGTCTGGAGCTCAGAGTTTTTCTCTGAGTTTTGATTTACAACAGCTTGTACAGCAAAAACAAACGAAAAAACTTCAACTGGAGTATATGCATTTGAGCAATAAGAAACGAGAGTGAAGTTTGAATATATAATACATGTAAATCAGTAATAGAAACATTACTGTGAATACAGAAACATAAACAAGTATAAATATTTATGCTTACTGTCTTTAAGAAAAAAAAAAATTAAAAATGGCTTATTTAGCACGTCTAAGTATAATATTATTTTTTTATTTCTTTACTGATTGTTTTAGAGAACTCAACATAGTCAATATTTTCCTTAAACGTTGCAAATTTTTCTTAAATGTTGTATATTTTTCTTTATGTTGCTTTTTTATATTAATCAGATATGCAGGCCGGTTACTAACGAATCATCTTTCTTTTAGTATGGGACTCAGAATAATCCTGGCTTATCTTGTGCTAACATTTTGAAAAAACAATGTGAAACATTGGGTAACGGAGTTTATTGGATCAGGCTAAAACCTGAAGGTATCTGAATGAAATTTTTGCCGCCTGCTTGCTGCATGCGGTTTTCGGTGCTTGATACTTTATAATTTTTGTGAATTTTTTAATTCAACCATTGCAGTATACTCAGACGAGTTATGTATTTTCTGCCTGTGAGTTTGTTCGATTGTTTGTGCGGAATCGAGCAGATGCTTACACAAACTTTTCAACCAATAAATTTCTCATTTTATTTTATAGTCGAACCTTTTCCAGTGTTTTGTGACATGCTTGCAGGTGGTAGGTGTAACTTATTTCTATATAATTTTTCGTTACTTCTCAATCAACTCAAACTAATAGGCGAGTTTCAGGGTGTTGCGCGCGCATCATTTTTCAAAAAAACTTGCCAGCTCCCCTCAAAGTAAACATACTATTTAAAATAAACAAAGTATAGATGCAGTTTCTGGATGTTTAACACTGTTATTCTGCTGTTGTTGGCTCGCTAGCAAGTCTGTTCGCCATTGCTTACTTTGTGGAGCCCGCCAAGAGCCCGCCAATTCCTTTCCAAAACGATGCGCGCAACACTGAAACTCGCCTATTGCCAGTAAGAGATAAATACCTCGAACGTCGATAGTCAGTCAATAGCCTCATGGCAACCTTCGATTTATGATATTATTCAGTAACTTTTTAATTACTGATAGTAATTATAGACTGATCAAACAAGTGAGTTATAAGGATTTTAGGTGTATGCAAAATAAACCCTTTGGTAATTTATTCTGGCATAGTAGCTAGAAATAAATTTTCTGGAAACTCCGGGAACATCAAAGCGGTTGACAATGATGCACAAATATTTTGTTTTACGTTCATTAATATTTATTTATTATATGGCACAAGTTACTTCCGTTGAAATCGTGTGTTCTCGTTGGCCGAGACGTATCACGTGCCGGTCGATTATTTTCCGTAATCGACCGGTCGATTACGGATATTGTCAGCCATGTTGTTTGCAACTAAACAACGAAAGAAAACTGCAAGAATTTTGTGAATTCAACAACCTGAGAACTAAATTATGTATGATTGGGACGAGAGCAATCTGGAAGCGAGTTTAGGAGTCCGAAAGCGATGACAACAAAAGCAACAACATTGAAAACGATGAGTTTATGTCACACGCTCGAGGTCACACTAAACTGACTAAAGTACGTATCATGACAAAGTATAAATGTAAGGTTTGTTGTTTCAAAATGCCATATAAAAAACTTTTTATTAACCTCGCTTGCTTGGTCTTTACAGAGAAATATCAGACCTCGGTCTTTGTGAACAAACCTCGCCCTACGGGCTCGGTCTGTACCAAAAAGACCTCGGTCCGATATTTCTCTGTAAAGACCTCGCGTTCGGTTAATAAGAAGTTAATAGCAACGTTGCTATTGGCTGATTGCTTCATTATACCAAGAATACAATGTGTTCAGCAATCCTGAAGGTGCACAAACGTGAACAAAACACAGAAAAAGACTTTGACTGTGTTTCCAGATAATTTACTGCCACTTGCAAGCCACCGTTAGGCTTGTGATTTTTTCATGTTTGTTTACGTTTGAATCGAAAGTTGCAAGTTTCACCAGAAAACGTTGAACGTTTAAAAACAAATCGATCAACTTGCGGCGTTATTTCAAAGACTAAAGGCCTGGTCAAACGAGGATGAGAGTTGGCAAGCGAGCGTTTGTCTGAGAGTTTTCTCAACTCTCATGCCCCGGTCAGAGGGGGATGAGAGTTGATGAGAGTTGACCATGAGAGTTGACGAGAGTTGTAGGATTTACCGCGCGTAGCAGGGAGACTAGGAACGAATTTCGTGGTAAACAAAGTTCGTATTTTTACAATCTCGTACTGGACAAATAAATAGACAGATATATTTTGCATTCTTGCCTTTTCTTGTCACGAAAAGTCACGAATACAGTCTTTTCTGGCCGCTAAACTCTCATCAACTCTCATATGCCAACACTCATGACCGGTCAAACGAGCAAAAACTCTCATCAACTCTCATTAAAATTTGAACCAGCTCAAAGTTGATGAGAGTTGATAAGAGTGCATGAGAGTCCATATGAGAGTTTGTGGTCAAACGCGACCGAGAGTTGCAAGTTGCAACTCTCATCGACTCTCATCAACTCTCATCCTCGTTTGACCAGGCCTTAAAGAAACCTGTCAAAAAGCGCCGCAAGTTGGTTGATTGATTTGTTTTTAAACGTTCAACGTTTTCTGGTGCCACTTGCAACATTCAAACGTAAACAAACATGAAAAAATCGCAAGCCTAATGGTGGCTTGCAAATGGCAGTATTTCCAGCGACTATGATTCTATATACAGTGGCATAGTACCGAGGACATTTTGATTGGGGGGGGGGGGGGGGGTGTTCAAAATTTACCGACGAAACCCAGGCGGATTTATATAGTTTAAGGTTTTAAATCCTAAATTTACCGACCGATTTAATTTTAACTCCCCGAGGTCACACCGGGCCCCCTATATCAATTACCGATCATTTCAACGCCCTCCAGACCTCCTGAGCGTGTTGGTAATCACTGTCTGATATCTCCTCATCATTCATATTGTGTGTTATATAAATCAAATAAAGAATGTTTCAATTTGTGCAACGCCGAGTTGAATATATCATTTTGTGGAAGTTTGGAAGGACTCGAAATAGTAGTAAGAACATCAGTGACCCACTCGACTGCATCTCGTGGACCACTTTTTTTGTTATTACCACGTTGTGACGTCATCTGTGCATCTATAACTGAACAGACAAAGGCAGAAAATGGAATCTAGAAACGCGAGAATGAGAAATTACAGTGAAAACACGAGCCCACAGGGCGAGTTCTTCCAAACTTCCACAAGTGTTTCTACATGATTCTATAGGAACACGGAAAAAATGTTTTCTATCTCCTTTATAAAATAACCCGTCAAAATAGATTAAACGTTAAAATTAATCCAAATAAAAAGCGTAAATTCTCATTACCCTCCATGGATGGTGTATTGGATGGCGTTTTATGGCGTAGTGGATGGCGTAATCGAGCTA
Source organism: Corallium rubrum (assembly GCA_964035015.1). NCBI lineage: Eukaryota > Metazoa > Cnidaria > Anthozoa > Scleralcyonacea > Coralliidae > Corallium > Corallium rubrum. The sequence continues at coordinate 35,237,790 of OZ035998.1, forward strand.
TCCATGTTTTTCATAGAGTTATAGAAACGCGGCTTTTAACCAATCATCACTTGCGTTTTCAAAATGTTATTTTATAAGACCATAGAAACATTCTTACCATATTGCACTCATAAACATTATTTGTATATTTTAATACCTCCGGAGAAATCCGCTCGCATAGAGTTGCTAAAAACAGATAAAAAGGCTATATAACTTAGACTTTTTTCATTAAGAGGAGGTATTTTCTATTTCGCGTAGGCCTGCGCTCAAAACTGATTTCTATTGATCATATCGACATTTAAATATAATTATATAATTTTTTTATCGTTTGATATGTTTGCCTATCCCAAAATGCATGTGCATAGAAATTCTGTTGACTGTGTAACGTTTGGCCGATGTTCAGGCAGGTCGTTAACCTGAGTGTGTCGATTGCCGCTCAAGCCGAGGTAGAAACACCCAACGGCTGCTTTATATTTTTACTGGACGACAACGCAACAGCAACTGCCGTACGTATCACAACAGTGCTCACGCTATTTATACAATCACACATGTCGACTATACAATCACGACTACAGTATATACATGTAACTACAAACGAAGTACACGTCCCCATAGCGCTGGACGCTACAACCAGGGCGTCTATAAGATAGGGCGGGGAAACGAGCCGTGTGCCCTGAAGTATGTGTGATGCGCGGGACCCCCCGAATATTCGATTGAAGGAGATTATTTACCTGCCCCAGTCCTCGCGTGCTTTAGCAATGTCTGCCAAATATATTTTTTCCCTTTGGGACGTGTTTGTTCGCATGCAGCAAAAAAGGCTCAAAAAATTAAGTAACAATATTTATACCAAAGATAGATCTATTAATGGAGTAACCGTCCTTGGATTTGCTAAGTTCTGGTGCCAGGGCAAGTTATTAAATATTTTACAAAACGAGTGCGAGTTGGAACTGCGGAAGCCGCCATGATGAACGAAACGAAAGTTTGCTGGAAGAGAATTCACATTTCCTCTTTATATTTTGGTTTCTGGTGAAGGATAATCATACGGTAAGAAGAACATGTATTCTTTTGTCGATTAAAAATATAAAAGTGACCACAAGACGCTTAACTACCTTTCAAATACGTACATTTTCAGAACATTCGAGCCAGGAAAATTTCTCAACTGTAACCAAATTTTTAGGCTGCAATCAACACGCTATTGCTAAAAAAGCTCAAAAAATTACGCGATGAAATTTGAGAGGAATAAAGTTTAATGCCTTCCAGACATGTATTTGAAAAAGCTAAGTTCTGGCTCGTTTTTGAGTTAGGAAATAATTAAAATGTTCTATGCGTGGAGCAAAATTTGACAAGGAAACCATAAATGGCTTCGGCTTCAACATTGGAAATTTTAGTCGTTTTATACTTAAGAATGCCTTCCACCATGTTATATGAACAGTACAACGTATGAATAACAAAACAAAAAACTTACACCAACAATCGAGTCAATAGTTGCAGCATTATAAGAGATTTAATCAACGTCCTTGAATTTCACATGGATTTTTTGTTTTGATCAAAATTTGCAGTTGGCCGCGCTCGCCCCATGCCTAAAGTGCATCACACATGTTTCAGTACGTGAGATTGGCGTTTCACCGCCCTATCTTATAGACGCCCTGCTACAACTGTATGAGGTACACAACAGTGCTAAAATAAAGAAATTTTGAGCAGTACGGCCAAAAAGAAAATATGCCGTTTGCATTGATAAGATTGATTACTGTAAATATGACGGATTCAACATTTTTGTAGCATACTACCTTTATAATTATATGGGGACTTTTTTTGTTTTTATATGTTTCTCAACTCCCAAATGCTCATAAAAAGTTTGTTAATTCTATAAACTACAAAATAATGCTTAAATAAGAGAGTGGTAAGACAAAACGTTCAAAGGTTTTGAGTTTTTTTCATTGAAAGTGCCTAGGAAACGAAACTTCACTTCAGTTTTTTTAGATTGTATATCTGGAACAACGCTTAAGATAATTATAAGTAATAACATGACTTGAGGGAAATTAGCGATTAAATTGCCCGCCGCCGAGGGAAGATTTGTGAAAGTCCGAGGGCGAAGCCCGAGGACTTTTACAAATCTTCCCTCGGCGGCGGGCAATTTAATCGCTAATTTCCCGACAAGTCATGTTATCAGCTTGTAATATTATGATCGTCGAGGAAAACTCAGAGAAGTATGCTGAGATACGTTTAGGTGTTTGTTTTTGTATGGTTCAGTGAAGTTGTTTACGAGTTTTACTATTGATTGAAGTAATTATACCTTTGGACATGCTTTGTGTTTGTAGAATAGATGTCTGTTAATAAAAATGTTGTGAGTGTTCTAGGACCGCCTGTTTGCATATAGATATGCAAGCGGGAAATTTAGTAAAAGACAAAGGATTTCTTTGTCTACTAATTTTCCCCTGCATGCTTGATGAGGGAAAATTAGTAGACAAAGAAATCTTTTGTTTTCTACTAAATTTCCCGGGGAAATTTAGAAGACAAAGGCGTATGCATGGGTAATGAGGAAAATACGGGATTTACATTCCCTTTGAAAACAATGAAAACCGAGGTGATCATGATATTATGAAAAATGGCTTTTACAGGCCTTTCAAATATTATCCCATTCATATTTTTGGATTGGTTTAAAGTGCAAATGAAGCGAAAATTAAGTCAGTCTTATTTGAAAGAACACTTAAAATGATAGAGTAACATATTTTTCAGTTTTTCGTTTCCTTGCTTCGTTCTTGATATATTTCAGTTTGTTTGATATGCAAATGAAACATTTTGACGTCATGACGTGCATAATGAGTTATCTAAAAAGGTTATATATCTTAGATATTGTCAAATATAATTACCTGAAAATCTACATGTTTAGTGTTCTGGACGAAACACACTCACATGCTTCCTTTGAATTAATTTGGTTTGATAATAGCAAAGCTGTATAACTTTTTTCGATAACTCATTATGCACGTCATGACTTCAAAATGTTTAATTTGCATGTCAAACAAACTGAAATATCTCAAGAACGAAGCAAGGAAACGAAAAACTGCAAAAGATGTTACTCTATCATTTTAAGTGTTCTTTCAAATAAGACCGACTTAATTTTCGTTTCATTTGCACTTTAACTAAACTGAATGAAACGTTGGAAATTTTTCTTGGAGTATGGTCTGATTACATCTGCAATGTGTGATTTCATGTAGTAGTAAAACAATCCGAAGATATGACTGATTTTCCGTTTTTCCCCACAAACAACGTGTTACGTCATTGCTCAAATTGCATAGCCAATAACTCAAGAATGTGATAAGATTTCAAAGGCATGTAAAAGCAATTTTTCATCATCTAGGTGTTCTTTCAAATGCAATCTTAAAAAACTGAAGTGAAATTTCGTTTCATAGGCACTCTAAATAAATTATAGCAATATTGCTTTTTCAACTTGCTAGTTTATTTTTCTTTATAATAGGTTGGACATTAGTCTTCAAAGCAGTCGCTGGTGTTCCGGGAGTTTTGTCAGATTCTTGGAAATTGCCATATGAGATGTACGAGTACTCGTTGCAAGCTCTGAATAAAGAAAGTCACTTCAGACATCATTATAAAAACAGAATTGTTCGCCATTGGATTTCAGCCAGACCTAATCAGGTAAAGCGACCAAACTGTATGGGAGGGCAGTGCATGGCAGGTCATGGTGTGGCAGGGTATCGCAGGGTAGGGCATGGCAGGGTAGGGCAGGGCAGGGCAGGGCAGGGCAGGGCAGGGCAGGGCAGGGCAGGGCAGGGCAGTGAAGTGCAGTGCAGTGCAAAGCAAAGAGAGCCTTTGCATGCCTAAAGACTAAAGTTAATACGGACCGTTTTAAAAATAGGTTTATTAATAGAATAGTTCAGTTTTAAATATAATTTAGCAGTCTAGATACAATTTGTAGTTTGTCTAATAGAATATAACTTTTAGATGTCACTTAGTAGTTTATAAATACTCTATATATCTAACTCAGATAATTGTTCTTTTTGATTATGTAAATTATTAATACTATTATAAATAACTATAGCAATAAAGACGGTATTACGGTATCAGTTATGCAGGGCATCGTAGGGCAGTGCAGGGAAGTGTGTGTGGCAGTGCAGTAGGGCATGGCAGTAGGGCAAGGCAGTAGGGCAAGGCAGTAGGGCAAGGCAGTAGAGCAAGGCAGTAGGGCAAGGCAGTAGGGCAAGGCAGTAGGGCAAGGCAGTAGGGCAAGGCAGTATGGCAAGGCAGTAGGGCAAGGCAGTAGGGCAAGGCAGGGCAGTAGGGCAGTAGGGCAGTGCAGTGCAGTGCAGTGCAGTGCAGTGCAGTGCAGTGCAGTGCAGTGCAGTGCAGTGCAGACAGTGAAGGGCAGGGCAGCGCAGTACAGGGCAGTAGGGCAGGGTAGGGCAGGACAGTGGAGGGCAGGGCCGGGCAAGACAGTGGAGGGCAGGAGAGTGGAGGGCAGGGCAGGGCAGGGCAGGGCAGGGCAGGGCAGGGCAGGGCAGGGCAGGGCAGGGCAGGGCAGGGCAGGGCAGGGCAGGACAGTGGAGGGCAGGGCAGGGCAAGACAGGGTAGGACAGGACAGTGGATGACAGGGCAGGGTAGTTTACGACAGTGGAGGGCAGGGCAGGGTAGGGCAGGGTAGGGCAGGACAGTGGAGGGCAGGGCAGGGCAAGACAGGGTAGGGCAGGACAGTGGAGGGCAGGGTAGGGCAAGTCAGTGGAGGGCATGGCAGGGTAGGGTAGGAGAGTGGAGAGCAGGGCAGGGTAGGGCAGGGTAGGGCAGGACAGTGGAGGGCAGGGTAGGGCAGGACAATGGAGGGCAGGGCAGGGCAAGACAGGGTAGGCATACTCAGCAAAGTGAACAAACTTAGCATTTCACTATTATTTGTAATTTCCCTCTTTATATATATTGTCTTTTATATATATTGTACTCTTTTCTGTACTGCATAATAACAGGTTAGAGTCGTTCTTTACAATCAAACAACAGAAGAAGTAGTTCTCAGGTTTAATGCCCGCAATACCAACAACCTCAACTGGTTTTCTCAGAACAATCTCCTGGAAGCACCATGGGCGGATATTAAAACCAAGACAAAGAATTTCTTTAGCGTGGATGCTGCGTGTTACTCAGGTTACTGCCGAGCTTTTTATATCAATCATGTTTACAACGGTTGTCCAAATGACATCGGGTGGATGTCTCTTGGTAGCGCCAACGCTTGCACATGGGAGAAAAGGTTGCCAATGCCTTCGTTTCTATACAGCAAAGTGGATAAAGCTGTGAACTGGAACGAGTATAGTAAGTCTTATTATTATAATTCACATTATTATTAGTATTATTCTAATTATTATTTATTATTAGTTAATGATCACTTAGGTTTTCTTTCATGTACTGCGGTTGTTTGTTTATAATAATTACTCCCAACCACGCATAAATCATGCAATTAACTTGATTTATGCGTGGTTGGCAAAATAAGCGTTACTCAATGGTCACGAAGGATTTATCACCGCGACTGGAGTGTTTTTTAGACAAACTCTGTGATAACGAACTCAGTATCTCAGTTTTCTTAGGCAACCTTGGTGATCTTGAACTACGTAAGTTATCTCGGGTTTGGTAACTAACCTATACTTATTACTATAATTGTTGTTATTCTAATTATTATTGTTGTTGTTCTTACTATTGTTACTGTTACTATTGTTATTGTTATTCTAATTATTATTTATTGTTATTATTATGTTAATTTGTGAAAGTTGCTCGTCTAGGCAGTGGTAGTGACTGACTGACTGACGTTTTTGACGGCCTCATCGTTGGTCCCCCTCAGAGTCAAGTGAGATATTTGTTAGATCGGTTCGCCTATACTTTGTGTTTTGTTCATTAGGTCATGGTTGCGTATTACCTGTGTGATGAGTGTTGTCGTCAGTCTGTTGTCGGTATTGTTTGTCATTTAAAAAAAATGGTGTGCGTGTGGGCAGTGTAGAAATATAAGTCCCCATATAAGTGACAAATAAAGAAAGTAAGTTAAAGTTTATAACTTTATTATATGGCTGGGTTTGATTTCTGGTCCGTATGCAAAACGACGCATGCTGATTGGTCCCGAGCGGTCGGGATTTTACGATATTAACCGACCGGTTAATACACTTTTTTCTCGGACCGGTACCCTGGGTGCCAGAGGTTTTTCGTGTGATTGTCACGTGATATTGTCGACCAATGAAATTGCGCTATTTTCTTATCGTTGATCGGCTGAAAATTTTGCATTGGACTTAGAATACTGAATATTACGCTGTTGTCATTCATTTTTTTCTTTAAAAAAGCAGTGCATGGCGAGAAATAATGGTCACGCATGCGCGTAATGCATGCCCACTTACAAAAATTTTGACTAGAAAAGTTCTGCAAGATTAATAGGACTTACTTAGGGGATGAGTGAAACAATCGTCGTAGCAGTGTCAATTTTTAAATTATTTCAAATGTTTCAATCTGAATCGTATAGTGCAACACATCTGCGATATAAATATCATGAGCGATATGCCACAGGTATTAAATCCGTTGCGGTTTTTGATATACTATTTTGAGCACAAGTCTAACATAAGTCAATATGGCGAATACGCAAATTGTACCAACCTTGCTGCTCACGTTATCGAAAATCAAACAGAGGTATACTATTTCCGTACAAGTTTCGATCTGATTCGGCTACTATAAAGATCCGTCTTTTCGATGATATTCTTTATTTCTAGCCTGTATTTGTCGTTGTTGCGGTTTTCAATCTCAAAGCTTCAGTATTTTCTGATCATCGAATGAAGATTTCATCCAACATTGCATAAATTAGTTGTTCTCTTTTCTTCTGAACCGCGGAGCTGTGACGACCGCACGACATAGGTACTATAGTTTAATAGGGCTTTAGCTCCGCCTCTCTATGTCCACCATTTCTCGCCATGATATCGTTTCATATATTGTTGGACTATCCATATCTGCAGGATTTTGCAAGGTAAATGTATTTTTCTACTTTGTTTTGATCGTTTATGTGAGTCTTGTCGCGCGAAGCGAAGACCCCACTTCCGGTTTGTCAACAATCTTCAAAGCAAAAAATCTCGAATCCCATGGTTCGAATTCTCTAATTTTTGCGGAATAAATTGAAGAAATGTCTAATCTTGGATTCTATCCGAACGCCCCCCCCCCCTCGCCCCCGCAACCGTTTTCGAGATATTCGCCGTTGAACCGACCATGCTATTTCGGCTTTTGCTAAGATGGCGCCTATTAATTTAAGAGAGCCTCGCGCCACTAAAGCTTGTTTTTTTCTCACGAATTTTGGAAGTTTCGTGATATTTCGAGCTTTATTCTTTAGAGTAAGTGTAGAATGAGTGGTGGACAATTATTAAAGAGTAAAATTTGGTATTTGTCTGTTTTTATGGTCCAAAACGCTGACGTCGCTGTATAAGAACACCATCATTCTGGAAAAATTATATACATACCAGGCCCACATATATTCTGTAAATATTATTACAGAATGTACTTAACTTTCTTAAAGATCTGCTATGTAGGCCTGATATGTATAGATGTTTATGACAGCAGTATGATTATTAAGGATGTGTGGATTATTTGTAGTTTATTATTGGTCATTGTTATTGTGAGTAATATATTGTAGTTGTAGTATTTTTTGCTAATTTGTTATAATTTGTTGTTGTTCGTATTGTTTTTCAGTATACAAATATTTATTATCCCTTTCGCCCCAGGAAGCAAGCTGATGGGGTGGGGAAGTAAATGTGGATGGGGTGGTGTCTGGCATGTGCCCTGTGTCCACCCCTTGGTTTGTAGGCTGTTCAGTCAACTCTTAAGACATGGAACAGTTAATAATGACTCCATTGTATTTTTTACAGGAAGTGAAGAGATACAGTACAGATGTCAGTGTTGGAAGAACTCTCTTTGATACCAATCTGAGCAGGATTTTTACAATGATAAATTCATGGATTTTCTTTTACTAAAAAACATCATTCAAATAATATAAGACAATGCATAATAATTGTTGACATAACTATTAAAATTTTAACACATATTATTATTGCATATTATTATACAATCCAAATGCTGGGTCTCAAAGCCTAATTAAATACCTGGATATTATTCATCCCTTTGCCTTAATTGAGTGCTACTGGCTATCTGTGCATGTACATACTGATAAACAGTGACTATGTCTAAGACAGATGTCTGGATATTATTCATCCCTTTGCCTTTGAGTGCTACTGGCTACTGCATGTTACCTACTGATAAACAGTGAACTATGTCTAAGACATCCAAATAGTGTAATAAAAGTAGCGTGCTGCGTAGGCGGTGTAGAAACAACAATCGAAATATAGTAAGGTTAGTTATTATATGGCAGCAACGCTGAGAGGTCCGAATACGGAAATCCTGTAATTTGATTGGTTCATAAGCGGTCGGATATTTCCCGTATCCGCCCGCTCAGAGCAAGGGAGCACGTTAGAATGTGATAGTTCTTGTATAAAATAAAATAAACTTTACTTACCCAAGTCGTTGACGTTTTGTGCGAGTCGCCGAGTTCGATAAAACCGCTGACGATATGAGCCCCCGACGAGCGAGCCGAATACTCTCCGAAGATACGCGAGGGCGGAGCGGGAAGGGAAAAGAGAACGGGAGTGCAACTACGAGATTTCTTTCGACAATGCTCGTAGCACGTTGCTATGCACATAGAGTGTTTCTATGCACAAAGAGTGTTGCTATTCACAACAATTATATACGAATACCGAGACAACAGATCTTCGTGATATTCACAGCAGGACGTAAGTTGTTTTCGTTGAATCGAATGATTTATCAATTTGGACTCTGATGAGAAAACCGTTGGCTTTCATGAATAAGTTATAAGTCACTTTGAATTTTTATTGTCAGAATCGCGCCATCGCGGGTTTGTTTGTCGACGCTCCAGGATATGTATGATCTCAATACCGAAGAAGCCCACAACATATACAAAAGGAGTTAGATTGCAAGGTCAACCAACTGAATCGTTCAACTTTTGGGAAGTCATTTGTTTCCTTCGTGTGTTCGTGCGAGAAGAAGAGGAGACGAGTTTGTGGAACGATCGACCAGTACGAGTACTGATCCTTTTGTGTTAAAACTATTCATTATTTTTAATAAAATTCTTACCAGAACTTTAGTAGGGTGGTTAGTAGTTACTTAACAAGTCGTAGAATATGATAATTTTAGTGTATTTGGCTCGATCTTGTATCTACTGCTACGAGAAAGGTTGCTACGAGCATACGGAGAAAAGCTATTTCTAATCGGACCATTTTATTGGCTGAAAGCCATCACGTGCCCGGTAGTTGCACTCCCCTTCTCTTTTCCCTTCCCGCTCCGCCCTCGTGTATCTTCGGAGAGTATTCGGCTCGCTCGTCGGGGGCTCATATCGTCAGCGGTTTTATCGAACTCGGCGACTCGCACAAAACGTCAACAACTTGGGTAAGTAAAGTTTATTTTATTTTATACAAGAACTATCACATTCTAACGTGCTCCCTTGTCCTATGAAATATTGACAGACGCTTGTATAATTATGTCAACTTTTGGACGATGACGTAAGCGTTCGATATTCAATAAAACAGCTCGTTAGATATATGTTTTTATTTTGACCAATCAGAATTTACATCTAAATTTCTGACTAAAAATGTCATCTTAGCATTTTGATTGGTTCGGCGGGATCCAACCTCGTCCCCACGGCATTTTGCCTCCACGTTGCGAGGTCGGCGAAAATGGCCCTGGCATCGGCTGGTCGATTCTATAATCGGATTGGCCGGTTTAAAAACTTGATTAATTCAGATACAGTGTAATTTATTCATCAAAATATGAATTGCAATAAATCCACTCTGCGAAGTTCATCCAAAGAATTGTAACGATAGCTTCGGTTAAAGTCAAGAACAACATTAGATATATGTTTCTTCCCGACATTTAAATGTATCCTGGATAATCGTGGGGAGTATCATGATGTGAATAATGCTAGCCAGTTGCATTTATGATAAAGGTTCACATGAGTGATTCGGCAGAGTGTTAAATATTTCTTATTTATTATTCATGTATACGTATTATACAAAAACGAAACACAAAGACCGCATAAATTTTCTTGCCAAAACACCCCAAAATTCTGGGTGTCACGTGACCAGCCGATGCCAGGGCCATTTTCGCCGACTCCCAACGTGGAGGCAAAATGCCCTGGGGACGAGGTTGGGCGGGATCAGAGGAATCGCGCTCTGGTCCAGAGGTTCTTCCTGCTCGCCCTTTTACTCCCTCAAATATATCCCCTATTATTATCTATTATTTGTCACTTAGGGGCCGAATACAAGGGGAAATTTCAGCCCGGGCTGAGATTTCAGCCCGGTTACTGGGGGATGGAAAAGAGGGAGTGAATGTTTTGAATAAGAAACACGAAGTGTGGAATACAGAAAGTGCCTTGTGTAAAGCGATAAAGAAGTAATAAATATGGTTTATTTGAAATACACATCTAAATATGTTTGTTTATGCTGCATGCATGTTTGTGACAACTTGGCTGATTTCCACACTTCGTGTTTCTTATTCAAATCATTCTCCTCTTTTCCATACCTCAGTGGCCGGGCTGAAATCTCAACCCAGGCAGAAATTTCCCCATGTATTCGCCCCTTATATTTCTACAATGCCTACAGGCAGTAGAATTTTTTTTAAAACAGACCACCAATTAACAATATCGACAACAATAGACTAACACCAATTCCCACACCAGTAACCGATCTAGGCACATAAATATAACTGGACTGAGGATGACCGTCGCCGAGGTCGTCGAAATGTCAGCAGCACTACCTCCACCATAAACAGTCTTTCTCAAGCCTACACTAACCTAGACAAGTAACTTTCACAAGCATGTACTAAATAAATGTTATGATTCATCATCATCATCATTAGCCTGCTATTGCAGACCCTATTTTTCTCCCGCTTTGCGAGGAAAAAGTAGGCTACATTATCATCATCATCATCATCATCATCATCATCATCGTCATCATCATCATCATCATCATGCATCATCATCATCATCATCATCATCATCATCATCATCATCATCGTTATCATTATCGTTATCATTATCATTTTATTATTATTACTATTACTATTATGTTACGCTCCGTCGGCATAGGACGTAAACTAAAATAGTGTAGACCAAGCTTTTTAGCATCTTATATATGTTATTTATTTAAAATAAGCAACAATTATAATTAAGCGATTATTATTTTATCTATGACATTTTAAACTTATCTGACCGAGTGAGCAGCAACGCAAAAAGGTTACTATCTCCAAAATATTTGTTAGTCCAAAGTATCATATTTCTTGAGTACAGTTCATGTCTAGAATATCCATGTTGTCGACTTCACATTAAAGCGAGTTGTCCAGTAATAGTATCTCAGCGCATTGGCAGCGTCGTCAAAGTATAGCCATGGTTTATCCTTCGTCTTGTCTCATTCTTTATTAGTTGTTAGTTCTCCCTCTCTTACTGAAGCGTGAAGCTACTTTATATAATGCATGGTAGAGGAAGTCATTGCAAAACCGTGACTAATTGCCTCTACGTAACTTAGGATGATTCTGCAATCTTGAAGTTTCTCATCAAACCACAAACCACCACAGCTATGCAAGCTCATGGCCGTTTGCGTCTTGTGGTTTCTAAATCTACATCATTTGCGTCAACTTGCTAGATCATGCTTAAACTACAAACAATTTCCTATAAATTAGACTAAAAGAATATATGTGTAATAATATTGCTATAAACATACATGATAATCATATATCATGTAACAATTACTATTACCATTACCACTACCACTACCACTACCACTACCACTACCACTACCACTACCACTACCACTACCACTACCACTACCACTACCACTACCACTACCACTACCACTACCACTACCACTACCACTACCACTACTACTACCACTACCATTACCATTACCATTATCATTACCATTACTATTATTATTATTATACTATATTATAATCATTATTTATGATTATAGTTATTATTATTGTTATTATTATTGTTATGTACTGACGGAATCAGCATGCGACTATACGTCAAAAATAAAATTAAAATAATGCCCAAAAATAGTGCAGCAGTCCAATTAATGCAGTAATTTTGTCATGCATATTATAAATATTGTAATTATAATTTTAGGTAAAGTTGGTATCGCCGACGTATTTGCCGTTTACGTGCGCTAGGCATTGTAAGGTATGTAAACTTTGATGTCCTCCGCCTATATAATATGCCAATTTTTAGTTCTGTATTATGCAAATAACTTCGATTTATAAAATATTATAAAATATTTTATAAAATATTACTTGGAAGATTTATAAAATATTACTTGGTGAAATACCCGAGGGGAATATGTAAGAGTTGATTACCTCCAACCTCGGCTTTTATCTTTTATCTAAGTAAGGCTGCATGTTTACTTACTTAATAGTTGAGGAAGTTTTCTTAAAAAAACCCCCATATCAATTACTATTTTTCGCCTATTATTAGTGAAAATACAGTATGCTTACTCTAATTATTTTCTTTATATTAGGAATGCAAGACTAGCTCTTCATCAACTCTTCATATATAATCGTAATTAAGTAATCGGCCAAGTTATTATGTTTTAACACGTCGTTATATTACCAGTCTCATTTGTTATATTGTTTGTGTTGTTAAATTCGAGATTTGCGTGATTTGTTTACTGTTTAATATGACTTGTGGTTAATTTCCTGTTGGTGTGACTTGTTAAAAAAGCTCTTTGGTTGAGTTGTCCAACAAATCCAGCTGCTTATTTTAGCATTGTTATTCATTTAATAATTAAGTGTAGTTTATAAACGTCATATATACTATAATAATATAGTCCATGATAAATAGCCCAATTGTTTGTGATGTGTTTGTACTTTGTATTAGCTTAATATAACGTACTATTTCTCAGTTCTAACTATACTTGTGATTTTGAAGAGCAATAAAATTTAGCAAACAAACTTTAGTTGTGAAAATCGTTAATAAATAAAAAATTGGAGTGTCAAGTCAGTTTCGAATATATATATATAAGTATATTTCACTGTATTTCCTGCAAATATGCCCTGGATGGGTGGTGAAAAAACCCAAACGACATTGTGACCCATTTTTAAATGTCCCTAATACCTAATAATAAAAAATATAACACTAATGTTGTTAGTCAGAATAGTAGAAATTACGACCACAGCAAAAATTGTTCGGGAAGGGAGCGAGAATTAATGGTCATCACTTAAGAGGCTTCTGATTGGTTTAGATGACCTAACTAGCCCTTACTAACTAGCCCGACAACAGCGTTGAAGACCAACTATTCTACATCGTAGATCTCCAGTTGAACGGCCTTCCAGTTTCTGCCCTGGCTGTTGCTCGTGAAACAGCCCGCGACAAGGCACTCGCCAAAGTGCTCTCACTTAATCAGAATGGTTGGTTTCAAGGCCCTTGTGAGGACCTCACTCTTCGACCCTATGCAACCAGACGACACGAACTGTCTACAGAACAAGGGTGCATCATGTGGGGTTCTCGTGTTATCATTCCACCTTCACTGAGGCAGCGCATGCTTTCAGAACTCCATGATTCCCATCCAGGTGTGGTCAGGATGAAAGCGGTTGCTCGTAGTCACTTTTGGTGGCCAAAGCTCGACTCCGATATCGAAGACACTGTTCGTAACTGTCACCAATGTATCAAGACGCGTAATGTACCCCCCGCGGCTCCACTACATCCTTGGAACTTCCCAAGTCGACCATGGCAACGTTTACATGCCGATTTTGCAACGGTTGATGGCAAGCATTACCTCGTTGTTGTCGACGCCTACTCCAAGTGGCCTGAGGTTATTGGCCCCATGACAACCACCACAGCTGTGGCTACCGCCAATGCACTACGCACAGTATTCTCAAGGTATGGCGTACCAGAAACAATAGTCAGTGATAATGGGCCACCCTTCCAGTCAGCAGAGTATGAGAAGTTTCTAAAACTGAATGGCATTCAGCGTGTTCTTGTTGCACCATACCACCCTTTATCCAACGGTCAGCCTGAAAGATTTGTACAAACGTTCAAACACGTCATGATGGTTTCGGCTTCGAAGAATTCAGCTCAACTGCAGTGGAAAATACAGAATTTCCTGCTGACTTATCGCAGCACCCCACATGCTACGACACATGCATCGCCTGCCAAGCTCTTTCTCCAACGAGAAGTTCGCACCAGACTGTCGTTGGTGAAGCCTGACTTGGCTCTAACAGTCGCCAATGAACAGTCCAAGATGAAGGCCTACTTTGATCAACAGACCAAATTCCGAGAGTTTGCCCCAGGTGACGCAGTCCTTGCTAAAGATTTTACATCCTCTGAAAAGTGGCAGCCAGCACAGGTGTTGCAACGAAAAGCTCCCCAATCGTATATTGTTCAACTGTCAGATGGGAGAGTGTGGAACCGTCACATAGATCACCTGCTTCAGAAAGCTCCTAAGTCTGACCAGGACATCAGCTTACAATCGAGTCTCGCTGGAAATATTCCACCAATTCCTCAGGAGTCTGCTCAACAACCAGAAGTCACCATCTCTCCAAGTTCAGCTGTCCCTATCACAAATTCCGGCAGTAAGGATTGTTCCAGTTCAAATACTGTTCCTTCAACCAGTGCATGCGCACAAGAACAGCCAATGGGAACATCTACTGCATTGCCATTAACCACAAGATCTGGTCGAGTCATTGAACGACCCAAAAGACTAATTCAGGACTAATATAATAGCATTCCCTTAAGACTTGTAAGGGAGGTGTTGTAGTGTCAGTAATTTATTCATGTTATAGTTGTAATACCGCTGTACAGCAGTGTTGGAGATTCAATATAGTTGTTGTTCGCCCAACCATGTTCCATGTAGTATGTATGTTTGTATATCTCGAGAATCTGACAGTTGTGTCAAATTTACTGTGGACTAGGATGTCCTTTATATTTTGGTTACGTTGATATACCGTTATTGGCACGTCAGGCCATAAGATTTTCAACGTTGAGTCATTTTCAATGAGATGCCAGTGTCGTTTAAGAATCTGTCCAATGTGAGTTGTGTTGTTGTACGGGACGACGAATGTCTGTGACGAAGTTTTGTCGTTGTTTTCTTTCCTGGTCAGAGAAGTTCTTGCTGTGTGTATTGTGTAGCATAGGTTATTGCTTCGTTGATAATGTCATTCTTGTATCCCCTGCTGCTCAGAATGATTTGTAGTTTTTCCAACTGGTTGTGGAGTTTTATATAGATCTTTGTAGATCACTCTCGTTAACACGAAGTTGGATGAAATGAAGTGTTGTGTAAGAGAAATGTTTTGTCGGTTGGTTTGATGTATAATTCAGATTCTAGTTGTAGTCTGTCATTAAATGAATCTGATCCACTCAAGTGGAGTCAGCCCACCAGGTGCATTTAATAGCATTTTATCTTCTAAGGCTGCCATGAATAAGTTAGCGTACTCGCCCTGGCGAGAAGTCGGCACTGGCAGCCGGAACCTCAGCAAAGCGAGATAAATATTCTCCCCATATAATCACTTTTCCCCGGGTAACTTAGCCACCCTCCGGGGAACGGAAACGGGGGAAGTCTGCACGCAGGCTATGGGAAACTCGGCAAAGTGGGATGAATTTTCTATATTCGTTGTTTATGTCACTTTTGTTGATGCTAAATGCTAATCATCTCAAATATTACAACTCGCCAGGTAACTCGCTTCCATATAAACAGAACGTAAAGTTTATCCCGGCAAACCGGGTAACTCGACTCCATATAAATCTTACTAGAAATACATGAATGCAACAACCCCTCGCCTGCTTTATATGCATTTTTTAACCCCCCTCCCCCCCCCTCTAATTTCTGTTTTTGTTGTATTAATGACACACAGATCATCTTTAAATTTTATGTATTTTTGAGACACACACACCCTGATTAAAATATTAAAGCCCTCCTGATATGCATTTATAGGGTGACTAACTGTTTACTTTCAGATTTCTGATTTGAAAATTGAACATTTGAAAGCAAAACTTAGGTTTCATTAATTGAACTATAGCTGTAAAAAGCTTCTAGGACAGCGTCGGCCACGGTTGAAATCGAAATATTACCAGGGTTAAGTCACGTTGGCCTGAAAAACAGAGAAAAATCTTCTCGACGTTTCGAGCAAAGGCCATTCGTCAGGAGAAGGGCCTTTGCTCGAAACGTCGAGAAGATTTTTCTCTGTTTTTCAGGCCAACGTGACTTAACCCTGGTAATATATAGCTGTAAAACATATATTCATTGTTTATAGGTTTCCAAGGGAATTATTTTTAGCAAGTCTTTAAATGGCTTCCCTCTGCTGTTCTGCATACATGTTTTGCAAAGGCAGAATTAAAAGTTAACAGCTCCAAAACTACATTTATAATATAAAGTCTGAGATAAAAACAATTCAGTAGAATCGGATTCCAGAAAGAAATATTAAACAGACAACGTTTCTGGCGAAAATTTGGAAATACTGCCTAGAAAATCGGCCAATCGGCCCATGAGAGTATTATAAATAATAAGAAGTGCATATACAGTCAATGAAAAACACCACGTCCAGATAAGTTTTACAAGTTTTTAAAAAGGTAAGCACGAATATAAGTGGAGCTGTATATCATTTAGGTTTAAGCGAAAACATGAAAACAACACAATGTATTAAACTTTATATAATAGATGCTAGATTAAGTTTAACGGACGAGTGACTATAAAAGGGCTTTTATTTAAACGTATTGCCGGTCTTGGAACTTAATACAATGAATCCAATCAGCAAAATAAATATACAAATCCCCTACGGTTATGACAGAAGCATGCAGTTAATTACAGAACAATGGTGGATTATGTTCAAATTTAGGCGCGGCATACAGATATATTGATAAAGCTAAAAGAGTTTAATTGATATTGCAAGTGTTACTTGCACGTAGTTGTGTTCGTTTTGAGATATGCATTGTTTACACTAAAAGTTATCGCTGCTTCAAATGGGACGAAAACGGTGACCTTTAGCCTACTCCATAGGCAACTTACGGTATCGTGCAGTGGATCACAGAATTTAATAAACAGAAACAACCAGAAAGGTATAAATCACAGCTTTATATATATATATATATATATATATATATATATATATAAGCATGTTGAGTAACATATGTCTATAATTTCTGACTGCACGGTAACAATTCTCAAACAAACGATTATTAATTGAGTATCTTATATCGTATAGACCATACGCGCAGTCCAATATGTAAATTACCTAGTTATTAAGCTAGATAGATTTCTACTCACTGCATGGACGTAAAATATCGCTTGCTCGACTTTTCTATTGTACAAATTCTTCGTTCAAAATTCAAATACTTTGTTCCACATGGACACTTACAAGGAAAAAGAAAAAAATCGAGCGCGCAACATTTCACGTAATATATATATAAATATGAAGCTAGATTTTCACCAGGCGTCAAACGTCACGCAACCAAGCCTACTTCTCGTTTGTACAAATTGAATAGTTTTCTTCGTCGCTACACAAAGAAAAAGAAATCAAGCGCGTGATATTTTACGTAATATTTAAAACATGAGCAGCAGTGTTTATCAGAAAAATAACGTTGTCTAAGCCGAGAAAATCAAAGCTAAAGTTTATGTAAATCAGGAGGTTTCTTTATCAGATATAAAACCAACGGACATGGTAATGATTTCCTTTGTGTTTTCCTCATGAATTATTAATGCATTTTTGAAGTGATATATGAACAACGAGATCGAGTGTTTCACTGGTGTAAAGTTACTTGTCAGGTCAACTTTAATATTAATCTAAAACGTATGTTACATACATATAGACTTCGACTGACTAAATCTAAAGGTGTGTCTGCCCACTAAAACGTAAACAACTTATATATATATATATATATGGGTGGCTAAACACTGCCGCTGACCGGAAGTCAGAATATCGTTACATCCTCCTTTCCCTAAAGTTATTACAAAATAATATCGTTACATCCTCTTTTTTTTTAAAAAAAATCAAAAAATCTTACTAATAAGGCTATTATAAACAATGTAACCAATGTTCCAACTGTACTGTACTATGTTATTAATAATACTGAACTCCCTACACATGTTCAACTCAGTTCTATTCAGTAACGTAATCCTTGAATTTAGTTACAACTGTGGTAACATAGTCCTTGAATTTAACTGGCATTTTAATCACACGACCCCTACTTGATCTAGCAGGCTGGGTTTTCCCTTGTGGTCCCAAGCTGGTAAGCTGTGTGCTTCCTTGGGGTCTGCTAACCCCCATGGTTGTTGCCGTAGGTGGAATTAGTACTGTGACTAAATCTGGTTCAGCCTCTTGTGGTGGCACAGTCGTGGTATTCGGGGTTGGTGGTACTGTGGCTGGATGGTCTAACGTATTCTCCTGCGGTTCCTCACTCAATAATTCATTACTAGGCCCGGGCATATCCTGGGTGGGATCAGGAAACTCTTCTGCATCTTGTTGGCTCGCAGGTTCCTTTGACAATTTCAAGTGTCTCCGATTACGCCTATATACCCGTCCATCGGCAGTGCGTACTTGGTAGGAGCGAATTCCCACTTTCTCTTGCACTTCAGCTCTAACCCAACCTTGGTGTTTCTTGGTAGCTTGAAGGGGCTTGACTCTCACTCTATCTCCAACGGACAGTTCACTTAGTTCCCTTGTTCCCCGGTTGTAATATTTACTTTGCTGAGATTTCTGGTTCTTCAGCTGACGACCTACATCCTTAGGCAGCTTCGGTTTCAACAGCTTGTTTGACATTGGTAGGAGTGTACGGGTCCTTCGACCAAAGATTCTTTGGGCTGGTGAGCTGCGAAGATTTTCACTTGGAGTGTTGCGCCATTCTAATAATGCCAGGTTAGCATCTCGTCCTGACTTAGCTGCATTGCGTAACAATTTTTTTGCTATCTTAACTGCATTTTCAACCTTTCCGTTCGATTGCGGGTATCCGGGAGAGCTCGTAACGTGGTTGAACCCATACTCTTGTGCAAAGCCTTCAAATTGCTGGGAATTAAAAGGTGGCCCATTATCAGACATGAACTGGTCTGGAATACCATGGCGAGCCAGATGGGGCTTGAGCTTGCCAATCACTGCTGAGGCTGTTTTCTTGTGCAGCAAATCTACCTCGAAAAAACTGGAATAGTAATCCACAGTTATCAAATAGTCCTTCCCATTGAGCTCAAAAAGGTCACTGGCGATCCTTTCCCAGGGCCTGGAAGGAATCTCTGGGCAAATTAGAGGTTCTCGGAGTTGTTCAGTGGGATACTCCAAACAAACTGGACACTTGGAAATGTACTCTTGGAGATCCTTGTTCATTCCTGGCCAATAGATGGTTTCCCTAGCACGGCGTAAACACCCTTGGATGCCAATGTGACTTGAATGAACTCTGTGCATCATTGCTTCTCTTGTCCCTTGTGGGATAACTAGGCGTTCCCCCTTAAACACTAGTCCTTCTTGTGTAGAAAGCTCATCTCTGAATGTAAAATAGTGCTTGAGGCTCGTGGCAACCGAGGTACTCTTTGTTGGCCAACCCACTTTAACCATAGCTTCTAGTGCCTGCATGGTCTCATCACTCTCCATGGCTTGGCGAATCAGTGCTAATGAGTTCTCTGAAATAGACAGATACTGCAGCATGTCAATGCTTTGAGTGTCTCTCGCTGCCTCATTCCAGAGTACGTCCTCTTGGTCTGCTGTACAGCTTGGTTTCTCGGGAGGATAGGCACGACTCAGTGTATCTGCCAGATACATCAGCTTCCCTTGTTTGTAGTGAATATCCAGATCAAACTTCTGTAGCCGTAGTAACATTCTCTGAAGCCTCTTTGGGGCATTAGGAAGACTCTTCTTAAATATGGTCTCCAAGGGTTTGTGGTCTGTCTCCACCTTAACACGTCTGCCATACACATACTGCTCAAATCGCTCCACTCCAAAGACGATGGCTAACATCTCTTTTTCGATTTGCGCATAATTTTCCTCCGTTTGGGTTAGGGCACGAGATGCATAAGCCACTGGCTGGCCTGCTTGCATTAAACAGGCCCCCAAGCCTTGTTGTGATGCATCACATTGGAGCTCGACTTGTTCCTCTGAGTTGAAATACTTCAGAAGTGGTGGTTGCGAGAGAATCTCCTTAACTTGTTGGAAACACTTGCCTTGTACCTGTTCGTCCCACTGAAACTCATGATTCTCCTTCAGTAATTGGCGAAGAGGTGCTGTGATCTTAGCCATCGTCTTTGGAGTGGAGCGATTTGAGCAGTATGTGTATGGCAGACGTGTTAAGGTGGAGACAGACCACAAACCCTTGGAGACCATATTTAAGAAGAGTCTTCCTAATGCCCCAAAGAGGCTTCAGAGAATGTTACTACGGCTACAGAAGTTTGATCTGGATATTCACTACAAACAAGGGAAGCTGATGTATCTGGCAGATACACTGAGTCGTGCCTATCCTCCCGAGAAACCGAAGCTGCCTAAGGATGTAGGTCGTCAGCTGAAGAACCAGAAATCTCAGCAAAGTAAATATTACAACCGGGGAACAAGGGAACTAAGTGAACTGTCCGTTGGAGATAGAGTGAGAGTCAAGCCCCTTCAAGCTACCAAGAAACACCAAGGTTGGGTTAGAGCTGAAGTGCAAGAGAAAGTGGGAATTCGCTCCTACCAAGTACGCACTGCCGATGGACGGGTATATAGGCGTAATCGGAGACACTTGAAATTGTCAAAGGAACCTGCGAGCCAACAAGATGCAGAAGAGTTTCCTGATCCCACCCAGGATATGCCCGGGCCTAGTAATGAATTATTGAGTGAGGAACCGCAGGAGAATACGTTAGACCATCCAGCCACAGTACCACCAACCCCGAATACCACGACTGTGCCACCACAAGAGGCTGAACCATGGAACTCGTTGCTTGGCTGTCCGCCATAACACGTTTCGCTTCCGTCATTTTAACCAATATTCTCGTGGTTAATAGGCAATGGTTTCAAGACAAAAAAAACAAAACACATTGGAAGTTTCCACAGGAGAACCCCACTCCTGACACCATGTAAAGTTACTTGTCAGGTCAACTTTAATATTAATCTAAAACGTATGTTACATATATATAGACTTCGACTGACTAAATCTAAAGGTGTGTCTGCCCACTAAAACGTAAACAACTTATATATATATATATATGGGTGGCTCAACACTGCCGCTGACCGGAAGTCAGAATATCGTTACAACTGGGATATCCAAACACGAGAAAACAATGTATGAAAACACGAGCGCGAAGCGCGAGTGTTTTTGTTAATTGTTTTCGAGTGTTTGGATATCCCGGTGGGACACGAGCTCGAGTTGTTCATATGACTTCTCAAATGAATACGATTTTAATGAATGTTCAATAAACTCTCGTGGGATGATGATAACCAAGGTGTAAAAAAATTACTCATACCGAGTTGTTTGTCAAGAAGATGCATGGTTCAGAAGCTTGACTTTGTCGTCGTTCAAATGGTTGAAGCTGTTTTGGCTATATTTGAAAACTCAAAGAAGTTTGAGAAGCATTCAGTCAAGAAATTCGAAGTTTTCGACCAGAAAAGGAGCGACAAATACCTTAATTTTATCGTTACCAACACACCGTGACTGTCTGTAGCTGAGAAGGCGACCAGAGTTTATTAGCTCACAAGCCTATCTTCGCTTGGCTGTTTTACCGATTCGTTTTGTCGTTCAACCGTTGTTCGTTGAAAGAAAATTACTATAACCAAAGCGAAATGTCATGAAATTTAGCTGGCGATGTGTCATGATGTTTGTCTTCTCTTCTCATTCTGATGTCTGTTAGCTTGTGCTGAATGCGTAATTAAGATATTTGAGGAAGATCACTAGTGACTTTCATCAAATATCTTAATTACGCATACAGGAAAAATCTAGTAGTCTTTTGTAGCTGAGGGTGTTTCACCGGGATATCCAAATGCCATCTCGTGATCAAATGGGCCTTTATTAATGGTTAATTAGCTCATGAATTATTCATGAATTTGAGAAGCCTAGTGAAAACCTATAGCTTTATTATTAAACACGAGAAATAGTTTTGATCTGATAACAAACACTGTGAAGTACATGTGTTGTGTAACGAAGGCGAAGCCGTGGTTTCAATTAAGTTTAACCAGTTCGAGCAAAGTGTTTTGACATCAAGCACGACTTTCGAAACAAGTATTTTAATTGATTTAATTTTTGCAAGTGTTTGATCGATCACAACTCCACTTTCCGTCTTGGAACTGAAGCCCTTTGTTTCTTTCTTTAATATGAATTATTGAGCTGAGACTGCTTAGTGCAAAGTCCAGCTTATTAAGTAAAGTCATTTCATTTAGTCTCCACATCAGATCCTATGAAACAATTAAGTTTCCGAAATAAGTTTCTGAAACACATTTTCGAAAACGTTTTCGGCGAAACTTTGTTTAAAAAAAATAGAACAGTGTTCTAATCAGAGAAACTTGGTTTCTGAAACAAAGTTTCTGAAACAAAGTTTCTGAAACTTTTCAACATACACCGGAAACTTCTGTTTCGGAAACCGTGTTTTGGCCGAGCTGCTATTAACAGCCCAAAAAGCGGACAAACAAGCCAAAATTTACTTTCAAATGATTGCAAATGAGCCATTATCTATTGTTCGAACTGCAAGAATCGTGGGTAAACGCGGACAAACAACAATCCAGACGTTATCACGACGGAGCGCTGTTCTCCGCATTCTTCAGTTGTAAAGAGGTTTGTAGATGATTAGTTTGACGTAATAACTGAATAAGGATAACATTATAATAAAATCAAACAAGGAACTTGTATCACATCTGCAATCTATCATGCAGTATCCTCTGCGTAGGAATGTGCAGTTGACGTAAACAAAGGTATTGATTGTGAAACTAGAAAAATAAAGCGCTAGTAATGTGGATTAAAAAGATAAAGTGCACAGTGATGTGACTGACATTTATGTACGGTTCAACTAACTTGACAAATCGCTATCTTGAACTTTATGTCAAAATTAGTCCTTTTGACATTAATCACGTCTTTGTATTCTTTAGCTATATGCTGCGAAGTTTAATGATATATATTTTTCGGCTATTTCTTTGGTTTAAAATGGTAAAGAATACGAAGGCAAAATTTACATCTGTAAATAACAGCAGTTGCAAAATCCAGTTGCTCAGTGGAGTAAAACGACTTGGCTCGTTGCCGTGTAAACACAGCAATTTTAATTTTAATCCGGTAAAAACATGCAAGTGTTTGCGTAGGACGTAGCTGCTAAATTCTGTTGGGAAGGGAGGAGGGGGTGGGAAGGGGCGGGGGGCGGGCGGGAGAAAGAAGAGGCAGGAATTTTTGCCTAAAAAATAAGAGCCAAACATTGATTTGTAAGTAATATTTTTCAGTCATAGTTTAATATATGAATTTTGCTTAAACATTCAATTTGACAAGAATACATATCGAAATTCTCCGAAATGCCAAGTGGAAATGATCCCAATTTATTTTCTTCCTTAGGAAATTGACATTTCCCCCGCTGACAACCCCCCCCGGTCGCCCCCCCGCCCCCCCCCCCACACACCTCTAGTTTTAACAGGTTTGAGGGAGAGAATATAAATTGAGGTCAGTTGCTGGGTATTACATTCGTGTTTAGGTAGACGTTGGAATCAGATCAAGAACAAAGCAAAGGTATTGTTTTTTAAATTTCCCGTTGTTTGGCATGTATATACTATTGTATATTTGACTAAAAATATTCATTATTTCAACTTGATGTTAGCATCATGAAACACAAGTAAACTTTATTTATATTTATTCGCAGGATTAAGTCGTCGCGTGATGAAAGGGTATAGCGTTATTCTTTTCTTTGCAAGTTTAATTACAGCACAATCTCTTTGCGTTAATGAGGTGAGTTCTTTACATTGATCAACTACTTTACCGCCGTGTGTTGCGAAGTTCGCTGGGAAGTTCAGATATTCGTCAGTTCAGAAGTTCGGAATTTAATACGTTGCCAAGGTTGAAAAATAGGAACGCCCGTGCAGGCGTGCATGTATCTACTGCGTTTAATGCCTATAGCAAAACTATGGTAAAACAATGATGCAACTGTGTACTTGTAACAACCTTGTATTCATAGCTGAACAAGATTCTTGACAAAATTGATGGAATGGTATACTTGTAACAACCTTGTATTCAGATCTAGAGCTGAACAAGATTTTTGACAAAATTGTCTATGCTCACAGGCCATGCTGTGTTTTAACTTTAATAAAGAACTCACTCAACTCAGACTCTCAGAGTAAAGCCAGCAAGCCACAGAAGGCTAAGCACTAACAATTCTTCTCATATCTGGCATGAGTTCCAAGCCCAGACAGGTTCCAATTGGGCTTTACCCCGGCCCTGTCCTCAGTGGTAAGAGGCAGTGCACGGCACTAAAAGCTATAGTCATAAAGTATGGCAGTAATTAAAGCTTTAATAAAATTTTTAATTTTATTTTTAATCAAATTAATATAACTAACAACTCACAAAATTTAACTTAATTGACTAATACAGTATTTAAATATTTTCGTTACAACAATTTGTCAAACAATAATGCAATCTAGTTAGAAGGTAAAAAAAATCGTTTGAGATAACAAGCATCTCTAGTATTACTGCTGTAACATTTAATAGTGAATGAAAAAGATGTCCAACATATTATGTCATCAAAATTATAAGAGCAATAATACATTAATTGTTCTTCAAGACATAGTTATACATGCAGTAAAAGGTAAAATAAATGCTTGCACATTCATAACACAGATTTTACATGACATTGACAACTGCAGCATACAATTTTATACTCCATTAATACTGTATAGACTTGGAAGTTCACGCTCTCAACATAGCCTGTCATTGTCTCACTGACATTTGACTATTTGTCATCTACATACAATACGACAATATGCTATTTAATAGCATATTTCGCTCGTGGACTACCATAGGTTTTGGGCATTGTTGCTTGACCATAAAGCTACTTTGTTTTCTTAGAAGAAGGTCATCCATTTCTGTTCGGCAACGCACAGACTTCTCAGTTTACGAAGCTCGGTCCCCTTTTGATCCAAAGCTCGCGACCCTTACTTGAACCGAATCCCGCAATCCCGCTCGATTTTTGCCACCCTTGTCTTGACAAATTTGGTTAGCTGATCCAATCCTAACCAACGTCTTCGTTATTTAATATTTAGAAATCACGAATCCCTTTGTTCAATCTCCTTATTCCCCAGATCACTTGACAGTGAAAAATTCTAAATCTCGTTTACTCGTCTCTTTTTGACATACCGAATCTCGTCCATTCTTTTTGCTTTCTTCCGTTTCTCGTTATCAAAATAATTGTTATCTCGCGTCCCGATAAACCTGTTGTCAGTGTTGTAGATTCTCTGGAAGGCATGCGTTGCTATTGTCAATACAATGGGACACACCTACTGTTTTGTGTGGCCGTTCATTGCCTTTACTGGCTTCAGTTTGAAGTTTCGAGAATTGAAACATATATGCAATTACCAATACGAGGTCAAAACACACATGCCTACATTGCTTTCACCGAGTTTCCTGAAAAAAATTTGAGCTTCGGTATCGCACGAATCATCGGTTAGCGAAATCAATACCTCTGGTGATAATTTCGAATTTAGACGGTTCTCTTTGATGTCTTTGATGAACGAAAAATTGATTAAAGAGGCATAGGGTAAAACATGGACTGGATTATTTTTTGGACTATTTTTTGGACTATTTTTTGGACTTTTTTTGGATCAATTTTTGCGTCTCATATGTCTTATTTTTCATCTCAAAACTCTCTATATATAGTATAATCTAATAACAAAGCTGCGGAATTTTTATCTCTTGACTTGTAACTTTATCCGAGTGTATCTTTAAAGTGCCACTAACCCCAAAAATGTTTTTTCGCAAATCTAAAAGTCCTTAATCCTTATTGAGCGGATTAGTCCAGTGAATAAATTATTGGTATTGGACATTTCTTTGGTCTTCTGTAGACCACCAAAGTTGCAATAATTCGCATATGCATGTCCCATGGCGGAGAAGGAAAGGGAATGGGTATATTCCTGGTGTGACGTACGTCAGACAAATCAAACAAGGAACTCCTTTGAGCTCTGTCTGCTGAATGCGTAGAATTTTTACATTGAGTTAGTTGGGAAAATGAATTTTCAACCCAAAAAATTCTATGTATTCACCAGACAGAGCTCAAAAGAGTTCCTTGTTTGACTTGTCTGACGTCGCACCAGGTATACCCATTCCCTTTCCTGCTCCGCCATGGGACATGCAGATGCAAATTTGGTCGTCTACAGAAGATCAACGAAACGTCCAATACCAACTAGAAATACATAAATGCAAGTACAACAACCCCTCGCCTGCTTTTATATGCTTTTTTAAATACACCCCACCCACCTCACCTTCCAATTAAAATAAGCACTCCTGATATACAGCAAAAACAAATGATAATCCTCAGGATAATTACAGAATTTATGATTAGGATGACTAAAAGAAAGTTGAACATATCAAAGGAAAACTTACAGATTTCATATTAAACTCTGGTTGTAAAAATATATTGTTTTTAGCCATTTAGGAGGTTTCCAAAGGAATTACTTTTATGTTTTGCAAAGGCAAGATTAAAAGTCAACAGCTCAAAAACTACAATTATAAATAGGAGATAAAAACAACAGACAACCTTTCAGTCTGTATAATACAGGACAAAAGAAAATGGACAAAGCCTATGAGTATTTATGATAACTGATAAGCTTGCTTGTAATGCTTGCAATTAAGCTTGCAATACTTGCAATTAAGTCAATGAAAAACATTACGTCCACAGTAGCAAAGGGAAAGCACGAAAACGTGAAGCTGTATACTGCTTAATGGGCAAAAACGTGAATACAACATATTAAAGGGACAAGGTATAAAACTTTATATCATGATAGTTGCTAGATTATTAAGTTTACAGTAACTGACGAGTGTCTAAAAGGGTTCTATTTAAACGTCTTGCCGATCTTGGCGTTTACAGAATACATTAATGAATAAATGCTGATTACAATCAGCAAAATAAATAAATACAAATGCCCTACCGTCACTGTGACCACAAACACTGCAATTCAGATCGAGTTTTTGTTTCCCATACGGCGTTTGGTTTCTTCAGGTTTTCTGGTTTCTCTTCAAGTTATATTAAACCGGCTGTTTGTATCCTGCTTTTATTCGTTGTTCTGCTTCTTTCCGTTTAAAACGAAACCATTTGAAACCATTTTGTTTCGCAAAATATGGAAATTATATAAAGTTTGCTTCAAAGCTAGTCACCAGTGCCCAATTATTTTTACCGCGTGACACCCTACGACGTATATATATATATATATACAAACTATTTCCAGATCTTATCTCCCTTGCTTTTTCTACACGCGTGTAAAGTGGACTCCACGCATGTCGAGATTAGCACCCTCACCGGGCTCGGGGATAATTTATTAACTGGCCTAATCCACTCAATAAGGGGGTAAGTGGCACTTTAAGACTCTAAGTGTATAAACAGCGTGTGTCTCGCGATACTTGTATCGACTCATTTTACTACCGAATTCAATAGCATTTAGTAGCGCAAACAGTTTTAAATTTCTGTTGAACTCTGGCTCTGCAATGTATGAATGTATAAAATTAGGTGTCGGCTATAGCGTCGTTCCACTGTATTTTGCCGCGCGCGCGCGAAATCTCGGCATAAACTATTAATCTTCAGTGAACATAACAAAGCATGTGGCGGTGACTGTACCAGTGATAACAAACTAAAAGAAGAAATATCTCGAAATGCATGTCCTGTGATGTCCTGTGAGCGGCTCACCTATACAGTAGGAAATGCGTATATGTATTCTAGATCGCTATGATTTGATCGCGCCATTGTGTCTGCTTACACTGTTAGCCTGGCCCTACGACGAGAAATGTCATAACGTATTTCGAGATATCTCTTCTTTAACAGACGTTTGGTAGACGTTCGTCTGATCATTGAGCTTGACGAATTTCTTATCACTGCTACATACTTTGTTATAAGTTTACTAACAAAATTAGTTAGCCTCTGGCCCTCTGGGTTATAGAGACATCTTCTCTTTCGTATGCCGAGATTTCAATGCAACCGAACGACGATAGTCGACACCTAATTTACATTGCAGAGCCAGAGTTCAACAGAAATTTAAAACTGTGCGCTACTATAAAATGCTATTGAATTCGGTAGTAAAATAAGTCGATACAAGTATCGCGCGAGACACGCTGTTTATAGATTTTTAGATATAAGCGGATAAAGTTACAAGTCAAGAGATAAAAATTCTGCAGCTTTGTTATTAGACTATACTGTATATCTAGAGTTTTTACCCCAAAAATTGAGATGAAAAATAAAACAAATGAGACGCAAAAATTGATCGAAAAAATAGTCCAAAAAATGGTCCAAAAAATAGTCCAAAAAATAGTCCAGTCCATGTTTTACCCTATGCCTCTAATCTACTACGTCTACAGTCAGAGTTAATGGAAAATATACATATTTTAGAAACCCAGCAAACTTCAAAGTTATTTAATAACAACGCCTGAAGGTGTACAAATCCTTTGTTTTAGCTTTATCAATATTTAAACAGTATATTACGGTTGAGCGATTGATTCCAAATGATTGCTTCAGTTCATTATACAGAAAAACGCAATATATGCAAACGAATAGTTTAAAATAATCAAAACTGCGTAAATAACACTTGTAATATCAATTACCCACCTGTAGCTTTATCAATATATCAAAATGTCGCGACAATCTGATCATATCTACCAGTGTTCTGTCTTCTGTAATAAGTTTATTTACTAGCTTGGGTAAGCTTGTCAACAGTTTTCTTAAAAGCCTTTTCAACAAAGTTGTTTATATAAGCTAGTTAAAATTTAGCATAGTTTTAGGCCAAGAAGAAGCTTCGTAGTGTTACATAACCCAAACCGACAACTTAAGCAATGATTATTCAAAGTTGAACTGTTCCGTAAATACCCAAAGAAACTGTAAAATATTATAATAGTGTTATACCTTATGACATCTACTTTTTACCATATCAGTGTAGTCGAGAAATATATTAGTTTAATATAAGGAAAAACTTTTCAAACGTTTTGCCTTGGTACTTGAGATCGGTTGACAACGCCTTCATCCAATGCTGCAAAGTATTGTGGTCCGATGCTCCTGATTAGTCAATTGCTACACACCTGTTCCAGGCGTGATTTTGTACACCACAAAACTATAAAAGGAGCCTACCTTTTTAGAGTCGAGCAGTATCGAAGAGTCGAGTAGTTGTGAAAAAGTCCAATCGAAGAGTGACCAGCCCACGAAGCGGAGCTGCCGAACAAATCCCTATCATTACAAAACAATGACTTTCGTCGAGCTTATCCATGTAAATAATGTGTTCCCTTCGAGTTTTATCAAGTGGACATACATATATTTATCACATCAATAACTAATTAGTCCTTTGACGCCATATTGGACGCCAACTGGCAAGAATAACGAGAAAAAAGGGAAAAGCAAACAATTTTTTCTTTTTTTAAAAAAATAAGAACAAGAAAAAAGGAAGAAATGTATTTGAAGCGTTAAAGAGTTAGACTATAAACAAAGAAATGTAAACAAGGTCAGTCATCGAGAAGAATCTTTTATCTCGATTCTTGTGGGAGTAGCTAATGGTTATTGGTCGTGGGTAAAATGTCGAGGGTCGTGGGTAAAATAGTTCAAGGCTTCCAGTGTGGGTATTACAATCAGAAGTATATTATGGTTCAGTGCGTGAATATTTGTGCTGGTGTTAGAATCTTTACACTATAAATGTACTCTATATCCCATTTTTAAAATATTTCCCAGTTAGCTAGAAACTTAAAATTTCTACCCGAATAACACTTTTCAATAGCTTCTGTTATATATATATATATATATATATATATATATATATATATATAAATGTTGTGAGTTAAGTATTTCAACACTTGTGACAAGAGTCACATTTTGGACATTTTAATAAGTTTTACAAACCGTATTTTCAGTATGTTTTGGTATGTTTGAATGAAATTGAATTTACAATACCCAATTAGTTATCTTAGACTCTCAAGCCAAATAAATACCAGTATCCACATATACGCATTGCGTACCTATTTTTACCATTTGTTTACATTTTACGTTTTGTTAAACTTTCCGAATTCAAACGATTCACGCAAGGAAAGATATCATAGGCGTAGAGTATGGGGGAGCTGAGGGGCTTTAGCCCCCGGAGAAATCTCAAGGGGGGGGGGGGGGTGAGCCCCCCCAGAAATTTTGCAGCAACTGACTCATCAATCACCATTCACAAATTATAGGTTACTTGTTAGGCTAAAGTAACTGTTATATCCTCATTCCTGTCAGCCAAAAGCACCCATATATATACCGCAGTGATAACTCAACCCAGTAAACACAACATTGAAAAATTGTTGAAATGCGTTGTATTTGAACTAGTTTTTATGACATTTTATGACCTTCAGTGTTCTTAAAAATCACCCCTCAGAATGCAAGAAATGGCATTTCCAATTTCTAAATTTCAAAAATTTCCGGGAGGGCATGCCCCCTGACCCCCCTAGAACAATCCCTTGTAAACGCCCCCCACGGGAAAATTCTTAGAAAGGCCCTGTTCAGCACTTCAGCCCCCCTAGACGAAAACAAAACTCTACGCCTATGAAAGATATATAAGGAATGATATATTAAATGCGATCAATTAAGGCAAAATCCATGCACAATTAATCCGAGCTACGGTGGTCAGATTCACCCGATTTTCTCCCACTTGTGCGGGCGCAGTTGGTCAGCGTCCCCGGCATTCATTCTAGAATGGGAGTCACTATTTGTACAGCAGTTCATGTCGTGACGTCATCCGATATCTTCCGATTCCGAAGAATATCCGAATCCGCGGAGAGGCGAGCAAGCTAAATAGCTGATCAATGATGCATATTGGCATATTATATATAGAAGATAATGTTTTATCACAAAACTTTGACCAGTTGTCAGTTTCAGAGTGCCTTGCCAATATTTCTGGCAACAACTTAATGCTGGTGTTTACAAGGATGAAAGGAGGGATTTCACCCGCTTGCGCATTCCTCTGATTTCGGCGTGCTCAAACCAATGGCGGAAATCTGGAAGCCTTGAAAGGCTGACACTCTCCAAGGAACCCTGCAAAAACGGTAAGTATAATGGATGTGTGGAAATGTACCATTAGGATTTACATTCTTCGTTATTACATAAATTGCATAAAACTGTGGTTAAGATAGAGTATTGGATAAACTGTTTAATAGCTGTATTATTATGGCAATGTTAATAAATAAATAAAGTATTAGAGTTTAAATTTACCTTAATTAACATCTCTGCAAATTTAAGAACGTACATTCCACAGTCAACTGAGTTTGGTTGCTGTGGTACCTGAAATATTAAATATTCAAAAAAAGACATTAAACAGAACTGTTATGGATTTATATACATGTACATTTATATACATGTACATTTATATACATGTACATTTATATACATGTACATTTATATACATGTACATATACCACTCTGCAGGTATAGTACTTTAAGCTTTAAAAAGTAATAAATTGGTCATGCATGAATAGAAGAAATAAAAGACTTTCTCACCAAGGGGTGTATGATTCTAATGTTTTGAAAATTCCGTTCATATCCCTTTTTCATTTTCCATTCTTCTGCTAGGTATCTAAAAGTACATGTAAATTGAGTTTTTATAAGACTAGTATATTATATTCCAAGTAATTAGAGAAGTTTATACACAATGACATTCCTTTTTGGATTACTGAGGTACTGTAGTGTACATTGATCTGAGAGGTTTTTAGTTTAACTACTGTAGAAACAAAAGTGAATGTTTAAAAGCATGGAAAAGGGGATGGGGACACAGGCCAAATAGAAACCAAACAGGCAATTTCTTCACAGGCATTTTGTCAGTCTGCAGAATCTTTACAGTCAAGTGTTTCTAGTCCAGATATAATTCTCCTGACAAGTTACATGTACTTGCTATGGGCAAGCACATCAGTTGTTTTATTAAATACAGTATATAATTATGTACTGTGTATACCTTTTTAAATTTGCAATCGATGAACGATGAAATGTTGTTACAACTCCTGGCTTGCTTGTGCAGTTCATGGAGTCAAGAACTAAAATTGCTGAACTATATAAGGTGGAAGTTTTATAAGTTTAAATTTCTACACATTGACTGGATAGCTATAATATTGGCTAAGTATTAATATCAATACCAATTTATAGATAACTTTGCATATATATGAAC
Organism: Corallium rubrum; assembly: GCA_964035015.1. Classification (NCBI taxonomy): domain Eukaryota; kingdom Metazoa; phylum Cnidaria; class Anthozoa; order Scleralcyonacea; family Coralliidae; genus Corallium; species Corallium rubrum. Next base: position 35,270,109 of record OZ035998.1, read on the forward strand.
TACCTGTTTGCCTGGCTAATTGTGTCATTTGAAATATTCCAAAGAAGAATGAGAATCCAGTGATTCCTTGTGAGGAAAAAAAGGTAAAAAATTTAATATAAAAATTATAGGTGATACCATTAAGGAACTAAATTATGATCTATAAGTTGATAATTGTCAACTATTCTATTTTTGTTCAATGATGCACTATATGCTTCAGAAATTTAACTGCTGCTATTCCTGCTTGTTATATTTATTGTTTTACATATGACATATAATGATTTAACCAAAATAAATTTCATCTTACCCTGGGTTCACAGGTATGAAAACCATGTCCTTGCTGCAAATGTCAATTTTCGTAGTAAATGACTTTGTGCTCTCCCACAATTCCCTGTTTAAAAGTAACAGCTCTTGTAAGACTCAATAATTATAGCAAGCATTGAAAACTTCACACTTCTATATGTTGGTAGTACAGTACTTGTACAGTACAAAACAAAGGTGAAATTGAGTGGATTGAGTTTTAACCTCAGCACTAAGACAGCTGCCTTTTGATGCATGAATACAATTGTAGGAGGGACTTTTTACAAACCTGTCAGTTCTCACAACTTTAACATGGGATCCATTGGCTGTTTCAATGGTTTTGTGGGTTGATGCTCTTAGCTTGGTTGCAAAAAAGCTTGATAGGACTGCTGTTTTCTGTCTCATTCTTTCATCAGCAAACTCGCATATCAAATACCTATATAGTAATATAGTAATTATTTAAGTAACATGTAAAAGAAATTTCAGGTGTTTCAGCTAATAATAATAAATACATTATCCAGTTGGTGAATCTAGGGTGTCTAGATGGGTAAGTGTTACTGATTGTGATTGCATGTTGTTGACTGTACTGTATGTACAGTTTAAACCAGTAGCTCTGCTGAACTAGGTTCTCTTGTCAAAATACTGTTTATAAATAGAATAATGTGTGCAAAATAGGGTGGAACTTCTTGAGCTGCAGTACCAGTGACTTACTGAAAATAAGAATCAATAACTTGATCATTTAGGAGACCATTGGGATTAAGGCATGCAAGTTCTGCTGGAATCGAAAGTTTTCTGTGAATGTCTCTCCAATTACCAGGGGTTTGTGCAATGGAATTTTCATGTGGAGGTTCTGGTTTGTTTTCTGCATTTGGAAATACTGTCTTGTCTGTTGATACTGGTATGGGGACATCAACTTTGAATGTTTTTTTTTAGTATACTAGCTCTCTTTCCAACACGACTTCGATAATGCCAATCAGTTTTTCGTTGTCCTGGTTTCCTGTGCTTACCAATGCTTCCAACATTCTTTAACTTCTCTTTTTTTTCCTTTCTGGCAGTTCCTCTTCTTCGTTTTTTTGGAGATGTACGGAGGTACATCCCTTCATTGCTTTTTGGTATGCTTGCACTAATCTTAGTAACAAGACTTTGTAACTCCCTTGTTGCGGCTTGCAAAACCTCGGTGTTTTGACTGAGGTATGTCAGCTCTTTTAGCTGCTGCAATGCTGCTCTTGCCTTATTTGCTGCTTCCTTTGCAGGTTCCCTCGTATGTTTTCGCTTCTGTGGAAGCTGCCCTACTTCTGTGGATGACCAATTAGGCTCAGTGTTGACATCTCGGGATATATATGTGCCAGGCCCAGTACTGCCTATGTTGCTGTTATGCGGTTGCTCAACTGCTGGCTGGTCAGTGGCCTCTGTCAGTTCTTCAACATCTTTATCAGCAGTGTACAAAGCAGATTCTCTATACTTGTGTGGCAGTGTATACCATTCAGTGTCTGTATGTTCAAACACTGCAAACATGTGTTTACAGGGGCATTTAAATTTTTTCCAATCAAGGCAACTGCAGGCAGGTATCGATAAACCAACCAAGTGATTCTGTCCTCCACTTTCTGATGCCACCTTGAAGTTGAGATTGCCAAGGACCTGAACATCACTCTTTGAATATATTTTGCTGAAGAGTATATTCTTTGTAAGCAGTGCTTAATGAAAGCATGTGGCCGACCATGTAAGAATTGTGGTATTTCTTTGTTGTAGGACTTGATGTTCTCCTTTAACTGAAGATTTTTCAACACATATTGTTTGTATTGTTGGGGACAAAAGTTTTCAACAATAACTCGAGCAACACCACTTAGTGTTTTGTCAGTTCCTTTTGGTAAGTAGCTATACTTAAATAATTTGTTTTGAGCCTCGACACCGTTGTTTGTATTAACTTTGATGTCTAGATTGTGTTCTCTGTATGCTCTTGCCCATCTTTTCTCCTCCGGAAACCAAGTGCCAACAAGCCAGTTTTGAACCTGAAGATTCTTCTTGTACACGGCAGAATCACACAACTTTTCTTTTGCCAACTTGACATGAGCTAGTGGAGTGGATTCTTTACCACGAGGTGCATGTGCCATACCTCTCAAAAGATCCAGCAAAATATCCCTTTCATCTGAATTTAGGCCATGTTCAGTCTTTTTTGTCCATCTTTCCCATGCTTGCTCTCTGTGGAAATCACACAGAAGGACAGATGTGCCAACTTCGTGGAAAACTGCAAAATTTCAAAATTTCAATAATCTGCTAATAAACTTATCCTACAGTAGGATATATCCCATCTGCTCACAAGTGACAACTGACAAAAAATAAGTATGCTGTTACTTATTTTAAAAGATGTTATTTTAAGATGTATTTTAATTACAATAAATCATTCAAGTGAATATTCTTGCCTGATTCTATAGATTTAATTTCCACATTTGAGAAATCAGTCATGAAATATGCTGGCTTCCATTCGGGATTCCACTTGCGCAAAACTTGAAGTGCTTCACTAACTTGTTCTTCTGTTTCATCTTGAACTACAAAGTCTCCTAAAGCAATTATATATTAACAGTACTTGTTGACTGAAATTAATATGTACAGTACCAATAATTTATTGTTTTTACGCACTGTCAGTTATTGTTTATATCAATATATTCTCATTCTTCATTGTTGTAATATAATATTTCAATTGTTATTACTGGTTATAATAATAATTATTGGTCATACTTTAGTTTTCTTTTTAGAATTTAGTAACAGTTCTTTTTTGATAATTAGTAGACTAAGTTTAATATTATCATTTTAAGTTGTATATCAAGGAAGTCATAGAAATGAGGATGGGTAATTTTATATATTATACTGTATAAATACTCTTTGCACAATTATGTCAAGCTGCATACCAACTACTGCATATCCACTGTTGGTCTTTACACATACAAAGAATAAAGGAAGAGAGTAGTTAGTTGTTTTGTAGGTAGCGTCAAGGAGTGAGATCTCATTCCCATATTTGACCATTAATCTTTGTTGCCACTTTTCCTCGTGAATGTAGAGTAATTTTTCATGTTTTTGTTGTGGAGCACCATCAGTTTTATCATGTATCACACACATACGCATAAAAAACTTTGATGTTGGATCTTTTTTTCTCCATATCTTAATCATTTCCTGCAGATTGACTTGATCCAACTTGCTTAGTTTCTGCTTGCTGGTGGCTATGTAGATATGGTTTATTATGTCTGTATTTGTTGGATAATAAGACCTGTTGAGCTTTGAGGGCTTGGGGCATTTTCCATCTCCAAATACAATATTTTCCACATGGTAAGCAAGTAATTTTTTCACCTCCTGCCACTGGGTCACACCTGAATTGATACCAAAAAATTAAAGAAATTTTCAATAATTTTGAAAGTGTAATCTATTGCATTAGTTGTAATGTGTAAGAGCTTTTATGCAGATTTCCATTCAGTGCTTTTTGTTGCATAATTAACTTAGTCTGCTATAAACAAATTGAATAATTTTCTACTTTGTGCCACATGAAAACTCATCAAAGAAAAGAAAATGGTCAACAGACCTTACTCAAAAATGCCTGCTGAATTAAAATTCTTTTATATACACGTACATATAAATTAGCCCTTATGAACTCATTTTCATGTGTGAAATTCAAAAAGAATTTTTACTTTAAAATGAGGTCATGAGGGCTAATTTATATGCACATAAAAGAATTCTAATTTGGCAGCCATTTTTGAATAAGGTTTATTGCATGACAAAAAGCACTGAACAGAGGTCCACCTTTAAAGTATTGTATCATGCATCATTACATATATTGTAAGAATTCGATACACCCCCACCCCACCCCCAAAAAAGAACAAAAACATCCCACCCCCCAGCCCCTGTATATCCTGGGCACATAACACAAAAATCCCTTGAAATAAGTACGTCAAAAATATTAGAAATTAAAGTAATACCAACTCAGACATGTAAAATGAATAAGTACTGTACAATAGTACATACAGTTTTAAATAAATAAATAAATATGTAATTCATCTGTAATAGATTCACCTGCTCCCACAAGCTCATGAATTTTATCTATGATGGTAGGATCAACGGCATGGCCAATACCGCATGCTTCTCCATTGGGGTGGTTGTTGTGGGCTGTTAGATTTGGGACTTTCACATAGAAACGTTTTGTCTCTTTCACTTCAATGTTTTTATTTTTCTTATCATCTCTTAGCTTTTTTAGCACTGATGGTTTAATGACCCTTTCAATCTGCAATCAGAAATCAACAGGGAGAATAATGAAAGTAATTAATTCACCAAATTATAATACTCTCTGCCACATGCAGCAGTAAAAATTACTGTCACATATTTCCCTTCAGGTATCTACCTGGTGCTTGTTTCCCCGAGATGTGGAAATGGCATAGTCAGGATACAATGTCAGCTCTCTGATGGTGATCTGTGCCTTGCACCCAAGCTTCTTGGTTGGCTGTACTCGAAATCGTCTTTTTTTGGCAGTTGGATGACCATTAATTCCCTTAAAGTTACAGCAGTTAAAATTTGGTATATTGTATGAATGTACAGTATCTGTTCCAGTTCTATATTTTTGTGCAACCGTTATAAATATGTATTGAAATAAATGAAAGCACAAGTCACTTTTTATAACCATTGTTAACCCATTCCCTCCTGTGCCACCCAAAAACAGGGTTTTATGTTACTCTGTCTAACACCGGACTATTTTAGTCTGTTCAATGCCAGGTGATTTTGCTTGTCAAATGGACAACCCAGGTTGGAATGGGTTAACATACTAAACTTTTTATATGTACTACATATTTTAAAATTTTCACAAGTACGCAAATTAAATTAAATATATAGTTATTAATTGTTGTTGTTGTTATTATTATTATTATTATTTAGTATTATTATTATTTATTATTATTTTTTTATTATTATTATTATTATTATTATTACCACTGTACTATTATTGTTATTATTAGTGAAATAGATGCTTTATCTTCAACTGAACTAAACCATGCACATGCTGATCAATATGAAATCAGAAAGTGGGGAGATAGATCATTGGCATTTAGACTTTCAATTTTGTTTTATAATTCAAATTAGACTGCAAACTCTGACTCATGTATGTAATTCTGCACTAGTTAAAGGTTAAATTAAAATTTACCAGCACTGTAATCTCTCTATTAAGCCCCTGGGGGGCTCTTTTTTGTTTCAAGCTTCTTTGAGGGGAGCTTAATAGAGGGGGGCTTATTCCAAACAAGTACAAAAAGTCTGATTCTTTCTTCTTTATATCAACTGATTTAAGTACAAAAAGTCTGATTAACTACAGTATATTAACTGATTTGTGGAGAAGGGCTTAACCCTTTATAGCCCAAGACCTTCCCATATGCTGAATAAAATCCTCTGGCATTAGCCAGAATAAAATTCTTAAAGTGGCCAATGGACCAGGGGTGTAGCCAGGATTTTGAAAGGGGGGGGAGCCAAAATCAGAATAAATTTTTAGGGTGGTACGGGGGCATGCTCCCCTGGGAAATTTTGAAATCGAGAGTCACTGAAATGCCATTTCCTAGCTTTTGGGGGAAGATTTTACAGACTCTAAAGGTTAAAAAACGTCATATAAAATACTCAAAACACGCAAACGTCACATAGATACTCAAAATGCATACACTCAGTAGATTGAATACACTGTTTACAGTTTATTTCCTGACATAATTCATATTGCATCAATTTTGTAGTTACATGTCTGTTGTTTAATATCTAAAGAGGGACAGCCGCGGCTCCCCCAGCTCCCCCCTGGCTACACCACTGCAATGGACTATAAAGCATTAATAGAGAGGAGGCTTAATTATTTTCTGCTTCCAAAAAAGGGGGATTATTAGAGAGAGGGTTTAAAAGGGGGGGGGGGGCTTAATAGAGAAATTACATATACTGTATATCTACATGTAATTTATTCCTATGTATTCAGGTGTGAAAACATGGAATAATTTACCAAGGTCTTTAAAGGACGACAACATTTCCCTAGGGCAGTTCAAGGTTCTACTCAGAGACAGGTGTACATGTATATAATGTAATGCATGCAGTGATTAGTAATAGGCCACGTATTTGTATTTATTTGATGTATGTTAGTTAGTTAGTATAGTTAGTAAGTTTTTGTAATTAGTTTCTAATTTATGTGTAAATAGTTTTAAGTTTTGTACGGCTCCTTGGAAAGCAGACATTTTTTTTACAGTCTGAAGTAAAAGACTACCATATGTAAATAAGATTAAATAATAATAATAATAATAATAATGTCAGAAAGAATGAAATGTACCTCTTCTGGTTTCTTGTTTGCCAGTCTAAGGGGTCCATAACTACATTCCAGGAGCCGTATGCCATTGATGCAAAATGGAATACCATTAAATGGTATGGCAACACCACCAATATTACTGCTCCACTTATAAGCACCTTTTATTATTAAAGCAAAATATTTGTTTTTAGTGTCAAAAGCTGTAGACTTACAATTCCTGTATTTAAAGAAGCTTTTTTGACAAAGTTTGAATTGTTTTAAGTGTAATGAAATTAAGTTGGCAAAACTGGGAATGCTTAACTGGGAATGCTTAATTGTGAAAAAAAAGAGACATTGTTTTCAAGTATGCATCTATGAGTGTTCAGTTAAAGACCCAGGTGGGAGTTCGAACAATTGTGGGCATTTGACGACCCCTTCCAGTTTTGTAGGACAAATATAATATTTATTGCCTGACAATGAGAAATTTGATCAAAAAAATCCCCCCATATGTCCGACCACTCCCTTCTATTTACAATACAGTATTTTAATTCGTAGGATTCAACATCGCCCCCCCCCCCGAAATTCTCGAATAAAAAGGCTAATTTTTTTTAACATACACCAGCAAACCAACCAGTATGCCGTTAAACATTGCTGACTTCAAAAGTTGTCTCAAACGGGAAAAAGACTAAAATTATTTAGATACCTTCATTTGATTTTCCATATCTCTTTGCCGAACCTCGAATCGCTGAAGACCGAAGTTTGAAGGACATCGATCCTGCAACTTCATATTCTCTGACAAAGTCTTTCAACTGCTCCTCTCCATCAATCCACCCGGTAAAATATTGCTCCTTTTCATCAATATCGTTCAAGTGTTTACTAATAACATCATGCAGATCTTTGTTGTATAAATTAATATTCGGATTACCCGCCATTATGCAAAATAGCGCGCAATGAATTGCTTTTAAAATTCCATCAATCAAAAGTTACTTTCGTGAACTTCCGTATCGACGAGGATGACGTCACGACATGAACTGCTGTACAAATAGTGACTCCCATTCTAGAATCAACATGGCTGACAACACGAGTGCGTCAAACAAAGAGAGAGAGTTAAAACTCAATTTAAGATGTTTTTCTGAGTGTTCAGAGCGGGGAGAACGGTTCTGGAATACTTCCATAACAGAAATGAAATTTTCGGTTGAGCGGGAGTGGATCAGAGCCGTTCGAAGCGCCGAAAATAAGCCAAACTACGGCATGGAGGGAATGGACTCTTTGCTTGAGGAGGTAGTGGGCAATAAGCTTGAAATGGTGGGCCCTATGGTGGATTCCTACCTGAAAGAAGCTGGCAAATCTATCTCCCAGAAGCTTCGGAGGTCAAAAGCGACTGGCCTGATGACTCCCGTTATTTTATTTATACCCTGGGTTGTGTTTCGCCATGTTTTAACCTTGGCTAGGGGATATTCTGGTGAAGTCGAGTCCTCGCGAGATGGCAAGAAGCACCGCATTATTTTTAACACCAAAGACTCCCTTGAGAAGTTGTTCGCACCGTCCAGGTTCTCAGGGGAGAATTTCATTGCTCACAGACACTTCAAAAATGTCCCGTGCAGGGTTTCGAAGAGATTAGTGTCTGTGTTTAATGGCAGATCAGTTGTGGTGGCAACTAGTAACACACCGTTTACAATGGACTATTCTATGAAGACTGAGAGACTAACCATGACATTTTATGTACAACGATATACTGCTAACAAGTTAGCTATTGATACAAGCCTGCAAACGTTGATGAATCGTGCTGAGGTATAAGTACAGTGTTAATCTAGCATTTGTATTATAATAGAGTAATATTTTTATTGTGGCTAATTGCTGTTTTATATGAATTATATGTTCCTTTCTGAACTATTATTGTGTCTACCAGAAAGGTAGCTTTTAGCCTTTATAAAAGGTAAATTAGCCTCTAGCACCAATAACACGACATTCAATTTACTCAGCATCATTATGCAGCAGTCAATGTAAATTTGTACAACCCTAACTGGGATTACCATTGATTGTTGCATTGTTAGCCACAGTAAAATAATGTAGTGCTTGTATTACCTGTTAATAGGTTACCCAGAGAGATCTGGAAGACTAGTTTCTTGTCAGATATTTTACAGTCCATTGGAAATTGTGTATTCTTAATTTCCACCACCACTGGTCTCATTAATTTTCAAATATTTAAGATACAGCTTTTCTCCAATATGTATTCTTTTATAAACCAACATGTCTTCATACAGACAACACACTTGTAAAGGTTTTCTCTAGTACATGTTCTTTTACATGTATGAGTACATACTGTAGCAGACTATTATGATAATAATTTACAATAAGAGACAATAATATAAGGTAGAGTGTTTTATTGATGTTTCCACCACTAATAAAAATGATAATCTCACATGTGTCGATTATCATGGGACACATTAGAGTTTACTGCTGCTATTTTTGTGGGGAACTAGGACTATTTTTTATATAATAAACAGAACAATACATGGATGCTTGGAAATATGACATTTATTTCTCATGTTGACCAAGATATCTCATGAGTGAGCAAAGCGAACGAGTGAGATATCTTGGTAAACATGAGAAATAAATGTCATATTTCCACACATCCATGTATTATTATTTACAAGAATTGTTTATATATATTTACAATAAATGTCATATTTCCACACATCCATGTATTATTATTTACAAGAATTGTTTATATATATTTACGAGAATTGTTTCAATAACGATGAAAACTAATTACATGTACATAATAATATATAGATATAATTAATATAGTATTGAATATTAGATTCATTTAGTTGCACATATCTGAAAAAATACATGTAACAATGTATGTTGTGTTCCTAATTTCATGGCACACTGCCAGAGATTGGCATGTTCAAAAAGCTATCTCAAACTCATTAATTATTCATGAACCAAAAACAAAAGAAGTTAATGTTTAATCAGTGTTTTGAATGGCTTGTGTTATGTGTATTATAAACTAAAATAAAAATATTTTCATCTGATCTGAGAAGTGTCATTACTGTGTCCTTCCTTTAAAATATACAGTAATATTATATAGCATATATTATGCAGCATATAATTATATATTAAAATATGAACAAGTTCACAAAGTTGCTTAAATTCTATTGTCTTGTGCAAAACGTTTTCACAAATTACTGCCCAGCTCAGGTAAAGTGTATGGATAAGGTAGATATTTTCAATTATTCCCTTGCTGGTAATCCTACAACACACAGAAGATTCAAAAGATTAAGCCCTTAGAATTATGATATGACAAATTCCTACTACAGTAACCCTCGCATATGGAGACTTTGCTCAATACATCAGCTGTGTTTTCTCAACTTATTTCACCAGCCATGCGCCCTTCCAGTCTCTTTCTGAGAATCTCCTTTGTTCCTGATGTAGTGAGCCCTCTCCTTTTTAATTCCTGTTTCAGTTCAAGCACAGTCAATGACTGCACATTAATGTCACTCAATACAGGGACTGTCGTTGAATGTGCATATTTAACATGGTCATCATGGTATGACTTATCAGGAAATCTCATGTGACATGTTGAACAGACAACTGGCAAGACAACAGCTTCTACCTCAGGACTTAGTTTTTGTTCTAAAGCACAATGAAGAATGTTAGTGCATTGCATACAAAAACTGCATAACTGTTCATGAGGATCACTCTTTTTCCTACCACAATCACAGTAATCAGGCTTTTTAACCTGGGAGGGCATTCGTGAGTCATAATGTGATATGTAAGTTGATGGCATAGGGTGATGCTCGGGCAAGTAAAATGCCCTCACATAGTTAGCCCGCATGACCTGCCACCATTTGCCTAAAGAACCAGTTGACTTTGAACGATTTGTCAGAGTTAGGTCATGCTTAATTCCAGCATGTTTCGACTCTTTGGCTTGGAGTGATATTATGCCTAAGCCAATAGCATAGTTGTCAAACAGAAGAGAAGAGTGGTATGGAATAGCATATGCCATTGTCCATACAGTAACATTGATAGATACTGGGAAAAATAAAGCTAGCAAGTTAAAATATTGTGTCAAATAATCTTGAAGTTGATCAATTTCTTGTTTATTAGTGACAACCTTGTTAAATAAGGTACCAGCATTCCTTAGATACTGAGCAATTTTGCCAAGAGCTAGCCTGTTTAGTTTCTGAACCTCTGATTCACCAACAACCTCTAAGGCATCCACTAATTTAAATGAATGTTTAGCTAATGCAATTGCTTGCTTCCCTATGAGTCGTACACTCAAATTATTAGATTGATGACTCTTGTCATTATAATGCTCCCTGACCTTGTTGGCAATGAATACAAGGCCACAACCTGGTTGCACTAAATTACACTCATTCACATCTGCTGTCTCACTGTTACTGCCAGCAGTTACACCATCTGACTGGGTTTGAACAGTGTTCTCAGCAACTTTCACAGGAGAGCCTAAGATATGCAAAAATGAATCAACACACTTCCTTTGCAATGCTTCCTTATACATTACATTCAGAAGGTGTTGCCATGCATTGATTTCATTGTGCATGGGTTCTGGACGTTGAAGATTGGCATAGTATCCAATTCTTGGCTCGCCAAGTTGCCGTAAACCATTGGCAGCCATAAACTCAAGCTCCTTCTTATGGTTTTGAGCTTCAGACCTTTTTGGCAAAGTTTTCCTGAAATTTTCCAGGTTTGCCAAATCCCTTTCCCTACTTTCCTTGGTAAAAGGTTTCCAGGTGCATTCCTCAGTACTTCCAATGGAACCACCCATGCGAGAAAATTCACCATGATGGACATTGGCATATGGGGAAGGATATGTGGCTGCCTGATTTAGCTCATTGTTTGCCCAACTTTGCCAGGATTGATCAGCACTTGGCTGAAACTCTACTGTGCACTGGTGTCCACACACTGTCAGCAAGTTACCCTCCATGACCTGCATTTCATCAGTATGCTGCCTCCAGATATCTTCCATCACCTGATCTTTCTCCGACACACTTAAACAGTGAAGCAGGTAATGAAATTCCCTACTTCGCACCCTATTCCCAAAATTCCAGCATGTTAATGAACCAATGGACATACCTAGTTCACTAGTCTCTGGAGCACCATCATCAGAAAACTGAAATATGAAGTGGTTAATATTTCCATTGAACCAGATAAGCTGTTTTCTGAATCTAGGTAGCCTTAAATGTAGATCTAAAATCATGAATACTAAACCAGTAACTGTACGAGAAACCCCTGGGTAATTACTTACTTGTGAAACATTTCCTATATCTAAACTTTTTATAAATCTATCTACTTGGTTGTTACTGACTATTTTAGGGAGTGCAATCTCTACATCTAAACATTTTACATTTCTTGGCAGCCATACTTCTTTCTCGGCATCATATACAGAACTCTGTGTTTTACAAACTAGTTTAAACTTTCGTCTGGAAAGATAGTTCTGGTATTTTATGGCTACTGCCTGTTTAATAGCATCTTCAGAATTACTGAAGTCCTTGACAGACTTGCCAAACACTCCTTGCAAATACTTTCCACGCTTATAACTTGCAATTAATTTACTAATAATTTCATCTGTTGCATGAGCAGCAATGAAATCCCATGCACCAAATATTGCCCCATCCTCACTGCCATGCATATACACTAAAATATCTTTTGTTTCCTGCCGTCTACGATACCTGGTACTATTCTTCACATCACAAATTGAGTCATAAGTGGTGGGATTTTTCATTCTCTTCGCTCTTGCCTGCTGTGTCTGGCCAAGCATAGCTTTGAAGCGATCATACTGGCTTTTTAACTGTTCAAGCTGATGCTCTTGTTCTGCTACTTCAGCCCTGGCATCTTTCAACAATTTATCTAGTATAAAGGGAGGTATATGTACATAAGGTTCTCGTGGCAAAAAAATGTTAATGCAAGCTATACACAAGCTATAGTCTGTCTATCTCTATTGGTCGACCATTAGTTGGAGGTAGACAGAAGGCTCTACAGCAGGGGTGGGTGCCACTCCTATCCCAGATGGTGTTGATTTTGTGGAGGGGAGGAAAACCAGGGAACCCGGTGAAAAACCCTCGAAGCACAGGAAAGACCAACTAAACTCTACTCACATGGTCCAAGCTCGATCGAGAACGAGGTAATTCCCAGACACTCACCCATCCAAGTACTAACCCCATCTAACTGGGCTTAACTATTGGTGAGAGGCAGTGCCCTAACAGCACACACCACCCGTGCTCCCCCAATAGTCTGTATGTCTAAGGTAATTTGATCAAGACATGAACTTTATCAAAGTCAAGTCAATTGGGGTAGGATTTGGCAAAGAACTATACTGCTTAAGAATACAATATTTTATATTTGAAATGCTGTATATGTAAACTTTGGGCAAGAATATTTGACAATTTTAGGACCTTCTAGCACTGTTTCTTACCAGCTTCAGTTTCCCTTTCATTAATTTCTTCCCCACGGCTCTCTAAATCGGCGAACTTAGCGCTCTTTTCCTCATAATCGCTCTTGAGTTCTTCAGCAAATTCATCAGACTTCCTCTTCAAAGTATTTCTGATTTGAACTCGTGAAATGTCCCAAAAGGCATGAAATTTTCTCGCTGTGTCACATTTTCCTGAGTGCTTATTTTCCTTGCTGCACTTCCGACTTTTTATACACAATTTTTCCTGTCTAAGGACACGAAATTTCAAAGGGAATATTGAGAATAGTGGTTTGGCCAAGAAGGCGATTCAAGATGGCGGGCGATATCAAAAGTGAGAATCAAAACATGGGTTTAAACGGCGAATACTTACAATTGCTGGTTGCTTTCGACTTCACTGGTTGACGTCATTAACCTAAACTTTATTTTGAATTTAGAAATTTTTTGTTTAACAAAAGTATGACGTTGCAAAAAACAAATGCATCCCCAGGAAGGGTACACTGAGGCATATTTCGTGTTCGAACGCGAACAGAATGAAAGTAAAGGCACAAGTCCTAAATTTAAAATAAAGTTTATGCTACAGTGTACTCAAAAATGCCACGAACAAACCATTTGAGCACACACAGAGCTCGTGTAAACCCCACTTTGCCTAAAAAGTAGGGGTACACAAAAACCTCGTTTGACGCAAAATATCGCCCGTGGGGTACTATCCTCCTGATTTTTGTAGAGAGGAAGGGTAGATCTACTTATTTATGAGGGACTAAGTATAACAATGTGTGCATAATTTATTTAAATTAATACGTACTTTTGCATAACGTTTGCTATGGCGGCCATTACAGAAATCGGCCTCCCGAAATACGACACCACATTAATCCGAAGTGGGAGAAAATCACGCAAATCTGACCACCGTATATATATATATATATATATCATTGGGAAAGTTTGCAATCTGGCACTTTCACAAGATCCACAAATGCGATAGAAATTTTGATCAGAATCGAAATCCGCCTTGGCGTTTAGGACCAAATTTTTCTTTTTTGTTTTTTTTTTGCTGTACAAGGTGTCGTATTAAAGTTAAACTCAGGGAAAAACTCTTAGCTCCAGACGGACTTGAACCCACAACTAGTTCCCAGGTATAAATATCGAAAACAACCTCGGTCTACCATCTGCATGAGTTCCAGTGGCTCAATTAATGGTGAGAGCGTACGTCCGACTGGCATTCGGGTGGTTGTGCGTTCGAGTCCCGTCTGGAGCTCAGAGTTTTTCTCTGAGTTTTGACTTACAACAGCTTGTACAGCAAAAACAAACGAAAAAACTTCAACTAGAGTATATGCATTTGAGCAATAAGAAACGAGAATGAAGTTTGAATATATAATAAATCAGTAATAAAAACATTACTGTGAATACAGAAACATAAACAAGCACGAACAAGTATAAATATTTATACTTACTGTCTTTAAGAAAAAAAATTAAAAATGGCTTATTTAGCACATCTAATAAGTATAATATTATTTTTTATTTCTTTACTGATTGTTTTAGAGAACTCAACATAGTCAATATTTTCCTTAAACGTTGCAAATTTTTCTTAAATGTTGTATATTTTTCTTTATGTTGCTTTTTTATATAAATCAGATATGCAGGCCGGTTACTAACGAATCATCTTTCTTTTAGTATGGGACTCACAAAAATCCAGGCTTATCTTGTGCTAACATTTTGAAAAACCAATGTAAAAAATTGGATAACGGAGTTTATTGGATCAGTCTAAAATCTGGAGGTATCTGAACAAAGTTTTTGCCTGCATGCTTGATACTTTACAATTTTTGTGAATTTTTTAATTCAACCATTGCAGTATACTCAACTGAGTTATGTATTTTCTGCCTGTGAGTTTGTTCGTGCGGAATCGAGCAGATGGTTAAACAAACTTTTCAACCAATAAATTTCTCATTTTATTTTATAGTCGAACCTTTTCCAGTGTTTTGTGACATGCTTGCAGGTGGTAGGTGTAACTTATTTCTATATAATTTTTCGTTACTTCTCAATCAACTCAAACTAATAGGCGAGTTTCAGGGTGTTGCGCGCGTATCATTTTTCAAAAAACTCGCAAGTTCAAGTACACATACTGTTTAAAATCAACGAAGTATAGATACAGTTTCTGGATGTTTAACACTGTTATTCTGCTGTTGTTGGCTCGCTAGCAAGTCTGTTTGCCATTGCTTACTTTGTGGAGCCCGCTAAGAGCCCGCCAATTCCTTTCCAAAACGATGCGCGCGCAACACCCTGAAACTCGCCTATTGCCAGTAAGAGATAAATACGTCGAACGTCAATAGTCAGTCAATAACCTCATGGCAACCTTCGATTTATGATATTATTCATTAACTTTTTAATTACTGATAGTAATTATAGAATCAAACAAAGGAGTTATAAGGATTTTAGGTGTATGCAAAATAACCCTTTGGTAATTTATTCTGGCATAGTAGCTAGAAATAAATTTTCTGGAAACTCCGGGAACATCAAAGCAGTTGACAATGATGCACAAATATTTTGTTTTACGTTCATTAATATTTATATAGCAACGTTGCTATTTGCTGATTGCTTCATTATACCAAGAATACAATGTGTTCAGCAAGCCTGAAGGTGCACAAACGCGAACAAAACACAGAAAAAGACTTTGACCGCGTTTCCAGATAATTTACTGCCACTTGCAAGCCACCGTTAGGCTTGTGATTTTTTTCATGTTTGTTTACGTTTGAAAATTGCAAGTTTCACCAGAAAACGTTGAACGTTTAAAAACAAATCGATCAACTTGCGGCGTTATTTCAAAGACTAAAGGCCCGGTCAAACGAGGATGAGAGTTGATGAGAGTTGGCAAGCGAGAGTTTGTCTGAGAGAGTTTTCTCAACTCTCATGCCCCGGTCAAACGAGGATGAGAGTTGATGAGAGTTGACCATGAGAGTTGACGAGAGTTGTAGGATTTACCGCGCGTAGCAGGGAGACTAGGAACGAATTTCGTGGTAAACAAAGTTCGTATTTTTACAATATCGTACTGGACAAATAAATAGACAGATATATTTTGCATTCTTGCCTTTTCTTGTCACGAAAAGTCACGAATACAGTCTTTTCCAGCCGCTAAACTCTCATCAACTCTCATATGCCAACTCTCATGACCGGTCAAACGAGCAAAAACTCTCATCAACTCTCATTAAAATTTGAACCAGCTCAAAGTTGATGAGAGTTGATAAGAGTGCATGAGAGTTGATGAGAGTTGGTGGTCAAACGCGACCGAGAGTTGCAACTCTCATCGACTCTCATCAACTCTCATCCTCGTTTGACCGGCCTTAAAGAAACCTGTCAAAAAACGCCACAAGTTGGTTGATTGATTTGTTTTTAAACGTTCAACGTTTTCTGGTGCCACTTGCAACATTCAAACGTAAACAAACATGAAAAAAATCGCAAGCCTGACGGAGGCTTGCAAATGGCAGTATTTCCAGCGAGTATGATTTTATATACAGTGGCATAGTACCGAGGACATTTTGATTGGGAGGGGGGTCAAAATTTACCGACGAAACCCAGGCGGGTTTATATAGTTTAAGGTTTTAAATCCTAAATTTACCGACCGATTTAATTTTAACTCCCCGAGGTCACACCCCTTATGTCAATTTACCGATCATGCATTTCCCCGGTGTCACACCCGTTCGGTACGCCACTGTTTATATATAACGCCTTGCTAAAACATCACAATTTGATTGGCAGGTTATTGCGCTGCCTATACGCCATTTACTGTATGGATTTTTGCGGGCTCGGTGTGCATCAATTCCACTCGTTCTAAAACTTTAAATCAATAACAATAAATTTATATTTACATAAATCAAATAAAGAATGTTTCAATTTGTGCAACGCCGAGTTGAATATATGGGACATTTTCATTTTGTGGAAGTTCGGAAGGACTCGAAATAGTGGTAAGAACATCAGTGACCCACCCGACTGCATCTCGTGGACCACTTTCTTTGTTATTACCACGTTGTGACGTCATCTGTGCATCTATAACTGAACAGACAAAGGCAGAAAATGGAATCTAGAAACGCGAGAATGAGAAATTACAGTGAAAACACGAGCCCGCAGGGCGAGTTCTTCCAAACTTCCACAAGTGATTCTATAATTCTATAGGAACACGGAAAAAATGTTTTCTATCTCCTTTATAAAATAACCCGTCAAAATAGATTAAACGTTAAAATTAATCCAAATAAAAAGCGTAAATTCTCATTACCCTCCATGGATGGCGTATTGGATGGCGTTTGGTGGCGTAGTGGATGGCGTAATCGAGCTATCCATGTTTTTCATTTAACAAATAAAACATAAAGTTCTGTGCATATGTACTCTTATAAAGGCACGTTTGACGTCATTTGAACACGAAAGAAGTTGAGTAGAGGCACGAGGCGATAGCCGAGTGCCTTTACACTTCTTTCGTGTTCAAATGACGTCAAACGTACCTTTACAAGAGTACATATGCACAGGAGCGGTATGTTTTATTTGTTTTATAAAATAAGAAGAGGAAAAATCAAACTAAAAGTGAGCTAGTTTAGGAATTTGGCGGGCTTTTCCGGCCAGCTGACGTCATTCATGATCTCTGTTCTCTTATAAATGCACGGAGCCCAGCCAATCAGAGCGTACGTAGAGGACACCTTATTTTATAAAGAGTTATAGAAACACGGCTTTTAACCAATCACCGCTTGCATTTTCAAAATGTTATTTTATAAGACCAAATAGAAACATTCTTACCATATTGCGCTCATAAACATTATTTGTAAATTTTGATACCTCCGGAAAAATCCGCTCGCATAGAGTTGCTAAAAACAGATAAAAAGGCTATATAACTTAGACTTTTGATATTTTACAGTTACATTATTTTTAACTTCTTTTTAAAGATTTTTTTCATTAAGAGGAGATATTTTCTATTTCGCGTAGGCCTGCGCTCAAAACGGATTTCTATTGATCGTATCGACATTTAAATATAATTATATAATTTTTTTATCGTTTGATATGTTTGCCTATCCCAAAATGCATGTGCATAGAAAGTCTGTTGACTGTGTAACGTTTTGCCGATGTTCAGGCAGGTCTTTAACCTGAGTGTGTCGATTGCCGCTCAAGCCGAGGTAGAAACACTGATCCAACGGCTGCTTTACTGGACGACAACGCAACAGCAACTGCCGTATCACAACAGTGCTCACGCTATTTATACAATCACACACGCGTCAACTATACAATCACGACTACAGTATATACATGCAACTACAAACGAAGTACACGTCCCCATAGCGCTGGACACCACAACTGTATGAGGTACAAAATGGTACAAGGTACAATAACAGTGCTAAAATAAAGAAATGTTGAGCAGTATACGGCGAAAAAGAAAATATGCCGTTTGAACAAGAGCAAATTTTGCATTGATAAGATTGATTACTGTAAATATGACGGATTCAACATTTTTGTAGCATGCCTACCTTTATAATTATGTTGGGACTTTTTTTGTTTTTATGTGTTTCTCAACTCCCAAATGCTCATAAAAAGTTTGTTAATTCTATAAACTACAAAATAATGCTTAAATAAGAGAGTGGTAAGACAAAACGTTCAAAGGTTTTGAGTTTTTTTCATTGAAAGTGCATATGAAACGAAACTTCACTTCAGTTTTTTAAGATTGTATATCTGGAAGAACGCTTAAGATAATGAAAAATGGCTTTTACAGGCCTTTCAAGTATTATCCCATTCTTGAGTTGGAAAATCAGCCATATTTTTGGATTGGTTTAACTAAACTGAATGTTTCATTCAGTTTCAAAACGTTTCGTTGGACATTTTTCTTGGAGTACGGTCTGATTACATCTGCAATGTGTGGTTTCATGTACACACGTAAAAACGCGCAAGCTGTTACAGACCTGCAAGCAAGTCGTTACAGACCTGCAAGCAAGTTGTTACAAGGCTGTTCAACAGGCTGTCACCGTCATGTGTTCGCACTGGCTGTCCCAGTCTGTTAACATGTCTGTAACAAGTTGTTGACAACTTGTAACAAGGCTGATGACTCCAACAGACTGATGATAAGGTGTTCCAACAACATGTTACCGCTCTGCACTCACTGACAAGTTGTTAACAGATTGATGGTAACAATGTTGTAGCAGCTTCTTGAAATGAACAGCATTGTTGCAACTTGTTCCCAGCCTTGCTACAAGCCTGTTGCGAACACATCCTGTTGACAAGCTGTGAGATTTTTACGTGTGTAGTGAGTAAAACAATCCGAATATATGACTGATTTTCCGTTTTCTCCTACAAACAACGTGTTACGTCATTGCTCAAATTGCATAGCCAATAACTCAAGAATGTGATAAGATTTCAAAGGCATGTAAAAGCAATTTTTGATCATCTTAGGTTTTCTTTCAAATGCAATCTTAAAAAACTGAAGTGAAATTTCGTTTCATAGGCACTCTAAATAAATTATATAAATACATTTATACTTTTCAATATTGCTTTTTCAACTTGCTAGTTTATTTTTCTTTATAATAGGTTGGACATTAGTCTTCAAAGCAGTCGCTGGTGTTCCGGGAGTTATGTCAGATTCTTGGAAATTGCCATATGAGATGTACGAGTACTCGTTGCAAGCTCTGAATAAAGAAAGTCACTTCAGACATCATTATAAAAACAGAATTGTTCGCTATTGGATTTCAGCCAAACTTAATCAGGTAAAGCGACCAAACTGTATGGGAGGGCAGTGCATGGCAGGGCATGGTGGCAGGGTATTGCAGGGTAGGGCAGGGCAATGCAGGGCAATGCAGGGCAATGCAGGGCAATGCAGGGCAATGCAGGGCAGGGTAGGGTGTGGCAGGGCAGGGCAGGGCAGGGCAGGGCAGGGCATGGCAGTGAAGTGCAGTGCAATGCAAAGAGAGCCTTTGCATGCCTAAAGACTAAAGTTAATACGGACCGTTTTAAAAATAGCTTTATTAATAGAATAGTTTTTAAAATAATTTAGAAGTCTAAATACAATCTGTAGTTTGTCTAATAGAATATAACTTTTAGATGTCACTTAGTAGTTTATAAATACTCTATACATCTAACTCAGATAATTGTTCTTTTTTATTATGTAAATTATTAATACTATTATAAATAACTAGCAATAAATGCGGTATTACGGTATCAGTTATGCAGGGCATCGTAGGGCATCGTAGGGCAGTGCAGGGAAGTGCGTGTGGCAGTGCAGTATAGCAAGGCAGTAGGGCAAGGCATTAGGGCAAGGCAGGGCAGTAGGACAAGGCAGGGCAGTAGGGCAAGGCAAGGCAGTAGGGCAGGGCGGTGCAGTGCAGGACAGTAAAGGGCAGGGCAGCCCAGTACAGGGCAGGGTAGGGTAGGACAGTGGAGGGCTGGGCAGGGTAGGGTAGGGTAGGGCAGGACAGCGGAGGGCAGGGCAGGGCAGGGCAGGGTAGGGCAGGACAGTGGAGGGCAGGGCAGGGTAGGGCAGGACAGTGGAGAGCAGGGCAGGGTATGGCAGGGTAGGGCAGAACAGTGGAGGGCAGGGTAGGGCAGGACAGTGGAGGGCAGGGCAGGGCAAGACAGGGTAGGCATACTCAGCAAAGTGAACAAACTTAGCATTTCACTATTATTTGTAATTTCTCTCTTTATATATATTGTCTTTTATATATATATATACTCTTCTCTGTACTGCATAATAACAGGTTCGAGTCGTTCTTTACAAACAAACAACAGAAGAAGTAGTTCTCAGGTTTAATGCCCACAATACCAACAACCTCAACTGGTTTTCTCAGAACAATCTCCTGGAAGCACCATGGGCGGATATTAAAACCAAGACAAAGAATTTCTTTAGCGTGGATGGTTCGTGTTACTCAGGTTATTGCCGAGCTTTTTTTATCAATCATGCTTACAATGGTTGTCCAAATGACATCGGGTGGATGTCTCTTGGTAGTGGCAACGTTTGCGCATGGGAGAAAAGGTTGCCAATGGCTTCGTTTCTATACAGCAAAGTGGATAAAGCTGTGAACTGGAACGAGTATAGTAAGTCTTAACCTTTTATAAATTATTATAATTCACATTATTATTAGTATTATTCTAATTATTATTTATTATTAGTTATTACTTCTTTATCGCTTTTCACAAGGCACTTTCTGTATTCCATGCACACTTCGTGTTTCTTATTCAAAACATTCACTCCCTCTTTTCCAGGGGCGTAGCGTGACTATTTTGACTGGGGGGGTGTAACGTCTAAGTTTTACCGACGAACACGTGGCCGTGGACGCTTCTCCGGAGAAAAGTATCTAGGCACGAGGTTATATATACATACGAAATCCACCGTTATAGCTTCATGTTTTAATATTTATTTTGCATAAACACCTTTATCATAATTATATATCACTATTCACTAAATAAGTGTCATAACATATAAACTATCGTTGGTTGCAACTTGCGATCCTATAACTCCGCTATAAGTCTATAAGTAAAACAGTTAGTCATTGTAAATCTACAAATACAATGCACTGTATTTTCAATCACAAGACAGTGTAGTAAATCATTAAAAAGTACAAAACGCGCATGCTGCATGCATTATCGTTTTAAATTTTAACTTTCCTTTGCATATGGACCACGGGTCGGCAAGTTTATCCAGGTCAAGGCAGTCCAAAATGTCATTTGCACTGGATAAAATCATTAAGTCATCAAGACGATCTTCTTTCATTGTCGATCTCAGATGGTTCTTTACCAGCCTTAACTTACTGAAGGAACGTTCATTGCTTGCGACGGATACTGGAATGGTCAACGCTAATTGGTAAGCTTTAGCAAGGCTTGGGTGAAAACGTTGCTTCCCGAGGAGACACTTTGCTGCATCCCGTAAATTCTTTGCACCACTCTTTTCGATGTCATTCCCCATCATTTCGATGTCTGCCAACAATGCATCGGGATCTTTCAAGTCATTGGGAAATATTTTCCCTTCTTCTAATAACTCGATGACCTCTCCTATCACGCCAGCTAGTTCACAGTCTGCTTTGATAGCCGACGGATTTTGATGTCCACTCTCCGTCTGGCCCGTCTCACTAGAACTTCCACGATCACACGAGCTTTCGCTATCAGATGAACTATTAAAAGTTTCCTCATAGCCTGGAGAAGTTTCCATGACAATTGTTTCTTCGAAATCGTCAATCTTTTTTCGCTTTTGTTGGCTATCGTTTGAACAGGTTTGTGATGTATGCTCATCATCAGATTCATTAAAATGGCGTTTAATACTCGACGAACTGGGATGACGGACTGAAAAATCACTTTTCCTATCATCTGGTAATGTTGTTTCAGGATCCTCAGGCTCGGGCAGTTCAGTTCTTAGTAATAATTCTGCATCGCCAGCATCGGATAGCTCATCAGCCTCGGTCTCAAATGGATTCTTTGACTTTGGCGCACCGTCTCCATGTTTTGAGGAATCTGAATTGGGCTGAATAACTGACAAATCACTTTTCCCATCATCTTGTAAAGCCATGTGGGGAAATCCCACATTAATTAAATCAAACATTTTTACAACTGGGAAACTTTGAACTGTGCCTAAAAGTCATTTTTACCGACAACCAATTTTAATGTAGACGAACAGTTTACCGATAGCCGACAGGTTTATTTATCACAAGGTTTTCAAACTTCCAGTTTAACCGATCGGTTTTACCGACGGCTCTAGTCAATACCGACCGACTCCGCGTTTTACCGACAAGTTCAGTAAAAAGTTCAGTAAAAAGTAATTATATTATATTATATTATATTATATTATATTATATTATATTATATTATATTATATTATATTATATTATATTATATTATAATCATTATTTATGGTTATAGTTATTATTAGTTATTATTATATTATATTATATTATATTATATTATATTATATTATATTATATTATATTATATTATATTATATTATATTATATTATATTATATTATATTATATTATATTATATTATATTATATTATATTATATTATATTATATTATATTACATTATATTATATTATAATCATTATTTATGGTTATAGTTATTATTATTGTATGTATTGACGGAATCAGCATGCGACTATACGTCAAAAATAAAATTAAAATAATGCCCAAAAATAGTGCAGCAGTCCAATCAATGCAGTAATTTTGTTATGCATATTATAAATCTTGTAATTATAATTTTAGGTAAAGTTGGTAGCGCCGACGTATTTGCCGTTTACGTGCGCTAGGCATTGTAAGGTATGTAAACTTTGATGTCCTCCGCCTATATAATATGCCAATTTTTAGCTCTGTATTATGCAAATAACTTCGATTTATAAAATATTATAAAATATTTTATAAAATATTACTTGGAAGATTTATAAAATATTACTTGGTGAAATACCCGAGGGGAATATGTAAGAGTTGATTACCTCCAACCTCGGCTTTTATCTTTTATCTAAGTAAGGCTGCATGTTTACTTACTTAATAGTTGAGGAAGTTTTCTTAAAAAAACCCCTTATCAATTACTATTTTTCGCCTATTATTAGTGAAAATACAGTATGCTTACTCTAATTATTTTCTTTATGTTAGGAATGCAACTGACTAGCTCTTCATCAACTCTTCATATATAATCGTAATTAAGTAATCGGCCAAGTTATTATGTTTTAACACGTCGTTATATTACCAATCTCATTTGTTATATTGTTTGTGTTGTTAAATTCGAGATTTGCGTGATTTGTTTACTGTTTACTGTTTAATATGACTTGTAGTTCATTTCCTGTTGGTGTGACTTGTTAAAAAAGCTTTTTGGTTGAGTTGTCCAACAAATCCAGCTGCTTATTTTAGCATTGTTATTCATTTAATAATTAAGTGTAGTTCATAAACGTCATATATACTATAATAATATAGTCCATGGTAAATAGCCCAATTGTTTGTGATGTGTTCGTACTTTGTATTAGCTTAGTATAAACTACTATTTCTCAGTTCTAACTATACTTGTAATTTTGAAGAGCAATTAAATTTAGAAAACAAACTTTAGTTGTGAAAATCGTTAATAACTAAAAAATTGGAGTGTCAAGTCAGTTTCGAATATAGATATAGAGGATATTACATGGTCGTGCGAAGATATGGATTTTATCTTCGAGTGGTGAAAACAATATTATACGAATGAGCGTAGCGAATGAGTAAAATATCGTTTTTACTACGAGAAGATAAAATTCATATCTTCAAGCCAGCGTGTAATTTTCTTTTTATTATATAGATTCAATGCAAAAAGAGGTAAAATTCTTAATGACGTCATTGATATCTTCACTAGTGAGGATATGGCAAATACGACACTGCATATTTTCTAATAAAACACTCGCATCTATATAATAAATAAGTATATTTCACTGTATTTCCTGCAAATATGTCCCGGATGGGTGGTGAAAAAAACCCAAACAACATTGTGACACATTTTTAAATGTCCTTAATACCTAATAATAAAAAATATAACACTAATGTTGTTAGTCAGGATAGTAGAAATTACGACCACAGCGAAAATTGTTGGGAAAGCGAGCGAGAATTAATGGGTCATCACCTAAGAGACTTCTGATTGGTTTAGATGACCTAACCCAACACCTTCCCCTAGCCCTAATCAGTAAGGAGCATGGGAACGAATTAATAATCGACAATGTGATTGGTTACTTATAGCCAATTAGAAAACTCGTTCATATTAGGTAGGTCTTTACTCTGCAAGTCAGAGCCCCTTTCCGTCGACCTGGGCTCTGCCAACAAACTCCATGCATCTTCGCTGCAAGTTTGGGGTGAGTCGGTCAGGTTTTGAACTTGTCAAACAAGTTTTAGATTGAGCACTCGCAAGCAGGAAAATAGCAAGTAACGCGTTAGAGCCTGGGCCCAAAATAGTATCTTGGCAACCGTTCACGCATTCTCAAACAGAAATACCGAGCCAACAACTCTCTCCTGAAGCCTGCGTGTGCCTATATGCGATAGGAAGTACTCAGAGCCTGCGATCCTTTTGGGCAGTACCAAGGCGGAGGTTCTGGGGAACTCCGATGAAACTTGTCATCTGGTTGGTTAGTAAAATTTCAAATAATGTGCACGTTCCTAACTTGTTTAATCGATTTCTCGACGTTCTGTAACACATAATTATACACGACAGATCCAAAATACAATTGAACACATATAATTAAAAACAGCAAAAATCCCGACAATTTACAAGTTAAAACTATTATTATTTCGCTTCGTCGCCAAACAAACATCTATCGTCTGACGCTTCGCATAATTCTTCGCAGTTTCGTTTCAAAACTTTAAAATTATATTAAACAAGACACCTGGGTCAGGTGTTCACTCGGGCTACTGGAAAGTGCAGAGGTCTCTATAACGTATGAGCAACGGGTGGCGTGTGCTGTTAGGGCGCTGCTTCTCACCAATAGTTAAGCCTGGTCGGACGGGGTTAGTACTTGGATGGGTTACCGTTTGGGAATAACCCCGTCCTCCGGCAGCTTGGAACTTATGTGAGTAGAGTTTAGTTGGTCTCTCCTGTGCTCCGAGGGTTTTTAGCCGGGTTCTTCGGTTTTCCTCCCTCCGTAAAATCAACACCTAGGTCTTAGTTGTCTACACATAGGAGTTTGGTGTCAATTGGGACGAAAGTTCTGTTCCTCTCTCCTGCCACGCATTAAGTGGCAAATTTAATAAATCCAAAAAAAAATCCAAGTGAGAGTGGGCCGAGGAAGATCAGATTGAAGGCTGAATGTGGTGCAGGACTATCCAGTGGCTAGAATTCAGGATGATCCTGATGCCTTCAGGGTCTGAGAGGTGGAACTTTCTCCCGGGGGCTGTGGTTAGATTTATGGTTACCGGGGGGTTGTCATTAGGTTTAGGGTCTGGTTTAGAGGGGGGGGGGGGGGTCACGGTTGGGTTTCATTTTCTTTAATATTAATTATTATTATACGACGGCAGCGCTGAGAGGTCCGAATACGGAAATCCTGTAATTTGATTGGTTCATCAGCGGTCGGATATTTCCCGTATCCGCCCGCTCAGAGCGGAAGCTGCCGTTCGGGACCGTAAGTTAATTTTATAAACAAAATGGCAGTCATGTGAGTATATCGGCAACAAGATGGATTATAATTTTAGAACTACTCATTGTTGAAATATATCGTGCAGGTATGTTGTTAGAAATTTTATAAGCTTTCATTTGATGTATAGTTCGAGTTTCCACGTTTTGTGAACGTTTTTAAAATGTCCAAAACGTTCGTAACATTGTTCGTAAAAATATAACATTTACTTCTCACAAGTATTAGAATTTCAGATGATTTTTTATTCAACTACTTAACGTACGATCTTGAGCAATATGTCAAACAAAAGCAATTGAAAAATACTAGTTGGAGTAGAAAGTTCAGGATTCTAACTCAACGGAAAGTACTTTAAAAATGGGAAAATGTCTGCCATTTTCGTTTAGTTCGCAAGAAAGATAGATCGAGTTTTCACAGAACGTTCGTAACATTTATGGCCATATAATAAACTACTTATTGACCTCGCTTGTTCGGTCTGTACTAGTGAAATATCGGACCTCTGTTTTTTGCACAGACCTCAACTCGCTGCGCTCGTCTCGGTCCGTACTAAAAAAAACATCGGTCCGATATTTCACTAGCTAGTACAGCCTTACGCTCGGTCAATAAGTAGTTAATATCTGGAATTCTGGACCATTTCATAATTCAGGATAATCATGTAAACAAATACAATAGGTATAAGTGATTAAAGTCAGTAGCAGTAAGGTTTAGAAGAGAGTACGTTACAGGTCGGGATGAAGAACATTTTAAACATGGATTTCCAAAAAAAAGTTATTGACATCGTAAGCATTAACTAATAATTACAGCATTAATGTAGTGATTAGAAAGTTGAGTTTTAAACTGATTAACTGAAGTAGAATCTGGTATTGAGCAAGGTAGACTACTCCAAAGTTTAAATACTGTATACAGTTCAAGTATTAACTAGCTTAAGAAGTTTAGTACAGCACTTAGAAACTTAGAAACTAGTACATCTAGTTCTGAACTGTTTCTTAAGATTCTGACTGAATTATTGAGTTGCACAAAAGTTGTCGTTGTCGGTTGCCACTTGGATGCAACAGCTTCGGCTAGCTTTGCCTTTGATGAAATTGTTGGTAGGATTTCCAAGTAAATTGCTTATATGGTTGATCAGTGACGTGCTTGATACAAAGTTCCACAGAATAGGAACTAAAAGGAACATGCTGTCGATGAATTTTCGAAGTGACCGAACACTCGAAGTGTAGGCTCCATATATGGGAGGTATTGCGCAATTTTGCAGTTTTGTGTGGCGAAAAAAATAACAGAGCCGAAACCTAGACTCGGCTACCACAGGTAGCCCGAGTAATTAGAGAATACGAGGTCGATGTAGTTTAGCCAAAATTCCAGGCAGAAATTACACTGCCGAGTGCCGACGGCGACGCGGACATATAAAACACTCTCGTCAAATCATCCGGTTGACGATTTAGAGAAAAGCTAAGAAAGACCATCTGTATCGCAACGCTTTGTCAAGAGCTTTGAAAAACATACTGGGCCATTCTTTATCAGTAAACAAATATTTATTTATTCAGTATTATTTTTTTTTGGTCTTCGAACAAGCTAAAGATTGTCGATGACTGTTCAAATTATAAGGAACTGGGAACCAGAGGACTGGGAACAAATTGAAAAACCCAGTTTTGGGGAACACCGCTGCCAAACTTTGGCGCATGCACGAATTTGCTAGAGTAAACATTGCAAGAGAAGTAGGATCTAGCCGCGGCAACAACAACCAATCAGCAAAGACTAAGTAAGCTAAGACTCGACTATTCATTTGTGTTTTGCAAAAAGACTAAAGAAAATTACGAAGGGGTCATTTCAGAATAAGTATAGCCGGTTATTTTGAAGGACGAAGCCCTATGAGAATAAACTGTTTACATTTCCCTGAGGGGCCTCAAAATAACGTACTTAATTTTCACATGGACGAGGTTGACTCACTGGAGCCACAATATAGAAAAGGACTATTAGAGGGGAATATTAATCTATTATTTTGCCGGGGTATTGAATATATTCCCCGAAAAGAACACCGAAAGGAAACCGAGGCATGTGAAAATTAACGTACTTTAATAGAAAAGAAGTATTGAGGGGAATATTAGAGGGGAATATTAATCTATTTGACCCGAAAATTCTTGTTCTCGGGTCACAAATAGATATTGGTTTCACAGTTTCGTTTCACGCTTCACAAACTCTACGCTTTTATTATAATTTAAGGACTCTCTCCCTGTCACAAAGCTCACAATGATGTCAACGCGCCATTTCTCACATGTTACCGAACTCGTCATCGGTCCACGTGATACAATTCTTATGGGGGGAGGGGTGGGACATCAAACTTCGCCTCACCCTCCCCTAACAAATTTAAATGTTAAATTTTTACACAAAAACAACAAACTTAAACTCATCAGTCATTGTCTTGCAAACATAGTTTAATTTTTTCTTCAGCATCCTTCGCAGCTTGTCTTCTCTTTCGTTCCGGTGGGGCATCGACTTCGGTTTCTGTACTTGCGTTGTGTAAGTTCTCTTTCAATGCACTCCTGATCTCTAAGGGACACACCAGTTGGATCGGACGTTCTATGTAGTTTCCCTTGTGCAGCAGGATTAATCCTCTAGTGACTCCATCCCTTCCGATGACATATCTAATTACTTTGCCTTTCATCCACTTCCCTCGATTCTTTTCTTCTCCAACGATTAAAACGACTTCACCAAGTTGGGGTACTTCGGACTGACCTTTGTTTATCCTGTGCGACTCCATCAAACCATGTACATACTCTGTTCGCCATCTGGACCATGCATGTTGTCTTGCAAGTTCCAGTCGCCTTTGCAGTCGGCTTGTTTCCTCTTCGACTTCGTCGGGTTCTTCAATCGTGTGAGCATTTTGGCCCCAGAGGATAATGTTTGGTGTCAAGGTCTGCTCTTCTCCATGTTCGCTTTCAACATAAGTCAGTGGACGATTATTCAGGTGTCGTTCGATGTCCATGACGACTGTTTCAAGTTGGCCAAACGTCAGGTGTGTTTTCCCAAGGGTCTTGTAAAGGGTTTTCTTGATCTCCTTGATTAAACGTTCGTACATTCCTCCCCACCATGGGGACTTTGCCAAATTGAATGTCCAGTGAATCTCTTGAGCCGCCAGGTAGTTGTGCAGACGCTCGCTTCTTCTTATTGTTTTTATCCATTTCGCCGTTGTCTTGAATACAGCCGCGTTGTCAGATATTATACGCCGTGGTCTGGTCTTCCTGGTGATGAACGAATTTAGTTTTCCTTGGAACTCTTCTGCCATTTGTGAATGTGTCAGCTCGAGGTGGACAGCTCTAGATGTCGCACACGTGAAAATCAATACGTAGCATTTCCCTTCTTCTTTCTTCTTGATTTTATGCACTAGAGGACCTGCAAAATCCACTCCAGTAACTTCAAAAGGTCTTCCTGCTTTGGTTCTAAATTCAGGTAGCTGCGAAGTTGCAGGGGGTCCATACGGCCTTGTTGAGTAGATCTTGCAGACATTACATTTCTTTATGACATTCTTCACTTTTGTTCTCAGTTGTGGCACCCACCAGTTCTCTCGTAGTGACGCCATTGTATTGGCTACCCCCAGATGCATAATCTTCTGATGTGTGTGTGTTATGAGTTTCTTGACGAACGGTCCTTCGTTCAGGTAGGTTGGCTGATACCCAGCAATTCTTCCCTTGCATTTTAGGGTGTCCGTAGCTTCGTCTCTAATTAGTTGCCAACCTGGGGTCTCCAAATTCTCTGGAATCTTGCTCTGAACTCTTCTTACCCAGTAATTCTTCGCACTTTCAATTTCACCAGTATCGATTGGTCCCTTCTTTCTCTTCAGCGTCCGCTTCTTCGCCCGGCTGTTATTGACGAATCTCAAAACCCATGCTGTCACTCGAAGGGTTCTCCAATATGAATTTCTGTCTAACAACAAGTCCCATTCGTCTGGTGCGTTCTCTATTGCGCAGTGAACGGTTTCTTTCAAGGGGTTGCTTTCTTGAGAGACATCGTTGGTACTCTTGAGCTTCGGTTGTTCTGGCCATTGTTCTTTGTCTAATAGCCACTCAGGACCAGTAAACCAATCTCCGCTTACCATTCGGTTGATACTGGCGCCTCTACTGCCCAGATCTGCTACGTTTTCTTTGGTTGGGCAATACTTCCACTCAATACCAATCTCTGTGGTGATGGATGCTATTTTCCTGACTCTGTTTGCCACAAATATCTTCCATGATCTGCCCGGATTCGATATCCAGAATAGTGCGACCAAGCTGTCCATCCATGTGGTTACTGAAACAATGGGCCATCTCTTCAACGCCGAGCATAGATTCTTTGCCATATTTGCCGCCATTTGACCACCGACCAACTCTAATCTTGGGATTGATGTATTTCTCTTTGAGATTCTGGATTTGGAAGCCAGTAAACCTTTCACCGTCCCTGTAGCGTGCTCGATTACCGCAATTGTTATGCAAGAGCAAGCCAGATTGCTGGCATCTGCAAAAATGTGGAGATGAACAGCCTTGATCCTCTGGAGATTTTTCGCTACACTTCTTGGCACTTTTACATTTCTTAATTGTCTCATCCACCTGACCCAATCCTGTTTTAAAGGCTTCGATACTTCAGTGTTCCAACTCTTCTCCTCGTCGCAGGCTTCTCGGAAGATCCTCTTTCCTTCGACCACGGTTGGTGAAATTATCCCAAGCGGGTCGTAAATCTTTCCCAGATGGCTCATGATGGATCTCTTTGTGACTGGAATATCTTCAGGATAGGCTGGTACTTCAAGCGACAGTTCATCTTCTTTTTTGTCCCATGTTAATCCAAGGATTCTTGATGGGTTAGGCATTCCTTCGCTCTCCAAGGCTTCAACATTAGATTCCCACTTATGTAACGGAAACATTCCACTCTCCAGGACTTCTGTTGCTTCCTGCTTGAATTTCTTTAGTTCCAAGACATCACTCCCCGTCTGCATCACGTTGTCCACGTATGTGTTTTCTTTCAAGGCTTGGACGGTGTTTTGCATTTCCACTGGTTGCTGGTCTAGATGATGCTGTATTGTTGCTCCCAACATGAACGGACTTGCTTCTGCTCCAAATGGAACTCTAGTGAACCGTAGATGTTCCTCCTTCCCATCAATGTTGAACAGGAATCGAAAAGCGTCACGGTCTCCTTCCTTGATTCCAACTTGTAAAAATGCCTTCTGTATATCAGCTACAATCAGGCGAGGGGACATTCTTGCTCTGACCATAATGTCCCATAAAAGCGGTTGAAGTGGAGGACCAGTAAACATGCATTCATTCACACTGTTGGCAAGAGGGTTTGGTTTCGCACTCGCATCGAAGACCATTCTTACTTTAGTGGTTGTCGCATTTTGTTTCACAACTGGCTTGTGGGGCATATAGAACAACCGTCCGCCTGTTGGTTGCTCTGGTGCTCTTTCGATGATTCCTTCTTTCAGCTGGTTTTCAATGATCTCTTCATAGTCTTTCTTCAGGTCTTCATCTCGATCAATCTTCCTGCAGACGTTACGCAGCCGTTTTCTACTAGGTTCGAGGTTATTATTCGAAAGAGTCTTCCCTGGGATCCACGGTACATTGACTTGATATCTCCCCTCTTCCGTCTTGACTATGTTCTCTTGAAAATCACGATACACATCCAGCTGGTCATTCTCGCCCCGATCTTCCACTCCTAAAACATCCAGACTGTACAGTCTCTCGTAGTCAGTCGGTTCTCTTGCAAACATGCACTGGCCACTTGGGTAATCACCACCATGGATGATCCAGCCAAATGTAGTTCCTTCCACAATGGGATCGCCTTCATTGCCTTTGTAAATCTGCTCTGTCTTGATCTTGCAGTAAGTCTTGTCGCCCAAGATCATGTGAATTGGATACTTGCCTTCTGCTGTCATGTAAAACCTCTTGTCCTTTGTATGTTCATACCCAAGTTTCAGTTTGTTCATGTTTGGTCTCCTTACAGTAGTGAAATCTGCCAACTTTGATCCAGTTAATTCAATTTCTTGGTGGGCCTGTCCATCCATTGACTCAATGGTGGCTTGGAATATGGGCATGGACTGTTTTCGTGTTCCATTGACGGTCATAATCTCCCTTGACTCATGTCTGACTGGAGGTAGGTTGAGTCTCTTGGCAGCCTGTCTCGAAATGAAATTTCTTCCAGATCCAGTATCCAAATAGGCCCAGAATACCTCTTCCTTGACTCTTACTGGTATTATTGCTGGTAGTGTTGTCTCCTCGGTTGCTGTGGTGTATCCAGTTAGGACAGTTCCTTCTCCATCATTCTTGTTTCCTTGGTTGCAGAGACTTGTGTGGTGTTTGGCACCACAATGGTAACATCCACGGCTGCGACAATGATTACCTCTATGTCCAGGTGAGGCACAGTTAAAACACAGGTTGTTATCCACAAAAAAAGTCTTTCGCTGGGTTGTTGTGACAAGAGACTTGCACTTATCGCTCCAGTGGTCTGACTTGCAAAACATACAATGAGGGGTCTTCTTCTCATCCTTTGGTCCTCCCTTTTGCGTGTACATGCTCCGTTCCTTTGAATCCTTTCTTCGGAAGTCATTTGGGGGTCTACTGCTTTCCTCCGTTTTATTTCTTCTCAGCCACTTTTGTAAGTTGTCGATTAACTTTTCCATGTTCCACTCTTCCCAGTTGTCATCAGTTCTGACTAAGTCGGATTTAACATGAGGTAATTTGTTGAGAGTACACATTACAAACCCATCCAATTTCTGCTGTTCGTTAAGGGTCAGCAAAGCGTCGTAATTTCTACTCAAACTCTCGTAAAATGCTTGTACTTTTTCATAAGAAGATCCTCTGACAGGGACTAAATTTACAATCTCGTCGACATGGGCATTTACTACCAACCTTGTTTGTCCGTATTCTTTCTTTAGTCGTTCCCAAGCGGTCCTATAGCCAAGCGATCCAGGTTTGAGATTCGAAATCTTGTCTCTCACCTTGCCAGACACCATTTCAAGTAAATAACCAAACTTCTCTTCGTCGGTGATCGGTTTGCTATCCACTTGTGTTGTGAACATATTCTCAAATCTCACCCAGTCAGCTGTTGTCCCTTTGAACGGTGTTATTCTCAGTTTGGGAAGTTTGGCTTGAGTGCTTCTCGCTGTCTTTTCCATCGCTAGTTTCTTTTCGGTCATCACGAGTTCGTCTTGTAGTTTCTCTCGCCATAGTTGTCTTTCTTGGTCTCGAATTACTTCTCGGTGATGTTCTTCTTCCTCACGCTTTGCTTCTCGTTTTCTGTTCTCTTCTTTGCTAGCAATCTCGTCCTTTCTCTTGGCCAGAACGTCTGACAACTTGTTGATCTCTGCTATCCACGGTAAGTACTTGTCTTTCGCGTTCTTCTTCCATTGTCGAATTGCTCTCGCTGTATAAACATCACGCTCAAGTTTCACTTCCTGCATACGAGACACCAGGTTGTATATTTCATCAAGAATAGATGTTGTTCGCGTACTTACCGTTTCCATTTCTTTGTAGTCTTCCTCGTTGATCAGATCGTCGGTCTGTTCAAGATAGTACTTTAACTTCTCGACTTCTTTGTTTATTTTTACCTCCATTTGTTGTTCTTCCTCGTTTTGTTCGGGGTCCTCCATGTTGGACACTTGGACTCCTTCGGCTTTGTTGACTTCGACGATACCACACGTTGTTGTTTCAAATCCCAATTGTTTCTCTTGTATCCTGGTCACGGCACCACTATGACCCGAAAATTCTTGTTCTCGGGTCACAAATAGATATTGGTTTCACAGTTTCGTTTCACGCTTCACAAACTCTACGCTTTTATTATAATTTAAGGACTCTCTCCCTGTCACAAAGCTCACAATGATGTCAACGCGCCATTTCTCACATGTTACCGAACTCGTCATCGGTCCACGTGATACAATTCTTATGGGGGGAGGGGTGGGACATCAAACTTCGCCTCATATTGTTAATTTGCCATTGTTATCAGGGACTATTGAATATATATATATTGAATATCGAAAAAAACAAAGGAAACCGAGGCATGTGAAAATTAAGACCCCGTTTACACGATGCCGGTACAATTTGAAAACGGAACAAAATCATGCGGGTATGCAAATACAGCATATAACATTTGATGTTATTTTTATGTCGGTATCGTGTAAACGCAAGGCCTAAACGGCATGATTTTGTTCCGTTTTCAAATTGTACCGACATCGTGTAAACGGGGTCTAAGTTACAATATTGAAAAAAAAGCCATGTACAAATTACCTAGCCTGCGTAGCCGGCGCTGGGTGATCGGGGAAGGGGAGCACCTGCAGGTGCCTATTGTTATTTTTCGTGTCGCCCCCTAATTAAAACAGTGTATTAAAATAGTACAGTTATGAATGAGTACGTGTAAATCACAGTGCATTCTTGATTCAGGAATTTGTGTGGTATATAGTCTAGATAGATGGAGTAATGAAAGTCATATGCAGTTCAACTCTTCGAAGTGTAAAATTTTCATAGTATCAAGGAAAAAATTGCCTTGTATATTCCCATATAATCTCTCTGGCACCGAACTTGCACGTTGCAACACGGAAACTGATCTAGGTATCAACATAAGCTACAGTTTGACATGGAACTCTCATGTTATGAAGATTGTTGCAAAGGCTAACAAAATGCTGGGTCTCTTGAAACGGCGGTGTTACACTAGTATGACAGATGTACGGGTAAGAAAGGCCTTGTATTTATCCCTTGTAAAATCGCATCTGAATTATGGTACACAGGTATGGTCACCTAATAACGTCAATCTGATGAAAAAGATCGAGGGATTACAGAGACGTGCTACGCCATGGATTTTACGATGTAAATGTGGAGAATATACTTACACGAATCGCAAGTGTCTTAACCTCCTACCACTCGCCTACGACAGGGAAATTAAAGACTTAATTTTCTATTTTAAATGTAAATATGATCTTATCCAACTTGATGTGGATCGTTTCACACCTACAGTCTCTAGTCGAACAAGACAAGGGACAAGATTTCTCTTACAAACTCCTTATTGCAAAACTGAAACTTTTCAACATTCTTATTTTAATCGTATTGTTAAACTCTGGAATTTTGTTCTTGCGATGGCTCCCGATAGTATTTTTTTTTAGAATTTTTAGTTTTAGGCTATTTCTACTGAAAATCTATGATGATCTTCTTGTAAATATGTTCGATCCTACCCTGGGTGCCAGAGATTTTTCGACGCTCGTGGGGGATAACGGGGACACGCGAGGACGCCAGGCGGTAAAGTGGGAGGGGCCAACCCGGAAGGCTCGGTGTTCCAGAGGTTTTTCGCGCTCGCGTGTTTTACCGTTTTGATTTGAAATTTGAAACCGCCGTACCCGAGGGCCGTACGGGTAAATGATATTATATTTTAACAATGAATCCAGAGTCAAGTCAATTTTGTACTTCTCAAACAAGTAATGATGCTATCGTCTCGACAGTCTTCTATACATTAGACGACTAAAAATTGCTCAAATTTAATAAAACTGGTTTGATTTTAGTTCGGGCGACGTGACAACTATAAACTTTCAAATCCACCGTCTAGCTGTTACTTGTCATGCAGACACTCAGACAGTTATAACTTCTAAACTATGCATTGTTGAACGATATCTTGTACGTTTGTTGTTATAAACTTCCCTTTGGTGTACGGCTGATGTTTCTGGGTTATATGGAACTTTTTCAAATGTCCAAAATGTTCACTCAATAATAAATACATATTTATTTACACATGAAGTCGATTATAGAATTTCAGATGTTTCATTATATTAAACGCAGGAACTTGAACGACTTGAACTACACTTCAAATGAAAGCTTATAGGTTTCTAACAACATACTTACAGGATATATTTCAACGAATCGATGCTGTCTTGTTGTTTGTTATATATATTTTCAATGACAAAGACGTCTCGTCGCGGAATGAAGCTAAAGTAAACAGGTAGTCGCTTTGATGCTCGTTGAGCTCGTAACGAGTCGAGACTTTTCCCACGCAATCAAGAGCAAAGGCAATCCAAAAAAAATGTGAGTTGTATATCAACGTGGAGCGAAAGTATAGGCTCCAAAAGGATCAAACCGAGACAGAATATATATAGAAGGAAATCACTGCAGATGACTGCACCTTCTATACTATAGACGAAGTTTAATATTATACTCATGTTATTATTATTCAAGATGTGCGATAGCCAATGAAACTTATTGTTAACAAAAAGATCCTTCGCTTGACCAATCAACGTCTTACGTCCAGATTTTGGAACGTACTGACCCAGACAACCTTTTCATTGGCTCGGCGCGATCAGAGAAACGGCTCGGTGTTCCAGAGGTTCTTCCCGCTCGCCCTGCGAATTTACCGCCTGGCGTCCTCCCGTACCCCCAATTGTCCCTACGAGCGAGGGTAGTTTGATCCTGACTTAGCTTGTACTTCTCGTTGTGTAGGTCATGCCCCTGCCATAGTTAAATCAACTATATATTTTTATATATTTTTATATTTTTATATTTTCATGAATTCTTGTATTTTAGTTAGTTGGCTAACACCTCGCATGGGACTTGTCCCGTTCGTGTTCAGCCTTATTTGGTTCTCTTGTTATCATTATCATTATTATTATTATTACTAGAAATACATGAACGCAACAACCCCTCGCCCGCTTTTACATGCTTTTTTGAAACATCCCCCACCCAAACACCCACCCCCTGATTAAAATAAGCACTCCTGATATATTACCAAAACCGATGATGCGCGGCATGGCCCAAAATAAACATGTCATGTTTTCCACCAAAACATTAACGAATCCAACTGCATTCCTTAACCTTTGAAATTGACACCGTGAGATCACTGCAATATGATTGGCCCATTTGCCACTTTTGGATTCTCTAGCCAAAAACGTTTAGGAATGCAGACGGATTCGTCAATGTTTTGAACAGAAATCATGACGTGTTTTTTTGCGGCCATGCCGCGCATCATCGGTTTTGGTAATACAGCCAATATAAAAAACAAACAGATATAAAAACAAATGATATTAAATCCTTTGGGATATTAAATTATAGAATTTATGGATAGGTCAATAGGATGACAAAACTGATTTAAACCAGTGGCGTCGTGGGAGCTGTTCAACAGGGGGGGCTCAAGTCCAAAATTTTCCGACAGGTGTATTTTTTCTGTAAGTTTTCTGATTTAAAAAACTACAGTATACAGTAGCTAGGTTAACACTAAGAGTCCAGGACATGAACGCGAAGTTATCCAGCGAAATTTGCGTTGTTCTGTTGTTCACGCGCTAACGTATTTTATAATGAAATAGGTCGTAGGCAGGATTTTTGAGTCAGGGGGGCAATAAGACTGCGCAATATCTAGGGGGGGGGGTCCGGGGGTATGCTACCCCGGAAAATTTTTGAGATTTGAGAGTCTCTGAAATGGCATTTCCCGCGATCTGACATCATATTTGAGCAAAATTTTGAACATTTTAAAACTTATTTTTAAGACACGTTCTCTCATTTTTTGTCTAAAACTACAGTATTACATATTTACAAAAACAACGACAGTCATTTGCAACTCACTTGTCACTTTTCACCAAAATGTTCAGAAGTTCGTTACGAAGTTCGCAAGTTCGTTGGGAAATTCAAAGTTCGTTTTCAACTACGCAATTGATTGCCGGCCACTAGGAACCAAGCAGTCAATCAAATGCGTAGCTTAAAACGAGCTTTGAACTTCCCAACGAACTTCCGAACATTCTGGTGAAAAGTGAGTAGCAAATGACTGCAAAATAATAGTTACTCTAACGGGATAAAGGCATAAAGCGCGAACGTAACGCGAAAACTCATTGTCACAGTTATGATATTAAACGACTAGTTAGCTCTTTATTGTGTGACTCTGGGAACAAATATGATGTTGTTGCGCAATTATTAACTATATAACTGTCTGAATACCAATAAAAAATAATAAGAAACATTATAAAAATCATATTTTGGATTTTCTCGGGGGGGGGGGGGGGG
The DNA here is from genome assembly GCA_964035015.1 of Corallium rubrum. Lineage (NCBI taxonomy): Eukaryota > Metazoa > Cnidaria > Anthozoa > Scleralcyonacea > Coralliidae > Corallium > Corallium rubrum. Next base: position 35,308,160 of record OZ035998.1, read on the forward strand.
GGCAGTTGCCCCTGCTGTCCCCCCGCTATCTATGGCCTTGGTATTGCATTACTATGAGTTATGACAAATGCCAGGCAGGATAGTGTGAGTTCACTGTGGCTGACAACATGAACAAACTGGCCGAAATAAGCCGATCCAGTAAGTCATTACATTATTGTAAACAATCTATTGTCAACTGATGATCAAGTTTTCCGACAACCACAAAATTTTGAAAATTTCCGACAAATATCAAATAGTAGGGGGGGGCTATAGTCCCCCCTGCCCCCCCGGCCACGACGCCACTGATTTAAACATTAAATGAAAGTTGAACATATCAAAGTAAAACTTGGATTTCATTATTAAATTCTGGTTGTAAAAAATATAAGTTTATTGTTTTTAGGAGGTTTCAAAAGGGATGGGATGATTTTTAGTAAGCCTTAATTTAAATGGCTTCTCTATGCATGTACATTTTGCAAAGGCAGAATTAAAAGTTAACAGCTCAAAAATTACATTTTCAATAGTCTGAGATAAAAACAATTCAGTAGAATCGGATTCCACAAAGAAGACAGACAACGTTTCAGTCGAAAATTTGGAAACACAGCCAAGAAAACCGACAAAGCCCATGAGTATTTTTAATAATAAAAAGTACATGCACGTCCACCACGGTTAATATAAAGCCCAAGGTAGTGTTATGGTTTGGAAGAGCAAAGGGAAAGCACGAAAACGTGAAGCTGTATATTGTTTTATAGGACATAAGGACAAAATACAAATCCCCTACCGTTAATTGAGAGTTGAGACCACTGAGCCACAAACACTGCAATTCAGATCGACTTTTTGTTTACCATACGGCGTTTGGTTTCTTCAGGTTCTCTGGTTTCGCTTCAAGATATATTAAACCGGCTGTTTGTATCCTTTTCTTCGTTGTTCTCTTTTAATTTAAGTAGAGCAGGCTCCATATTTTCGTTAAACGAAAGCAAAATAATACTGACAGATTCAGTTTTCTGCATCGCTAGTCACCAGTGTTCAACTATTCTTACCGCGTGACACCGTACCAAACATATATATATATATATATATATATATATATATATATATATATATATATATATATATATATATATATATAAATAAATAAATAAACTATTTCCGAGATTACGTCTCCCTCGCTTTTTCTCCACGCGTGTAAAATGGACTCCACGCATGTCGAGATTAGCACCCTCACCGGGCTCCGGGCCTTCGGCCCTACGCCGGGCTCGGGGATTATTATTATTATTATTATTATTATTATTATTATTATTAAATTATTATCCCCGAGCTGGGCGACGGGCCAAAGGCCCGGAGCCCGGTGAGGGTGCTAATCTCGACACGCGTGGAGCCATTTTACACGCGTGGACAAGCGTGATACGCGAACGAATTTCTGTGATCTGAATATTTATTTATTTATTTATTTATTTGTATATATGTGTGGACAGACCATGCGCGGTTAAGATTGTGGGGCACTGGGGACAATATAGTTCTTGACAAAAATATTTGAACTAACAACATAATATATTCTTGACAAAAAGACTTGAGAAAGGAGTTTTTGGGAAACGTATATCACTTTTGAAAGAATAGAAACAAATCAACGTCTACGTATAAAGCAAAACAACGTCTTGAGTAGAAGGAAACCTGTCAAACCGAAACTCAAAAGGAGGAGAAAGCAAGAGTGAAACTTGAAAACCGACGAAGAAATAAAGGCCGGCGAAACGGTTTAAGTTTACGGTAAAAATATAGAGCAGCCGCTCTCAGTAATCACGAACATTTAGTAGCAAAACTGTTCGAGTTTCCCACTTTCCTTACGTATATCCTATCACTGTTAATTTTGTTTTCTCTTTTGTGTGTCCTTAAAATTTTATCTGTGGCTGCCGTCTTAATATCGTTTTTCAAATAGTTTTCTTATTGTCAAAACCACTTGTGACAAACGTAGCTTGTCCATAATTTGGCATAAAAATCGGAAAAGGAGCATTTTTTCTTCTGTAAAACGTACAAATGCTGTTGAAATATTTATTAACATGCAGGTGAAAACAATTTCAGCACTTTGAAATGTCATAAAAGAATATTGCCGTGGCAGGCAAAAAAATTTTCAGATGCTGTAGCGATGTTTTTTGTAAACATGGAGAGAAAGAAGTGTACAATATAACCCTAATATTTTGACAAAATTTTGCCGCCTGCCTCGGTAGTCTGGTGGTTAACATAGTCGCCTTGCACGGTAATATGGTCGAGTTCAAACCCTGGAAACGACGTGCAATTTCCTTTATCTCAATATTTTTCACGAAATATCATCCTTAAATTTTTCTTTGTTCCTCGTTACTTTTTCCTTCGAAAAATAGATTTATTAAAACTGCAGTTTTTTTTATTTCAAATATTCTACTAGAATAAAAACTATATTTTAATCAACAGGAGTGGCTATTTCCAGTCCCCCAATAAAAAAGAGCGCAAGGGGAATATCAGGAGGTATTTACAAAAATTCATGCAAAAGCGGGCGAGGGGTTATTGCGTTCATGTATTTCTAGTTATTATTATTATTATTATTATTATTTACCAAATTAAAGTTGTTAAATCAAAACAGGCAATATACTTACTACGTGGGGGAGCGCCGAAGGTGCGACAAACTTCCAGGGGAGTCCGGGGGCATGCTCCCCCGGATTTTGAGGGGGATTTGAACAAGTTTTGAAGGATATAAATTACCAAATAAATACCCAAATATATGAATACACCATACCATACAAGGCATATATCATGTAGGAGGACATGTCGTCATTGTCGTGGACTCATGGGGATATGTTTTATAAGTTTATGTTCCAAAATTACTATGTATATTCAGATTTCAGATTGAGATTGTATACAATACGTCTATATAATCGTGATTCTTACTGTTTTAAAATTGGGGTTTCAAATTTACAAGAGATTAGCTAGCGTATCACGATGTCCAATCTTATTGCAAAGGAGAGGCTATAGCTACAGCCTGTATCAATAAGCATTGTTATACAATATAATTTATGCACGTGTTACACACGAGTGACTGCTGTGATTTTTATAAACAGCTACTAGTGTATCGCTGTATAATCCTGGATTGGTTGGGACAGGGAAGGGGGGTGACTAGTCACTCAAGTAGTCACCCCCCTGTATCCGCCCCTGCTCGATCAATGTGTTGTCGATCAATTTACATGTGTTATTAATTAAATGGTACTTAAAAATGTTGCTCAATGCTGTAAATCAAAGAACAAAGAAAGTTGATAATAATACACACTTGATGAAAGTAATGTATAAACTGTTTAATAACATCGACTTTCAGTGCAAGACATCAGTACAATATATAATAAACAATACAAGCAAATAAAGCAAACCACAAATATTAATACAGTAATACTTCAATACATTTAAGCGTTATACTTACAGCATTCACAGACACAAGTCAGTTCAGGTAAATGACAACTTCGAGAAAGATGTAAAACACAGCATGTTTACCTTTCACTTGCAAGTTGGCAATTTGTTTGGGTACACCAATATGGCCTGACCATTTCAATGTTTTGGTACACCAGTATGGCTGGCATTTCATTGTTTTGGTACACCAATATGGCCACCATTTCATTGTTTTGGTACACCAGTATGGCCACCATTTTAACGTTTTGGCCCACCAGTATGGCCACCATTTCATTGTTTTGGTACACCAGTATGGCCACCATTTCATTGTTTCGGTACACCAGTATGGTCATCAGTTCAATGTTTTGGTACACCAGTATAGCCATGCACTATTTCATTGTTTTGGTTCACCAGTATGGCCGATTGGCCACTATTTCATTGTTTTGGTACACCAGTATGGCCACCATTTCATTGTTTTGGTACAACAATATGGCCGATTGGCCACTATTTCATTGTTTTGGTACACCAGTATGGCCATCATTTCAATGTTTTGGTGCACCAGTATGGCCATGCACCATTTCATTGTTTTGGTTCACCAGTATAGCCACCATTTCATTGTTTTGGTACACCAGTATGGCCACCATTTCATTGTTTTGGTTCACCACTATGGCCACCATTTCATTGTTTTAGTACAACAATATGGCCGATTGGCCACTATTTCATTGTTTTGGTACACCAGTATGGCCATCATTTCAATGTTTTGGTGCACCAGTATGGCCATGCACCATTTCATTGTTTTGGTTCACCAGTATAGCCACCATTTCATTGTTTTGGTACACCAGTATGGCCACCATTTCATTGTTTTGGTTCTATGGCTACCATTTCAATGTTTTGGGGGCATGTACATCAGTATAGCCACCATTTCATTGTTTTGGTACACCACAGTATGGCCACCATTTCATTGTACTCTTGTACTAATGTTAGTTTTGTTCTTGGCATGATTGCCATTTAGCAACTTCTTACTTTTACTCTGTCTAATGGCACATGATTTTATTTGTCAAGTGGAGACCTCCTGGTAATCTTGCTTGGTAAAGGGTTAATAGTTGCATAATGTTTACAGGAAATGATTGATACATTTTTTTGTGTGCACAGAATTCCCACCTTAATAATTATGTTTAACAAATTCAAATTTTTTTTGACAACTATCTTAATAGCATTTGTTAGCACACAGGTTAGAATCATGGCGTATTGGATTATTTGCATAGCTTAATCTTCCCATACCAGCCTGTACCACTGTACCACCAGTGCCCACTATTAAGTAGCCCGAGTTAACGCCTAGCCGGGCGTCTTGTTTAATTTTGTTTGTTTTTTTTTCGATGAATTTTTGTACGATGCCTAAAATACTACCAAAATTAGTAGAGTTCTCGTTGGCCCCAAAATAGCGACGCGTCAATAATGCATGGTCCAATTCTTGCTGTGACCACCCCACCCCCCAACCTGCATTCCCCCGGGCAGCCCCTGGGGATTTTCATATTTTTTATTACTAAACTGAATATTCCCCAACCCAAGGACAACATTGACAAATAATTGCCTGTAGTCAAGTTAACAAATCTTCAAGTAGATTTTAATATTTCAACATTTCAAATATTTCAGCATCCAAACATTCAAATAAAGTGATCAGTCTGATTAGCTTTATAAAAGATTGTTCCTTGTCAACCATTCACTGACGAATTGGATGATTTGCCAAACTGCTCTGTGTGCTGGCTAGGCACCAAACCCCTCGCGTGCAGGACCAGGCGCACGCATTATATTCCCCACACCTACCCCCCCCCCCCCCCCGGACATCCGCGGGACCAGATGATCAACACCAGGGTTCTATTTTAGCGGGCAATGGGTGCGCTGATCGATGTGCGATGCAAAGGACTGGTAAAGAGCCAATCCTGTCACCATAGCGATGAACGCTAAGCCAACACCGCTGCCAAACGTTTGCGCATGCGTGAATTAGCTGAGTAAACATTGCAAGAGAAGTGGGAACTAGCGGTGGCGACAACAACCAGACAGTGAAGACTATGTAAGATTCGACTATTCATTTGTGTTTAAAAAAAAGCACGTTCGTCTACAGTCAAGAGCCATCGCATCTCCCGAAAACACGCTTTCCTTTTGGCTTGCTGTCAAGACCTTCCCCTTGACGTGAAGCATACAGGAAGTGATCCTTATTGTTTTGTGGAGTTTCAAGACCATGATTCAGCCAAGAATGCTCTGGATTCTATGAATGGTAGACGTGTTTTTACTTGTCTGTCCTAAATGTCGTCGTATAAATGTTATGTCTGTTTGTTCTTGTTAATTATACATTTTGTGTAATATGATGTCATTATTATCATGTATTAGGTTATTTTATTTTTATTTTGAGCGATGATTAGGTGTACTATCTAGTATGGGACCTCGTGTCCTTTTGTAGTTGCACCTGCCTCTTGGCAAATTTTTTAAAATAAAAAAATAAATAAAAAAGGGTAAAGAAAATTGCGAAGGGGTAAATTCAGAATATGTTACAATATTGACAAGGAAGCCATGCAAAAATGACCTACCTTATCTCTTTGGTTGATGCTTATAATTTTAACTTTTGTGTCGGACTCTCGGACCAGTTCAAATATTTCGGTGTTTTCCCGCTCTTTTTACGAGGACGAGCTCGGACGTCGCACATGCGCAAAACGTTTGGCAGCGGTGTTCGCTAGCTAAGCCAGGGGAAATCCAAAACAAATATGGTGTGTAAAGCAAATACACTTGATGTGGAAGTCTCTGAGTTGAGTTGAGTTGAGTTGAGTTGAGTTGAGTTGAGTTGAGTTGAGTTGAGTTGAGTTGAGTTGAGTTGAGTTGAGTTGAGTTGAGTTGAGTTGAGTTGAGTTGAGTTGAGTTGAGTTGAGTTGAGTTGAGTTGAGTTGAGTTGAGTTGAGTTGAGTTTAGAAGAGGACGTGGATAGTGAGGATAAAATTGCCGAGCCATACGATATATCAGTGGATTCAGCTACTATATTCTCTGGTGTTACTCCCGTTGAAAAATATGAACCGTAAGAGAAATGACGCAAGAAGTATTTGGAAATCTTTGTTTGTGCACGTTGTCATTCGGCCATGTTCGATAGAAAACAACATCTTATCTTGCATTGAATTTTAGCTTGTAGGTAATCTTTCCAATTGAATATCAAAATATAATCAACTCGAATAATTTGCATTTTTTCAATGAAACCTAACACGAAGTCATCTTAGCTATCTGATGACAAAATTACAAGTTGTGGACGAAATTTTATCACATAATGCGCTAAAGTTAATTCAAAAACCCGATAAAGTTAGCGTAACATGGCAAAACTAGAAGTTTTATTTACTTCTCTTGCAGCAATTGAGAATCTTAAACAGGCACGAGTTAACTCATAAAAATACCTAATGCACGAGTCAATTCCAGACATGACCATCTCTAACACCAACTTCCGAAATAGTGCTGCTCTTATTTTCAAGATCCGTCGCACAATTTCTACACGTACCCATTTGTTCAATATGTTCAATGTACTTCAAAAGGTCTTGATTTTCCTCCTTTAGCAAATCAATGTTGATATCACAATCTCTTGCCTCATATTCTTTTTGGTTACGTTTCTCTCTTTCCAAAAGTTCTGAATAAAGTTTGGAGCAGTTCTCCTCCAGTTCACACATTTCCTCCTTCAAAGTATTTATTGTTACCTCTTTGTTCCTAACTTCATCTACCAATACACTTACACTGGAGTCTGGATACAACTTCAGCTCTGCAAACCTTCATTCTTCGACGTTTCTGGAGTATTTCCATTCTTTTTCTACCCGATTTACCATGACATTTGTTTTATTAAAGAGATAAATGGAAGTGCTTGAGTTGCTTGTAAAAGATCGATAAACGGAGTGTTCCACTTTTTTTCAAGTCATAGCATAAGCTTTGTCTGACATAACGTCTTTTGCATAGTTGAGATCCGAATTACTAGTGGAATATTGTATCTCTGATTTAAATCTGCGCTGCTGTAGGATGCTGATATATTCAGACATGTTTGTATATGCTGTAAGTACCTTGTGCGTGACGCGCGCTATTTGAATTTTGGTGGCTAAATGTGGCGTAACCACTGTCCAGTATAGTATTGCTGACTCACAAATACGAAGCCATGCAGCCATCTGGTCAGTGCCAAATAACTATTATTTTATGCGCAGATCCGAAACAAAATAACATGAGGCAGAAAGTGTTGAAAATGAGTTTCAATTTGGTGTTTAAAGTGTTGAAATACTCCTAATATTCGAGAAGTTATGGCTGTATCATTGTACAGGATATTTGTACTTTTAGCGGCGGATTTGTGAACGTTTTTGTGACCTTAAAAATATTTCTTGAACAGGGACAACCGAAAATAAGGTAAGCGAAAGAGATATTAATATATCACGAATCCAGACAACTTCCAGTTACAACGTCAAGTTTCGTTGTCGGACTTTTCTGTCGTGTTCACTTTTCTCGGCAGTTTCAAAATCGCAGCCGTCAATTTGACATGCATTACTACAGTCACGTCCATATAGGAAAACTGAATTTTATAAAATTCGTAGGGATAACTCACAAATCACAAAATACAATAACTACTTAGTGCATAGTATTCTCCAACATTTACTGCATAAAGTTGTGCTTTCGTTTGTTGCAATTCAAGAGCAGTTTAGGTAATATTTAAAACAATTGTGTATTCCTCATGCAATCTCTTATTGAATTTGATCGGAATTCACTGAGCCGGAAATCAACACTAGAAGATTGCGTAATGCCGTGTCGCGTTTTTCTGGTGATGAAGAATTCGTGTTTCATCCCTTTATTATTTTCCTTCACACACGAGCGAGTGTGCCACAGTCCCCCGCGCGTCCCCCGCGCGTCCCCCGCGCGTCCCCCGCGCGTCCCCCGCGCGTCCCCCGCGCTTTTTTGACATGACGAATTGCCAAGATGGGCTGCCTGTGGGCCGAACGAATATTTTATATTTGAACGTAATTGAGCCAGCCATCCATGCGACCAGCGCTTAATATCACAGACCGTACAGATCCCAACAGATCCCTAGTTATCTCCGCTTCAACTGCAAACCATTCAGGAGAAGAAGGTACAGAAGACCGAAAATTTATGTAAAAATATGTTTTTCTAGGGAAACATACTCAAGCAATTTTACCTATTGACATGTACAACTATATATATATATATATATATATATATATATATATATATATATGAACATACTAAAATATTTCTTGATGAACAGCAGAATTCAGTATTAATTTCGCTGATTGATACTGTATACTTGTTTTTCGCAACAAAAAAATTAACTTTATTAAGTTGCGGTATTAATTAGTTTAAATTTTTATTACATAAACTTATCCATTTCAAATTTTCAGTAGATTTCAAACATCATTTTTCACATGTGAAATATATTTTTACATATGCAATTTTCATTTCATATGTGAACTTAATTATTTCATACTTGAAAACCTGTTTCACATATGAAAAAATACACACATATGAAAAATCAATATATGAAATTACTTTTTCATATATGAAATTTTCAATTTCATATGTGGAATATATTTTCACATGTGAAATTTTTCATTTCATATGTGAAAATCTGTTTCACTATGAAAAAAGTATACACATATGAAATATCAACAAATGAAATTACTTTTTCATATATGAAATCTTTAATTTCATGTGAAATATGATTTCACATATGAAAATTTTCATTTCATGTGAAATCTCTCATTTCACATATGAAATTTCATTTTCATATGTGAAATGACATATGAAATTTTCGTAAGGAATTCCCATTTTAAAAATACTTCCTCTTAAGCCAGAAATTTGAAAGTTCTACCACAAATAGCATTTTACAGTATCTTCTGTTATCATATTTATTCAGTTGACGAGCAACGGTGCGAACATTTTGGACATTTTAAAAAGTTACACACAACACAGAAACTTAAACTATACATCAAATGAAAGCTTATGAAATGCCTAACAAGACTAACAACATACGTACACGATGTATTTCTACCGTATATAGTTTGGACGTTATTAGCCATCTTCTTCCATAAACAAATATGGCGGGATTACTACTAAAAAGCGGTGCCCTGTGGCGTTCAAAATATCGCGTTAAAAATGTCGCGTCAAAAATATACTATTGATTCCTAACGATATAAAGCGGTTTGAAAGTTAGCTGCGCCCGCAAGCTAACTTTCAGGGCACCGCAATCAAAATTGTGAAACTTGGCCGGGGAGCCTCGTTTTCATGCAGCGTAACGTAATTATCGAAAAGGTGTATTACTCGTCAAAATGTAGTTGAAACTCGACTCGGAAGTCAGAAAGACGCAAGCATCAACAAATAGAAATAAGTAGAAACAAGTTAAGAACATTTATTTCGAATTTATATGGGTCTTGGTATATATAATGCATTTTATAGTGATATTGTTATGGCCGCGAGAAAAAAGACTAAGACTGACATCCAAGATGACCGCGTAGGGTCTGAAACTGACGTCCAAAAATTCCTCATGTCCGCCATTTTTTGCCTCACTTTTTCGTCCAGTGATTGACTGGAGTCAGCCTTCCAGGTATATATAGAGTTCACTGGTTGGGTTAGGTTATCTAAACCAATCAGAAGCCTTTTTAGTATAGGTAGGTGATGACACATTAATTCTTGCTCGCTCCCGGAACAATTTTCGCTGTGGTCGTAACTTCTACCATTCTGATCTGACTAACAACATTAGTGTTATATTTTTAATTTTTAGGTATTAGGGACATTTAAAAATGTGTCACAATGTTATTTGGCTTTTTTCACCACCCATCCGGGGCAATTTTTAGGAAATACAGTGAAATATACTGATAATATTCGAAACTGACTTGACACTCCAATTTTTGATTTATTAACGATTTTTACACAACTACGGTTTGTTTGCTAAATTTTATTGCTCTTCAAAATCACAAGTATAGTTAGAACTGATAAATAGTAGTTCATATTAAGCTAATACAAAGTACAAACACATCACAAACAATTGGGATATAGTCACATATATGAGTTGACGTTTTATAAACTACACTTACTTAAATGAATAACAATGCTAAAATAAGCAGTTGGATTTGTTGGACAACTGGACCAAAAAGCTTTTTTTAAAAAGTCACACTGACAGAAAATTAACTACCAGTCATAATAGTATAAAACAAATCACGCAAATCTCGAATTTACTAACAACACAAACAATATAACAAATAAGATTGGTAATATAACGACTTGTTAAAACATAATAACTTGCCGGCCGATTACTTAATTACGATTATATCATGAAGAGCTGAAGAGTCTTGCATTCCTAATATAAACAAAAAAAATAGAGTATAAGCATACTGTATTATTATCACGAATAAGCCGCCCCCAAGGCGTATAGAAGGTTCACGATAGCAGCCGCCATTTTGCAAGCAGGGCAAACACAATAACTTAATGGTTATACCCATGGAATGTAAAGTAATAACATTTAATTAAAATTATTGTGTTTGCCCGTGTCCACCGCGCTGTTGCATTCTTACCTCGTACCTTTTGCCCTCTCCCCCGCCTATTTGATCAAACGTAGTCGATAATTGGGGCGAGCCCCCTATTACGTCTACGCTATTCGTACTTACCCTTTTCCTCGGTTGGATTTTAATACTCACTCATCGGCTGTTCCCCTGGCGTCGCGCTACATGTGTATGTATACTAACTATCCTTGAAATGGACGAATTACTAGAAGCAAAGACTGCCAAGAAAGCAGCAACGAAATGAACGAAAACGACGGCGAAAGGCTGAGAGCTCCACGCAATTCGTCACCGGTCGAATTTTAATACTCACTCGTCGGCGCCAGATTCTTCAATTTCACCGACTTTTTACTACCAGCGTAATGCATGCTCACTTACAAAAGTATTGACGAGAAAAGTTGGTCGGCTCTAGACGGACAAATATGCGCCTGCTAGCTGAAAGTACAGCGGAGAACCTGCGCGTCATTCACAACAATAACACTCAAGTCTTGTTCTGATTGAAACAACGAACACTGAATAGGTTAATTTTACATTTTGAAAATTTGGAAATATATATTATACCTTCCAGTGGACGCGGGGTGCGTTACCAAATCCAGCATAGACGTTCTTCAAATCACGTTTGAATCCAACTGCGTTTGAATCGGCCGCGTATCCAGTTGGATTCAAACGTGATTTGAAGAACGTCTATGCTGTAAGTATATTCTTGACGAAAAGTTGCTTTGTTAGTTTAGACAGCTATTCTGAATCGTATTTTGACGTATTTATATATTTTACTGTAAAATTTCTTTGGATATATCAACGTCAACGTATTGATTTAATGAGGTAAGCCTGGTGTGATACCACTTAAATGCAACATTTTAGGAAATATTTCACAACTAAATACTTCATGCTGAATTTACCGAGACGTGTATGTTGATCGTTCGCAAAACGTCACATTTTAGAGGATAAAACCTCAAAATATCTTCATATAATTATCAAACAAAAAATAACTCGCCAAGCAGTCCTGGGCTACCTATGAAGTGAACATAACAAAGTAGAGTGTTTATTTGAAAGCTAATATTTCCTGTAATGTAGTGTAGTGTAGTGTAGTGCAGTGCAGTGCGGTGCGGTGAGGTGCGGTGCGGTGCGGTGCGGTGCGGTGCGGTGCGGTGCGGTGCGGTGCGGTGCGGTGCGGTGCGGTGCGGTGCGGTGTAGTGTAGTGTAGTGTAGTGTAGTGTAGTGTAGTGTAGTGTAGTGTAGTGTAGTGTAGTGTAGTGTAGTGTAGTGTAGTGTAGTGTAGTGTAGTGTAGTGCAGTGTAGCCTAGAACCTGACGAAACTTACAAATAATGCTATATTGAACATGTCCTTTGGAAGTGTAACATATATTTGCCGTCTTGTCCTATCTTCGACTATAAAGATTGCCGAGTGATGCCACCATGACTATGGTCACCGCTGTGGTCAGCGGTGGCCACAAAAATGGTGGCCGCTCATTGTGAAACTTTCTATTCATGTTAAGTCATCGTCAAAATGTGATGGTTATTGGTGGGATCTTTAAATAGTAATGTCAGCAAAAATCAAAATTTTTAATTTAAGGGTAGGTTAAGCATCTTACCCGAAGTTTATTAGCGATATATAAACCCGAGGGCGAAGCCTGAAGCTCATGGCCATCTTGTTCGAGTTTTACGGACCCAAAGGGCTTCAAGCCTGAGGGACCGCGTAAAACTCAATGTTTCTCCGGGCAAAAGTCGACAAGCGTTTTGTTATATACCAAAGACATACCAAGTTGATTCGAAACTTGCAAAAGGCAAAAAGTCTTACCAAAACACTTTAACTCTGTCTTCGTAATTTCAATTCAACTAAACAATACACCAGACTCAACAAGTACAAAGAACAGCTTTAAATTTATCCGCCAGGTTCTCTTCAGACCTTCTTTGAAGATATGTATAGATATTCTTTCCTTTGGAAAATGGACTATTTCGTACCAAACAAGCTCGGAACAACTCTTGTTTTCAAAATGTTCCGAATTGACCAATAGGATTTCATCTTTGGCACACGAAAGTCTTTGGTATATAACAATTTGTATTATTATACAATACTGATACAATCTCGACTGTGATTGGCTAAAAACCTACAGACAATTCTTGATGTCTTCCCAGCTACAAAATATGAAAAATTATCTGTAGCTATGACGTGCTGGCCAGCGGATTGAACAAAACAAACATGGCGTCCGTCCTTAGGAGTGAATATCAGAAGCGGATTAATCTGGCGGATTTGGCATGTTTTGTTGACGCTAAAACCACAAAGAAAAAACAAGCGAGCTACACATACAGCTGTTAGAGCTTAAAGCATTTTTTGAAAGAGAAAATTGTATTTGAAAGCGAAAAAAGTTAGCGAACCTCGAACTGAAGACGGTATGAATATTTACTATTTTTACCTAACTTTGTAAAAAAACTTTCTAAAGGCTTCTGTATTTATAATTGTATAATAAAACAATTATTGAATTCGGTTATCGCATGATATCAAGAATTATCAAGGCCTCTGTTGGTGTTATCCGCCTCAGCCTTCGACTTCGGCAGATAACACAAACCTCGGCCTTGATAATTCTTGATATCATGCCCAACCTCATTCAATAATTGTATATTAAAGACTTATTAACCGAGTGCGAGCTCTGTACGAGCGACGAAGGAGCGACGTTTGTGCGATAAAACCGAGGGCAAATACTTTCCAGTACAGACCGAGCAAACGAGGTTAATAAGAAATTTATTATATGGCTATTGGTTCATTTTATTTTTAAGCTTTGAGCGTTGTTTTCGCCTTTGGAGTATGCTGTTTACCTACCTGTTGACTTTTTCGTATCGCTTCTTGGCCTTCTTATTTACACCAGTTCGGCTTTTATTTGTCGTGTTTTTAGATAAACAGCTTTAAAGGAAACCAGCAGTGATGATCCAACACATTTTATTGTTCAGAATATTTGAATAAAGATACCTGTTTCTCTTTTATTTGTTTTCAAATCAACTCAGAAATGTTCCCGCCAAAACTTACAGGGCCGAGAAAAAAGCGTATTGACCGGTCGGTCAATATCGTAAAATCCCGACCTCTCAGGAACCAATCATCGTTTTGCTTACCGACCGGAAATCAAACCATAGATAATGGAAGGGGAACTGGATAGGAAACTTCAAACGAGGTTAAAGAACCGGAAACGTTGTTTGCACAACTTGCTATGGTAATTACACACTTAAAAGCAATCTCGTACCCAGAGCCTGCGATCCTTTTGGTCAGTACCAAGGAACGGAGGCTCTGGGAAACTCCGATGAAACTCGGCACCTGATTGGTTAGTTCAATCAATCTCGACCCAGCAATAAATAACAGTGAAAATTAAAATTCTGTGCACGTTGTTAACCTGTTTAATTGATTTATCAACGTTCTGTAACACATAATTATAAACGACAAACACAATATACAATTGAACACATGAAATAATTCAAAACAGTGAAAATCCCGATAATTTACAAGTTAAAACTATTATTATTGTCGCTTTGTACACCAAACAACATCTGTCGTCTGATTCGTCTCGTATTTATTCGCAGTTTCGTCTCAGAACTTTAAAAATAACATTAGAGAATGCAAGGTCGATCTAATTTAGCCAAAATTCCTAACAAAAAGTACAATTCCTTACCTGAGCAGCTGAGCCGAGCCGATCACGGCCGACGCGGACAAATAAAACCTACGGCTCAAATCGTCCGGTCAACGATTAGGAGAAAAGCAAAGAATGGCCATTCTTACACGAAATGCTTTGTCGAGAGCCTTGTAAAACATGTTGATTTTATTCATCGGTAAACAATATTTCCCTGGTCTTCGGCGAACGATCATCAACAGACAGTTACAAATTTATATGAGGAACTGGGAACCAGAGGACTGGGACCAAAGACCCCGATTTGGGGACTTTTTCATCAGAGTTTCCCAGAGTCTCCGTTCCTTGGTACTGACCAAAAGGATCGCAGGCTCTGGGTACGAGATTGACTTAAAAGCAGCTAATGCACCTACAACCTCGTCCCCAGGGTTTTTCACTCTAGCGAGAGAAAGACCCTGGTAGGAGCTGCTGACGATTTGCTGACGTTGCACCGAGCAAAAAATTTAATAAGAGGTTGATGAGGTACGAGGTTGATGCACCTATTCCTGAAATTAGACAAAAGTGTAATATCACTTAAGTTCAGCAGTGTCTGATTTTAGCCATGTGGGACCACCCGTTAGGTGCGTTGCCCGCTTATAAGCGTATAATTACCATATGGCAAGTTGTGCAAACATTGTTTCCGGTTTTCTTATGATCAAACCAGTCAAATAATAATATTCACTTGCTGAATTATGCAGAAAGGCGAACTATTGTCAACATATAGCCGAGTACGCCTGCTCACGTATTGAATTGATTCGCATAAATAAATTGATGCCGAAATGCAAAATACAAAATGTAAAATTTATAAATGTAAAAGTTAAAAATATAAAAGTTGAAAATACAAAAGTTAAAAATACAAAACATAAAAATGCAAAATACAAAATTAAATTTCATGACGTCGCGTCTGGGCTTCCGTACCGTGGTCAACAGGGCAATATATAGTAATTGATATGTTTTTTTAGAAAACTTCCTCAACTATTAAATAAGTCAACATGCGACCCCTTGGGCTGTATTTAAATAAAAGCCGAGGTCGGAGTAATTAAGTCTTACATATTCCCCTGGTATTTCACCAAGTAATATTTTAAATCGAAGTTATTTGCATAATACAGAATTAAAAATTGGCATATTATAAGTAATATCGGGCATTTCACTCGATTACATAGCACTGGTCCCGGTTTGGTCTCAAAATGTATACATTCTACACTCGAATTTTCCTTCACCCAAAGTCCTTGGAGCGTGCTATGTAATCGAGTGAAATGCCCGATATTACTTATAATATACCCAATTCTCTCCTGGCATTACCACCTTATTATATACACAGAACTCACGATCAAGCTCTCGGCAACGGCCTCCGTGGCTCAATGGTCAGAGCATTGCGCTAGAATCGCATGCGCAAGGTCGTGGGTTCAATTCCTGCCGGAAGGCCCGTGTAGTTGCATTTTTCGCAACTGGTCCCGGTTTGGTCTCAAAATGTATACATTCTACACTCGAATTTTCCTTCACCCAAAGTCCTTGGGGCATATTATATAGGCGGAGGACATCAAAGTTTACATACCTTACAATGCCTAGCGCACGTAAATGGCAAATACGTCGGCGTTACCAACTTTATCTAAAATTATAATTACAATATTTATAATATGCATGACAAAACTACTGCATTAATAGGAGTGCTGCACTATTTTTGGGCATTATTTTAATTTTATTTTTGACGTATACTCGCATGCTGATTCCGTCAGTACATATAATAATAATAATAATAATAATAATAATAATAATAATAATAATAATAATAATAATAATAATAATAATAATAATAATAATAATAATAATAATAATAATAATAATAATAATAATAACAAGACACCTGGGTCAGGTGTGCACTCGGGCTACTGGAAAGTACAGAGGTCTCTATAACGCATGAGCAAAGAGGTGAGAGTGGGCCGAGGAAGATCAGGTTGAAGGCTGAATGTGGTGCAGGACTAACCTGAATTGTCAATTTAAAGTGTCTAGAATTCAGGATTATCCTGAAGCCTAGGGGACTTCTCTGTCCCACATGCGGGATGTTAAACTAAAAAGCATATAACAAAAAAAACTAGAGGTGTTGTTATCAGGGTCTGAGAAGTTCTCCCTGGGGGGTTGTGGTTAGATTTAGGGTTACCGGGGGTTGTCATTAGGTTTAGGGTCAGGTTTTGAGGTGGGGGTCATGGTTTGGTTTCATTTGCTTTAATATTCAGGATTATCTGGAATTCTAGACCATTTCACAATTCAGGATAATCATGTAAACAGATACAAGTTGTATGATAAATCATCCTGCCAGTTCAAAAACTTAAAAATAAAATATATTTAGTTGCCCTGCATTGTAGTCTTTCAACCTTCCTGATTTTGGTTATTCTCTCAGGTGCCCAAATGTCACATGTGTAGGCCAGGTACAGATGCACTAGCAAATATGCAAAACATGACTAGTAGAATATACCCGCACCCTACATCTATGCAATATCTTCATACAACATGAATCCTGATTCCATGTTTTTGCTTTAGAGCATGTTGAGAAGGCTCTGCCGGTACAGTACTGTAGGTGAATGTCAGACACTGTAACTTCTCTATAGATTTTGGTACCATCAGCATATAACACACATTTGGCTGTTGAATGGCCGATATGTCACTAATGTATTACTGTATATATATATATAAGGAACATGATTGGTTCAAAGTTATTTCAACAATGAATATCTTAATACTCAATATATGCATCAAAATTTATATCAAAATGAACATCAAGATATGGATAACATACTTGTGACAAAATTACATACTCAAAGGGTTTCCAACTCAGCATATTAACAAATATAAAATTCGTTTAGTAATAAAGCACATAAATAATAATGCAAAAAAATACTGTTAATGTCAACAAACGGTTTCCTCAAAGTCTGTCATCTTCATGAATGTTCCTTGTGTTCTCACATCTTGGATTTTGTTTGCAATAGTTTTCATGAGGTCGTTCAATAGTTACAGACACTAAAGTATTGCTGAAGCCATGTGGAAAACCTATGAACATCGCAATTGCTCGATTAAAGGCATCAGAAAGTGTAGACAGTGCCAATATAAAGAACCAGAATGTTGGCGTTTTGATCTTCATATCTGTACCGGCGATACTACTAGTAAATATAGAGACCTACTAGCCACACTTCGAAATTCATCGACAGTCATGTTCCTTCGTTCCTATTCTGTGGTTGTATCAAGCACATTACTGATCAACCATATATGCAACTTACTTGGAAAACCTACCAACAATTTCGTCGAAGGCAAAACTGGCAGAAGCTGTATGTTGCATCCAAGTGGCAACCGAACAACCGACAACGATTTACAGTAGCTTATATTTTTCTCATCGAACACTCGAAGTGTAGGCTCCATATATGGCAGGTATTGCACAATTTTGCAATTTTGTGTGGGGAAGAAAATAAAAATAACAAACGGAGCCGAAACCTAGACTTGGCCACCACAGTAGCCCGAGTAATAATAACTATAACAATAAATAATGATAATAATAATAATAATAATAATAAAAATAATAATAATAATAATAATAATAATAATAATAATAATACTACTACTATTACATTATTATTATTATTATTATTATTGTTATTGTTATTACTATATAGTAACAATAATAATAATAATAATAATAATAATAATAATAATAATGTAATAGTATTATTATTATCATTATAATCATAGTAACAGTAACAGTAACAGTAACGGTAACGGTAACGGTAACGGTGACGGTGACGGTGACGGTGACGGTGACGGTGACGGTGACGGTGACAGTGACAGTAACAGTAACAGTTAACAATAATGACAACAACAATAATAATAATAATAATTAGAATAATAATAATTAGAATAATAATAATTAGAATAATAAGTATAGGTTGGTCACCGAACCCGAGGTAACTATACGTCAGTTATTTACCGAGGCCCGAAGGACCGAGGTAACTAACCTACTTAGTTCAAGATCACCGAGGTTGCCTAAGAAAACTGAGATACTGAGTTCGTTCTCACAGAGTTTGTCTAAAAACACTTCAGTCGCGATGATAAATCCTTTATCACATTCGTGACCACTGATTAACACTTAGTTTCCCAACCACGCATAAATCAAGTTAATTGGCCCGGGCTAAATTCAAGTTAATTGCCCCGGGCTAACATATATATATATATATATATATATATATATATATATATATATATATATATATATATAAAAGGCTTCTAGGACAGCGTCGGCCACGGTTGAAATCCAAATATTACCAGGGTTAAGTCACGTTGGCCTGAAAAACAGAGAAAAATCTTCTCGACGTTTCGAGCGAAGGCCCTTCGTCAGGAGAAATTAGTAAACAACTCACATGTGGTCACGCGTATTTATAGCAGAGCTACAATGGGAATCACGTGAACGCATGTAAGCCAATAAAAACAAAGTAAACAAATAATTAATATGTAATTTTAGCCTGTGTGCAGGTGCTGACCCAATTTGTGGGTGAGCTACCTGCAAATAGGCAAAGAAACAGGTTATAAATCACTATTTACATCATCAGGAAAAGGTTAAGGAAAAGGTGTGGAATATGGTGGTGGAGTGAGCTAAATGAAAGAGAATCGCTCATTGAGGCCGTGAGGGTGAATGGTACCAAGTTTGTAAATGAGACGCATTTCTTGTTTACGACGAGTATCGTTACAACCTGTAATGGGCTGAATAGCGCAGATTTTAATGTTAGAAAAGGAGTGGTTGGCACTGTTGAAGTGCCTGGCAACAGGTTTGTTTTGCACATTGTTTTTGACGTCACGAAGGTGTTCAACAAACCTGTCACCTAAACGTCTTCCAGTTTCTCCGATGTAAAGCATGGGACATTTACTGCAAGAGATACAGTAAATGAGGTTGGAGGAAGTGCAAATGAAACTATAGGTTCAACATAACCCATAGTTTCACTTGCACTTCCTCCAACCTCATTTACTGTATCTCTTGCAGTAAATGTCCCATGCTTTACATCGGAGAAACTGGAAGACGTTTAGGTGACAGGTTTGTTGAACACCTTCGTGATGTCAAAAACAATGTGCAAAACAAACCTGTTGCCAGGCACTTCAACAGTGCCAACCACTCCTTTCTAACGTTAAAATCTGCGCTATTCAGCCCATTACAGGTTGTAACGATACTCGTCGTAAACAAGAAATGCGTCTCATTTACAAACTTTGTACCATTCACCCTCACGGCCTCAATGAGCGATTCTCTTTCATTTAGCTCACTCCACCACCATATTCCACACCTTTTCCTTAACCTTTTCCTGATGACGTAAATAGTGATTTATAACCTGTTTCTTTGCCTATTTACAGGTAGCTCACCCACAAATTGGGTCGGCACCTGCACACAGGCTAAAATTACATATTAATTATTTGTTTACTTTGTTTTTATTGGCTTACATGTGTTCACGTGATTCCCATTGTAGCTCTGCTATAAATACGCGTGACCACATGTGAGTTGTTTACTAATTTCTCCTGACGAAGGGCCTTCGCTCGAAACGTCGAGAAGATTTTTCTCTGTTTTTCAGGCCAACGTGACTTAACCCTGGTAATATATATATATATATTAGCCCGGGGCAATTAACATGAATTATGCGTGGTTGGGAGTAATTATTGTAAATAAACAACCGCAGTGCATCAAAGAAAACCGAGGTGATCATGAACTAATAATAACTGAGGGCAGTCAGAGACTGCATACACCTCCACCAGCGGGAATTATTGTAGATGTTTAAAAAGAAAACGAGCCATCCTGCTAGCCAGGCTGGCTCACGAGACCAACACATGCATGTATAAATAAAATGCTTGATTGCACTCGTACCAAAATTTTGCCAACATATTTGCATAAAACGAAGGTAATGATGCAATCAAGCATTTCTTCTACACGGAGGATCTTTCAGTCAGATTTTTATTAATTTCTCATCCAAATTTTGACTAAATTGAAAATTTAATGGATTGGTCGTTGGTCTATGGCCAACCCTTCTGCAAACTTTCATGAAATCGGTGCAATAGTTTTTGAGATATCCTGGCGACAGACAAACAAACAAACAAACAAACAAACAAACAAACAAACAAACAAACAAACAAACAAACAAACAAACAAACAAACAAACAAACAAACAAACAAACAAACAAACAAACAAACAAACAAACAAACAAACAAACAAACAAACAAACAAACAAACAAACAAACAAACAAACAAACAAACAAACAAACAAACAAACAAACAAACAAACAAACAAACAAACAAACAAACAAACAAACAAACAAACAAACAAACAAACAAACAAACAAACAAACAAACAAACAAACAAACAAACAAACAAACAAACAAACAAACAAACAAACAAACAAACAAACAAACAAACAAACAAACAAACAAACAAACAAACAAACAAACAAACAAACAAACAAACAAACAAACAAACAAACAAACAAACAAACAAACAAACAAACAAACAAACAAACAAACAAACAAACAAACAAACAAACAAACAAACAAACAAACAAACAAACAAACAAACAAACAAACAAACAAACAAACAAACAAACAAACAAACAAACAAACAAACAAACAAACAAACAAACAAACAAACAAACAAACAAACAAACAAACAAACAAACAAACAAACAAACAGACAGACAGACAGACAGACAGACAGACAGACAGACAGACAGACAGACAGACAGACAGACAGAAAGGGGTAAAAACACAACCTCCTGGCGGAGGTAATAATATGAATTATAACAATTTACGAAAGGTTAAGACTTACTATAATCGTTCCAGTTCACAGCTTTATCCACTTTGCTGTATAGAAACGAAGCCATTGGAAACCTTTTCTCCCATGAGCAAGCGTTGCCACCACCAATAGTCATCCACCCGATGTCATTTGGACAACCGTTGTAAGCATGATTGATAAAAAAGCTCGGCAATAACCTAAGTAACACGAACCATCCACGCTAAAGAAATTCTTTTTCTTGGTTTTAATATCCGCCCATGGTGCTTCCAGGAGATTGTTGTCAGAAAACCAGTTTTGATTGTTGGTATTGTGGGCATTAAACCTGAGAACTACTTCTTCTTTTGTTTGGTTGTAAAGAACAACTCGAACCTGTTATTATGCAGTACAGAAAAGAGTAAAAGACAACATATATATAAAGAGAGAAATTACAAATAATAGTGAAATACTGAGTTTGGTCACTTTGCTGAGTATGGCTGCCCTCCTACCTTGCCCTTCGCTGTCCTGCACTGCCCTGCCCTACTGCCCTGTACTGTGCCCGCCTGCCCTGCCCTACTGCTATGTACTGGGGAGTGCAGGACAGTGAAGGGCAGCGCAGCGCTGCATTGCCCTGCGATGCCCTGCATATACCGTAATACCGTCTTTATTGCATGTATTTGATAAAATACTTATCAAATTTACATAGTCATTTGTAATAGTATTAATAATTTACATAATAAAAAAGAACAAGTATCTGAGTTAGATATATAGAGTATCTATAAACTACTATAAGTGACATCTAAAAGTTATATTCTATTAGGCAAACTACAAATTGTATCTATAGACTGCTAAATTATATTCAAAAACTACTATTAATAATAATGAAATTTAATATTAATATCATTATTAAAACAGTTCGTATTAACTTTGTGCCAAAGGCTCTCTTTGCACTGCACTGCACTGCCCTTCACTGCCATGCACTGTCCTACCCTACCCTACCCTACCCTACCCTACCCTACCCTACCCTACCCTACCCTACCTTACCCTACCCTACCTACCATACCCTACCCTACCCTACCCTGCCCTGTACTGCCCTGCACTGCTCTGCCCTGTACTGTCCCGCACTGCCCTGCAATGCCACAGTTTTGTCGCTTTAATTACCTGATTAAATCTGGATACAACCCAATCGCGAATAAGTCTGTTTTTATAATGATGTCTGAAGCGACTTTCTTTATTCAGAGCTTGCAATGAGTACTCGTACATCTCATACGGCAATTTCCAAGAATCTGACATAACTCCTGGAACACCAGCGACTGCTTTGAAGACTAATGTCCAAGCTATTATAAAGGAAAATAAACTAGCAAGTTGAAAAAGCAATATTTAAAAATATAAAGATATTTATATAATTTACTTAAAGTGCCTATGTAACGAAATTTTACTTCAGTTTTTAAAGATTGTACTTAAAGAACACCTAAGATAATGAAAAATGGTTTTTACATGTCTTTCAAGTCTTATCCCATTCTTGAGTTATTGGCTTAGCTAGGTGGGAGAAAACGGAAAATCACTCATATATTTGGATTGGTTTACTACTACACGAAACCACACATTGCAGATGTAATCACACCATACCCCAAGAAAAATTTCCATCGTTTCATTCAGTTTAGTTAAAACAATCCAAAGATATGGCGGATTTTCGGTTTTCTCCCACATACGTGCGACGTCATTGCTCAAATTGCATAGCCAATAACATCAAGATCAAGAATGGGATAATATTTGAAAGGCATGTAAAATCTTAAGTGTTCTTTCAAATACAATCTTAAAAAACTGAAGTGAAATTTGGTTTCATAGGCACTTTAAGTATTTTCGATGAAAAATACTCAAAACCTTTGAATGTTTGTCTTACCACTCAAAACTTTCTTATTTTAGCATTATTTTGTAGTTTATAGAATTAACAAACTCTTTATGAGCATTTGGGAGTTGAGAAACATATCAAAACAAAAATAAATCCCGCATATAATGTAGGTATATTATAAGGTAGGTATATGCTACAAAAATGTTGAATCCGTCATATTTACAGTAATCAATAATTTGCTGGTGGTTCATACAGTCAACAAACTTTCTATGCACATTTTGGAATAGGCAAACATATCAAACGATAAAAAAAGTTATATAGTTATAAACGTCGATATGATCAATAGAAATCAGTTTTGAGCGCAGGCATACGCGAAATAGAAAATATATCCTCTTAATCAAAACAATCTTTAAAAAGAAGTTCAAAAAAAAAGTTATATAGCCCTTTTATGTTTTTAGCAACTCTATACAGTACGAGCGGATTTCTCCGGAGATATACAAATAGTTTATGAGTATAAAATCACATTTTGAAAACGCAAGCGGTGATTGGTTAAAGCCGTGTTCCTATAACTCTAGGGAAAACATGGATAGATTACGCCATCCACTGAATACGCCATCATTCTAATTCAAATTTGTTACAGATACACCATTATATACGCCATCCATGCACTACGCCATCAAACGCCCGCGTCCAATACGCCATCCATAGAGGGTAATAAGAATTTACGCTTTTTATTTGGAAACAATATAGTTCTTGACAAAAAAGATTTGATATTCTTGACAAAAAGACTTGAGAAAGGAGTTTTTGGGATACGTATCCTTTTCAAAAGAACAGAAACAAATCAACGTTTACGTATATAAAGTCTTGACTAAAGGAAACGCGTCAAACCAAAACTCGAAAGAAACGAAGATAAAGGCCGAGAAGTTTATAAAGCTACGGTAAAAATATAGAGCAGTCGCTCTCAGTAATCACGAACACTTAGTCTTAGTAGCAAAACTGTTGAGTTTCCCTGTTTACATCTATCACTGTTAATTTTGTTTTATATTTTGTGTGTCCTTGAAGTACGTATCATATCAGTTGCATGTTTTTTCTTGCCAATGCCCGTCACGTTGTAGTTCTTACCTGTGGCTGCCGTCTTATCTCCTTTTAAATAGCTTTCTTATTGTAAAACTACATATGACTTAGCGGTTGTTTAGAACTTAGCATATAAACGGGGAAGGAACATTTTTTCTTTTGTAAAACGTACAAAGACTACAAATGCTGTTGAAATATTTATTAACACGTATGTGAAAACATTTTCAGCAATTCAGATTTCGAAATGAAAAATTGTTTTTGTTATATTATTTAAATAAATTTAAAATGCCATAAATGAATATAGTTTGAGTAATTTTCAAAATGCAAATATTTTAGATACCAAGCGGCAAGCGATGTTCTTTGTAAACATGGGAAGAAAGAACTGTTCAGTAGTGTGGTGGTAACATCGTCGGTTTGCACGCGAACGAGATTGAGTTCAAACCCTGGAGGCAACGTGCAATTTTCTTCATCTCAATATATTTTACGAAATATCATCCTTAAATTTTTCTTTGTTCTTTGTGGCATTTTTCTTCAAAAAAATAGTGTTTTTTTTTATTTCAAATATTCTACCATAATTAAAACTATATTTTCATCGTTCCGACAGAAGTAGCTATTTCCAGGCCTCCAATAAAAAAGAGCGCAAGGGGGGGGGGGGGGGGTTGCTGTAAAGCGGGGGAGGGGATATTGCATTTATGTATTTCTAGTTTTAACGTTTATATAATCTCTTTTTGACAGGTTATTTTATAAAGGAGATAGAAAGCATTTTTTCCTTGTTCCTATAGAGTTAACATCTGTGCATCTATAACTGAACAGACAACGACAAAATGGAATTTATTTCCATCGCCTGCTCAGGCGTTCACTCGGGCTACCGATTTCTGCAAAGATTGGCGCAGGCCTTGTGAAACATTGAAGAATGTATTTGTCAATGTCAAAAATATACTAATAAGTCTTATATAGAGTATTATATATATGTTGACATGTTCCCCAATCAGTTTGGAAGAAGTGAGGACGTTTTGACCTGAGGACGTTTTCACTGGACACCCCCCTTGCTGATGGCACCTTAAGATGCTAGGACGACGACGGCGGTTTTTAGCATTAAAAAGAAGTCACGGTTAAGTGACTACTGTATTCAATTCAAAACGATTGCAGTGTCTGTGTTAAGCGGAAATCTCAGACAACAGCTCTCATCACCCCACGAGTCATCGTCATGCTGAAGACGTGAAAATGCTCTGAGTGGCGTTGTAAACAGAGCGAGGACGGTGTTCAGATTTCTCTTGGGACTAGAACTGAAATTATTCATTATCTTTGTTTTGCAAGAAAAATGCTTTGGTTTGAAGGACGTCGTCCTCGAAATTGCCGTCGTAGATCTTAAGTCCCTATTGTATATTCTTGGTATAATAAAACAATCAGCCAACAGCAGCGTTGCTATATAAATACTATGAACGTAAAACAAAACATTTGTGATCATTGTCAACCGCTTTGATGTTCCCCAAGACGGAGTTTCCACAAAATTTGTTGGTTTTGGGTTTTTTTTTTATTAGATTCTCCATTATAGTGTTATAGTATATACATGCATTACAAAATGAATTCAAAATATAACGGCATGGTCACCGGTAGCGCAACAGCAATAAGCCAGTAGACGGTTGAGTGCACGAAGGTGCCAAGATAAATGGAACTAAGTTTTCGAGGCAATCACAGTATATACACTAAAATTCTAACACATTGGTCATAGCCCTCTGGTCATAAACAAAATACAATGCCCAATATACAAACAAAATAGACCCGGCATTTGCGCGATGACGTAGGATGGCATTGGGTGACTACAACCACCAGAATGATAATTCGCCAGTCATCCAGTGGTAAACAGAGGATACTAACAAAG
Source organism: Corallium rubrum (assembly GCA_964035015.1). Lineage (NCBI taxonomy): Eukaryota > Metazoa > Cnidaria > Anthozoa > Scleralcyonacea > Coralliidae > Corallium > Corallium rubrum. Next base: position 35,334,353 of record OZ035998.1, read on the forward strand.
CATTCTGGTAGTTGTAGTCACCCAACACCATCGAACGTCATTGTGGAAATGGCTTATTCTCAATACACAACTGCCTCAGTACAAGACTACACATCGAAAATAATTCTGAACAAACAACAGTTGGGAATTCCATAAAACTTCAAGGGTGGGGCTACCATGGGTGCCAAAGGCTTTCTGACGTTCATGAGGGATCACCGGGGCATGCAAGACAGGCACCACTTCACCGCCTGGCTTCCTTGCATGCCCCAATTATGCCTCACGAGTGTCGTAAAACCTCTTGCACCCAGTGTGCATGTGTGAAAGAACTCCTAAACAGAAAGGTATAGGTTGCGGATAAAAATTTTAATAGCCCATTATCAAGTTCCACTTTACATGTAGACTAATAGAAGTCAATGACAGTGTCATATTTTTATTGATTGACAATTACAATAATGATGCTTATAACCTATGTCATCCATGGAAGGTCTTCAAAATGATATAAGTTATTAGAACTTACTGAAATCATTGTGAGCGTGTTTACTAAAACAGTTGTGGACCAACAACTATGACCAACAACTATGTCTTTGAACACTTCCAAATTCACTTCGAACAACACAACCACAGGCGTCAGGAGAAGAAGAAACTCGTGACTCATGCATGAAAATCAGCACGCTTCAGGCTCACAAAGGCTTTTGGGAAATATGATGTCAGAAGACTCTATACTAGTGTACGAAAACGATGAGAATATAGTGGCCAATACTGGTGTACCAAAACAATGAAATGGTGGGTACACTGGTGCACCAAAACATTGATTTTGCGGCATAATGGTATGCCAAAACATTGAAATGGTGGCCATTATACTGGTGTACAAAAACATCTAAATGGTGGCCATACTGGTGTACCAAAACAATGAAATAGTGGCCATACTGGTGTGCCAAAACAAGTAAATAGTGGCCATACAAAGGCTTTTGGGAAATGTTGTGCATGAATTGCCGTTTGTCAACACAAAAATAATAATAATATAAACAGAGCCGAAACCTAGACTCGGCTACCTAGCCCGAGTAATTAATAACAGCAAAATACTAACTAGACTAAATATGTTAATAGCAACAAGAAATAGGGTACCTAAGACTACGGGAACAGTTACATTTTAAGCAGATTGTTTTAAATGTACGAGGGTTTTCACAGTCATAACTAGTTTCCAAAGATGAGAAATAATAATAAGTAGTGAGGTTAAGTTCATTTGCTAAAGTATTCCACATTCTAATTGATCTTACAAAGAAAGATTTCTGGTATGTTGACGTTTTACATTTAGGGACGATAAATTTTTTAATATGTTAGCATTATTGGAGGATGATCTAGTTAGTCTGTTATTTCGGACAAATACTGGTAAAGTGGAGGAATTTGAAGTCACCAAGCCGTTTATTATCTTAAAGAATAGTACCATATCTAAACATTCATGCCAGTAAGAAATAGGAAGTAAAGACGTCGACAGAGATTGCAACCTAGATTTATAGCTATCAGTACAAGAAAATGGTAGTTTCTAGCGACTATGCCAGAATAAATTACCAAAGACCAATTGGAACAGAAAGGAGTTAATGAAAAGTTACTTTGTGTTATTGATGAGGGTTTATTTTGCATACACCTTAAACCTTATAAATCCCTTGTATAATTCTATAATCACTATCAGTAATTAATAGGCTAAGTTCATGAATAATATCATAAATCAGATTTATCGACGTTCGAGGTATTTATCTCTTACTGGCAATTAGTTTGAGTTGATTGAGAAGTAACGAAAAATGATACAGAAATAAGTTACACCTACCACCTGAAAGCATGTCACAAAACACTGGAAAAGGTTCGGCTATAAAATAAAATGAGAAATTTATAGCAGAGGGTTAAACAAACTTATCAACCAATCAATATAGAAAATCAAGATAAACAATTATAATATTAACTGGAAGGGACTCAGAGACTGCATACTTCGATGTTTTTCAAACATTCGAGAACAATGAAAATTACTCGGTTAACGAACTCGTGATTTTCATTGTCCTCGTGTTTGTAAGCCCTGGTAAAACACTCCCACTCGTTTATGAAATACCACGTAACACCCTCAGGCATGTATAAGACTACAATATATTCTACTGCATGCTTATTAAGATATTTGATAAAATTCACTATTGAAACTCATTTGACAAGCTATTTAAACAACTCGAGTTGGTGGAATGAACAAACTAACGATTAACGAACTCACAGGCAGAAAATACATAACTCGTCTGAGTATACTGCAATGGTTGAATTAAAAAATTCAAAAAAATCATAAAGTATAAAGCACCGAAAACTGCAGCAAGCAGGCAAAAACTTCATCCAAGAATAAATGTATTGACTCTTACCTCTAGCTTTTACCCTGATCCAATAGATTCCGTTATACAATCTTTCACTTCGCTTTTTCAAAATGTCAGCACAAGATAAGCCAGGAATTTGCTGAGTCCCATACTAAAAGAAAGATGATTCGTTAGTAACCGGCCTGCATATATCTAATTTATAAAAAAGCAACATAAAGACAGTTGTCTATATGCATACAAGATGTGACTATTACACGTTATTATATGAACGAATGTCTGTCCGTTTAAATACAAATCGAATAAAGTAAGGTTTTAATATTTATTGTCGTAACATATATGACATAGATGTCAGTGCAGTCGAGTTGTTGGAAGGGAAGTGTAGCGTTTGGAGGTAAGGGGGTTTTGTTATTGTGGTAATTAGCTGTTTTTAGTAGCCATCAGTTCACATTCTACACAAAATGGGAAAGAATAGTGGTATAGAGACGGTGTTACATGGAAACGCTAGACTTCACTTCCCGCTATAAGCGCAGTAGACTAAGGCTTTATATTTTATGTCATACGGTATAAAAGGTGGGGTGGGGATTTATAGGTATGATGACGTGTAAACGGTAAGCGAATGAGATCTGAGATTGTCGATCTGACGCTGTCGAGATGATTTGAAGGGGAGGGGCGAAAGAGATGACACCCTGATATATTTTGTATGGTGTTAGTTTATAAGAAAGACGACTGGACGAGTTTTGGGGAAAAGAATGAAAGTTCAGTTAGTGGGGATATGGTAGGTTATTTGGCAAACTACGTTGAATTGAACACGTTTCTGTTTGGTGCAAAACATTTTCCAGAAAGAACGCCAAACCGATGGGACTTGATATCAGAATTCGTGAGAGGTGAAGCCGTGAAGGAATTGATTTGTTGGGAGAAGTTGCAACAGTGTTCCTTGCCAAAGGGCAGAATGGAAAAAACATCAATGGAAAGATGCTGAATCTAAAGAACTCAGACGATTGTCGATCGATAAACATACTTATTAAGAAAGAATATGCGATGTTGTTGGAAGTAGATTTTAATAGCAGTTTGTTTTGTGGAAGCGGGAAAAGGGCATTAAAACCGATCGTACTGGTGCCCCACGTGTTAAATTGTTGCGAGAAAAGGAATAAAATGAACAACCGACCGTCTTTTCCTGTAGTGTATACCATGAATGGAAGTTACATTGCAGCACATTTTCATGGGCAATGTGACAAATGCAAAACGACGTTTTCCCCAAGTTATAAAGTTAACTTTATAACTTGGGGAAAACGTTTGCTCCATTTACCCAGATATTGTTAGAAAAATCTATCCGGCAACAACTGCTTCTCAAACACTGTTTGAGACGTCACTTGAAAATAGCGCATGGTTTCATCGGTAGGATCGTAATACAATTTTTTTTATGGACAACGTTGTCCATAAAAAAAATTGTATTACGATCCTACCGATGAAACCATGCGCTATTTTCAAGTGACGTCTCAAACAGTGTTTGAGAAGCAGTTGTTGCCGGATAGATTTTTCTAACAATATCTGGGTAAATGGAGCAACATTTGAATCACGCGCTAAAGTTTACAACCTAGACTTTGGCGAGGTTAATGCAAGAAGATTGTCGGAGCTCAAAAGTTTGCCCGTACAAACTGAAAGGAGGGAAACTCAACGAAGATCGAGCGAATGACGCGTGGTTTCTACGGATAATTATAAATTATTATCACAGAAATGACAAATTAAAGACAACAGGCTTGGAATTTGAAGATTTGGAGGGAAGCAACCATGTTGGAATAGAGAAACTGTGCGAGAGTTTGTGGAAAGACATATGCGGTTCTCGTAATAAGTGGCTTAAGCACTCATACAAAACACCTGGGTGCGGAGAAGGTTATGTAACTGTAGATGGGAATGAGTATCTGAAACGTTCCTGAAACTTACAAGTGCTGCCTGAACTCTCCTGTTCCTGGGAGAAAGACAAAGAAACCGTCAAAGTTCTGTGCGGTGCATGTGAATTATGATGGAAATGGAGATTGTGAAGCAGTGAGTATTCCTCCAGAATTTCAGTCAGCATGTACTAGTGGTAGAGAATCGGGAATATATAGTTGAAGACGAGTATAGCAACGGTGGTTGTAAAAAGAATGAGAACATTTAATTCGTCAATGGTGATTGATGAGTCAGTTGCTGCAAAATTTCGGGGGGGGGGGGGGGATCAGCTCCCCCCCCCCCCCATTAAGATTTATGCGGGGGCTAAAGCCCATCAGCCCCTCCCCCCATACTTCCGTGTTAGTAGCTAGATAGCTATAGTGTTTAGTGTATTGTGAATAGTTAAACCATTCGTCGCTTAAATGCGATGAACTCATTTTTATATTTTTTATACTTACCCGAATGGATGGTTGGGTAACCGGTGGGCTGCCGACGTGATTTTTTCTTACTTGGCTCGACAGTGCTTGGAGTTAGATCAGGGAAACTGGTCCCGCTTAACCTGATCGTATCACCGTCGGCAGGCACCTGTACCCTTCAAACATCAGTAAGTTTCGTACTGTACTGATGGAGAGAAAATAAAGGTTGCGATACACTGTGCACCATAGGCCAATGGGTGGGATGGTGGGTGCGAACAGTTGTCCACTCTGCGATAACTCGTGCGTTTGCGAGAATGTGCTCGAGCCTTTTATGTAATACGAGCTTAGCCAGGCTATCCCGTGCTGTCAACGTACACACCATGCATGCCCAGCTGCGTTCCAAGCATTAGAACCCAGGACCACTTGCGTCCCCGCTCCTGTGGTTTAACCTTGGTTATTTCATAACCCCATTTAAACCATTCGTCGCTTAAATGCGATGAACTCATTTTTATATTTTTTATACTTACCCGAATGGATGGTTGGGTAACCGGTGGGCTGCCGACGTGATTTTTTCTTACTTGGCTCGACAGTGCTTGGAGTTAGATCAGGGAAACTGGTCCCGCTTAACCTGATCGTATCACCAAGCTGGGGTCTCATGCATGAGATCTCAGCCTCCAAGCACTTTTTCATGACTATCTGGATACCCACCATTACCACCATCCAGCGGTTGCCTCATCGGCATTCCTTTGACCCATCTGCGCGGAAGGGTTCATTGGACCCATTCTGGATTGCATGGGAGGGTTCACTGGACCCATTGCTGATGCGTTAGTGGGTTCATTGGACCCATTGCTGATTGCGTTAGTGGGTTCATTGGACCCATTGCTGATTGCGTTAGTGGGTTCATTGGACCCATTGCTGATTGCGTTAGTGGGTTCATTGGACCCATTGTTGATTGCGTTAGTGGGTTCATTGGACCCATTGTTGATTGCGTTAGTGGATTCATTGGACCCATTGTTGATTGCGTTTGTGGGTGCATTGGACCCATTGCTGATTGCGTTAGTGGGTTCATTGGACCCATTGCTGATTGCGTTAGTGGGTTCATTGGACCCATCGTTGATTGCGTTAGTGGGTTCACTGGACCCATTGTTGATTGCGTTAGTGGGTTCATTGGACCCATTGTTGATTGCGTTAGTGGGTTCATTGGACCCATTGTTGATTGCGTTAGTGGGTTCACTGGTCCCATTGTTGATTGCGTTAGTGGGTTCATTGGACCCATTGTTGATTGCGTTAGTGGGTTCATTGGACCCATTGTTTGATTGCGTTAGTGGGTTCATTGGACCCATTGTTGATTGCGTTAGTGGGTTCACTGGACCCATTGTTGATTGCGTTAGTGGGTTCATTGGACCCATTGTTGATTGCGTTAGTGGGTTCACTGGACCCATTGTTGATTGCGTTAGTGGGTTCATTGGACCCATTGTTGATTGCGTTAGTGGGTTCATTGGACCCATTGCCGATTGCGTTTGTGGGTGCATTGGACCCATTGCCGATTGTGTTTGTGGGTGCATTGGACCCACTGTTGATTGCGTTAGTGGGTTCATTGGACCCATTGTTGATTGCGTTAGTGGGTTCATTGGACCCATTGCTGATTGCGTTAGTGGGTTCATTGGACCCATTGCTGATTGCGTTAGTGGGTTCATTGGACCCATTACTGATTGTGTTAGTGGGTTCATTGGACCCCTTGCTGATTGCGTTAGTGGGTTCATTGGACCCATTACTGATTGCGTTAGTGGGTTCATTGGACCCATTGCTGATTGCGTTAGTGGGTTCATTGGACCCATTACTGATTGCGTTAGTGGGTTCACTGGACCCATTGTTGATTGCGTTAGTGGGTTCATTGGACCCATTGTTGATTGCGTTAGTGGGTTCATTGGACCCATTGCCGATTGCGTTTGTGGGTGCATTGGACCCATTGCCGATTGTGTTTGTGGGTGCATTGGACCCACTGTTGATTGCGTTGGTGGGTTCATTGGACCTTATCTTGTCCACGTAAATTAAAGAGGTAACTAATCCGCTACCCAGTGAGTAATAGTAATAGTAATAGTATAGTAATAGTACAGTATGGTAATAGTATAGTATAGTAACATTAAAATCCATTCTGATGCTGGGCATGAAAATCCTGATGGTGATAGCTGGTTAGTTCGGTAGCAGAAGTCAGTGAACCGTTTCTGAGCAGTAGAATATGTTCGTCGTGTAGCTGAGGCTATACCCTGTCCCATAAAAGTTAGAGTACGGTGTTGGAGAAGTTGGAGGTCAATCGGTCTAGCAGCAGCTGTGGAACGGCGACTGGAGTGGAAGACGCTGACGGAGCCAGGCGGAAGAATTCTTGCAATCGAAAGCGAGACAGTGCATCAGCGATAGCATTTTGTTTCCCAGGTACATATACAGCACTCACGGTAAAGTTAAAACGGGCGGTAATAAGAAACCGATAACGGACCAAATGCATGATGATATCCTCCCGTGACGAGCCAGTACGTAGCACGGCTACTACGCGTTCATTATCGCACTGGAATTGCACCCTTTTTTTTTTTTTTTGCTGCCACGAAGGCCCCCATATCGCACACGCTAAGACAATGGGAAATAGCTCTTTGTAGGCGATACCCAGTGGTCTTTGAGCAGGAGACCAAGTACCATAGAACCACGCATTGTTATGGACGACACCGAAACCCAACTTGCCAGAAGCATCGGTAGATATGTGCAGATCTGGAGCCATCTCTCATTGAGGTAATTCGAAAAAATTAACATCGTTCCAGTCCGCGAGAAGCTCATTCCACCAGGCAATATCAAGCTTGCATTCACAGGAGAGTGGAATAAAGTGATGGGGTCTTCGTACCCCACGAAGAGCGTTTATAATTCTACGTATGTAGGAAGGTTCTTCCGGGACGAACCACGATACTTGCGTGTTGTAGTCTACCCAGCAACGATTCCAGGTGCGTTGCCACAGTCGGATTAGGCTACGAAGTTCCGCCAGTTTGTCCACCGGTAGGCGCGCGCATAGTTTCACGGAATCTAGCTCGATTCCTAGAAATACAAGACATGTTGTAGGTCCGATACATTTTTCCGGGGCTAACGGAATGCCTAAGCGAGCACATGTGTCGTTAATCTTCGCTAAATTAGTAGCACACTGAATACTGTTGGCAGGACCAAGCGTAAAATAATCGTCCAAGTAGTGTATAAGATCCTGTATTGAATAGTTATTTCGCAGTAACCATTGCAGCATGTCTGCAAACGAAATGAAAATGAATGGGTCCGATCGAAGGCCAAATGGAAGAACTAAATCGACATAGAATTTTCCGCGCCATTTCATTCCAAGCAGAAATCGATCCTGTGGATGAACAGGTATTATGCGGTAGGCACTCTTAATGTCTAGTTTGGCCATCAGAGCGCCTTTGCCGGTTTGCATGATTAATTTTATGGCGTCGTCGACTTTGCAGTATTGCGTTTGACACACATTTGGATCAATACCATCATTAACACTGTTTCCTTCGGGGAAGGACAAGTCCAGGATAAGGCGCCACGCGTCCGCAGCAGATTTCTTGGGAACAAGACGCCTGCGCAAGCGTTCACTCGGGCTACTGATTTCTGAAAGCTTCCCGTAGCCTGTTGCGTACCTCTAACAAGACTACATGGCAATGGCAATCTGTTGTCTTATATGAACTGCTGCGGTGCATGAAGAGCCGAAGGTTTGCTAATGTAGTATAAATGTAAACAAGGCCGTTTTTCTGAATCTATTTATATTTAGTTTCCGAATGTAATACGACACGCGATATGTAGACATGCACTGAACAGCTCAACATATGATATCTTGCCGGTTGTTGCTCTATTCGGTGCTTATTATTATACTTGCATTTTGTAGTTATCGTGAAATGTGTTTCAAATATTCAAAAACATCGATAAAATGGCAATAAAAGCTTCGTTCAAAAGAGACAACCACTGATCATCTGGAGGCAACTCGGCCAAACCTCGGTTTCGCAATTATGAAACATGACTATTCTCTGACGTCCTTCACTCCTTCAGTTTAAAGTTTCCAATTATTCTTAATACACCTTGATTCGCTGACAGTCCGACTACTTTGACATCTTGTTTGAGACGACTGCTGTGTACTGTGCCAAGAAATGTCGTTGAAATATTCAAAAACATCGGTAAAATGGCAACAAGGGCTTCGTTCAAGAGACAACTCGCCATGAAAGTTATATCTCGGTTTCGCAAAGCCTCTTGGGTCAATATCTCGACCCCAAAAAACAAAAACACTAACAACGCGACCGAAACCTATACTCGTCTACCTGCGGTATCCCGAGTAATAACACCGAAGCGACTGACGTGAAGGTTTGCGATCGGAGGTTTTATCGAAGGGCCCTGCAGTGCGACCAAGCTGCGATTCCTTAGTGAGATAGCTATCGATTACGTCTGGGTGAGTAAGAGCGGATTTACAATTAGCGTTTGCCGGTTTCAAGTTTGACTCGTTATTGAAAATAAAGAAAAACCGTGCCGAAGGCCCTCCGTTATAAAACGGACCTTTTCCCGGTCCGGGTGCGAGGATCGTTCAAGTGCGAATTGTTCCACCTGGATTGGTGACACTAAGGAAACATGTGAAAGAACATTAACTGACTAACTCGTTTTGAGGTAGTTTTGAACCTCTAGCAACGAACTGTAATGCGGCGACGTGGTGAACTGGAGCGGTGACGTTTTGGTTGGTGGTTGGTGGTAGGCGTGCTGACGCGCTTGCTGTTGAGGGCAATCGAGCAACCATTGGTGTCACAGAGATGTTGGCAATTGCAGACACCGTGTCTGCTTGAACACTGGCCCTGGTTCCATGATCGACAGATTTGGGGCAGTCGTGCAATGCTGAGCGCTTCTTACCGGTGGAGCGAAAGGAGGCCTGAGCACGGTTGAGAGGCATGCCCGCCGTGTGGTAGTTGTAGAGGTCTGTTCGCACGACACTCCAATCTGTCAGACCATTTGCAGCCGCGTCCTGCCTGAAGGCTTTGTCGTATTGCAGCCAGGAAAGGCCCCCAAAACGCCTAGATGTGCGCAAAATCAAAGACATGTATGGCAAGAGGTCTTGCGATCGGTCGGGATAGTAGGCTGTAGTTACTGACAAAAAACTGACAAAACATTCTACCCAGGTAACAACATCCGAGATTTCCCTGCGTCGCTTTCTAGAATATGGTAACGTGGGAATAATAACGGGTCCCGCCACCGTGCTGAATTGGAATTGTTCGGAGTGATCGTCCAAGTTCTCGGGATCAACTCCGCCATGTCGATATACTGCCAGTTTGGCGGGAATAGGTGTATGCCCAGGCCCCAGCGCGAGCGGGGCTACTAAGCCGGTGTTAGTATCGCCTATACCGGGGTTTGTTCCTGGTGCGGTACGTTGCCCTTCTACGTTGAACCTGCCATCTTCGCCTGTTTCTTGGGTCGATATGGCATTACCAGGCAAGTTATTTGCGAGTGGAACAAATGGTGGGGCAGAAATTGAATTAATGTTCACAGTACCTGATGTGGAACCGGCGTTGGAATCCAACACCGTCGCTGCGGAGATGCCAGGCGCTGTTGACGACAGCGTTGAACCGCGCAAAACTCTTATCGCTGGATTGGAGAAACGGGGAATAGTATCTTGACGTTCCAGGAGACGTACTTGACCCACGGAGTGAATGGGCGCTGCGTTGCGTTGCGTTGTTACGTTGCCCTCGCCAACAGATGTTCGACTATGACTTTGAGCCAATGCTTGTGAGATCATATTCTGAACGGCGGTGATAACTCCGGAGAGTTTAACTGAAGGGACACTGCTTGGCTATCTTGTCGCCCTAAATTGCTGTCGTTTTTCATGAAACTTGTGAAGGGACCTCCCTCTCGATTCTGCTCTGTTGGCTCGGACATTTGCGAACAGTTGTCCACTCTGCGATAACTCGTGCGTTTGCGAGAATGTGCTCGAGCCTTTTATGTAATACGAGCTTAGCCAGGCTATCCCGTGCTGTCAACGTACACACCATGCATGCCCAGCTGCGTTCCAAGCATTAGAACCCAGGACCACTTGCGTCCCCGCTCCTGTGGTTTAACCTTGGTTATTTCATAACCCCATTTTGCTGTTTGCCTTATCACAGGAAAAACAGGAAACGCGTTCGCTAATCGCAATGATCAACGCGCTCTAACATGTCAACAGTACACTTGAAACATTTAATTCGAAGCCACTCGCTCAGGAAACGCGTTCGCTAATCGCATGATCAACGCGCTCTAACATGTCAACAGTACACTTGAAACATTTGATTCGAAGCCAAACGAGCACTCGCTCAGGAAACGCGGTCGCTAATCGCATTGTTAAAAGAATGTCACACTATATCGCTTTCGTTCTATAGTCTTTACTTTGATTTGTCTGAACAATGATCAACGCGCTTTTTAAATAAGTATTGTATACGCCTACATATAACTCAAGCCGTGCCAAGTACAGTTGATTTCTGCATACAAACTTACCCTGTACAGCTAAGACATCTTGGCCGAGGATCTAACATGTCAGTTAAACATTAGTTAAAAGGCTATTCATATTTCAGCTTGTCGTTTGAGCGAGAAAGTCGAGGTGCATAGTTTTACGCTGAGGAACCTTCGGAGCCAATGAGAATGCAGGGTTAAACGACAATGTACCGAATGTTAGCGGATGATGCCTTCGGAGCCAATGAAAATGCAGGGTGGCACAACAACTTACCGAGTGATAGCCGAATACTGTAGATCTGGTCGTTTTCCGAAGTGATTTTAAATTATAACATACTTTGCCACGAATCTAATACTTCGCGCTGAGTTGAGCACTGAATTGGCGAATAGAAATACGATGAGGACGACAAGTTGTGTCACTATATTGTTGTGTCCATATAGTGGATTTGTATGTGTTCGCGCTGAATGTTGATCTAAAATGCGATCAGAGCGACATTTTGTGTTAATTAATAGTGTGTTGTGAATATGTCCTCGTCGTTTTGTGAAGTGATTTTAAACTATAACATAGTTGATGAATTAAATGAATTTGCTTTGCTAGTGTTCGCGCTGAATGATGTAAAATCCGATCAGAGCGACATGCTGTGTTTAAATGTGTTGTGACTTGTGAATGTGTTCACGATGAGTTGAGCACTGAATGGCGATCAGAAATATGATCAGACAGACGTGTTGTGTCTGTTTGGTTTGTTGTGCCATTCATAGGTGTAGAGTTTTGTTTTTGTCTAGGGGGGCTGATGTGCTGAACAGGGCCTTTCTAAGAATTTTCTCGTGGGGGGCGTTTACAAAAAGGGACTCTTCTAGGGGGGGTCCGGAGGCATGCCCCCTCGGAAATTTTTGAAATTTAGAGTGTTGGAAATGCCATTTCCTGCATTCTGAGGGGTGATTTTTAAGAACACTGAAGGTTATGAAATGTCATAAAAACTAGTTAAAATACAACACATTTCAACAATTTTTCGATGTTGTGTTTACTGGGTTGACTTATCACTGTATATGGGTGCTTTTGGCTGACAGGAATGAGGCTGTAACAGTTACTTTAGCCTAACGAGTAACCTATAATTTGTCAATAGTGATTGATGAGTCAGTTGCTGCAAAATTTCTGTGAGGGGCTCAGCCCCCTCCATTGAGATTTCTCCATAGGCTAAAGCCCCTCAGTCCCCCCCCCCCCCCCCCCCCAGACTCTACGCCTATGGTGCCATTCCGTGTTCAGTAGCTAGCTAGCTATAGTGTTTAGTGTATTGTGAATAGTTTGTTGTTTGCCTTATCACAGGAAAAACAGGAAACGCGTTCGCTCATCGCATGATCAACGCGCTCTAACATGCCAACAGTACACTTGAAACATTTGATTCGAAACCAAACCAGCACTCGCTCAGGAAACACGGTCGCTAATCGCATGACCAACGCGCTCTAACATGTCAACAGTACACTTGAAACATTTGACTCGAAGCCAAAAGAGCACTCGTTCAGGAAACACGTTCGCTAATCGCATGATCAACGCGCTCTAACATGTCAACAGTACACTTGAGACATTTGATTCGAAACCAAACCAGCACTCGCTCAGGAAACACGGTCGCTAATCGCATGACCAACGCGCTCTAACATGTCAACAGTACACTTGAAACATTTGATTCGAAGCCACTCGCTCAGGAAACGCGTTCGCTAATCGCATGATCAACGCGCTCTAACATGTCAACAGTACACTTGAAACATTTGATTCGAAACCAAATCAGCACTCGCTCAGGAAACGCGGTCGCTAATCGCATTGTTAAAAGAATGTCACACTATATCGCTTTCGTTCTATAATCTTTACTTTGACTTGCCTGAACAATGATCAACGCGCTTTTTAAATACGTATTGTATACGCCTACATATAATTCAAGCAGTGCCAAGTACAGTTGATTTCTGCATACAAACTTATAGCTAAGACATCTTCGCCGAGGATCTAACATGTCAACTGTAACACTTGAAACATTAGTTAAAAGGCTATTCAGATTTCAGAGAGATCTTGAATCGAACATGCACTTGTCCATGGAAAGCTTGTCGTTTGTGTGAGAAAGTCGAGGCGCGTGGTTTTATTTACACGATGTTTAACTACTAAATTGAGAATGTTGTTACAACTTGCATGTAGCGTAGCGCAGTAGATAGATGCACGCTGAGCGTGCCTATTTTTAAGCACGGGGGCATGGGACTCAGGAACCTAAGACGACCGTCTTCTTAGTTGGAATCAATGTGCGTACTGGAAAACGGGTGTGAGCTCGACATTTCGATTTTTCAGTCAATATGTGTTTTTGTGAATCAATAAGCCGAAACGTAGTTGTTTTGAATTGACTCGTTCCTGAGTCTTTTGTTTTAACACCTTGGTGGGCTGGGACGGAAATTTTTGAAAATTGGCATGTTCAGAAGCCAATATGTCAGGAACTATTTGACTAAATCAAAAACGGCAAAATAACTTATTAACTAACTTTTTTTGCTCTATTCAAATACATTAAAACCCCACAAGTGATATGAGCACTTTAACGTGATTTCAACAATGTCAATGAACATTACATGCAGTTCATCAAGGTAAGAACTCACCTTATTAGCGGAAAAAGCTTGTGCTGCAATTAAACTTGCAAAGAAAACAATAACGCTATACCCTTTCATCACGCGACGACTTAATCCTGCGAATAAATATAAATAAGGTTTAGTTGTTTCATGGTGCTAATATAACATCATATATACAAGTTGAAATAGTGAATATTTTTAGGCAAATATAAAATATACATGTCAAACAACGGGAAATTTAAAAAGCAATACCTTTGCGTTTGTTCTTGATCTGATTCCAACGTCTACCTAAACACGAATGTAATACCCAGAAACTGACCTCAATTTATATTCTCTCCCTCAAACCTGTTCAAACCTGTTCAAACATATCCATAGACGTGAGAGGTGGGGGGTCAGTGGCGACAAATGGCAATTTCCAAAGGAAGAAAAGAATTTCGGATGTCAAATAAAAACACTCTACAGTATATCGGCCCTGTTGTCTCTTACAGCTACAGGTCCAACAGACCGTTAATCCGGCCCTGTGTTTAATCACCACTTTGCTAACATAACAAACTCTGTAAAGCTTAATAATTCTCCTAGCAACCCAAATTAAATTGGGACTACCTTGCAAATTTTGTTTCTTCTAAACTTTCACCAAATACCACCTTTACTATATTCCCCCAATTTCAGAGGATTTTGTACTAAACTGTCTTAACCATTTGTCTGTAACGAAAGCCGCTGGGTTGGATGGAGTTAACCGATATTTTCTTAAAATAGCTGCACCAGCTATTTCGCCCATTCTGACGAGCATTTATAACCTCAGTATTACCTCAGCTATTTTTCCTGACTTATATGGAAAATTGCAAAAGTTTATATATTTAAAACGGGTTCGCTTTCTGACCGTTCTAACTTCCGTCCTATCTCTGTTTTAGCCATTATCTCTAAAGTTCTTGAACGCCGTCGTGTTCATGTTTCGTTTTATAATTTTCTAACTGGCTACGATCTTCTTGTTGATAATCAATTTGGATTTAGGACGTCTCGCTCATGTGAACTAGCAGTGAGTCACTGATCTCTAATATAGATAACAAACGGACTTCTACCTATATTGACTTCAAAAAGGCCTTTGATCTCGTTAACCACCGTATCTTACTTCTTAAGCTTAACATGTACGGATCTTCTCCACTAGCGTTGGAGTGGTTTACTTCTTATCTTAGTGATCGCTGTCAACGTACTTCTTTTAGGAGTACATTGTCTGATATGCTCCCTATTAAGATCGGATTAATTACATGGACCGGGCTGGCCCGGTTAACCGGGTTCCTCAGGGAAGCATTCTATGACCCCTTCTTTTCATATTATTTATTAATGATCTTCCTTCTCAACTATCAAACTCAAATTCTACAATGTTTCCAGATGACACCACTATACTAACAACAGGTTCGTCTATTCATGATTTACATGTAAATCTTAATCTTGTTGCTAATGATCTCTCAGCTTGGACCGAGCAAAACAGGATGGTATAGCTAACACATCCAAGACTAAAACCAAGCTTATCCATTCCATCCAACAATTAAGGGTTATATATATTCCTGATCGATGTCTCTCGGTCGCATTAAACAGCGAAGAAATTGAACAGGTCACGCAAGCTAAAGTACTGGGTGTGACCTTAGACAGCCATTTAACTTGGACTAATCACATCGAAAACTTATGTTCAACCGTCAATAGTAGGCTTGCATTACTGCGTCGGATTAATTGAGCCTTTCTTAACTAAAGATTGTGCTCTTCGTTTTTATCACTCCTGCATTCATGCCAATATTATTTACTGCTCTGTCACTTGGGGTAATTGTTCCAAAACACTTTTGCAAAGAATTCAGTGGAGTAGCCAGGGGGGGAGCTGTGGGAGCCGCGGCTCCCCCCCTTTTGATATAAAACAACAGACATGTAACTACAAAACTGATGCAATATGTCCAATATGCCATTGTGTCAGGAAATAAACTGTAAACAGTGTATTCAATCTACTGAGTGTATGCATTTTGAGTATCTATGTGACGTTTGCATGTTTTGAGGATTTTATATGACGTTTTTTAACCTTTAGAGTCGGTAAAATCTTCCTCCAAAAGCCAGGAAATCGCATTTCAGCGACTCTCGAGTTTCAAAATTTCACGGGGGAGCATGCCCCCGGACCCCCCTAAAAATTTATTTTGATTTCGGCTCCCCCCCTTTCATAGTCCTGGCTACGCCACTGAAAGAATTCTTCGCCTTCAAAAGCGTGCATCATGCACGCATTATCTTTAGATGCTCAGCTTAAGTGGATTCCAATTGTTGATATAATTAAATTTAGGAAGCTTCTAGATATACTAATCAATCCTAATGCTCCACCGTCTTTTAAATTTATGTTCAATTTCTTATTTGCCACTCGACAACACGCTCGCACTAGAGCATGCTTATATGACCTTAAGCTTCCTTACCCGCGCACTAATTCTGGTAAACGAACATTTCTCTGCAGCGCCTCAATTCTCTTCCCTTTAACGCCTTCATGCACCATTGACGTAAAAAGTCTTTACAATAATATACACCTAATGCGGAGGCATAACAGCCTCAATTAATCTTCTTAAAAAATTTAATACATTACCACATGTAGACACGGACGTTATCCGTAACAGCTTCGAACTAATTTTAAACAACAACTACTTCGAATTCAACGGCCAATATACTACATGAATCAATCGATGGCACTATCGTACGCCAACGTTAACCTATTCGTAGCGGCCTTAGAAGAAAAGAAATTCGGGTCATTTTCACTTGGCGTTTCGGAGAATTTCAATATGTCTTCTTGTCAAATTGAATGTTTAAGCAAAATTCATATATTAAACTATGACTGAAAACTATTACTTAAAAATCAATGTTTGGCTCTTATTTTTTGGGCAAAAATTGCTGCCCCCTTCTCCCCCCCCCTCCCACATTCCCCCCCCCCCCCTCCTCCCTTCCCAACAGAATTTAACAGCTACGTGATCCCCATATCACATGTGCAATCTATCATGTAGTATCCTCTGCGTATAGGGATGTGAGATATATATATATATATATATATATATATATATATATATATATATATATATATGTATATATATATATATATACAGCGCAATATATATAGCGTATATATATATAACAAAAACATATAAACATGGATCAGAGGACACCATAGAACAGATAGACAATGAACTAAAACACATTTCGAATAACTTGGGAATTGGCGACCTTATTGAACACATGAGAAAACGCGAAACATTTATTTCACTCAAAGACCATAAGGATAATTTCGAAAACAACCCAACATGCCGATTAATTAATCCGCTAAAAGTGAGTCCGGAAAGCTCAGCAAAGTAATTCTTGATAAAATCAACTCTAAGTTAAGGAACATTTTGAACGTAAATCAATGGCGAGAAACACACATGAAGTAATCGAATGGTTTGGCAACATCGAAGAGAAAAGCAGACATTCCTTCATTTCGTTTGACATTGTTAATTTCCACCCTTCAATTTCTGAAGACCTTCTGGACCAAGCATTATCTTGGGCCAGAAATTTGGCTATCATTACCGAAAATGACATTTCAATAGTAAAACACGCTAGAAAATCGCTACTTTCCAACAACGAAAAACCGTGGATAAAAAAAGACAGAAACAGTTTATTTGACGTTACCATGGGTAGCTATATGACGGCGCTGAAGTATGCGAACTTGTAGGCCTTTTCATTCTAAACAACCTAGGGGAAAAGTTTGGCAACCAAAATATTGGCCTATATAGATACGATGGATTGGCAGTACTAAAAAATAAGACCGCACGATTGGCAGACAAAACAAGAAAAGATCTTCACAAAAGTTTCGAACAGTTTGGCATAAAAATCACGGCAGAAGCAAATTTCATTTCAGTAAACCTTTTAGACGTTATTTTCGACCTAAGCAATGGAAAATACAAACCTTTTCGAAAGCCCAATGACGATCCATTATACATAAACAAGCAATCAAACCACCCACCAGGCATTTTAAGACAGCTACCTACATCAATCAACAAGCGCATTTCCCTCCTCTCGTCTGACGAGCGGACATTTAAGGCGCAGCAATTTCAACCATGAGCTAAACTACACACAAGAAGCACCACAACAAACACGCAGAAATAGACACCGCAATATCATCTGGTTTAACCCTCCATTTAACAAAAATGTCAAAACAAACATAGGACGCATCTTTCTTAGCCTTATTGACAAGCACTTTCCACCAGGACACAAGCTTCACAAACTTTTTAACAGAAACAATCAAGATTAGCTATAGTTGCATGAACAACGTCAAGTCTATTATCACAAAACATAATTCACGCACAATCAGGAAAAACAAGCCACTAAGCAAAGTTACAAACAGTTGCAATTGCAGGATTAAGGACAATTCCCCCTACGTGGGCAATGCATGACAAAGAACATAGTATACAAGGTATCTATTTCCACAAGCAACACGAACATCACTAAGCAATACATTAGCATGACAGCAAGTACCTTCAAAGAGCGATATTGTAACCATACTAAGTCTTTCCAGAATAAAAAATATTCAAACGAGACGGAACTTTCGAAATACATTTAGAATCTAAAAGAAAAAAATCAGAGTTTCGACATAACCTGGTCTATACTAAAACACTCAATTTCTTACACGGGAGGATAAAAAAGATGCAATTTATGTTTGGACGAAAATCTTTTCATCATGAAGGCAGACAAACAATTCTTACTGAACAAAAGATCAGAAATAGTTTCGACCTGTCGGCAGAAAAACAGATTTCGGATCAACAACCTAAACAATCAAAGGAATGCGCGCAACGTTTCAACGCCCACACCCACGCTCCAAAGGAATGCGCCGGACGTTTCGACGCCCTCACCCACTCCCCAACCAACGCATTTAAGCAGCCCAATAACAGATATTTTCCAGTCACCTGATGATCCCGTTTAGGGTGAAACCTCTGGTAGCGAAGACTTTAAGGTAACTATACTTCATGCTTTATATTTTGCTCTATCTATAGTCTATACGGCATTGAGCACTCTCTAACATTTCGTGAACCAAAACTCACTTATATATATATATATATATATATATATATATATATATATATATATATATATATATATATAACAAATGAAGTGAATCTTAGTTATTAATAATAGTTTTTCCACATTAACCATATTTTTAATAATGGCCACTTTTTTTTTGTCCACCCCCTATATATATATATATATATATATATATATATATATATATATATATATATATATCATCATCATCATCATCATCATCATCATCATGCATCATTGGTTTTCTGCCTTTCGGCAGGTTCTAAACACTTAACTAGTCCTCCAATTATATATCCTTGTTACGTGCTCTTTCTTTCATCTCGGCATAAAGCTCTTCTTTTCTTTCATGTCATCTAACATCATTGCTCACCTTCTTCCTCGATGGAACTTTCCTTCTATTCTTGTTTTCGATAGTTTCTTTGGAAAGTCCATTTCCTCACAACACATGTCCAATGAATCTATTTCTTCTTCCTACTTCTTATTACGTCTATTACAACATACAAAAATAGGCACGCTCAGCGTGCATGTATCTACTGTGCTACGGTATAAGTTGTAACAACATTCTTAATTTAGTAGTTCAGCATCGCGTAAATAAAACCACGTGCCTCGACTTTCTCGCTCAAACGACAAGCTTTCCATGGACGAAAAGACAGAGCAAGTGCTTGTTTGGCTTCGAATCAAGATCTTTCTGATTTAACTAATGATCCTCGGCCAAGATGTCTTAGCTATAAGTTTGTGTGCAGGCACTGCTTAAGCAATATATGTAGGCGTATACATCAAAAGCGCGTTGATCATTAATTCAGACAAATCAATGTGTTACCAGAGTCTAACATAGTATTAATACTATGTTAGACTCTGGTAACACATTGATTTGTCTGAATTAACAATGATCAACGCGCTTTTCATGTATACACCTACATATACTGCTTAAGCAGTGCCTGCATACAAACTTACAGTAAGACATCTTGATCGAGGATCATTAGTTAAATCAGAAAGATCTTGATTCGAAGCCAAACAAGCACTCGCTCTGTCTTTTCGTCTATGGAAAGCTTGTCGTTCGAGCGAGAAAGTCGAGGCGCGTGGTTTTATTTACGCGATGCTGAACTACTAAATTGAGAATGTTGTTACAACTTGTATCGTAGCACAGTAGATACATGCACGCTGAGTGTGCCTATTTTTGTATGTCGTAATAGACGTAATAAGAAGTAGGAAGAAGAAATAGATTCATTGGACATGTGTTGTGAGGAAATGGACTTTCCAAAGAAACTATCGAAAACAAGAATAGAAGGAAAGTGCCCTCGAGGAAGAAGGTGAGCAATGATGTTAGATGACATGAAAGAAAAGAAAGAGCTTTATGCCGAGATGAAAGAAAGAGCACGTAACAAGGATATGTAATTGGAGGACTAGTTAAGTGCTTAGAACCTGCCGAAAAGCAGAAAACCAATGATGCATGATGATGATCATGATTATATATTAACTACTTATTGACCGAGCGTGAGGTCTGTACTAGTGAAATATCGGACCGATGTTTTTTTAGTACGGACCGAGACGAGCGCAGCGAGTTGAGGTCTGTGCAAAAAACAGAGGTCCGATATTTCACTAGTACAGACCGAACAAGCGAGGTCAATAAGTAGTTTATTATATGGCCATAAATGTTGTGAACGTTCTGTGAAATCTCGATCTATCTTTCTTGCGAACTAAACGAAAATGGCAGACATTTTCCCATTTTTAAAGTACATTCCGTTGAGTTATAATCCTGAACTTTCTACCCCAAATAGTATTTTTCCATTGCCTTTGTTTGACATACAGTATTGCTCAAGATCGTACGTTAAGTAGTTGAATAAAAAATCATCTGAAATTCTAATACTTGTGAGAAGTAAATGTTATATTATTACGAACAATGTTACGAACGTTTTGGACATTTTAAAAACTTTCACAAAACGTAGAAACTCGAACTGTATACATCAAGTGAAAGCTTATAAAATTTCTAACCTGCACGATATATTTCAACAATGAGTAGTCATGGCGAGAAATAATGGTCACGCATGCGCGTAATGCATGCCCACTTACAAACATTTTGACTAGAAAAGTTCTGCAAGATTAATAGGACTTACATAGAGGATGAGTGAAACAATCGTCGTAGCAGTGTCAATTTTTAAATTATTTCAAATGTTTCAATCTGAATCGTATAGTGCAACACATCTGCGATATAAATATCATGAGCGATATGCCACAGATATTAAATCCGTTGCGGTTTTTGATATACTATTTTGAGCACAAGTCTAACATAAGCCAATATGGCGAATACGCAAATTGTACCAACCTTGCTGCTCACGTTATCGAAAATCAAACAGAGGTATACTATTTCCATACAAGTTTCGATCTGATTCGGCTACTATAAAGATCCGTCTTTTCGATGATGTTCTTCATTTCTAGCCTGTATTTGTCGTTGTTGCGGTTTTCAATATCAAAGCTTCAGTATTTTCTGATCATCGAATGAAGATTTCATCCAACATTGCATAAATTAGTTGTTCTCTTTTCTTCTGAACCGCGGAACTGTGACGACCGCACGACATAGGTACTAGTTTAATAGGGCTTTAGCTCCGCCTCTATGTCCACCATTTCTCGCCTTGTCTAAAATTATAATCCATCTTGTTGCCGATATACTGACATGACTGCCATTTTGTTTATAAAATTAACTTACGGTCCCGAACGGCAGCTTCCGCTCTGAGCGGGCGGATACGGGAAATATCCGACCGCTTATGAACCAATCAAATTACAGGATTTCCGTATTCGGACCTCTCAGTACTGCTGCCATATAATAAATACATATATTCACCTTTTTTTGTCCACCTATATATATATATATATATATATATATATATATATATATATATATATATATATATAGATGGACAAAAAAAAGTGGCCATTATTAAAAATATGGTTAATGTGGAATAACTATTATTCGAGAAAAGAAAAATATGTAAAGTGATATATTTTAGAATGCATACGTCAATATCTGCTCAAATATGATATCAGATTCTAATTTTGTTATTGGTTTAAAAAATACATTAACTTTGAAAGCAAGCCACGCTGTGAAGCTGCAGTGAAATCAAGTGAAATGACAACAAAATATCTAAATATTTTTCCGTTATAACACTTTCATAGTATGCAAACTCCATTAATAATTTTAAAGACCAATTGGAATAAGTCGAACTATAACATATATTTAAATATATATATATATATATATATATATATATATATATATATATATATATATGAATGTACTTCACTAATGCTGTCCCACATGCGGTTGTCACCGACAATCGCATGTGTATAAGTAATTGATGAAATTCATTCAGATTGTTCCAAGCTACACTGATGAGCTGTAGTACAGCGAAACACGTGTCTGTAGATTGAACTATGTACGCTCCTTCACTTCGGTGTTGTTGAGCACTCTGTGAAGTTGCCATGGGTACCTATTAGCGATAATGCAACGCTCACTACCCTTGTGGAAGTTTGAGCACTCTGGGCCCATGCGCACTTCACACTATCTGAATGTACTTCACCAATGCTGTCCCACATGCGGTTGTCACCGACAATCGCATGTGTATAAGTAATTGATGAAATTCATTCAGATTGTTCCAAGCTACACTGATGAGCTGTAGTACAGCGAAACACGTGTCTGTAGATTGAACTATGTACGCTCCTTCACTTCGGTGTTTTGAGCACTCTGTGAAGTTGACATGGGTACCTATTAGCGATAATGCAACGCTCACTACCCTTGTGGAAGTTTGAGCACTCTGGGCCCATGCGCACTTCACACTATCTGAATGTACTTCACCAATGCTGTCCCACATGCGGTTGTCACCGACAATCGCATGTGTATAAGTAATTGGTGAAATTCATTCAGATTGTTCCAAGCTACACTGATGAGCTGTAGTACAGCGAAACACGTGTCTGTAGATTGAACTATGTACGCTCCTTCACTTCGGTGTTGTTGAGCACTCTGTGAAGTTGCCATGGGTACCTATTAGCGATAATGCAACGCTCACTAGTCTTGTGGATGTTTGAGCACTCTGGGCCCATGCGCACTTCACACTATCTGAATGTACTTCACCAATGCTGTCCCACATGCGGTTGTCACCGACAATCGCATGTGTATAAGTAATTGATGAAATTCATTCAGATTGTTCCAAGCTACACTGATGAGCTGTAGTAGAGCGAAACACGTGTCTGTAGATTGAACTATATATATATATATATATATATATATATATATAAGTGAGTTTTGGTTCACGAAATGTTAGAGAGTGCTCAATGCCGTGTAGATAGAGCAAAATATAAAGCATAAAGTATAGTTACCTTAAAGTCTTCGCTACCAGAGGTTTCACCCTAAACGGGATCATCAGGCCACTGGGAAATATCGGTTGGTGGGCTGCTTAAATGCGTTGGTTGGGGCGTTGGTGTGGGCGTCGAAACGTCCGGCGCATTCCTTTGGAGCGTGGGTGTGGGCGTCGAAACGTTGCGCGCATTCCTTTGATTGTTTAGGTTGTTGATCCGAAATCTGTTTTTGTGCCGACAGGTCGAAACTATTTCTGATCTTTTGTTTAGTAAAAATTGTTTGTCTGCCTTCATGATGAAAAGTTTTTCGTCCAAACATAAATTGCATCTTTTTGATCCTTCCGTGTAAGAAATTGAGTGCTTTGGTATAGACCAGGTTATGTCGAAACTTTGATTTTTTTCTTTTAGACTCTAAATGTATTTCGAAAGTTTCGTCTCGTTTGAATATTTTTTATTCTGGAAAGACTTAGTATGGTTACGATATCGCTCTTTGAATGTGCTTGCTGTCATGCATGCCAATGTATTGCTTAGTGATGTTCGTGTTGCTTGTGGAAATAGATGCCTTGGATACTATGTGTTTGTCATGCATTGCCCACGTAGGGGGCAATTGTCCTTAATCCTGCAATTGCAACTGCTTGTAACTATGCTTAGTGGCTTGTTTTTCCTGATTGTGCGTGAATTATGTTTCGTGATCATGATAATAGACGACGTTGTTCATGCAACTATAGCTAATCTTGACCGTTTCTGTTAAAAAATTTGTGAAGCTTGTGTCCTGGTGGAAAGTGCTTGTCAATAAGGCTAAGAAGATGCGTCCTATGTTTGTTTTGAAATTTTTGTTAAATGGAGGGTTAAACCAGATGATATTGCGGTGTCTATTTCTGCGTGTTTGTTGTGGTGCTTCATGTGTGTAGTTTAGCTCATGGTTGAAATTGCTGCGCCTTAATGCATTTTGGTAAGTTGGTGCGGTTTCATGGAATGTCCGCTCGTCAGAGGAGAGGAGGGGAATGCGCTTGTTGATTGATGTAGGTAGCTAGCTGTCTCAAAATGCTTGGTGGGTGGTTTTATTGCTTGTTTATGTATGATAGATCGTCATTGGGCCTTCGGAAAAGTTTGTATTTTCCATTGCTTAGGTCGAAAGTAACGTCTAAAAAGTTTACTGAAATGAAATTTGCTTCAAACTGTTCGAAACTTTTGTGAAGATCTTTTCTTGTTTTGTCTGCCAATCGTGCGGTCTTATTTTTTAGTACTGCAAATCCGTCGTCTCTGTATAGGCCAATATTTTGGTTGCCAAACTTTTTCCCTAGGTCGTTTAGAATGAGAAGGCCTACTATAGTTCGCATACTTCAGAGCCATCCTAGCTACCCATGGTAACGTCAAATAAACTGTTGCGGTCTTTTTTTATCCACGGTTTTTCGTTGTTGAAAAGTAGCGATTTTCTAGCGTGTTTTACTATTGAAATGTCATTTTCGGTATTGATAGCCAAATTTCTGGCCCAAGATAATGCTTGGTCCAGAAGGTCTTCAGAAATTGAAGGGTAGAAATTAACAATGTCAAACGAAATGAAGGTAGGTCTGCTTTTCTCTTCGATGTTGCCAAACCATTCGATTACTTCTTGTGTGTTTCTCCATTGATTTACGTTCAAAATGTTCCTTAACTAGAGTTGATTTTATCAAGAATTACTTTGCTGAGCTTTCCGGACTCACTTTTAGCGGATTAATTAATCGGCATGTTGGGTTGTTTTCGAAATTATCCTTATGGTCTTTGAGTGAAATAAATGTTTCGCGTTTTCTCATGTGTTCAATACGGTCGCCAATTCCCAAGTTATTCGAAATGTGTTTTAGTTCATTGTCTATCTGTTCTATGGTGCCCTCTGATCCATGTTTATATGTTTTTGTTATATTTATATATATATATATATATATACGCTACATATCGCGCTATATATATATATATATATATATATATATATATATATATATATATAGTTCTCACATCCCTATACGCAGAGAATACTGCATGATAGATTGCAGATGTGATATGGGGATCACGTAGCTGTTAATTAAATTCTGTTGGGAAGGGAGGAGGGGGTGAGAATGTGGGAAGGGGGCAAACATTGATTTTTAAGTAATATTTTTCAGTCATAGTTTAATATATGAATTTTGCTTAAACATTCAATTTGACAAGAAGACATATTGAAATTCTTCGAAATGCCAAGTGGAAATAACCCGAATTTCTTTTCTTCTAAGGCTGCTACGAATAGGTTAACGTTGGCGTACGATGGTGCCATCGATTGATTCGGTGTGCCCATTGCTGTTCCGTGTGTTTGTATGTAGTATTGGCCGTTGAATTCGAAGTAGTTGTTGTTTAAAATTAGTTCGAGGCTGTTACGAATAACGACCGTGTCTATACATGTGGTAATGTATTAAATTTTTTAAGAAGATTAATTGAGGCTGTTATGCCTCCGCATTAGGTATATATTATTGTAAAGACTTTTTACGTCAATGGTGCATGAAGGCGTTAAAGGGAAGAGAATTGAGGCCCTGTAGAGATATGTTCGTTTACCAGAATTAGTGCGCGGGTAAGGAAGCTTAAGGTCATATAAGCATGCTCTAGTGCGAGCGTGTTGTCGAGTGGCAAATAAGAAACTGAACATAAATTTAAAAGACGGTAGAGCATTAGGATTGATTAGTATATCTAATAGTAGAAGAAGCTTCCCAAACTTAATTAGATAAAAAATTGGAATCCACTTAAGCTGAGCATCTAAAGATAATGCGTGCATGCTGCACGCTTTTGAAGGCGAAGAATTCTTTGCAAAAGTGTTTTGGAACAATTACCCCAAGTGACAGAGCAGTAAATAATATTGGCATGAATGCAGGAGTGATAAAAACGAAGAGCACAATCTTTAGTTAAGAAAGGCTTAGTTAATCACTATTGAGGGTTGAACATAAGCTTTCGATGCGATTAGTCCAAGTTAAATGGCTGTCTAAGGTCACACCCAGTACTTTAGCTTGCGTGACCTGTTCAATTTCTTCGCTGTTTAATGCGACCGAGAGACATCGATCAGGAATATATATAACCCTTAATTGTTGGATGGAATGGATGAGCGTGGTTTTAGTCTTGGATGTGTTAGCTATACCATCCTGTTTTGCTCGGTCCAAGCTGAGAGATCATTAGCAACAAGATTAAGATTTACATGTAAATCATGAGTAGAAGAACCTGTTGTTAGTATAGTGGTGTCATCTGGAAACATTGTAGAATTTGAGTTTGATGGTTGAGAAGGAAGATCATTAATAAATAATATGAAAAGAAGGGGTCATAGAATGCTTTCCTGAGGAACCCGGTTAACCGGGCTAGCCCGGTCCATGTAATTAATCCGATCGTAATAGGGAGCATATCAGACAATGTACTCCTAAAAGAAGTACGTTGACAGCGATCACTAAGATAAGAAGTAAACCACTCCAACGCTAGTGGAGAAGATCCGTACATCTTAAGCTTAAGAAGTAAGATACGGTGGTCAACGAGATCAAAGGCCTTTTTGAAGTCAATAAGTAGAAGTCCGTTTGTTATCTATATTAGAGATCAGTGACTGCTAGTTCACATGAGCGAGATGTCCTAAACTCAAATTGATTATCAACAAGAAGATCGTGGTCAGTTAGAAAATAAACGAAACATGAACACGACGTTCAAGAACTTTAGAGGTAATGGCCAAAACAGAGATAGGACGGAAGTTAGAACGGTCAGAAAGCGAACCCGTTTTAAATATATAGGGGGGAAACTTTTCCAATTTTCCATATAAGTTAGGAAAAATAGCTGAGGTAATACTGAGGTTATAAATGTTCGTCAGAATGGGCGAAATGGCTGGTGCAGCTATTTTAAGAAAATATCCGTTAACTCCATCCAACCCAGCGGCTTTCGTTACAGACAAATGGTTAAGGCAGTTTAGTACAAAATCCTCTGAAACTGAGGGAATAGTAAAGGCGGTATTTGGTGAAAGTTTAGAAGAAACAAGAAACAAGGTGGTCCCAATTTAATTTGGGTTGCTAGGAGAATTATTAAGCTTTACAGAGTTTGTTATGTTAGCAAAGTGGTGATTAAACACAGGGCCGGTGGAATATAAATTGAGGTCAGTTGCTGGGTATTACATTCGTGTTTAGGTAGACGTTGGAATCAGATCAAGAACAAACGCAAAGGTATTGTTTTTTAAATTTCCCGTTGTTTGACATGTATATTTTATATTTGCCCAAAAATATTCATTATTTCAACTTGCATGATGTTATATTAGCATCATGAAACAACTAAACCTTATCTAAATATGGTATAGTAGGTTAATACTGCCGAAACAGAGAACATAAGTGGTCTAACGTTTCGAGCGAAGGCCCTTCGTCAGAGAGAAACGTAAAGAGTAAAACAAACAACGAGCTTATATACGCGAGATAATCACGTGATAAAAATTAGCCAATCAGATAAAGGTAACCAAGACAAACTAATAATGAGATTCAAAAGAATAAGCCAATCAGAGCAAAGTAACAATAACAAATAAATAATGAGATGTGAAAGCCATTTGCTATTCTCACCATCGATAAGTAAAAAAAAGAGAGTAAAAAATAGAGAGTAAAGAATGGAGAAGTAAAGTGAAAACACTGTTTATGTCTGCCCTTGCCAATACAAAAACAGCATCTTCAGAAGTGTTAAATAAAAGAAAAACGTTCGTTGAGTCCATGAGGATGAATGGTTCCAATTTTGAAAATGAGACGCTTTTCCTGTCGTTTGCGGCTATGATTACCACCGGAAATGGGTGAGATAGCACAAATTTTCATGTCAGAAATATGAAGGTTGACACTATTAAAATGTCGGGCAACAGGCTTGTCAACATCATTGTTCCTCACAGAACGAAGATGTTCAGCAAACCTGTCAGATAAACGTCTGCCAGTTTCACCAATGTAGAGCATGCAGCATTTACTACAAGAAATACAGTAAATGAGGTTGGAAGAGGTGCATGTGAAATTATGCCGAATGGTGAAATTAGATTTGGGTCCTGAAATTAATGTGGCAGGGTCAAGAAACGAACATGTGTAGCATCGTGTGCGAGAACAAGAAGTAGTACCCACAGGTGCCTGTAGATTTTCTCTAAGGGCACTGCGTATTAAACTATCCCGAATATTTTTATTGCGTCGAAAAGAGATCAAAGGGTTATCAGTGAAAATGGCAGATGTTTCAGGGTCATTCTTTAAGATGTGAAAATTATGGCTAATGATATCCTTAACTTTATAGTTGAAATGATGAAATGTGAGAACTAGTGGAATTTTATTATCAGAAAGTCTTTCCGAAGGTTGTTTTAAAGTGTCCGGACGGGGAATACTGGAAGCTTTATGAATAGCGGAGTCTAATAGGTGGTTAGGATAGCCACGTTGGACAAAAAAGCATCTCATTTCCAAAGATTTGGTCTCAAAATCTTTATCATCACTGCATAGGCGGCGAAGTCGCAGAAATTGAAAATATGGGATGGATTGTTTAGTGTGGTTGGGATGAGATGATGAAAATAGAAGGTAGCTGTGTGAGTCGGTAGGCTTGTAGGAAACAGAAGTCGTGAGCGCATTACCACTAATCGACACCAAAACATCAAGGAATGACACACTGGTTTCACTGATTTCCCATGTGAATTTGAGTGCTGGATGGGAATCATTGACATAATTGATAAATTTCTCTAAATTCACACGTGGGCATGATGCTGTTCCTAAACAGTCATCTATGTACCTCCCGAAGAAATCAGGAAGTGGTCCAGTATATAGTTCGAAGATTTGTTTTTCAACATAACCAACAAATAAGTTTGAGTAACTAGGGCCCATTTTGGTACCCATAGCAACTCCACTTATTTGTTGGTAATGTTCACCATCAAAAGAAAAATTATTGAGGGTGAGTACAAGTTCTGCCAAGCGAAGTAATGTAGAAGTGGAAGGTTCTAAAATGGTGCGTTTGTTGAAGAAAAACTTCAGAACTTCAAGACCATCACAATGAGGAATAACAGTGTAAAGGGACTTGACATCCATGGTGAAAATATATTTGCTGGGATCAGTGAAATGTATTTGATCAAAAATCTGTAGGGCATGTCTTGTATCCTTGATATAATAAGGCAACTTCTTTACCAAAGGTGACATAACACGATCTAAAAAGCTGGAGTAGTATAGGATATGGGGGTACCAGGCCAGTTTATTTTGGGTGCTACGACAGGGATACCTCTCCTCCCCGAGGCGTAGACGAGATTTTTGTCCACTCCCAGGGATGTTTTTGGTTGGCCGCATGCACCACTTTTTTGAAGTTGCTGGAACCTCCGTTGGCCCCGGCCGTTGGCCCCAGCCGTTGGCCCCAGTGGTTGGCCCCGCTTGCCCCGTCAGCGCGGCCACTGGAACCACGGCATAGAACCACGGCTTGGCTATACGGGTGGTTATAGTTAATGGACCATCTGTTTTTGCCCCCGACTCGCCAGACCAGTCGGTTGCCGCCAGGAATCCAAAACCCAGGAATACCAATGACCCAACCTATATGAAATTATTTTTCCATACAACATAAAGTTTACATCAGGTACGGTGGAAAAGACCACAGAGACCAAGTCGTTTGGCGATGGTCCCGAGCTTATGCTAAGAAGGACGCCCCCTTACTTCTTGGAGTCACCAAGGTCAAGTCAACCGTATGACCATGTACCTAGCACCACACAACAGCCCCGAACAGCGGCAACCTGGAGTCCAGGCGGCCACACCGAGCCGAAGGCGAGGTGTTGGGCCGCAATCATACCAGGAGTCACCAGTGTAAAGTCTATTGTGAGTCAGATAAAACCTTCCAACAAATAGGCCAGTTTATTTTGCCCCCAACTCGCCAGACCAGTCGGTTGCCACCGATCTTCCAAAATATAAGTCTTCACAGAATCCAAGTCAGATTTTATGAAGTGGTCCGCAGACTTAAAGAAACCACCTTTTGACTGTACGGAGAAAAATATGTCAAATGCCAGCGTTTTTAGAGTCCTATATTTACAGCCTATACTAGCATAAGAGAAAATTGGGAATTTTAGCTGGTTTAGGCACTAGCACCACCTTTTTTACTCAGAAAACGCCCAACCACTCGTTCACTACAGGACGTTTTTACTGAACAGATATCCGGCCACAGCTGTTACAACTAATATAATCCCCAGCTCATTATCCGTCGTGTTTGTGCCAGGTGTGTGGATGGCTACATTATCAGTGTTTGTACCAGATGCATTTTCCTTATGAGGTGGCTTTTCCGGTTCCTCATCTAATGTTTCCAGATGTGGGACATATTCCTGGTGTAGCTTCTTTGGCTGCCTATGGACAACCTGCTGGTAGTTTACTTTAGAGTTAATACCAAATTTCATAGCATCAGACGCGTGTTTGAGTAAGTTGTTATATCCGATAATTTTTTTCTTCAGTATTGTGAGTGACCCTGGCACTAACCATGTGTCAGGACTTATGGCCAAGTTCTGGGTTACGTTAGTATCTGATATTGATCTGTTCATATTCAGAATCCAAGTGCTAACAGAGTAGTTAACGACGGCGTCATTTACGAGGACTCTGAATTCCTGTTGTGACTCCAGACTTCCAGCACCCTTCTTAACGATACTTACCCTTGTTTTAGCTTGAGAGCCTAGCACTGCATAGACATAAGCCTCGATAGACTCGTTTATATATTGTAGCCCTATCCTGGTAAAACCATCTGTCTTAAGTGGTATGAACCTTCTGTAGTGTGTTTTATAATCAGGGTTAAGACGCCACATCCACTCCTTAAATGCACGGTCATGATGCTGACCAGAGTGTGGATTAATCAGGAACTTTTTCTCTCTAGGTATATTATCCATATTGTCGATTACATCCTTCCCAGCACCAAATTCCCTCATTAGATCACTTTTCTTTTCCTTTATAAGGCGCCTTAGTATACGTCGGGTAGTGAAGTACACATGGAAGCCCATAATAGACGTAACCACTGGATAAACATCATCGGAGAACTTTAGATGCTCAACCCCAACACCACAGCAGTACGTACTTAGGTAGACGGCAAAGATTAGCTGGTAGTAGGGTTCGTTGTTATTCCACCACACAGCAATATCCGTCCTATTTCCTGGGTTAAGTACTGGCAATTTAGACATGAAAAAGTTATGGTCGTTAACATAGATCCTGAAATTGTTAAGGTCATAGTCTATAACATTTTCTGATAAGTATGTGAACTTTGAGAAGTCGTGTTTTCCCTCAACATCCTTCTCCCAATGTCTTTTTCCCTGGACTTTCTGCACGGTACCACCACCTAACCATATTTTTGGGAATCTTGGCGGTGGCTTATCTATCGTCAGGTACTTGGTATAGTTTTCATTACTTTTAAATTCCTGCTCCTCGGTGAAAATGTATGTTTTATCAGAGCCGACAGGTCCGAAGAACACACCTGGTTCTGTCTTACCAAATACCGAGCTAGTTATGAACTTACTTTTGTCAGCATATGGGTACTTAGCGAAGAATCTATTTAGGGTCCTGTTCATATACTATAGGTTGTGTACTATTACCAGTCAGTTTGGTCTTATGCTGGTATATATGCTTACCAGTTATGGCAACACCTCCGAGTAACCCTATAAGGGGTATGTATGGGCTAACTACTGATATAATACTCTCAACATCTTTTCTCAGTATGCCATTATTTTTAAGTTCATCTGTTAGCGCAACAGGATCCTCAATTGCGTCAAGACCACCAAGCATTGTTGAGAACTGGCTTATTATTAAATCTGTCAGGAACCCATCTGCGTCCTTTTTCCTCTTAGCTTCATAGGCCTTGTAAATTTTGTCTAATGTCTTCTCACTACATTTTCTTATATGCCCAGACTTCTGAGTGATGTACCCATCATCAGATGCAGTTATAAGTTCCTCACGCCTGGTGTCTATGCTAGGTTCCTCAGTGATCACAGTTTTAGCAATACTCTCTTCCACAACCTGTAGCTCATCAACTAGTTTTTCAATAGCCTCATCTTCAATAACAACTGGCTCAGACTTACTGCGCTTACCTTCCCTCTTTGGCACACATTAGGTTATGTTTCATTTAACTTCATAGGTTGGTGGTTGCGTACTGAGTCTGATGTCAAGGTATTTTCCTGTAGCAAGCTGCGCAATGATAGACTTCTCCGTTTCACTGTCTGCTATATGTCCGAAGAACTCATCCCTCAACACCTTCATACTTCTCCTGTTATGTGTGCTGAAAAATAACAGTCTAGTGGTATTGTCCCTTATACCAGTCGCGACACTATTCAGCTTCTGAGTGAGAATGAACAATGTGATATTATGATGCCTGCCACTGTATGATAAAAAGCCAGCATGCCATCGTTAAGATGTTGATCACCTGTGTTACTCATGTCGTCAACTATTACCGCAGTCTTAGACCCAGAGTAAATTTTCACTATAGCCTCAATAATAGGATCTAGTTTATCTGGGCTTATGCTAAGTCCGATGACATCGGGGTCACTATTCAGGTATCCCCAGTCTAGGTATGTCGTATTTATCCACAGTGTGGGACAGAGTATTATGATGAAGTCAAAATACTTCCCGTACTCTACAGAAAGTATTTCGTTAAGCAATGTGTAAGTCTTACCACACCCAGATGGTCCAACTATCAGAATAGTCTCTGGCTTATCCATACACTAATACTGAATAGACTGAAGCTGACCATTAGCCAGGTTGATTAACCCATCCGACAGCACGTAAAGGTAGCAGGTACAGGCAGTGGTCCCAGCACTTTTCTCAACCTCGATAAGTATTCCGTTTTGTGTATCAGTCAGCTTTACACCCTGACCCTGTACCCTCTTTAACGCTGTTGTTGAGAAGTCGCAAACCAAGGCAAACTTATCACTGAAGAAATTCGCCTCACTAACATTCCTATCAAACCGGTCATCACTTGGGAAGAACACCCGGCTAGCCTCACTGAAGAAATCGTACTTCTTCATCGACTGTGTGTACAGGAAGTTTGGCTGGCCCTGAAAACTTATCTTAACACTCTCAATAGATGGGTAGTAGAAAGACTCACTTCCATCAGTGGTTCTTTTAAAGATCATTACGATATTTCTCAGAGACTTTCTCGGTAAGTTCACATTCTCATGGATCTTTGTGCTGGCAGCAGTTACTGGAAAGGTTTTAACTAGGGTTGCATGGCCGTAGTAGGAAGATTTCCCTCTACTGTAAATCCCCTCAACCTCACCCGCTAACATCTCATTCTCAACTGTCTCGTACCTCAACTTTAGGTTGTCAAGCCTGAAGCTACCTGGCACAGCCTTACCACTACCACCGGGTAGCAATACATTACCCGGACTGTTAATTTTCAGTATAGTCTCATGTGTGTTTTGCGATGCCTGGGGGTAGATAGCTCCATTCTCACTAAGCCAATCATCATCAATAGGCACTGTGAATCTGTCACCATAGACACCATTTACAAGAGCATCACCAGCAACGCTAGAATCACCACTAGCGTCCTGACTCCTTAGCTTAGCAAGGTTCACACTCCCACCAAGACCCTGGTCAATTTTTCCAACCCGCTTTGACTTAGACCAAAGGTCCTCATAACACCTGAGAACATGGGCTTCATTCAGGTCCCTGTATATTTCCCCATTAAGCTTGTGGGTTACTTGCTTGAACAGTGTGGACTTAAGGTTGTTCTGATGGTATGACTCCTTGTTACCATTTTTCAGGGTGAATGTAAGCATCCTACTACCAGGAATTAGTACATGATTAACTGGTAGTGTCGACAGCTTTACATAAAGGTCTTGACCAGAGGATATATGTGTTGGGTTAAATGTTACGTCGACTACTCTCCTAGTGCCTTTCTTACTACTGTCCGGTTTCTTTAGTTTGTAGCTCGGATTGATTCTATCTTCCTGCAACATAGACTAAGTTATATCTTATTTCTTTTTTCCATATCTATCATAAACCACCCATACGATCGCCAGAACCAACACCCACAGATTGCTAGCCAACCAGGCCAGACCCATGGCACCATACTTTAGCAGAGCAACTATCAGGTTACCAACCGCCATGATAATAGGACCTAACACTGGGCCGAGTTTCTTTGCCAGATTCCTAAAGGCGTTATAGACTGACCGTCCAAATGATCCGACAGCGTTAGCACCTCTTTTGATATTATAGTGCATTTCCATTATTACCGTCGTCAGAAGGGAAGCCACAGCTACAGCAAGCGATGTCGCACCAAGCCAGTTCTCCTTCATCCACTTCTTAAAACGTTCTAACCTAGACAGATCTTCTATACTCTCATTACCATCAACCTCTTCCTCAAACACTACCCTAGCCTCACTATATTTAGGGACACCACCTTTCTCAACAATATGTATTAGATCAGACTTAAGCTCAGCAACCTCCTGAATACTTCTATACAGTTGCTCCTTCAGATTGTCGGTCTCTCTCAAAGCCTTCAGTCTGTATTCATTAGCCAACTGGTCCAGTGCTTCTATCTTAGTGTCGGCATCCCCCTTAGGATTCAGCATCCCTGAGAACTCACGAATCTCCTGCTCTGTAAGCTCACTGGCCCTCTCACGTAACCTCCCACCGATCTCTGAAACAGCTGACTCAACTATTTCCATGACTAAACCCTGGGGTATGTCTGGAAGACTAACTGGGTCATTACCTGTCCCGTCAAAAATGGTGGTGTCACTAAGGTCCATAAGAAGTCTGTCTATCTTCTCCCCCGGTTTTAGTCTAACACCGTGCCTGTTCTTATCCCTAACCATAGCCTCAATCACCTCAGGTGTGTGCTCGGCATACTCATTTTCACTAACCACATCACTAACTACTTCCTTACTTACCCCTGTTTCATCTACCAATGACTCTATATAGTGACTTGTAAGCACTACTACATGTTCAACTAGTTCGGTGAACTCCTTCTCTGTGTCTGACCCCACATTAAGTTTCTCAGTGATAGGGTTACCACTATCGTCATCACGGGACGTGTTAATCAACCTGACGTCTACACTACGGTAACTAAGAGTTAGCTCGTGACCGCCTGATACGACTTTCCCACTTTTCCCA
Source organism: Corallium rubrum (assembly GCA_964035015.1). Classification (NCBI taxonomy): domain Eukaryota; kingdom Metazoa; phylum Cnidaria; class Anthozoa; order Scleralcyonacea; family Coralliidae; genus Corallium; species Corallium rubrum. The sequence goes on from OZ035998.1 coordinate 35,369,612, forward strand.
AAAGAGACGCCCCGTATTATTTCCAGACCAGGCTCATTATTTAGTATGGGTCTAGTAGTAAGACCTTCAGATACAGTTAAGAACGATCTGATAAGCCTAACCGCCTTGTTCTGTTTATATCTCGACAATTTTTTACTGAAGGTGCCTTTATTAGTTATCAAATTGTTAACGAAGTCCCGTAGATTATCCTTAATTCCTACTCTCCTAACATTAGTAATGTCCCTACCCTCATAGTTTATGTCCTCATCAATCCATTTAGTCTCAGCATAAGGGTCTTCATCCTGAAATAACGGGTCATCATATTCTGACCACTCTTCACCATCCCCTTCACCATTTTCAGGAGGATTGTTTTCAAAGTCGTCAAATACGTCACCACCTTCAGCCATCTATACACTAACCAATATTCTGGATATCACTCTCAGGTACCCAGCTATTATGCTTGCTATCATACCCGAGCCACTTCACCAGGGCCATCTTCTTTTTCCTCTTCAGTATTTTCTCCACCTTATAAACATGATCCTTCTTAACAACAGCACTTAGCTCCTCTTCATAAAACTTCCCAATTATTGGCTCACCCTCTAAGTCCGCTATTTCATAAACATTTGGATCACCCCTAATCACCTTAGTCACCTTGAATAGTTCCTCTGTGAAGTTAGCCTCATAACCTTTAGTGAATATGCTTTTGTACTTACTTATCCTGACAGTATCACCAACTTTAAATTTAGCTAGGGGGTATTCTCCAAAGGTGTGGCCAAATAAGGTGTTCCACACTTCAACCTCATTACTTTTATTAACATTAGCAGGTTTCATCAGTATAGTTCTGTGCTTACTGTTATTGTAATTACTAACCAGCGAGTCTAGAACATCAGTCCACTTATATGTTCCCTTACTGTAGAAGTACTTCCACATAGCCGTCTTGAGGGTTCTGTTGAACCGTTCCACAACAGCAGCCTTCTTATCTGATAGAGTGCTAAAGTACTTAGCACCAGCTCCCTCCAGTAAGGACCTCACCCCAACATTGTAAAATTCCTTACCATCGTCAAACTGCACCAGTTCTGGATCCGCTCCCAAACGCTTCTTGAATTTCTTAAGTAACAACGTTACCGCCTTGGTCATACTTCCAGTGTCTTTCCTATACACAGGGATGGCAAAGGCATATCTGCTTAAAATTTCAACAGCCGTTAGTATCCAACGGTATCCCCCATTCTTATTCCCATAATTACCCATATCAACAAGATCCATTTGAAGCTGCTCACCAAGGTAGTAAACCCTAGTCTGTCTGAACTTATGCTTACCAACTATTTTCCTGTACCGTGTAAAAGTGTCCTGCGATTTTAGCCACTCAGTGACCTTACTCCTACTCACACCTGGGAGACCATCCACCAAGGCTCTCTGGTAAAGTCTCTCAGCTGACTGATAACCAGTTGCCGGATTATAGTATATATCTCTAAGCCCCTGTTCCAACTCTATGTCATTGTCCATATACTCTACGGGATGTACAGCTCCAGCAATATACTCCCAAAACCATTAAGCGGGTTTCCATTCTGATCTGTCACATGGAATTCCAACTCGTTTATAACACCTTTACCAATTTCCAGCTCTGTCTCAATGTCAACAAATGACTGTGTCGAACCGAACAGCGGCTGCTCACTAGTGACTGGAAGACTCACTAGGGTGTTACTCTTCCTTCCATTACACAGGTTCATTGATGTAGATATCACATTACACATCACCACCAAGTACTTCAGCCCATTATTCACATTTATCAACCCACTCTTTGTGCTACTGCCTGGCAAGAATATACGGGTGCTGAATCCCAGTAAAGAGGATAAGTTGTTATGCAGTACTAGAGTCGTGCTACTGTCGGTCACCATCGTACACTTAGCCTCTGGTTTACTAAGTGTTAATGTAACCCCGCTGTTCCCCTCAAGTATCTTCTTAAAATCCTGGAATGTGTAGTAACCATCCCCAAGGAATTTGTTCACCCTCTTATTGTGAACATAGTAGTTACCCTTACTGCTGGATACATTATAGTACTCCCACATTATGTAGGCCTTCTTCAGCAGAATATGAGGATTTTTCCCTGTCAGTATAGGCTCCTCCAGTCTAATAACCTTATGTGATCCCTCTATAATCGCAGTAAGTTTCCTCATAATATAGATAATATTATGGCAGGCTTATATGTCCTAATATATGAGTCTTAATTTAGGTTTTAGCAATGGCACTGATACAACCACCACCAACGCCCTAGATGGTAAGGCAACGGGAGACATTAATATGGAAGGATTTCAGATAAGCCATCCCAGATATCCGTCAGATGGTACTCATGTGACTTGCAGGGATTATGTAACCGGGGAATTTCTCGCTAAGAGGGACAAACTAAAAGGTACAGCAACAGGAGACATTGATATGGGGGTGTACGGAATAACCCAGAGTAAGAAAGCAACTGAGGACAACCACCTGATAAATAAGAAGTATGCCACAGAAAAGTTCGCTAAGAAGGAAAATTACAGACTTAACGCCACAATGGTCTGGTACTACCAAGCAACTGGTGGAACGCCGGAAGCACTCAATAGTAACGCCTACCCAATGGTCCCAGTAAGTAAGGACACCATGATAAGAACATTATGCCACTCGTTCGACACAGATGGCGTCGTGCCTGACAATGTTGTTTAGGTTGCGTACCGTCTGTACTATGTCACCTATAAAGATACACAAGGTTCCGAGCTACTGGGTACACTAACCTTAGGTAATGCAGATAGACATTATAGCGGTCACTGGTCTATACCTGTTAATCATGACTTCTATGTGAAAGATACTATCTCAGCACAGCAGGCTACTAATAAACCATCTGTCGGTTACATCTACCCAACAATAACTGGGCTGACTAGTGGTAATGAGAGTTGTCTAACTGTAGCGTTTTACGAGCCTGTTTAATCCTGCCTATGTTATGCTTAACAGAGAGAAGAGTATAATAAGATTCAACCACATATCCGATAAGCTTAGCTCGGAAGAGGTTGAGATGTTAAAGTCACTTTATGAGCATTACCACATGATGGCTACCTGCTACCAGTGGCAATTTAAGAGACTCTCTAGGATCAATCTTACCATGAACATGTCTGCTATCTTCCTGACAGTTGCTGGCGGAGCACTTAGCGCATTGGGTGGATTTGCTACATTATCTATAAGTGCTGTCGGGCTTCTTATGCATGGGTATATCAAGAATAAGAGAATAGCGGAGAAAGTCAGTCAGTGTGAGGTGGCATACAAGAGCTATACAAAATCCCTGAATACAATCAAAGGATATCTGAGAGGTATTGAGTTTGACAGATCAACAATGTTCAGCAACCTGACCATGGTAGACAACATAATAAATGACAGCACTATGCCATTGGAGAAGAAAATAAAGGATAGGTATAGTAGGGTCTACAGAGGCCATGCGTATATGAAATCATCGGAGTATTATGGCGGGCTTAGGGGAGTTTGAGATGAATGCTTTAGGTAGTTATAAGGTTCCTAACGGTGATGACAGCCAGGTTGCTGACTACACACCTCAAACTGAGGAAACAGATTTCGGTGGAACAGAGAGTGTTGATCCTGGCAGAGATACTGCAGAGCCGCAGGGACTACATTTAGGTAGAACTGTTAATCAGCAGGAATATTACACTGACAGTCATTCCAGAATACTTGTTGGTGAGGATAGGATGAAGAAGATCAGGAGAGGTCACGCGTATAGAGACACGGAGGATTTCTTCACTAACATTCTAAACCTCGAGCCTGGATGTAATGATCCAAGGTTCGTAGACTACCTGCTGGACAATGGTACCCTCGAGATCACTAGGGAGCTGAGCGATACAGGTCTTGTTAATGACTACTCTGTGAAGTACCTTGGCGGTGAGTTCATATCAATTGGAAGGGTTCTCACAGATGAGGATAGTGATATGCTAAGGACTGGTATAAGGGAGTACTATGATGAGTGGCAGAGAAAGATGCTTAGAAAGACTATGAAGAGGGCTGGTGTGATAGTGGATATTGGTCTTAGCATAGCGGCGATAGTCACAGGGCTAGCAGTTGGACTAACAAGAGGAGGCTCAGATGTGATACATGCGGGGAAGAAGAGGAGAAAGTGGGAGAAGCTTAACCCAGCTAAGGTAAGTATACCATGGTCAGATATTGAGGAGGCTGGTGGAGATGTCCTAGTATTTACTGGTAAGTATCTCACAGTTATCTTAGCGGTATCTGCAGTGTATCTAACAGCAAGACGGTAAGTAAACCTGAGGTAATCTATAAGATGCCTGACAGTAAAGACCCCAAGATCACTACTGATGTTAAGACTAAAGATCCCAAACGTGTAGAGGCAGGTAAGAGGCTGGCAGCAATATCCAAAGCAGCTAAAGAGAAGAAGATGAGGGAGAGAATAAAGATGGATGAGCCAGATTCCTCATGGTCATTACCTTCTAATGGATATATGTTAGGACTAGCAGGACTTCTGGTAGCGGGTGTGTCATTATACTTCACATGGAAAAGTGACAGGAGGGAGGTAGCTGCTGCTGCTGTCATCACCCCTGCTGCGGAACCAGAGACCATGAGCAGCAAGCTGGAGACATTGTAACTAAATATCACTAGTAGTATGTCGGCTCAGAGGAAGGAACTTATGAATGAAGGATTCGACGCTGTTCTAGTTACGGTGGGAGTTGTACTATTTAGCATGGCAAGTAAGAAGCTGTTTAGGGAACCGCTTACATCAGCTGAGAGTGTGAAGTCATATGTAAAGCTAGCAGTTGGTATCACAGCATCAACACTAACTGTAAAATACCTTCAGCAGAAGAAATACATACCTGAGGACCCCTTCAAGAATACCTAGTTAACATTATGGCAGGTGCATTAGCAGGTGGGGCTCTTCAGACAACATTCGCTGCATTAAGTTTTGCTGGGGCAGGTTTCCTATTTAACAAGCTCAACCACACTGGATATGAGAAGGAAATTAAGAGACACAACCTAAGCTTAGAAAAGCTGGCAGCAGCTAAGGAAGCGTTCTATGAGAATGAGATAAGACATAAGGACAAACTGGCTCAACTTAGAGCGGAGTTAAGTGATGCCAACGCCGACATAAACACCACTAACAGGGCCTTGGATAAGCTGAGAACATACACCTCAAATGGTATGACCTTCAGGGATGAGCCTAAACTTGGGGACTTCTATAAACCTTCTGAGGAGATGCAGAAGTACCAGGCAATGTTTGTTGCTATAGCAGGAGTCTCTGTGGGTTTCATAGCACATAGGGCATGGCTTATTTAAAGATATACTCCTATGCTATATTATATGGGTAGAAGGGAAGACTATGTGGAGCGAAGATTCAGGAGAATCGATGAGATGTACACATGCGACTGTGGCGGTCAACGTATAAACTGTCATGGTTTCCCAACCTGCACGTCATGTGGTCTACAGGGGCCTTTCACAGTACCTGTACCAGAGTTGGATCTAATGTCGTGGAGCAAGAGTAAGACTGTTCATAAGAGAAGTAAGTGGTTTGCTAGAAGGATAGCAGGAGTTGTTAATAGTTCTGATGAAAGAATGTTGACAGCTGATTTCATAAAGGTTGTGTCAGTTCTGATGAGACTTAACCTGATAGGAAAAAATGTAAGTAGGTATAACTACTATATAATAAGGTTGGCAAGTCGCAGAGGACTAACACTACTCACAGACGTCAGTGACATGTGTGACGGATATAGTAAGAACATGTTTGATGATCGGTTGTTCGGATCTGTATATAGGGAGCTGGGTTGGGACATTGATTGCAGATGTCCTATGTTCCTGAAGTGGAAGGACACTTAAAGAAATAATTTTATACACCTAGTATATGGTCAGTCGCTATAGGAAAGTCGTTAGTGAGATGGTCAGTTATATAGAGAAGTATCATCCAGAGGTATTATTCACAGCAAGGTCTACGGACGGTAAAGGTCTTGGGTTACCCAACATCATGATACTTGAGAGGAGGGGTGGTTACATGAGGTTATCAATGTGGGTGACGTCAAAGATAACAGACTATAGGATGGATCAAATGGATAGGTTCATGATGTCAGGACATGCTGTCAAAGTATCTGATGACTATGATGACCTACGCTCTGCCCTTACGTATTACCTGTCGTTATACCACCCGGGTGGTTCGGGTGATTACGTGACGGATAGTAGACAGTTAGATCTTATAAAGGGCCTGAACCGTCTTGGTGTGATTAATCCCTTCGAAAGGTGTGAGAGGACACCATTAACCTCCATTGATATTGACACGCTATATGACGTTGTAGGATTTGTTATGAGGGAGTATAAGTATGCAGCTATAATACCAACGTTTGGGTCCGAGTCCGATCCAGACATTACCATATTCTCAAAGAACGCTATACACAATGGGTTGGCGATATGGTTAAGTGAATCCTCAGAGTGTTACAACCTATCCAGTCTAAGCTACAGTCAGTTTCATCACCTACTTAATATGGCTAAAAGGCCGTACATAACCATAGCGTCCCTGGACTATCAGGACATAACTGATATAATTGATCAGTATATGAGGGGGGAGTTTAATCATGGTGACCGCCTACCTAAGTTCTGCGAAGAGGACTGTCCATAACCGACCTACTTTCCTATATAGGGCCGGTACCTGGGTGAGTAAACCCGGGGTTTTTTATGTTTAGATTTTTTACGTCTTAGCCTTGTGTAAAGACTATTAAGATCTATTAAATCTCTCATCATTTTATCTATTTCTCTGTGGGGTACCTTTCCCTCCGACTCGCATATTTCATCGACCAGATTTCCTATATCACGCTCTATGCCCTCCATATAGTCAACGTAGAAAATACATTCTAATGGTAAACGCGTCTGACCTGCTGTTCTGAGAGGCCCTTAAACGGGGTGTTTGGCTATAGCATGACTTTTCCCATATCGGGGAATGCCACATAATACCTGAGGTGTCAGGTGCGTTTAAATAAGTTTTATAAATATATAAACCTATAGTATGCTTAAGACATTTAAGTTCGGCGGTAAATTAATCAGAACACAAAAGTACGGTTACGAGATATGGTTCCTAGGTAAAGACGTTGCTGAGGCGCTTGGTTACAAGAATCTGGATAAAGCTATCAGAGATCACGTTGATGTTGACTGTAAGAAAAAGGTCAAGCAATACCTGACCGACCGTTTTGGGGGGTCAGGTCAGAGGAGAGAAATCAACGTGATAAACGAGCCTGGAGTATATAGTCTGGTGTTCTCATCAAAATTACCTATAGCAAAGAGGTTTAGGAACTGGGTGTACAGAGATGTTCTACCATCCATAAGAAAAACTGGACAGTACGTAGCACCCAGACTTACTGGTAACCAGCTGTCACTGATGAATGAGACTGACCTTCATTATCAGGTTATTAAGTATATAAGGAAGTACCATCCTAACGCTGTGGTCATACCAGGCTTAGGGGAAAATCAGGACACTAAATCAAAAAGAATATCTAGCTGGAAAAAGGGGTATATAGGTGGGCAATCTGACATTATCATAGGGAACCTACATAAGACATACTCTGGTCTGGCTATAGAGCTTAAGACTCCAAATGGTATGGGAGTCTGTTCGGACAAGCAGAAGTCGTTCATAGATACCATGAGCGATAATGGGTATAGGACCCTAGTGTCACATGATTATGACGAGATACACAGATGCATTGATGAGTATATGACAGAGGCTAGAGTAAGATGTGGGTACTGTTGTAGGAAGTTCCGCAATAAAGTAACGCTTAGTAACCACTGTAAATACTTCCACAGGATCTCTTACACTTCAGAAACTTAATATACCTATCCACCAGTTCCCTCTCCATCTCAATTAAATTAAAAACTTCATCTACTAGTTTTTCTACTTGCTTACGGATCCTTAATATTCTAGCAAATACTACATCTTCCATATAATAAGTATAGAAGATATAGTACGTTTAAATTATTTAATAAAAAATATACAGATATAGTATGTCGAGGACACTTAAAGAAATAACTCCAGATGTTAGTATGTCAAGAACGGTTAAGAAAATAAACCCACTTGAAGAGATATCATCAGATGCTGATACGTTAGCGAGACGCAGACAGGATCTGCATGATGAGCTGGGAGTTGTTGAGGCTAGAAGGGCTCTTAAGGGTTATACTAGAGGTATGGAAATTAGTATTCTGGACAGAGGTGATCCTGAGTCTGAAATAGATCAGACAAGAAGCCTAGTATGCAGAGTGCTCGAAATTGAGATGGAGGATATTGGTGGAATAAAGTTTGCGGAAATGCTGAAGATAAAGCTGAAGAAGGAACAAAATAATGGCGATTTCCTTTTCAAGGATGTCTACTTTGGGAGTAAAGCCGCTGTCGCTATAGATAGAAGTCACCTGGAGTCTCTAGCAGCAGTGGGAGGGAAGAACATGCTGAACCTATACGAGTCATGGACCTCTGAAGGTAGTGGTTGGGTCATAGACAGCATCATGAGTCATTATCTTAATGTGGTAGCCTATAGGCCGTTACAAGGTAGTAGTTATGCGGAACTCCCTAAAGAGTTGAGGAACCCTGCAAAGGGGCTGATAAATATACAGAACAGTGACAACGAATGTTTCAGATGGGTGCCATATCAGATACCTGAACCCACAGAACACACATCCGGAAAGAATCAAGAAAACTGATAAAGCCTTACTACCTACACTGGAATACACCGGTGTGAGATTCCCAGTGGAAACAAGACAGTGCAGTAAGATAGAAACGCAAAATAACATACGCATAAATGTGTTTGGGTATGAGGGTGGGCAGACTTATCCTATATATGTGTCAAAGGAAAAGCATGAGAGCTGCATGAACCTACTGCTGATTGATAGGCATTATGTGTTGATTAAGGACTTTAATAAGTTCATGTATCTAAAGATCAAGCATAAGGAGAGGAAGCATTTCTGCATGCATTGCCTACAGTGCTTCAGCTCAGATGCTATACTGTCAGCTCATAGTGAGAACTGTATTGTGGTGAATGGTAAACAGGTTATAAAGATGCCTGAGGAGAGTGAGAACAAACTCACATTCATCAACCACCGTAAGCAGCTTGAAGTACCTTTCGTTATATATGCTGACTTCGAAGCCCTGGTGATGCATAATAACACACCTAGCAAAGATGATAGTAAGTCCTACACACAAGAGTATCAGAGGCATGTAGACTGTGGATTCTCATATAAGGTGGTATGCTGTGTTGATGACAGCTTTAGCAAACCGGTGAAGGTGTATAGGGGTGAGAAGGCTGTCTATAAGTTCATGAAAAAGATGCTGAAGGAAGTGGCCTACTGCCAGAGTGTCAAGGAAAAATCCTTTAACAAAGATATGACTATGACTAAAGCTGAGATTGATGAACATGAAAAATCAGAAGAGTGTCACATATGTGGTAAAAGCTATGTGGACTCAGATGTTAGGGTCAGAGATCACTGCCACATAACTGGGAAATATAGGGGATCAGCCCATAGCAAATGTAATATGATTTACAGAATTACTGATAAAATACCAGTAATCTTTCATAATCTAAGGGGTTATGACAGCCACTTCATAATGCAGGAGATAGGTAAATTCGGAATGGATATAAATGTGATACCTAACAACATGAAGAAGTATATGTCATTCATGCTGGGCCGACATCTAGTGTTCATAGATAGTCTCCAGTTCATGTCCAGTGCTCTAGGACGACTTGTTGACAACTTACCTAGGGACGCTTTCGTGATAACGTCTGAGGAGTTTAAGGGTAAGAAATTTGATCTGATGACTCGCAAGGGAGTTTATCCATACGACTATATGAGCAGCTTTGAAAAGTTTGAGGACACCTGCTTACCAACTAAGGATGAGTTCTATAGCGCCCTGAATAATGAACACATTTCTGAGGATGACTATGCACATGCTCATAAGGTCTGGACATCCTTCAGGTTGGGTAATATGGGAGAATACCATGACCTGTATATGAAGTCAGATGTGCTGCTGCTGGCTGATGTTTTTGAAAAATTTAGGATGACCTGCCTGCAGTACTATAAGCTGGACCCATGTCACTACTTCTCCAGTCCCGGATTGTCCTGGGATGCAATGCTGAAAATGACTGGCGTGGAAATTGAACTGATGACTGATATAAATATGTTCCAGTTCATCGAAAAGGGTATGAGGGGTGGCACGTCATACATAGCTAACAGGTATGCCCACCCAGAAATTTTGCAGCAACTGACTCATCAATCACCATTGACAAATTATAGGTTACTCGTTAGGGTAAAGTAACTGTTACAGCCTCATTCCTGTCTACCAAATCAAAGTAAAGATTATAGAACGAAAGCGATATAGTGTGACATTCTTTTAACAATGCGATTAGCGACCGCGTTTCCTGAGCGAGTGCTCGTTTGGCTTCGAATCAAATGTTTCAAGTGTACTGTTGACATGTTAGAGCGCGTTCATCATGCGATTAGCGAACGCGTTTCCTGAGCGAGTTGGTTCGAATCAAATGTTTCAAGTGTACTGTTGACATGTTAGAGCGCGTTGATCATGCGATTAGCGAGCACGTTTCCTGTTTTTCCCGTGATAAGGCAAACAACAAACTATTCACAATACACTAAACACTATAGCTAGCTAGCTACTAAACACGGAATGGCACAACAAACCATATAGACACGATTTACGCTGATCGTATTTCTGATCGCCATTCAGTGCTCAACTCAGCGCGAACACATTCACAACCAGTGGCGGACTACCAGTTTCGGGGCCTGTAGGCTAAATAAAATTCACGGGCCTTTATGATGATATTTTCCGGAAAAAAGAGTCTCGGAAACGCCATTTCCTGCATTCTGAAGCAGTGTACGATACGGCCTTGATATTCTTATAAGAACTAATCTTGATGGAAAAATCCATTCTCTGGAAATTACGGGCCTCTTGCAAGCCTGGGCCTGTAGGCTTCAGCCTACTCAGCCTACTGGATTAGATAATCCGCCACTGTTCACAACACATTAAAACACAGCATGTCGCTCTGATCGGATTTTACATCATTCAGCGCGAACACTAGCAAAGCAAATTCATTTAATTCATCAACTATGTTATAGTTTGAAATCACTTCACAAAACGACGAGGACATGTTCACAACACACTATTAATTAACACAAAATGTCACTCTGATCGCATTTTAGATCAACATTCAGCGCGAACATATACAAATCCACTATATGGACACAACAATATAGTGACACAACTTGTCGTCCTCATCGTATTTCTATTCGCCATTAATTCAGTGCTCAACTCAGCGCGAACTATTAGATTCGTGGCAAAGTATGCTATAATTTAAAATCACTTCGGAAAACGACCAGATCTACAGTATTCGGCTATCACTTGCATTTTCATTGGCTCCGAAGGCATCATCCGCTAACATTCGGTACATTGTCGTTTAACTAATGTTATAATAATAATAATAATAATAATAATAATAATAATAATAATAATAATAATAATAATAATAATAATAATAATAATAATACTAATAATAATAATAATAATAATAATACGTTTAATCAAAGGTTTTGCAGTAAAAAATACTGAATTACACAATTGTTTCGTACATTAGATAAATATAAAATTGTAATAAACTTACTGAAGCGTTCAGTTAAAGTCCAGTTCAAGTGTTACAGTTGTTAGATCCTCGGCCAAGATGTCTTAGCTATAAGTTTGTATGCAGAAATCAACTGTACTTGGCACGGCTTGAGTTATATGTAGACGTATACAATACTTATTTAAAAAGCGCGTTGATCATTGTTCAGGCAAATCAAAGTAAAGATTATAGTGTGACATTCTTTTAACAATGCGATTAGCGACCGCGTTTCCTGAGCGAGTGCTCGTTTGGCTTCGAATCAAATGTTTCAAGTGCACTGTTGACATGTTAGAGCGCGTTCATCATGCGATTAGCGAACGCGTTTCCTAGCGAGTGCTCGTTTGGCTTCGAATCAAATGTACTGTTGACATGTTAGAGGGCGTTGATCATGCGATTAGCGAACGCGTTTCCTGTTTTTCCCGTGATAAGGCAAACAACAAACTATTCACAATACAGTAAACACTATAGCTAGCTAGCTACTAAACAACGGAATGGCACGACAAACCATATAGAGACAACACGTCTGTCTGATCATATTTCTGATCGCCATTCAGTGCTCAACTCATCGTGAACACATTCACAAGTCACAACACATTAAAACACAGCATGTCGCTCTGATCGGATTTTACATCATTCAGCGCGAACACATGTTATAGTTTAAAATCACTTCACAAAACGACGAGGACATATTCACAACACACTATTAATTAACACAAAATGTCGCTCTGATCGCACTTTAGATCAACATTCAGCGCGAACACATACAAATCCACTATATAGACACAACAATATAGTGACACAACTTGTCGTCCTCATCGTATTTCTATTCGCCAACTCAGTGCTCAACTCAGCGCGAACTATTAGATTCGTGGCAAAGTATGCTATAATTTAAAATCACTTCGGAAAACGACCAGATCTACAGTATTCAGCTATCACTCGGTAAGTTGTTGTGCCACCCTGCATTTTCATTGGCTCCGAAAGCATCATCCGATAACATTCGGTACATTGTCGTTTAACCCTGCATTCTCATTGGCTCCGAAGGTTCCTCAGCGTAAAACTATGCACCTCGACTTTCTCGCTCAAACGACAAGCTGAAATCTGAATAGCCTTTTAACTAATGTTTAACTGACATGTTAGATCCTCGGCCAAGATGTCTTAGCTATACAGGGTAAGTTTGTATGCAGAAATCAACTGTACTTGGCACAGCTTGAGTTATATGTAGGCGTCAACTCAATTCAACTCAACTCAACTCAACTCGGTGTAGCGGAATACATTTCTGAAACTATTAAAATAGCCAGTTATATTGACAGTTATATATGATTAATTAGTTTTGTTAATTATTTTCATTGTTTTTATTATTATTTAAAAATTTCCAAAAACATGTATTATAATTTTTCTTTTTATTAACATTTTTAATTTATTCATGTATCTTCAATTATGGAGGCAATAAAGAATTTCACTCAACTTAACTCAACTCAACTCAACTCAACTCAACTCAACTCAACTCAACTCAACTCAACTCAACTCAACTCAACTCAACTCAACTCAACTCAACTCAACTCAACTCAACTCAACTCAACTCAACTCAACTCAACTCAACTCAACTCAACTCAACTCAACTCAACTCAACTCAACTCAACTCAACTCAACTCAACTCAACTCAACTCAACTCAACTCAACTCAACTCAACTCAACTCAACTCAACTCGACTCGACTCGACTCGACTCAACTCAACTCAACTCATCATTGATCATCGGGGAATCACTCTGCTTTGCAGTTTTAATAAAATTTTTGAACGTTTGATACTCAATAGAATCCAGAGCAACGTCAGATGTCACCCTCATGGCCTGCAAGGAGCTTACGAAAGTGAGAAAGATGCCCTGACAACATCATTTGTGATTGATGAGTCAATTAAGCACTGTTGTGAAGACAATGATAAAGTGTATGTCTGCTATGTGGATGTCTCTAAAGCTTTGATAAATTGTGGATTGATGGAATGTTATTTAAATTGTATTATAATTCAAAAATCAAAGGGAAAGCATGGAGACTTTAAAAGCTGGTATTCAGATATGACAGAATATGTTTTTTATAATGGAATTCGCTCGAGGCAGCATGCTGTATTGCAAGGAACACGTCAAGGTGGAGTACTTTCTCCGTGGTTATTCCTGTTATTTATTGATGATCTTATTAAAGAATTGGAAAGTTTATCGACTGGGATAACAATTTATGACTCGTATGTTGGGACATCAATGTTTGCTGATGATCTCACTATGATGTCGAGATTGAAAAATGGTCTTGACTGTATGCTTGTATAACTTTTAATGAAGGAAAACAGTGGTGTTAACATTCGGAGAAAAACCGAAGAAATCTTTGGCACAGAAAGAACGAAAGTGGTTCATAGGTGGTAAACAAATTGAGGAGAAAGAAGTCTGGTCTAATCTTGGTAAAGTATGGCATGTAGATATTAATAGCTTGCAGCCATTAGAGGCCGCTAGGGCAGGACATGGCTACAAAATTATGGAAAAGAATTGCCCTACCAAAAACGTTATATGGTGCTGAATTATGGAATCTTAATAGAAATAAATTACATAAATTAGAAAAAGTACAAAATTGTTTTGTTAGAATTACTTTTGGGGTTGTTGGGTGGTACTTCAGGATCTTCTGCACGTGGACTGCTTGGACTTTGGTCTGTTGAGGCCGAAATTAACGAACGTAAACTCCTGTTTTTGAGGCGATTAGTAACAGCAAATGAATATTACATTTATCGTGAAATTTTTATGTTACGATTGATAAGATGGAAATGGAATCCACATAAAATCACTGGGTTTATACCTGACATCATAACAGTTCTAGAGAAGTATGACATGTGGAGTCACATGGAGGAATTTTTAAGATCTGGACACTTTCCAAGTAAATCTGTATGGAGAAGGACAGTAACTGAAAATATGGAAATTTAGAGAATGCAACGTGGTTGTTAAAGATACAAAGCAAACCTGGACTTCAACTATACCGCCATGCTGTTAAAGAATTGTCACCCAATATGTGGCTAAAACTGGCACAGGAAAGTAATTCAATGGTTGACCATGTGTCTACTATTGTCAATGTCCTTTGTGGATCATTCCTTCCTGGAGGCGTGCGATTTAACGGAGGCAAAGAGATGTTTTGTAATGCTTGCAGCAGGAATTACAAAAATCCTGTCAAACACTCTATGCTGTATTGTAGAGAAACAGCTGGAATAAGAGAAAGATTTTATGATTGGTTGATAGATTGCCTACCCGTAGACATTTCAGCTAATCTCCGAGTTGAATATATGAAACATTTTCATTTTTTTAAGAAATAGAAAACATTTTCCGTGTTTTTATAGAGTTTTGTATAACACTGGTTGCTATACGTAATACGTGTTTTCATTGGTTGTTGGCCATGATCTATTAGAGGACACACACATGGATCACGTCAGATCGCGTCAGCTGACTTGATTTTTTCCCGTCATGCCCAAAAATTCGGCAAGAGTTTTGACAAAGGCCTTTTAAGTTTTTGTATTGTGTAAAACAAATAGATTCCTTTTTTTTTGTTGTCTGTTCAGTTATAGATGCACAGAAGACGTAACAACGTGGTAAGAACATCATCTGTGCATCTGTAACTGAACAGACAACGGCGAAATGGAATCTATTTGTTAATTATAGAAACACGAGGAAGTTTGGGAGAACGAGAAATTACAGAGGGAACACGAGACCGCAGGGCGAGTGTTTCCACACTATTTTGAGTCTTCCACACTTCCACAAGTGTTTCTATAATTAACAAATAAATTCCATTTTGCCGTTGTCTGTTCAGTTATAGATGCACAGATGTTAACTCTATAGGAACAAGGAAAAAATGTTTTTCTATCTCCTTTACAAAATAACCTGTCAAAAAGAGATTAAACGTTAAAATTAATATGTTTGAGAAAATTGCTCGTCTGGCCTCAGCGGCGGTCATCTCAAGATGATCGCTGCTGAGGCCGAAACGTCAGTCACTACCACCACAAACAGTCTTTCTCAAGACTACTCTAGCCTATACGAGCAACTTTCTCAAACATGTTATAATACTCCTGGGTTCAAACCATTAAAATTAATCCAAATAAAAAGCGTAAATTCTTATTACCCTCCATGGATGGCGTATTGGACGCGGGCGTTTGATGGCGTAGTGCATGGATGGCGTATAATGGTGTATCTGTACAAATTTGAATTAGAATGATGGCGTATTCAGTGAATGGCGTAATCTATCCATGTTTTCCATAGAGTTATAAAAACACGGCTTTTAACCAATCACGGCTTGCGTTTTCAAAATGTGATTTTATACTCATAAACTATTTGTATATCTCCGGAGAAATCCACTCGTACTGTATAGAGTTGCTAAAAACATAAAAAGGCTATATAAACTTCTTTTTAAAGGCTTCTTAACTTCTTTTTAAAGATTGTTTTTATTAAGCGGAGATATTTTCTATTTCGCGTAGGCCCGCGCTCAAAACTGATTTCTATTGATCATATCGACATTTATAATTATATAACTTTTTTTTTATCGTTTGATATGTTTGCCTATCCCAAAATGTGCATAGAAAGTTTGTTGACTGTATGAACCACGAGCAAATTTTGCATTTGTAAGATTGATTACTGTAAATATGACGGATTCAACATTTTTGTAGCGTATACCTACCTTTATAATAATTATATGGGTTTTTTTTTTTTGTTTTGATATGTTTCTCAACT
The DNA here is from genome assembly GCA_964035015.1 of Corallium rubrum. Lineage (NCBI taxonomy): Eukaryota > Metazoa > Cnidaria > Anthozoa > Scleralcyonacea > Coralliidae > Corallium > Corallium rubrum. The sequence goes on from OZ035998.1 coordinate 35,386,005, forward strand.
CCCAAATGCTCATAAAGAGTTTGTTAATTCTATAAACTACACTGAAATAATGCTAAAATAAGAAAGTTTTGAGTGGTAAGACAAACGTTCAAAGGTTTTGAGTATTTTTCACCGAAAATACTTAAAGTGCCTATGAAACGAAATTTCACTTCAGTTTTTTAAGATTGTATTTGAAAGAACACCTAAGATTTTACATGCCTTTCAAATACTACCCCATTCTTGATCTTGATGTTATTGGCTATGCAATTTGAGCAATGACGTCACACGTATGTGGGAGAAAACCGAAAATCCGCCATATCAGTCTTTGGATTGTTTTAACTAAACTGAATGAAACGATTGAAATTTTTCTTGGGGTATGGTTTGATTACATTTGCAATGTGTGGTTTCGTGTAGTAGTAAACCAATCCAAATATATGACTGATTTTCCGTTTTCTCCCACCTAGCTAAGCTAATAACTCAAGAATGGGATAAGGTTTGAAAGACATGTAAAAACCATTTTTCATTATCTTAGGTGTTCTTTCAAGTACAATCTTTAAAAACTGAAGTGAAATTTCGTTTCATAGGCACTTTAAGTAAATTATATAAATATCTTTATATTTTTAAATATTGCTTTTTCAACTTGCTAGTTTATTTTCCTTTATAATAGCTTGGACATTAGTCTTCAAAGCAGTCGCTGGTGTTCCAGGAGTTATGTCAGATTCTTGGAAATTGCCGTATGAGATGTACGAGTACTCATTGCAAGCTCTGAATAAAGAAAGTCACTTCAGACATCATTATAAAATCAGAATTGTTCGCTATTGGGTTACATCCAAACTTAATCAGGTAATTAAAGCGACCAAACTGTGGCAGAGCAGTGCAGGGCAGCACATTGCAGGGTAGGGTAGGGTAGAGTAGGGTCGGGGTAGGGTAGGGTAGGGTAGGGTAGGATAGGGTAGGGTAGGGTAGGGTAGGGTAGGGTAGGGTAGGGTAGGGTAGGGTAGGGTAGGACAGTGCATGGCAGTGAAGGGCAGTGCAGTGCAGTGCAAAGAGAGCCTTTGGCACAAAGTTAATACGCACTGTTTTAATAATAATATTAATTTTAATTATTATTAATAGAGTAGTTTTTGAATATAATTAGCAGTCTAGATACAATTTGTAGTTTGTCTAATAGAATATAACTTTTAGATGTCACTTAGTAGTTTATAGATACTCTATATATCTAACTCAGATAATTGTTCTTTTTGATTATGTAAATTGTTAATACTATTATAAATAACTATGTAAATTTGATAAGTATTTTATCAAATACATGCAATAAAGACGGTATTACGGTATTATGCAAGGAATCGCAGGGCAATGCAGTGCTGCGCTGCCCTTCACTGTGCTGCACTGCCCAGTACATAGCAGTAGGGCAGGGCAGGCGGGCACAGTACAGGGCAGTAGGGCAGGGCAGTGCAGGATAGCGAAGGACAGGGTAGGAGGGCATCCATACTCAGCAAAGTGAACATGCAAACTTAGTATTTTACTATTATTTGTAATTTCTCTCTTTATATATATTGTCTTTTACTCTTTTCTGTACTGCATAATAACAGGTTCGAGTTGTTCTTTACAACCAAACAAAAGAAGAAGTAGTTCTCAGGTTTAATGCCAGCAATACCAGCAACTCAACTGGTTTTCTGACAACAATCTCCAGGGAGCACCATGGACGGATATTAAAACCAAGAAAAATAATTTCTTTATCGTGGATGGTTCGTGTTTCTCAGGTTATTGCCGAGCTTTTTTATCAATCATGCTTACAAAGGTTGTCGAAATAACATTGGTGGATGACTCTTGGTGGTGGCAACTTGTGCACATGGGAGAAAAAGTTGCCAATGGATTCGTTTCTATACAGCAAAGTGGATAAAGCTGTGAACTGGAACGAGTATAGTAAGTCTTAACCTTTCGTAAATTGTTATAACTCAAATTATTACCTCCGCCAGGAAGTCGTGTTTTTACCCCTTTCTTTCTGTCTGTCTGTCTGTCTGTCTGTCTGTCTGTCTGTCTGTCTGTCTGTCTGTCTGTCTGTCTGTCTGTCTGTCTGTCTGTCTGTCTGTCTGTCTGTCTGTCTGTCTGTCTGTCTGTCTGTCTGTCTGTCTGTCTGTCTGTCTGTCTGTCTGTCTGTCTGTCTGTCTGTCTGTCTGTCTGTCTGTCTGTCTGTCTGTCTGTCTGTCTGTCTGTCTGTCTGTCTGTCTGTCTGTCTGTCTGTCTGTCTGTCTGTCTGCCTGCCTGCCTGCCTGCCTGTTTGTTTGTTTGTTTGTTTGTTTGTTTGTTTGTTTGTTTGTTTGTTTGTTTGTTTGTTTGTTTGTTTGTTTGTCACCACGATATCTCAAAAACTATTGCACCGATTTCATGAAAGTTTGCAGAAGGGTTGGCCATAGACCAACGACCAATCCATTAAATTTTTAATTTAGTCAAAATTTGGATGAGAAATTAATAAAAATCTGACTGAAAGATTCTCCGTGTAGACGAAATGCTTGATTGCATCATTATCTTCATTTTATGCAAATATGTTGGCATAATTTTGGTACGAGTGCAATCAAGCATTTTATTCATACATGCATGTGTTGGTCTTGTGAGCTAGCCTGGCTAGCAGGGTGGCGATCGTTTTCTTTTTAAACATCTACAATAATTCCCGCTGGTGGAGGTGTATGCAGTCTCTGACTGTCCTCAGTTATTATTAGTTCATGATCACCTCGGTTTTCTTTGATGCACTGCGGTTGTTTATTTACAATAATTACTCCCAACCACGCATAATTCATGTTAATTGTCCCGGGCTAATATATATATATATATATATATATATATATATAATATATAATAAAAGTAGTGTGCTGCGTAGGCAGTGTTGAAACAACAATCGAAATATGGTATAGTAGGTTAATACTGCCGAAACAGAGAACGTAAGTGGTCTAACGTTTCGAGCGAAGGCCCTTCGTCAGAGAGAAACGTAAAGAGTAAAACAAACAACGAGCTTATATACGCGAGATAATCACGTGATAAAATTTAGCCAATCAGATAAAGGTAACCAAGACAAACTAATAATGAGATTCAAAGGAATAAGCCAATCAGAGCAAAGTAACAATAACAAATAAATAATGAGATGCGAAAGCCATTTGCTATTCTCACCATCGATAAGTAAAAAAAGGAGAGTAACAAATAGAGAGTAAAGAATGGAGAAGTAAAGTGAAAACACTGTTTATGTCTGCCCTGGCTAATACAAAAACAGCATCTTCAGAAGTGTTAAATAAAAGAAAAACGTTCGTTGAGTCCATGAGGATGAATGGTTCCAATTTTGAAAATGAGACGCTTTTCCTGTCGTTTGCGGCTATGATTACCACCGGAAATGGGTGAGATAGCACAAACTTTCATGTCGAAAATATGATGGTTGACACTATTAAAATGTCGGGCAACAGGCTTGTCAACATCATTGTTCCTCACAGAACGAAGATGTTCAGCAAACCTGTCAGATAAACGTCTTCCAGTTTCACCAATGTAGAGCATGCAGCATTTACTGCAAGAAATGCAGTAAATGAGGTTGGAAGAGGTGCATGTGAAATTATGCTGAATGGTGAAATTAGATTTGGGTCCTGAAATTAATGTGGCAGGGTCAAGAAACTGCAGATTTTCTCTAAGGGCACTGCGTACTAAACTATCCCGAATGTTTTTATTGCGTCGAAAAGAGATCAAAGGATTATCAGTGAAAATGGCAGATGTTTCAGGGTCATTCTTTAAGATGTGAAAATTACGGCTAATGATATCCTTAACTTTATAGTTGAAAGGATGAAATGTGAGAACTAGTGGAGTTTTGTATATCAGAAAGTCTTTCCGAAGCTAGGTTGTTTTAAAGTGTCCGGACGGGGAATACTGGAAGCTTTATGAATAGCGGAGTCTAATAGGTGGTTAGGGTAGCCACGTTGGACAAAAAAGGATCTCATTTCCAAAGATTTGGTCTCAAAATCTTTATCATCACTGCATAGGCGGCGAAGTCGCAGAAATTGAGAATATGGGATGGATTGTTTAGTGTGGTTGGGATGAGATGATGAAAATAGAAGGTAGCTGTGTGAGTCGGTAGGCTTGTAGGAAACAGAAGTCGTGAGCGCATTACCACTAATCGACACCAAAACATCAAGGAATGACACACTGGTTTCACTGATTTCCCATGTGAATTTGAGTGCTGGATGGAAATCATTGACATAATTGATAAATTTCTCTAAATTCACACGTGGGCATGATGCTGTTCCTAAACAGTCATCTATGTACCTCCCGAATTGTTCGAAGATTTGTTTTTCAACTTAACCAACAAATAAGTTTGCGTAACTAGGGCCCATTTTGGTACCCATAGCAACTCCACTTATTTGTTGGTAATGTTCACCATCAAAGGAAAAATTATTGAGGGTGAGTACAAGTTCTGCCAAGCGAAGTAATGTAGAAGTGGAAGGTTCTAAAATGTAAGTCCGTGGACCATCAAAGTCAGCATTCTTGTAATCGAAAACGATGCGTTTAACAGACTCCACTCTCTGACAATGAACTCTTATGTCAAAGCTAAGTCAATCAAATAATGATCAGTCGGAAAAATGCCTTCTGGTGGAGTACTTGTTACGTTCAATATAATGTTGGGCTGATTACAAAGCAGATGGTCCAATTTATTCCCCTTAATATGAGTGGAACCAACAACCATTTCGCCAAGAAAATTATCGGCTACCATATCACAAAAAAAGTCATTTAGGTCGTTGTTTACTATTGGTATAGGAATATCTCGAGACCAGTCGATGTGAGGTAGATTAAAGTCACCTACTATTATAAGTCTACAGGATTCATCCAGATTATCGAGATTTGATCTTAATTCCACTAGGGAATCTACTAAGGTGTCTGGAGGCCGATATACAACGCATAGCATCAGCTTAGTACTGTTAGAAGGAAATAACTCTTCCATAATGAAAAATTCAGCTTTTGTTCCCTCGAGGTACATCGAAGATCGAAGGTCAGCTTTAACAGCAATAAGGATTCCCCCACCTTTCTTATCATTATCGCGATCCCTTCGGTAAATAGTGTAACCTGAGAGAATCTCATTGTCTAGTACATTCACATCCAGCCATGTTTCGCAAACGCACACAATGTCGTACTGTTCCGTATAAACAAGATTTTGAAATATAGATAATTTACTTATTTTGTTGCCTGGAACATTATCATCCACCAGTGCTTTAAGGCTTTGGGAGTTCATATACAATGTCCTTAATTCGTCGACTTGAAAGAAACAACTGAGCACCTTATAGTCACCCCCCTTGCAAAAATCCTGTATCCGCCACTGTCGAGAAATTTCGTAAAAGTTGATCGAGTACTACACATTTTTAGCGTACGGTTATCGAGATCGCGGACCAACCCAGGTCTACTATAGTATAAATGCATTGCGAGCGTGTTTATCATTAAAACACAAATTCACTTCGAGCAACACAACCAAAGGCGTCAGGAGAAGAAAAAAACTCGCCACTCCTGCATGAACTTCATCCGCCATGATGAAAAACATCAGCATTTGAGCTGTGACGTCACAAAAAAGGTAACAGGGTCACATTGTTTCGCAAAGCCTCTTGGGGCAATATCTCGACCAAAAAGAAAACCAAAAAAAAAAACCGTGCCGAAACTCTAATGTTATTCGAAAATTACTATAGATAGTTTTCATCTGACACTCACGGCGGCCATGTTGGTGTACCAAAACAATGAGTTGGCGGCCATATTGGTGCACCATCTTTATCCTATGGGAATTTAGCTCTATTCTATTCAAATATTTCATATTGTTTCACTGCCCCAATTGGTCACGTGAGTGAAAACGATTTCAGGTCAAATTCAGAAACTTCCAAACGAATTTCAGACACTTTCAAATGATATGCATATTGTCCAAATGAATTTCAGACATTTCCAAATGAATTTCAGACACTTCCAAATGATATTCAGATTTTCCAAAATGAAGCGAGAGGCTAAAGTTCGCTTGAACAGTAAATAGTTCGGATCATCTGAAGGAACACATACACCTTTTGCCCTGCATTACTCAATAAAAAAACATTGAATTGCACTCGTTGAAATAATAGCACTTTATTCATTAGCGCGAAACGACATTCAATAACGCTTCTGTAACATCAACAGCATTTATTACGTAAAGTGCTATTTTTATTTCAATGAGTGCAATTGAATGTTTTTTATTGAGTAATGCAGGGCAAAAGGTGTATTTGTTATATACCAAAGACTTTCGTTTGCCAAAGATGAAATCCTATTGGTCAAATCATGGTCACGTGTTGTTCAACAAACTCAATGTTTCTGTCTGCCGAGGGAAACATTGCACTGTTTCCCTCTGACGTCAACAACGAAGAAGGAAACAGTGCAATGTTTCCCTCTGACGTCAGCTTAATCATGCGTTGTTCACGTGAATACACAATGATTATTGCATCAGATCAAGAACTTTGGACTTTTCGGAACATTTTGAAAACAAGAGGTGTTTCGAGCTTGTTTGCTATGAAATAATCCATTTTCCAAAGGAAAGAATATCTATACACACCTTCAAGAAGGTCTGAAGAAAACCTGGATAAATTTAAAGCCGTTCTTTGTACTTGTTGAGTCTGGTGTATTTGTTTAGTTGAATTGAAATTATTTACGAAGACAAAGTCAAAGTGTTTTGGTAAGTCTTTTTGCCTTTTGCAAGTTTCGAGTCAACTTTGGTATTTTGTATTTTAAAAGTCTTTGGTATATAACAAAACGCTTGTTGACTTTTGCCTCTGGGAACATCGAGTTTTACGGTCCCTCAGGCTTCAATGTCACCCTCGGGCTAAAGCCCTCGGGTGACATTGAAGCCTTCGGGTCCGTAAAACTCGATGTTTCCCTCGGCGCCAGTCAACAAGTGTATAGTGTTTCCTCAGCTGATCCGAACTATTTACTGTTCAAGCGAACTTTAGCCTCTCGCTTCATTTTGGAAATGTCTGAAATTCATTTGGAAATGTCTGAATATCGTTTGGAAATGTCTGAATATCATTTGGAAAATCTGAATATCATTTGGAAATTTCTAAATTCACTTGAATTATCTGAAATTCACTTGGAAAGTTCTGAAATTGATCTGAATTATCTGAAATTCGTTTGGAAGTTTCTGAATTTGACCTGAAAAAGGTGTATAACTAGCATTAGTACGGATTGTCTGAATATATTGTTCTTGATCGAAATCTTGAAATCAGTTAATTCGGTGCGAACCGATATTAAGATTTCATTAATTCTACCCCAAGGAAGTAGGAATAGTTGACGCATTGTACAGGGTTGCATTTTTAAATTCCTAAAATTTGTCGTCAGTGCGATATCTGAAACAATAGGAACAAAAGATCGCCTAACACGTCTTACTGAGACCATAGTTAATGAGACCATAGACAATAGAACATATGGTTTAGAAGCTCTAAATACGAAGCTCAACTTGAAGTAATGGTCATGTTGAAAGACAATGGAGTTCCTTATATGGAAGTAAATTCTATGAACACGTGACGATGAAGGACCACACTAATTAAACCCGATCGTTGCTATTGGATGACTGCTTCATTATGCAGAAAATACAATCACCGTGAAGTTGCACAAATTTCCATAAACTTAAACAAAAACATAGAACAATGACTTTGGATGACTTTCCAAACTCGAACGTTTGTTTAATTAGACGTTGCACTAACGCTCTATATAGACATGGAGTGCATGTGGAAAGTGCCGGCGCCGATTTTGAATGCCTAATTATAACTCAATAACAACATGGACTTTATTTCTAGCTCAGTAAAATTTTAAGACTTTTCTTAAGAATATTTCAGCTTCATGGGTAGAAAAAAGACGTACATGAAAAAACATTTATAAATCAGTTACAGAGTGTTTTGAACATCTATATACTAACACTGATATTTGACAAAGTATTTCCATCAAATAAACACGTTAAATATTTACTTACAGCACGTCTCGATAAAGAGAAACCACTTTATTACTCGGGCCTAGCCCATAATAAGTCTATTATTTGAGATCAGTGGCTAGACCGAGTCTAGGTTTCGGCTGCGATTTTTTCCCATTATTTCTTTTTTGTGTGTCACCATTTTGCATTTTTGCACTTTCTACTTCCGCTACTATTCATACTTCCGGTGAGTTGTTAGCCGTGTGATGGAGTGAGGCTGTGAGGCATGTTGTAAGTTCTTTGCTCCTTTTGCTTTTGGAGTTGGACAAAACGTTGAACAGCTTTGCCTTTTAATCAAGGTGTTCTTGCACATTGTTGGTAGATTTCGAAATAGACTGACTGACTTTGTAGTTTAACAGTGATCAGATGTAGCTGACAACTGTCATAATCGGCCATATATAGTTAAGAAAACGCTTGCTCAGGCGTTCACTCGGGCTACTGATTCTTGCAATTAGCGTAGCCTGTGCACATCTAGCAAACCTGAAGAACAGCGTGCTTAGTTATGTAGAAGCGCTCTGAGACTGATTGCACAGTTCGGAATTATGACAGCGCAGTACGGCGCACTCTAGCAAAACTGCCATAAGATAAATTGAACGGGAATCCTCGTTCCCAGGGCCTCCTCGGTACACCGAATCAAGGTGCCATTACGAATGACACAGTGCATTACCGGAAGTAAAATGTACGCATTGTTTACTTAGTAACGGCTTGCTGCTTAATTCAACAACTACAAAACGCAAGTAATAAGCACCGAATAATGCAAAATTGCCAAAAAATATAGATAGTCTAGTTGTCGACATCTGAGTCGTCTATATTATGTATAGGTGTCGTATTACATTTGGAAATTTAAATATTTTCTGTTGGTACGATCGTTTACATGAATTCTATATCGGAGCCATCTCTTGAATCCGCTGAATACTGAAAGTATGAAGTTTGTTTAATTATGTTTGTTGTTTAACCACACTTCATGGAACCAAGTACTTCATATAAGACCATCTATAGAGAAGCCCTCCTGCCCTCGTTCGATTAATGGTTCGATTTGTGTACAAATCTGGCTAGAGTGCGTACTGTACCGTCGTGAAGTTTAATAACAATCAGAGTTACCTGTAATCAGAGTTATCTGTGACTCTATACAATCACACAGTTTCAGACGGTTTACATAACTACATTGCTTAATGATTGCTTCTTAGAGTTTTGTGCTTTTTAACAAACATTAATATCATAATATGTACACGCTGCTCCGCAGGTTAAATATGATCTAATGTCCTGGTCAAGGGTTTCAACTTTGTTGAAAAATTAGACTGAAACATCAGGTTTAGTTTAAGGCAAGCTCAGCGTTTTTTCCAGCATTCGACCAGCTAAATAATATGTCGTAACTATTTACTGTCAATTGGTTAGATATTGGATAGTCGCGAATTTAGTACTTTCGATTCAATAGAGGGGCGATAGCCGACTGGGCGCCATCAAGGGGAGTCCGGGGAATGTCTACGCTCCGGAAAATATTCTAAGGTTTCGGAAATGGGATTTCCTGCAACAGCGTTTTCAGAGCATTTTTGAGGGGATATCTGGACAGCGGACACTGGTGTTCCAGTAAATTTGTCCCCCCCCCCTCCCCCCCCCCCCAAAAAAAAAAGTCCCCCCAGGGACGCATTTCCTAGGAAATATCTCCCCTCTTCGGAAATTTGTCCCGCCCTCAGAATGATTCCTTACAGGATAATTGATATACGTGTAATGTGAACAAAACTTTTTAAAAGTAAAAAATATATATTTTTGAATGATAAATTATAATAGCTAAATATATATATATATTTAGATAAGAAACTCTTTAAAGAGCGTGTTGGCTTTAATGTTTCCTCCGATTCCCACAAAAAGCTAGGGGATATGATCGTAGCTAGCTAAGACTGAACTCGGGGGGCATGAGCCAAGAGCTTGGAGCCAAGAGCTAGGAGCCAAGAGCTAGGAGTTCGGAGCCAAGACCAAGGATTGATATGAGTAAAACGATGGCTGCAAGTAAGGATGATTAGCCACCAGTCCTGTACCCTTTATCCTTTAAGTGTTTTTCCTAACACAGCCAAAAGTCACAAAGACAAAAAACAGTAACTGGAACAAATTTAACATATCCCAAATTCTGTAATTCCAATCATCTGCTCCATTATTTTTTCTTGACATGACTTATTAAGATGTGACGTCATTCAGAACACCACTGCAGCAAGACTAAGACTGAAGGGGTGTTTACATGAAGCCGCCCCAACTCAGGCCGGACATGACTTTATAGCAAGGTCGGTTGTAGTGTTTTTACAGTAGAATGCTTTCATGAGTCCGGCCAGAGATTCAGTTCACGCCGGCCTAATCTCAAGTCGCCCGCTAGACCGAACTGAAATTTTGAGGCCGGCCTAACGGCGGGCCGCCTTTCAGTGTGAGCAGTCTGATTCGAACGATTTGGGACACACACACACACACACACACACACACACACACACACACACACACACACGTGCACACACACAAAATCTTTTTAACTCAACACGTTGTTTATAATGAGATACATATGTATAGGTTATTTTGAGGCCACGAGGGGATATGTGATTTATTCACCAATGGCGAAGCCCAAGGGGCTCAAAATAACGTATTTATTTTTCACATCGCCATGTGATGCGGGGGATATTATACGGGAAGATTAGAGGAGAATATTATGGCGAGGAATGGTAGAGGGGAATATTAATCGATTGTTTTGCCAGGGGCTATTGAATATATTCCCCTAAAAGAACAAAGAAACCGAGGCATGTGAAATATATATATATATATATATATATATATATATATATATATATATATATATATATATATATATATATCTATAGCCGTACTAGCTCGATTTCTTTGCAGTTGTTTATATATCACACAACTGCATGGCACCGCCTATGCCTATTGCGATCATCACTTTTCTTAAAAGTTTCGTTAATGCATTAATTAAACTTTTACTTTTAACTGATGTATTTCTGCCCAGTACTTAAAAGATTAGTATATATCGTGACTTTTATTGTATTTAACATATCTTGTTTATACTTTAAATTTCAGAAAAGAGTCTATTATCAGAAGTCTTGCATTTTGTTACATTGACAGATAACGTCATCATCGGTTCTCTTTTAGAGAATGAATATGGGACCTTTCTTCGCGACGATCACCCTGTTGAAGACACTGATCGGAGTGTCGGTACGTTGGGTCATGAACAGTAACTTTGTAATAGTTCGAGGTTTTTCTATAGTCTTGAACCAGGCGAGTGTTGTTGGCGCGGTGAAATGAAATCGCGTGGCTGATTATTTAGTTGCTATAAGTTGCGTTCAAAAAAACATTTAAGCCAGAATAACTTTAAACTATGTTGGGGTCTTCATCTGACTCTGCGTTGGGAGTGTATTTGTAATTTTAAAATAGACAGCTGCAATGCTTAGTATTTGTCAACAAGAATATGCGCGGATGTGCGCGTTCGCAAATAAGGAAGTTTACCTTACAAAACTATCGCCAGGCGTTCCTAAAAGTTTTTTAAAGTGCGCAATATACTTAGCTTTACAAATAGAACGCGGTTATACATTGAATACTGCAAAGAGTAAACATCAGCTATATACGCCTTCAACCGTCTCCTTGGCAACAAGGTAGAAAATGTTTAAACCAGCGTATAGTCGTGATGAGTTGTCCCTTTTAGTCTATTTTTGCAGAAATATCTTTTTTGTGTTTCGAAGTATATTGCACTATCTTCACGATAATTCCGAGCAAGCAATTAATTATTGCTTTCAAAACAGGTGTTTTATAAAACTTAAAGGTCGTTTTAACTCTTTCACGCATGGCTTTTCGCGACAACTCACATTAAGTATTGACGAGTAAAATTGACTGGCGTTAAGCTTCTTTTCATGCATGCAGTCATCGCAGAAATTGACTTGCAGCTCGCTGCGAGTACTTCCATCTAAAATTGTATAGATTGTCAACAAACAAGGTTTATTTTAAACAAGTTGGTGGGCAACTCAAGGGGACGTTGCCAACACAAATGATCAATATCAACCGAGGTGGTCGTTGCCAAACCAAATAATCAATGTCCATCCACAAGGTCAATGCCAACCGAAATGGACGTTGCCAACCCATGCAAGTGGTCGTTGCCAACCCAAATGGTCGTTGACAACCTAAATGGTCCTTGCCAAACTAAATTAACAATGCCAACCCAAATGGGCGTTGCCAACTCTGCATTATATCGTCCCCTGGCCTCGCGTATTTTTCCGGGCCCAAAAACAGCGAGAAGTCCGGGCCTGGGGACGAAATCGGAATATGGCCAAGGCTTTGATGTCACCGCGGACAAATTACTGCATGTTAATATATAAACTGCAAGTTAACAAAACGACGACAACAACTCACGAAGTAAGAAATTTTTGAAGATATTACCGACAAATATGTACAACGTAGTATAGGCAAACAGCATCATATACTTCAATAGAACACGTTTTGAAAACCTTTTTGTTGACAAAAGACTAGACACAGTGAAGCGTAATTGTATAATTACACAAGACATCGTGCATGGTAAAGATATATATCGTTCATGCCCAACATGTTCTCAATTTACAAAATTGTCTGGTACCTCTTTGCTTTGTGGCCTATAAGCACGGTCTCCATGCAGCATCGCTTGAAGTCTTCCTATTTTGCCTGCACATGTATTAGATGATCTAGCTAGGCCTGGCCACAACCGCATATCTTGTTTTTCCCAAAATACTCTTTTGTTTCTATAACTCCAAACTTGTCTGAACAACTGCATGGTGTTCCTTTATATAACATGTGCAGAATGTAATGTAATAACACGTAAACTTTTTCTATAGCAAAGTAATAATTGCGAAATGGTTTTTTTATGTTTTTTGTATGTTAGATTCTATTATAATCAATAACATTAACTATAATGCAAGAAATAATTTATTTTAGATCAGCAGTTAAGTCACACAGAGCCACAATGATGATTCGCATATGCAAGGCACAGCCATGCACTTCGGCTCAACAGGCATGCATGCACAGCCGACAACAGAATTAACTTTCATTCTCCTCGTCGTATACCATGCATGCACGTTTTTTATCCTTTTTTCTTTAGAAGTCACTGGCCAGCTAGGATGTCGAAGAGACATGTAACGGAAAACTGGAAAAACTATCTAGAAGGTATGTTATTGATATCAAACAAGTTCTAGCTCGCGCCAGATGTTTCCAGTGAGTCTCAATTCTATTTTCATATTAATCGTCTTAAACTTTGAGGGTGCTTGATTGGATGTTGGGTGCATAAAGACTACTTCAGTGTTGTCAGTTTTTTTAATAAACATTTTACCACTTCGGCAGTTGCAATTGTCGCGCAACTGCCTTTGAAACACTCTTCATGCAGACAAGTCATCACAGTTTAATGACGCATAAATGTGTTTTAAATACGTTTTTAAACTCTCTGCGTCAGAACAAAGAGAAACTTAAATCTTCTTTTTTTAATTCTTGTTTTATATAATCTCGCAGTATTCCTGGATGTCCCATTTTCCCTGAATGAAAAGTGCGGGAATCTGAAAAATAGAATAGTTTCTAAAAAATGTACTAGTTTTTGGCAAATTCGATTTATTTGTAGTTTTTCGTATACGTCTCTCCTGGTCCTGTTTTTATTTTGTCTATATGTTTGTAAAGATACATTTAAAGGTTAATTTATGCAAAGCTGCATGGTCACTAAAAATAACCCATACCCTGGAATATAGCAAAAGTGAAAACAAACAGAAGGCCCACGTTACAATTGGAGAATGAAACGTTTAACGCAAAAATACTGAACATTAAAAACACATTCAAATATTATGTGTTATCAAAATGTGACAGAAAGAGTAGTTCATATCGCAGCAGAGTTAACGAGTTATTCTGAGTTGATCATACGAAAAGATGTTTTGTGGGTGTGGGTGTGTTTATGTATGGTGGGGGTAAATAAAACACTCCTTTTTTTGGCGCGCATTAATGGGAAGTGGGCAGAAGATGACACGTGTATATATTACTCAAACGGACTTTGTTTTCTTTTTTGCACTATATATTATATTTTAGTATTTAAGTGGGGAAAGGATAATCCGATGGCCAATTTTGGTTAGACCCTTCGCATGCTTTAATTATTTTTTAAACTTTTCACCTTTTCAATGCGAATTTTGCGGGGGGAAAACGGTGTTGTACTCAACATCCACTTTGTACAGGTGTTACAATTACTTTCACAACAATGAACGAAAGCGGAATTTGGGCGGGAAAAGAGTAATAGGAATTGCCGGTAGAATGGAAAGTTGAAACAGGGCAACTTTGTTTCAACTTTGTTGAAAAATTAGACTGAAACATCAGGTTATAAATGTTTAAGGCACGCTCAGCGGTTTTTTTTTTCAGCATTCGACCAGCTAAATATAATGGCGTAACTATTTACTGTCAATTGCTCAATTGCTTGGATATTGGATAGTCGCGAATCTAGTGCTTTCGATCTAATAGAGGGGCGATAGCCGACTGGGCGCCATCAAGGGGAGTCCAGGGAATGTCTACGCTCCGGAAAATATTCTAAGGTTTCGGAAATAGGATTTCCTGCAACAGCGTTTTTAGAACACTTTTGAGGGGATATCTGGAAAATGGGGACACGGACAGCGGACACCGGTGTCCCAGTAAATTTGTCCCCAAGGGACACATTTCCTAGGAAGTATGTCCTCTCTTCGGAAATTTGTCCCGCCCTCCTTAATGATTCCTTACAGGATAATTGATATGCGTGTAATGTGAAGAAAACTTTTTAAAAGTAAAAAATATATATTTCGGAATGATAAATTATAACAGCTAAATATATATATTTAGATAAGAAACTCTTTTTGGCTTTCTAAAGAGCGTATTGGCTTTAATGTTTCCTCCGATTCCCACAAAAAGCTAGGGAATATGATCGTAGCTAGGAGCCAAGAGATCAGAGATAGCTAAGACTGAACTCGGGCCAAGGATTGATATGAGTAAAACGATGGCTGCAAGTAAGGATGATTAGCCACCAGTCCTGTACCCTTTATCCTTTAAGTGTTTTTCCTAACACAGCCAAAAGTCACAAAGACAAAAAACAGTAACTTGAACAAATTTAACATATCCCAAATTCTGTAATTCCAGTCATCTGCTCCATTATTTTTTCTTGACATGACTTATTAAGATGTGACGTCATTCAGAACACCACTTCAGCAAGACTAAGACTAAAGGGGTGTTTACATGAAGCCGCCCCAACTCAGGCCGGACATGACTTTATAGCTAGGTCGGTTGTAGTGTTTTTACAGTAGAATGCTTTCATGAGTCCGGCTAGAGATTCAGTTCACGCCGGCCTAATCTCAAGTCGCCCGCTAGACCGAACTAAAATTTTGAGGCCGGGCTAACGGCGGGCCGCCTTTCAGTGTAAGCAGTCTGATTCGAACGATTTGGGACACACACACACACACACACACACACACACAATCTTTTTAACTCAACACGTTGTTTATAATGAGATACATATAGGTTATTTTGAGCCCACGAGGGGATATGTGATTTATCCCCGATGGGCTCAAAATAACAAACTTATTTTTCACACGGCGATGGTGCGGGGGATATCATACGGGAAGATTAGAGGAGAATATTGTAGCGAGGAATGGTAGAGGGGAATATTAGAGCCTTAGAGGGGAATATTAATCTATTGTTTTGCTAGGGGCTATTGAATATATTCCTCTAAAAGAACAATGGAAACCGTCAAACCGAGGCATGTGAAATTATATATATATATATATATATATATATATATATATATATATATATATCCGTACTAGCTCGATTTCTTTGCAGTTGTTTATATATCACACAACTGCATGGCACCGCCTATGCCTATTGCGATCATCACTTTTCTTAAAAGTTTCGTTAATGCATTAATGTATTTCTGCCCAGTACTTAAAAGATTAGTATATATCGTGACTTTTATTGTATTTAACATATCTTGTTTATACTTTAAATTTCAGAAAAGAGTCTATTATCAGAAGTCTTGCATTTTGTTGCATTGACAGATAACGTCATCATCGGCTCTCTTTTAGAGAATGAATATGGGACCTTTTTTTCGCGACGATCACCCTGTTGAAGACACTGATCGGAGTGTCGATACGTTGGGTCATGAACAGTAACTTTTTAATAGTTCGAGGTTTTTCTATAGTCTTGAACCAGGCGAGTTTGGTTGGCGCGGTGAAATGAAATCGCGTGGCTGATTATTTAGTTGCTATAAGTTGCGTTCAAGAAACATTTAAGGCAGAATAACTTTAAACTACAGTATGTTGGGGTCTTCATCTGACTCTGCGTTGGGAATGTATTTGTAATTTTAAAATAGACAGCTGCAATGCATAATATTTGTCAACAAGAATATGCGCGGATGTGCGCGTTTGCAAATAAGGAAGTTTACCTTACAAAACTGGCGCCAGGCGTTCCTAAAAGTTTTTTAAAGTGCGCAATATACTTAGCTTTACAAATAGAACGCGGTTATACATTGAATACTGCAAAGAGTAAACATCAGCTATATACGCCTTCAACCGTCTCCTTGGCAACAAGGTAGAAAATGTTTAAACCAGCGTATAGTCGTGATGAGTTGTCCCTTTTTGTCTATTTTTGCAGAAATATCTTTTTTGTGTTTCGAAGTATATTGCACTATCTTCACGATAATTCCAAGCAAGCAATTAATTATTGCTTTCAAAACAGGTGTTTTATAAAACTTAAAGGTCGTTTTAACCCTTTCATGCATGGCTTTTCGCGACAACTCATATTGAGTATTGACGAGTAAAATCGACTGGCGTTAAGCTTCTTTTCATGCATGCAGTCATCGCAGAAATTGACTTGCAGTTCGCTGCGAGTACTTCCATCTAAAATTGTATAGATTGTCAACAAACAAGGTTTATTTTAAACAAGTTGGTGGGCAACTCAAGGGGACGTTGCCAACACAAACGATCAATATCAACCGAGATGGTCGTTGCCAAACCAAATAATCAATGTCCATCAACATGGTCAATGCCAACCGAAATGGACGTTGCCAACCCATGCAAATGGTCGTTGCCAACCCAAATTAACAATGCCAACGCAAATGGACGTTGCCAACTCTGCATTATCTCGTCCCCTGACCTCGCGTATTTTTCCGGGCCCAAAAACAGCGAGAAGTCGGGGCCTGGGGACGAAATCGGAATATGGCCAAGGCTTTGATGTCACCGCGGACAAATTACTGCATGTTAATATATAAACTGCAAGTTAACAAAACAACGACAACAACTCACGAAGTAAGAAATTTTTGAAGATATTACCGACAAATATGTACAACGTAGTATAGGCAAACAGCATCATATACTTTAATAGAACGCGTTTTGAAAACCTTTTCGTTGACAAAAGACTAGACACAGTGAAGTGTAATTGTATAATTACACAAGACATCGTGCATGGTAAAGATATATATCGTTCATGCCCAACATGTTCTCAATTTACATCCCAAGGGTTTTCATGTCACCACAGACACATAACTGCATGTTAATACATAAACTGAAAATTAACAAAACGACGACAACAACTCACGAAGTAAGAAATTTTTTAAGATATTACCGACAAATATGTACAATGTAGTATAGGCAAACAGCATCATATACTTTAATAAAACACGTTTTGAAAACCTTTTCGTTGATAAAAGACTAGACACGGTGAAGCGTATAATTGTATAATACACAAGACATCGTGGTAAAGATATCGTTCATGCCCAACATGTTCTCAATTTACAAAATTGTCTGGTACTTCTTCTTTGCTTGTGGCCTATAAGCATGGTCTCCATGCAGCATAGCTTGAAGTCTTGCTATATATTGCCTGCACATGTATTAGATGATCTAGGCCTGGCCACAACCGCATATCTTGTTTTTCCCAAAATACTCTTTAAATTTGTTTCTATAAATCCAAACTTGTCTGAACAACTGCATGGTGTTCCTTTATATAACATGCGCAGAATGTAATGTAATAACACGTAAACCTTTTCTATAGCAAAGTAATAATTCCGAAATATTTTTTTTAGGTTTTTTGTATGTTAGATTCTATTATAATCAATAACATTAACTATAATGCAAGAAATAATTTATTTTAGATCAGCAGTTAAGTCACACAAAGCCACAATGATGATTCGCATATGCAAGGCACAGTCATGCACTTCGGCTCAACAGGCACGGATGCACATCCGACAACAGAATTAACTTTCATTCTCCTCGTCGTATACCATGCATGCACGTTTTTTATCCTTTTTTCTTTAGAAGTCACTGGTCAGCTAGGAAGTAGAAGAGCCTTTTTACGGAAAACTGGAAAAACTATCTAGAAGGTATGTTATTGATATCAAACAAGTTCTAGCTCGCGGCAGATGTTTCCAGTCTCAATTCTATTTTCATATTAATCGTCTTAAACTTTGAGGGTCCTTGATCGGATGTCGGGTGCATAAAGACTACTTCAGTGTTGTCAGTTTTTTAATAAAAATTTTACCACTTCGGCACTTGCAATTGTCGCGCAACTGCCTTTGAAACACTCTTCATGCAGACAAGTCATCACGGTTTAATGACGCATAAATGTATTTTAAATACGTTTTTAAACTCTCTGCGTCAGAACAAAGAGAAAATTAAATCTTCTTTTATTAATTCTTGTTTTATATAATCTCGTAGTATTCCTGGATGTCCCATTTTCCCGGAATGAAAAGTGCGGGAATCTGAAAAATAGAATAGTTTCTAAAAAATGTACTAGTTTTTGGCAAATTCGATTTATTTGTAGTTTTTCGTATACGTCTCTCCTGGTCTTGTTTTTATTTTGTCTAAATGTTTGTAAAGATACATTTAAATGTTAATTTATGCAAAGCTGCATGGTCACTAAAAATAACCCATACCCCGGAATATAGCAAAAGTGAAAACAAACAGAAGGCCCACGTTACCATTGGAGAATCAAACGTTTAACGCAAAAATACTGAACATTAAAAACACATTCATATATGATGTGTTATCAAAATGTGACAGAAAGAGTAGTTCATATCGCAGCAAGTTAACGAGTTATTCTGAGTTGATCATACAAAAGATGTTTTGTGGGTGTGGGTGTGTATGGTGAGGGAAAATAAAATACTCCTTTTTTTGGCGTGCATTAATGGGAAGTGGGCAGAAGATGACACGTGTATATTGTTTGTTTTCTTTTTTGCACTATATATTTAGTATTTAAGTGGGGAAAGGATAATCCGATGGCTAAATTTGGTCAGACACTTCGCATTTTCTTTAATTATTTTTTAAACCTTTCACCTTTTTCAATGCAATGCGAATTTTGTGGGGGAAAACGGTTTTGTACTCAACATCCACTTTGTACAGGTGTTACAACGAAAGTGGAATTTGGGCGGGAAAAGAGTAATAGGAATTGCTGGTAGAATGAAAAGTTGAAACAGGGCAATATACGAAAGCATGTGGGTATTGTAGCACTAAAAATGTAACTGAATATAAATAGTACGAGAACTGAAAAAGGCGTACACAAAAAAAATGTCATTCTATATGTATATTTGGTTTTCTCGGTTTCGTCATTTACACTATGCGTTTGTGTCTAATATTTGTATTTAACAACATTTGCATATAATATATACTTGGTTGACGTAGAAACTCAAATGTTTAGAATACAACCACTTAATTCAACGTCTTGCAGACGTCCTGTACAGTATCCGTATCCCATTCCGGGTTAATTGACTGAGATCAGTAATAATACAGTTAGGGCATTTAGAAAGGTTATCACAGGTTTCACAGGTTTCTTTTCTTAGAACTCGAAACATTTATTTGCAAAGCTGTCACAGAGTTTCTTTACAAAATTTGGGATATCCTATATAGCATGTATACCGACACTATACTTATTAGAATAGTTGTTAAACAATCGCAACATTAGCCGGCGTGTAGTCATTAATCATGACGCCTATAATGCATGTTTACCTATATATTGACGTCTTGCTGTTCTCTAAGGTAGTTAGGTTTTAAGTGATCCGTCTTTAAATGCGTGGAATATTTAAATATATAGCAGCTGTAACCTTCTTGAAATCCACATCAAGTGTGAAACTATATACTAGGGTATAAAAGATCATGCACCTTAAAATATCATGCACATAGTGGTGTTCCTTCCTTCACTATTACACAATCGATTCAGTTGAGGCTAAAGGTGGAAACTTCATTACTCCAATTCGAAAAATGTATTTTCTCAAGGTAAGAATATTCAATTTTAACTTGACCCGAATAACTCCATAAAAACGCGGTTTTAAACTTTTTAATACCAAGAATGCACCTATATATACACTCTAGTACTTTACTCGACCTGCAGACGAATTTACTCGTCAATAGAGAAACTCGTGATACTCCATTGGTTAACTTGTCTCCCTTAACTTTTTCAGTGCCAAGCATGAACCTAAATATACTCTAGTACTTTACTCTGGCTGACGCCAGATAATTTTACTCGTCAATAGAGAAACCCCTGGGACTCTAAGGGTTACCTTTTCCAAATTACTCTTTTCTCGGAGTTAAAATAACTCCAAAATACGAGTGTAATTTGACTCCCCTTAATTGATCACGTAGGATAACCCCAAATTTGAAGTTGAGATGGCTCCAATCGGAGTTATATCTCATCCAAGACTGAAGTTAAAAGTTAGAAGATGTAAAATAACTCTTAACTCATTCCTAGCCAGAATAAAATACTAAAGAGCGATATATATATATATATATATATATATATATATATATATATATATATATATATATATATATATATATGTGTGTGTTTTAAAAGAATGTTCTGCGAGTTCACAACAAAACCCAATTCTTATAGGCTAGCTGTGCATGTCGGTCGTAGCCGTTAACCAAACTTTAACCAAATGACCTGACAAATGTTTTTGATTAGCTACTTATCACATAAATTAAATGGTCCAAGTCATCTCGTGCCTAAATCATGATTGCAAGTTTGATTAACTAACTAGACTTTTAAACATCCTATATAATAATAATTTTGTAATGGTTATGTCACAACTCACAAACAATTGTTTTGCTTTGCTTAATAGATTTTTCTGATTTTCGCACTCGGTGCGTGTTTCTTTATTGGTGGGACTGAAGCACGGCGGTGGCCAGAGGAAAGGTATACATGAACGTCAATCTGTATAGTCATTTTTATAATATAGTCTAAACAGGATCGCGTTTTAAATAAAAATGTCTCGTTCTACCAAAATTTCACTTATTGTATGTTCTATAACTGTACTGGAAACACGTCTGTGGTGTTTTCTATTTCTCAGTTAAATTTTGTGTTAAATTAAGTAAAATTAAGTGTAAATTTTGTTGTTTATATACATGTATAGGGTCTACTCAAAGGTATATGGAGAACAATTTCACAACCCCAAGTAAGTTAAAATTATATTAATAGTTCAACGCCCAAACAGTGTTATTTCTTATTTTTAAAATTTAAATACATCGACTTTGCAAACTTTCATTTTAAAATTCGCTTCAAAATATTTTAATATATAATCTACTGTAGGCATGATAGCCAACAGATGTTTTTTTCCAAATATATAAAGCTTGGGACAAAATAAGTAGACATTTAACGTTTTACATGCATACTCTGCGAACTGTCGATTAAATTAAATTCCGCGGCGTGAGCTATGTGACTTAATCATAACCCTCACTCCACATAAAATTCAGTATATTTCAAAAATAACTGAATTGATGTTAACTCTGCTGAAAGTTAGGTTCAATTCAAAGGTTCTATGGAGAACAATTCGACAACCCCAAGTTAAAATCATAGTAATAGACCATTTGCACAATGACGTACTATGGCGTTGGGTGACTACAACTCAGAATGCTTTGTCAGTATTCTAGGATTTCGGCTAAAAGGGATTACTCCAAAGGACCCGTCCAGTCCTTTCGCGGCTTTTCCAAGATATGTCGTCAAATTTGTTTTTTTCCAAATTTGCCATCAAGTTTCAGTGCATGAGTCTCAAGATTTTAGCAATCTTTTCGATACCCTAACCCCCAACATATACCCTAACCCCAACATATACCCTAACCCTAATCAGAAATCTGGTTTACCCCTAGTTTAGTTTGGAAAAACATATTTGACAATATATTTTGGAACAGCCTCGAAAGGACTGGACGGGTCCCTTTGAGTCATCCCTTTTAGCTGAAACCCTAGAATACTGGCAAAGCGTTCCAGTAGTTGTAGTCACCCAATGCCATCTCAGTCACGTCGTCGTGCATGTGGCTTATTGTTCAACCCTAAAACGGTAAAAAGAAAGTAGAGATCGACAATTAGGGAAACATTTTCGCTATTTTTCGCAATTTCCATGATACAAACAAGTTTTTTGTAAAATCGAACGGTTCAACAAGATACGCCAACACACACACACACACACACATTGCAATTGTATGTATGGGTATATATATATATACATATATATATATATATATATATATATATATATATATATATATATGTGTATATATATATATATATATATATTCTGAAGAAGGGCTGTGCCCGAAACGTAAAGAAAGAACTAAGTGTTGAAGCGTTCCTGTCTTGTCTATTCTATTAATCCTTGGAACAAC
The DNA here is from genome assembly GCA_964035015.1 of Corallium rubrum. NCBI lineage: Eukaryota > Metazoa > Cnidaria > Anthozoa > Scleralcyonacea > Coralliidae > Corallium > Corallium rubrum. The sequence goes on from OZ035998.1 coordinate 35,408,628, forward strand.
CTTTGGACCAAAAGCTGGCTCTTTGATTAAACTATATATATATTAAACTATATATATATATATAGCTATAAAGAAAAATTTGTAGTGTAAGAATGTAACCATAACCCTATATATCAATCATATATATAGTTTTTTTATGCGTTTATATATTGCAACAAAAATACCAAGCATATAAAGAATATTTTTAACTAGGATAATGATTATTTTAATTTTCTAATTTCTCTTCCTTTTTGTTATATTTTATATCTTTTTAGCAACCAGGCAAAACGCTTCTCACAGAATAAAAAGAATGTTTGCGAAACTCGAAAGTACAATACGGAGGTCAAAAAGATAGTAAAGAACTACGATGGAGAATTTAAGCCCACCAGCATTCAGGAATTTTCCTGCAAAAATGAGTTGGACCCTGTTGGTACAGATGGCTACGTTTGTAAAACCTTGCGCATCTGGACAGGATTTCCAAAGCTTGACAACAACTACAAGTTTGATGGAGTTGTGTACGGTTATGTAAATGTCAGTTGTGCTGCTCACCGATATGATTATAACGGTTAGATATATATGTAATAGATGGTCGCTGAACATGAAATTAGTGATAGATACCAATATAGTAATTTAAAATCGCGTTACAAGTGTATAAAAATGTCACGTATAACAAGAAAGATGTAATAAACTTATACTTCTTATTGCATCCAATGTGTTCTTTTATTTTTAATAATAATAATAATAATAAAAATAATAAAAATAATAATAATAATAATAATAATAATAATATAATATAATAATAATAATAATAATAATAATAATAATAATAATAATAATAATAATAATAATAATAATAATAATAATAATAATAATAATAATAATGGGCACTGGACACGGTGGTGGCACCTTTTGCAAGTGCCAGCAGCCCCAAAGCCACCCCTGCATATTAGGGATACAACAAAAAAGGGTAGGAGGAGCCCTAGATGGGAACTCCAAAAATAAAATTCCTGCTTAATTTCTGGTGATGCTAAACCTTCTCAATTTTGATGAAAATGGAAACTAAGTTGCACTAGAGAAAACGGGATAAATGGGACTGGAACTAATTCAAGTGAAAGTGCCTCGCCCGGAAGGGAAGTGGGGGAACAGCAGCCCACTCTAGGTCGTCATCAAGCTACTGCTAGATTAAAGTGGAACAAGGAAGTGAACAAGATTGTAATGAGGTGTTTCCTTAAGAGTGAACCACCAAAGAGGGGATACAGGAAAAGAATGATTGGAATTTGGAAAGAGATAAGGTGTCCAAAATTTCCGAGCGGAGGTTAGCCGATCAGGCTAGAGCGATCCGGACAAATGGCTGGCTTTTTGAGGTAGAGTTGGAGAGAGCTAAAGAGAGAGCTAAGTCACGATATGCAGCGTGGAGAGATTTTAGATGAGGTGGAAAACCATCCAGACCAGAGGGAAGAGGGGCACACAGATAACGGGAATGACCATCTACATCAATATTCAGAGATTAATGTTGAGGATGTGGTATGCAGGATGGAAAGAGAAGGGTGTAACGCAGACCAGATCCAGTTGGCAAGAGAAGTCTTGAAGAGTATGAAGAATTAGTCTGATCCTCCTCCGAACTTGGGAAACATCGAATGGCGCAGGTTGAGAGAAAAAGTTAATGAAGTGAACAAAATTCTCACTTTCATAGAAACCAAAGATATAACCCAAACTAACGAGTTGTTACTTGCGGCGGGACGAGTGGTTGCAAAGAGTCTTGGGGTTCAACAACGTGAAAGGAGACCTAAATAGTGGAACCATGGTGGAAACGAAGGATTAACAACCATATCGCGCAGCTAAGGAAAGACGTCAGTATGTTGGAGAGGTTGAGATCTGGTCAGCTGCACAATATAGCTGTATGCGAGGGTTTGGAACGAAGGTACTATTTTAAAAAGAAAGGAGTGGCAGTTGTTCTAGGAGAACTGAAGCCGGTAGCAAAGCAGGATAGAACAGTATCGGCAAAATAGAATGTTTTAATTCAACCAAAAATGCCTTTTTGAAATGTTGGAGAATGAAGAGGGGGATAATTCTGTTATAGCAGATAATGAAAAGAGCATGAGATTTTGAAGCAGTATTTGGGATAACCCGCGTGAGTCACAACACAGGTACATGCAGAATGGCTAAAAGATGTAGAGAACTAGCTTGCTGGAGTACAGAAACAGAATGATATTATGATAACAGTAGCCCAAGTGAATAAACAACTAACGAAAATGGCTAACTGGAAAGCTCCCGGGCCAGATGCATTGCAAGGTTTTTGGCTTAAGAATCTTACATCATCCATGCAGAGAAAGAATTGGCGCTTAATTACATGACTGTCTTACTACCAACCAAACACCAGAATAGTATACCAAAGGTCGAACAGTGCTTGTCCTTAAAGATTAGGAGAGAGGGAATATGACAACAAATTTTAGACCTATAACTTGCCTGCCCCTAATGTAGAAACTGTTCACAGGGATAATGGACTCTACAAGCACGTAGAGGATGGGAATTTATTGCCAGACGAACAGAAGAGATGTGGGAGGAACTCAAGGGGTACCAAAGATCAACTGTTAATTAGTGGCAAGATGGTTATCAGGAATTGTAAAAGGAGAGAAACCGGTCTTGGGATGGCTTGGGTGGATTACAAAAAGGCATATGGTATGATTCCGCACTCATGGATCGTCAAGTGTTTACGAGTGTTTGGAGCTGCTGAAAATATGGTCCTGTTGTTGGAAAGAAGTATGAATTGATGGCAAGTGGAATTATCTGCAGGCCGGAGGGCGTACTCTTTGGTCAATAAATGTAAGGAGAGGAATTTTTCAAGGCATTTGTCTGTAACCACTGTTACTTGTGTTGGCCCTTGTACCATTGTCGATGGTGCTAAGTATAGGTTAATATTACCAGGGTTAAGTCACGTTGGCCTGAAAAAAAGAGAAAAAAATAAAGAGAAAAAAAAAAGAAAAAAAGAAAAAAAAAAAGAAAAAAAGAAGAAAAAAAAAAGAAAAAAATCTTCACGACGTTTCGAGCGAAGGCCCTTCGTCAGGAGAAATTAATTTCTCCTGACGAAGGGCCTTCGCTCGAAACGTCGAGAAGATTTTTTTCTCTTTTTTTCAGCCCAACGTGACTTAACCCTGGTAATATTTGGATTTCAACCGTGGCCGACGCTGTCCTAGAAGCTTTTAAGTATAGGTTAGTTACCGAACCCAAGGTAACGGCGTCAGTTATTTATCGAGGCCCGAGGTAAATAACTTATCTATAGTTACCGAGGTTGGGGTAACTAGCATGCTTAGTTTAAGATCACAGAGGTTGCCTAAGAAACACTTCAGTCGTGATGATAAATCCTTTATCACATTCGTGACCACTGATTAACCCTTATTTTCCCAAACAGGAACAAAATTGAAGGAACAAAATTAAAACTCTTAATTTTTAATTTTTACCACTCAATTTTTACATTGTATTTTTTTTGTTTTTGTTATTTATTTATTTTTATGTATTGATTTTTATCTTAATTTTTGTAGTCTCCATTTTTAACAGGTCCTTGGTTGATAGCAGTATAAAAATATATGTATATATATATATATATTTACCTCGTATACTGAACAAGAAATAACCTGTATAAAGATTGTTGATAATAATAATAATAATAATAACACGCATAAATCAAGTTAATTGCCCTGGGTTAATATATATTAGCCCAGGGCATTGATATACACTTGTTGATTGGCGCCAAGGGAAACATTGAGTTTTACGGACCCGAAGGCTTCAATGTCAGTGGCGTCGCTAGGGGGGTGGGACTGGGGGGGACGCGTCCCCCCAGTTCTCTTCAAGACCAATTTTGAGATTCTTCCAAATCCGGTAAGAAACATGGGGGGGGGGGGGGTATGTAATGATTCCAAGTGCTCAGCTCACACCGCTAGCCGAACAAATAGTTTACAAGTGTGTGAATGTGTCTTTCATATCTTTTCTTGCGTTAGTTCACTCAGGGCCGTATCCAGGCGGTTTGAGACGCCGGTACACCGGTTTGGACGTCCAAACTAGGTGCCCAAAAATATAAACTATGTACTACAATCAGAGAGTTTTTTCAAAAACCGTACAAGAATTTAAAAATCACCCCTCAGAATGTAAAAATTCACATCTCAGAATGTAGGAAATGGCATTTCCGAGACTCTAAATTTCAAAATTTTCTGGGAGGCATGCCCCCGGACCCCCCTAGAGCGTTTCTACTATGTGTTAGGTCCACACAACAATTTGGGTTTAGTTTACGAATGTTTGGGGGGTAAGGTTAATGCACCCAAAACGATCATATATACATTTTAAAATCACAATTATCTATATAAAAACTATTATATGGAATTAACATGAAGTACCAACAATTATGAGGTCAGATACCGATGACGTCATATAACGATGACGTCATCATTCCCCCCACCCCCCACCCACCCACCCACTCTCCCAGGTCTGGCAAGGCCACTGCGTAAAACTCGATGTTTCTCGAGGCAAAAGTCAACAAGCATTTTGTTATATACCAAAGACTTTTAAAATACAAAATACAAAACTGCCTTGAAACTTGCAAACGGCGAAAAGACTTACCAAAACACTTTGACTTTGTCTTCGTAATTTCAATTCAACTAAACAAATACACCAGACTCAACAAGTACAAAGAACAGCTTTAAATTTATCCAGGTTTTCTTCAGACTTTCTTTGAAGATATGTATAGATAATCTTTCCTTTGGAAAATGGACTATTTCGAAGCAAACAAGCTCGAAACAGCTCTTGTTTTCAAAATGTTCCGAAAAGTCCAAAGTTCTTGATCTGATGCAATAATCATTGTGTATTCACGTGAACAACGCATGATTAAGCTGACGTCAGAAGGAAACATTGCACTGTTTCCTTCTTCATTGTTGACGTCAGAGGGAAACAGTGCAATGTTTCCCTCGGCAGAAAGAAACATTGAGTTTGTTGAACGGCACGTGACCATGATTTGACCAATAGGATTTCATTATTGGCAAACGAACGTCTTTGGTATATAACAACTTGATTTATGTGTGGCTAGGAGTAATTATTATAGCAACATATCCTCTCACTTGAGTATCATGGTAATCATCAGCTGGTTTGACGAGTAGAAAGGGACTTTTAAAGCATCTTTTATTAATGGTTGATTTAAAACTTTACCGAAAGAACGAGAAACAACTAGATTTAAAGTAGATGCCCTTATAAACACCGTTCGCGTTTGAAATTAGTAAATGTGTATGCAGTCGATCCTGGTCATGCACGAAAAGGGGAAAGACCGTCCAAGTTTGAAGAGATTAGGATACCAGATGCCAATATTACACCCCAGTGATACATGTACAGTGCGACTCAAATCAATAGAGCGAGACGCGGACGCTTTTTTCATCACTTCTGATGTGACAGTTTCGTTAAGCCCAGATCAATTTTAAAGCAATCATGTGGTGTATTTGTACTATGTGATTGCTTATTACGCACATTGTGCGTACAGTAACAATTGAATGTTTATTACATGGTACATGAGAATACACCATGTGATTGCTTTGAAATTCATTTGTGGGTATCGAAACTGTTGCATTGGAAGCGATGAAAAAATCGTCAATGTCTCGCTCTACTGATTTGAGTAGTATGTGTACCCCCATACACATATCACTAGTGCATCCTTGGTGTAAGATTAATTAGTACACAAAATGTTTCTCAGTTGCTGAAAACTCTGTATAACACTTTCAAAAACTCATTAATAATTCATGAGGAAAACACAAAAGAAAATCACGACCGTACCGTATCTTTATATGTGATAAAGATTTCTCCTGATTTACATAAACTTTAGCTTTGATTTTCTTGGCTTAGACAAGGTTATTTTTCAAACTAACTCCGCCAATCAACTTACCAAGTGGTTCGTTTTTGAAGCCGTATAATAAACTCGCAGTTCGTGTTTTATCAGATATAAAAACACTCGGCTTCGCCTCGTGTCTTTATATCTGATAAAACACTCCTGCTCATTTATTATACAGTACATTAAATTTTGTAAAATAGAGTGGTTTATTATGTTATAAAAAAAGAGAGAAAACACACTAGTCTAATGCCTAGCTTTGACACCATCCTCATTATCAATTTGGAAATATTTTACAAACCTCGATATAACAATAATTAGTATAAATTGACAAGTTTCTATCACAAATCCTTGAATTTCAATGGCTATCGCAGGAGTTTCTGTCTGCTATTAGTATAATTTCAAAGTGGAAAAGAGGCTTTCCAGCTTTCTGATTGGTCCGCTCAGTGGTGAATCTATTACATCACAAGAAATTGTTCTTCAAAAGTAGTTTTGCAAAATTCAAGACTGCACTGAATTTACTCGTTTCAGTCTCCCCCCCCCCCCCCCGAAGTTGTCATTTTGAAGTATGAGCTTTTAGAATTTGTTGATTCGTTGAACCAAGAGAGCACGTTAGAATGTGATACGTCTTGTAAATAAACTAAACTTTACTTGCCAAAGTTGTTGACGTTTTGTGCGGGTCGCCGAGTTCGATAAAATCGCTGACAATATGAGCCCCCGACAAGCGAGCCCAATAGACACCCGTTGCTCACGTTGTAACCAATAAACTACTGTAATTGTAAAGGCATTGTATCCAGTAAGTTACTGGAAATTGTTTAATTCTAAGATGCGCCAATTAACGGATTAAAACTCGCTGCGCATCCCACAATCTTTGTCAAGAACTGTTGACCATAAATTACCAACACTATTAGGGGGGTTGGACGGGGAGGAGTGGGCTTAAAAAACCCCCCGACAATTTTCAAGTTAGGGTTACCCCCGGAAAACTCACATCGAAGTCGAAGAGTCGAAGTCGAGGGTCGAGGGTTGAAATCGAGTGTCGATAAATTGACCAGAAAATACCAAAAAATCACTATATACTATAATCGATTATGTATCGAAATTCTATGCACCGCGGGATATATTTATAACCGATATACAAAGCTTTGAGCCTTTGATCTATTCACTAAAAAAAAGTTAAAAAAGAAAACGGCCACTTTCACGAACAGCTTACATAGAAATAGTTATGTATGCGTCGCTTTTTAGGCCAGAGTAATTATGCAGAGATATGTAAACATAATATATATTTATATACAGTATTTTACTCTGCGTAACGCTGGGCGCCATTTTGTTGTGAAAAGGAAGTTTCAAGTGGAGACTTGCCCGATTGCGTTTCGTTTCGTTTCGTTTCGTTTCGTTTAAAGCATATACGTTTCGTCGTGTGTTACACACCTTCCTAATTGTCTTGATGATTCCATGCCTAGCATGTTTGCTGATGATACAAATGTATCAGTCAATGGAAAAACGATCGATATAACTCAAGAAAAATTAAATTCGAATAAAAAATATTGGCTAGTAGCAAATAAATTAACTCTAAACATTGACAAAACAGAATATATGATTATTGCATCAAAGCATAACATATCGATTATCGAAACTGACCCAATCATTAAAATTGGAAATAATTTTGTCAAACGTGTAATAAAAACAAAAAGTCTTGGAATCATCATTGATGAAAAACTAGATTGGAAAGAACAAGTAGAAAACATCAGTATAAGAAAGCATCTAAAGCAATAGCTGTTCTAAGATTATGCAAACCTTATGTTTCTAAAGATACTTTGAAAACAATGTATAACGCATTAGTCCTACCACATTTCAACTATTGTTCCCTGGTGTGCAGAAATTGCTCAGCAACTCTAAAATCTTCACTGTAAAAACTTCAAAATAGAGAAGGAAGAATAATAACAGGAGATACCTATGCATACTATAATTTACGAACTTTTTAAAACATGCAACAATTTTAATTATAATTTAAGAAGCAATAATAAATTACTGATGTTATCTAAACCAAATACTAATTCCATGAAGCGAAGCTTTAGTTATTTATGGGCTAAGGTTTGAAATCAATATTCAGTTAATTAAATTGACAAATTGTTTACCTTTTTAATAATATTACAAAACAAATTTTAAAAAATGTATATATATATATATATATATATATATATGTATATATATATAATGTATGTGTAAAATAGTTCTTTTCTTTTTTTTTTTTGGTTTTTATACCAAAAATTTTTAGCTTGTAAATATTTAAAGAAAGCACGGCCCTTTTAAAAACGACGTAAGTTGAAAGGCTTATCGTGCATAAATAAATTTAAATCAATCAATCAATCAAACTGTTAGTGATGGATGAGAAAGCTATTTCTAAGTTAAAGTTTGCTGACGCATTGAAAAAAAATTTGGTTGCGTTTGAAGCCGATGCTTGGGGCATATAAAATACTGTATATAAATACTACCAAAATCAGTAGAGTGTCTTTTCCGGAAGAAAAAAGGTTGTCTGGAAGGCGGCAAAACGTTTATGCTTTGTGACGTCAACGGCTCAGGAATGTAGCGTGGCGTGTGAACGAATTCAACGAAATAAACGAATTCTGTTGAACAAGATGTTTTTTGAATGGTGTGTACTACGTACAGTATCACATTCATTTTACACTGCGTTCAAAATTATAACATCTTATTCAACTGAATTTGTCTATTTTGTTGAATTCGTTCACACGCCACGCGGCATTCGCGAGCCGTTGACGTCATAAAACATAAACGTTTGGCCGCCTTCCAGACAACCTTTTTTCTTCTGGAAAAGACACTCTACTGATTTTGACACTTAACATATATATATCTCCGCATAATTACTCTGGCGCTAAAAAGCGACGCATACATCACTATTTCTATGTAAGCTGTTCGTGAAAGTGGCCGCTTTCCCCCGGTTTTTAGTAAATAGATCAAAGGCTCAAAGCTTTGTGTATCGGTTATGAATATATCCCGTGGTGCGTAGAAATAAGGGAGGGACGGTGGGAATATCAATTTCCTCTGACTCCAACACTGCGTCTGTCTGCCAGCCCGTTAACGCAGCGATGACGACGCTCAACTATTCCATTGCCGCTGACCCCAAGCCTGCACCACGCGCGGTTACCTAGCTGTTAACCTTGGTTATTGCATAACCTCATTTAACATCTTCGTTCACCTTTTTACTTACCCGTTGGGAAGGTTGGTGCAAGCCGTAGCCCGGTGGGGGCCTGGGGCGAGTAGCGGTACTTGGATCCAGGATCTTGAGCTGACCAGCATAAGTGAAATACTGGAACCAACAGAGCCTGCAGGATGTCACCCTTCCAAGGACCGTATCTGGACCCACACCAGTCGGAATCATCCAGATGGACTCGATACTCACCTAGCAACACGCGTATAGAACAATGGGCAGCACCGTAGTACGCCATTTTTAGCAACACTCATAGCGAGTAGTACTTGGGCAGCACCGTAGTACGCCATTTTTAGCAACACTCATAGCGAGTAGTGGGCAGCACCGTAGTACGCCATTTTTAGCAACACTCATAGCGAGTAGTACTTGGACAACACCGTAGTACGCCATTTTTAGCATTAATATAGTCATTCAACCTAAATGATCGATGTCAACCCAAATGGTCGATGTCAACCCAAATAGTCGTTGCCAACCCATATGGTCGATGCCAACCCAAATAGTCGTTGGCAACCCAAATGGTCTTTGCCAACTAGGATTTCGTTTCCTGACCTCTCGTATTTTTCCTGGCGCAAAAGTAACGAGGTCCTGGCCTGGAATATGGCCAGGGCTTTGAACAGCGGGCACATAACTGCATGTTAATATATAAACTGCAAATTAACAAAACGACGACAACAACTCACGAAGTAAGAAACTTTCGAAGATATTACCTACAAATATGTACAACGTTTACGTAGCAAAACAACATCATATACTGTAACAAAAAAAACAACTTTTTCGTTGACAAAAGACTATAGACATGGTGAAGCGTAATTGTATAATTACACAAGACATTGTGGTAAAGATATCGTTCATGCCCAACATGTTCTCAATTTACAAAATTGGCTTGAAGTCTTCCTATATTGCCTGTACATGTATTAGATAATCTATAGGCCTGGCCACAACCACCGACCTTGTCTGAACAACTGGTGTTCCTTTATATAACATGCGAAGAAGAATTTAAATGTAATGTAATAACACGTAAACTTTTTCTATAGCAAAATAATAGTTCCGAAATTTTTATTTTTAGTTTTTTTGTATGTTAGATTCTATTATAATCAATAACATTAACTATAATGCAAGAAATAATTTATTTTAGATCAGCAGTTAAGTCAGACAGAGCCACAATAATTATTCACACATGCAAGGCGCAGTCATACGCACTTCTCAACAGGCATATGCACAGCCGACAACAGGATTAACTTTCATTCTCCTCGTCGTATTCCATGCATGCACGATTTTTATTCTTCTTTCTTTAGAATTAAATCACTGGCCAGCTAGAAAGTAGAAGAGACGTGTAACGGAAAACTGGAAAAACTATCTAGAAGCTTTGTTATTGATATGTCTTCCACCGTGTCTCTCTGACTAATATCAGCACTGCATTAACTGAGCTCGGTTTACTGGGCAACCCGTAAAGGAAAATGACATACACCAATTGTTTTGGGATAAATATGGCTATGGTCCCCTTGGACCACAGCCGCGTTTATTAAAAAGTCATAATTAAATTATATAATTATTTTCCATAATTCAAACTGATGATTGAGCCCAGTAAAGGTGAAGGCAATAAAACGCCGGGTAGGCAAAGAATAATGCAAAATCTAATAATACACAACAAAGCAGAAAGGTGGTCAGCTAAAGCTAAAGGGGAGGCAGATGGGCAAATTGAAATAGATTCGTCTTCATCATAGGCGTACCTGACCAGTTACGTTTGCCCGAAAATAGAAAATATTAAAACAGTTCAAAATATAATTTTTCATAAATATTTGAACAGCAATATTACCCGAATTTACCCGAAATTTCTTTCAAAAAGTGCCCGAAATTTTCATTTTAAAACGTTTAGGGGGGGGGGGCAATTGCCCTACTTCAGTGACTACTTCAGTGTTGTCAATTTTTTAATAAAAACTTTACCACTTCGGCACTTGCAATTGTGGCAACTGCCTTTGAGACGGCACTCTTCAGACAAGTCATCACGGTTTAATGACGCATAAATGTGTTTTAAATACGTTTTTAAACTCTCTGCGTCAGAACAAAGAGAAAATTAAATCTTCTTTTATTAATTCTTGTTTTATATAATCTCGCAGTATACCATCGCGCCGCGGTTTAAGGCGATCTTTGGTTTTACCAAAAAGCTCTCAATTTATCATATTTACACTTCTCAATGTTTGTTCTAAAAAAGTGTGTTCGCATTTTTTTATTAATGTAGTGGTTTAGCAGCTAGGATATTTTATTCTCGAACTATGTTGTGGCACAAGCAATTGACAAATAAAAGCTTGTAACTCAGGTAATTTTTACATAAATAAAACGCGCGAACACACTTTTTTAGAACAAACATTGAGAAGTGTAAAGATGATAAATTGAGAGCTTTTTGGTGAAACCAAGACCGCCTTAAACCGCGGCGCGAAGGTACTGTGATTTTAAACTGATGAGTATATCTGCAACAATATTTTATTTCTTATTTACTGTATAATACGATAGTGTCCGTCACATACTTAACTACATTTGGTGCAAATTTGAGACAAATCGGGGAAAAAATTGAGCGAGCGGTAACAAATTTCTTGAAATGGCTTCCTATAGGGTATCGTGTAACCTTAACAACACTTGCATATAATATACTTGGTTGACTTATAAATTAGACTACATTTACACTAGAGCAAAAGTTTCCGGATTCGTAAATGTTTCCAGATTCACTTCGTACCGAGTATTCGGATCTCGGAATTCTTTTAATTCAGTTAATATATTGACCATGTTGGTTCCACCGCAACCTCACATGACTACGAGCGGATGAGCACCCGAATTCATCGGAATAACCGTTCACACTACGTATTGTCTCGGATTCAAAAGTATTCGGATACGAAGTTTCCACATTTTTTCCGGATTCGAAATCTCAGGATACGTGAACAAACCGGAAAGTTTTTATTCCGGATTCATTCTTTTGTGTGTAAACGGCAAAACGAATCCGGTACTAAAACGTTCCGGATTCGTCACGAATCCGAAAACTTTTGCTCTATAGTGTAGACGGGAAACTAAATGTTTAGAATACAACCACTTAATTCAACATCTTGCAGACGTCCTGTACAGTATCCGTGTACCATCTGGGTTAATTGACTGAGATCAGCAATCATACAGTTAGGGCATTTAGAAAGGTTATAGGTTTCACAGGTTTCTTTTCTTAGAACTCGAAACATTTTTTTGCAAAGATGTCACAGAGTTTCTTTACAAAATTTGGAATATCCTATATAGCATGCATACCGATACTATACTTATTAGAATAGTTGTTAAACAATCGCAACATTAGCCGGCGTGTAGTCATTAATCATGACGCCTATAATGCATGTTTATCTATATACTGACGTCTTGCTGTTCTCTAAGGTAGTTAGGTTTTAAGTGATCCGTCTTTAGATGCGTGGAATATTTAAATATATAGCAGCTGTAACCTTCTTGAAATCCACATCAAGTGTGAAACTATACTAGGGTATAAAAGATCATGCACCTTAAAATATCATGCACATAGTGGTGTTCCTTCCTTCACTATTACACAATCGATTCAGTTGAGGCTAAAGGTGGAAACTTCATTACTCCAATTCGAAGAACGTATTTTCTCAAGGTAAGAATATTCAATTTTAACTTGACCCGAATAACTCCATAAAAACGCGGTTTTAAACTTTTTAATACCAAGAATGCACCTATATATATATTACTCGACCTGCAGACGAATTTACTCGTCACTGAATAGAGAAACTGATACTCTATTGGTTAACTTGTCTTTCATAACTTTTTCAGTGCCAAGCATGAACCTAAATATATTCTAGTACTTTACTCTGGCTGACGCCAGATAATTTTATTCGTCAATAGAGAAACCCCTGGGACCCTAAGGGTTACCTTTTTCAAATCACTCTTTTCTCGTTGTTAAAATAACTCCAAAATACGAGTATAATTTGACTCCTCTTAATTGATCACGTAGGATAACCCCAAATTTGAAGCTGAGATGGCTCCAATCGGAGTTATATCTCATCCAAGACTGAAGTTAAAAGTTATAGAAGATGTAAAATAACTCTTAACTCATTCCTAGCCAGAATAAAATATATATATACAGGTATATATATATATATATATATATATATATATATATATATATATATACACATATGTAAGAGATAAAGCCCGAGAACGAGGGCTGTATGGCGTCCGAGGGCTGTATATCGCATACAGCCCGACGTTCGAGGGATTTATCTGACTTAATTTATTATTGAGGAGGTTTTCCAACAAAGTTTTGTCTTTTTTTCTACCTTGGACAAAGATTTTCCTAGTTTTTTTCTTCATTTCTTATCTAATTAGGCCGTGTGCATGTCGGTCGTAGCCGTTAACCAAACTTTCACCAAATGATCTGACAAATGTTTTTGATTACTTATCACATAAATTAAATGGTCCAAGTCATCTCGTGCCTGATCGCAAGTTTGATTAACTAACTACTTTTAAACATCCTATCTAATAATAGTTTTGTAATGGTTATGTCACAACTCACAAACAATTGTTTTGTTTTGCTGATAGATTTTTCTGATTTTCGCACTCGGTGCATGGTTCTTTATTGGTGAGACTGAAGCATGGCGGTGGCCAGCGGAAAGGTAATCTGTATAGTCATTTTTATAATGTAGTCTAAACAGCATCGCGTTTTGAAACACGTGTGTGGTGTTTTCTATTTCTCAGTTAAATTTTCTATTTCGCAAGTGTGCTCAATATCTTGAATGATGCATCCACGAGCAAATAATTGTAACAAAGTTAAAAAGTCTGTTGTCAATCGACGTTTCACGCCCTTGGGATGTATATATATAAATATATATATATATATATATATATATATATATATATATATATATATATATATACATACATTTATTTATTCGGTAGATAAATATTATCCGCTCTACCGGTAATGGTATTGAGCGCTCTAAAACCATTGACAAGTCTTGTAACCACTTTGTTACAGTCAATTATCGGTATATATATATATATATATATATATATATATATATATATATAAACGTGTAAATTTTGTTGCTTATATGCATGTATAGGGTCTACTCAAAGGTATATGGAGAACAATTTGACAACTCCAAGTAAGTTAAAATTATATTAATAGTTCAACGCCCAAACAATGTTATTTCTTATTTTTTAAATTTAAATACGTCGACTTTTATATATATATATTATATAATATATATAATATATATAATATATATATATATATATATATATATATATATATATATATATATATATATATATATATATATATATATATATATATACCTGTTAACTTTCTTGTTGTTTTATGAAGGTTCGATTCAAAGGTATATGAGGAACAATTTGACAACCCAAAGTAGGTTAAAAATTTATTAATAGTTCAAACGGTGGTGTAGGGGTTTTTTTTGAGTGCTCAATATCTTGAACAATGTATAATTGTGCGAATTATGCGAATAATTGTGCGATTTTGAAACAATGTGTTTTTTTTGTAAAATAGCACTACCGCATTTTTAGATTAGTTTGTGTAAAATTAAAATTCGATCTTGAATATTTAGAAATCTTTCATTGTTGTTAGATAATCGTATCTCATAAACTTTCATTTTAAAATTCGCTTCAAAATATTTTAATATATAATCCATGCATGACAGGCAACAGATGGTTTTTCCAAATATATAAAGATTGGGACAAAATAAGTAGACATTTAACGTTTTACATGAATACTCTGCGAACTGTCGATTAAACTAGATTCCACGAGCTATGTGACTTTAATTATAACCCTCACTCCATATATAATTCAGTATATTTTAAAAATAACAGTTGATGTTAACTGTGCTGAAAGTTTGGTCCAATTCAAAGGTCTATGGAGAACAATTCGACAACCCCAAGTTAAAATCATAGTAATAGACCATTTGCACAATGACGTACTATGGCGTTGGGTGACTACAACTACCAGAATGCTTTGTCAGTATTCTAGGATTTCGGCTAAAAGGGATTACTCCAAAGGACCCGTCCAGTCCTTTCGCGGCTCTTCCAAGATATGTCGTTAAATTTGCTTTTTTCCGAATTTGCCATCAAGTTTCAGTGCATGAGTCTCAAGATTTTAGCAATCTTTTCAACACCCTAACCACAACATATACCCTAACCCTAATCCTAATCAGAAATCTGGTTTACCCCTAGTTTAGTTTGGAAAAACATATTTGACAATATATTTTGGAACAGCCTCGAAAGGACTGGACGGGTCCCTTTGAGTCATCCCTTTTAGCTGAAACCCTAGAATACTGGCAAAGCGTTCCAGTAGTTGTAGTCACCCAATGCCATCTCAGTCACGTCGTCGTGCAAGTGGCTTATTGTTCAACCCTAAAACGGTAAAAAGAAAGTACAGTTCGACAATTAGGGAAATATTTTCGCTATTTTTCGCAATTTCCATGATACAAACAATTTTTTGTAAAATCGAACGGTTCAAAAAGATACGCCAACACACACACACACACACACACATTGCAATTGTATGTATGGGTATATATATATATATATATATATATATATATATATATATATATATATATATATATATATATATATATATTCTGAAGAAGGGCTGTGCCCGAAACGTAAAGAAAGAACTAAGTGTTAAAGCGTTCCTGTCTTGTCTATTCTATTAATCCTTGGAACAACCTTTGGACCAAAAGCTGGCTCTTTGATTAAACTATATATATATTAACTCTATATATATATATATATATATATATATATATATATATATATATATATATATATATATATATAAAGAAAAATTTGTAGTGTAAGAATATAACCATAACCCTATATCAATCATATATATAGTTTTTTTATGCGTTTATATATTGCAACAAAAATACCAAGCACATAAAGAATATTTTTAACTAGGATAATGATTATTTTAATTTTCTAATTTCTCTTCTTATTTTGTTATATTTTATATCTTTTTAGCAACCAGGCAAAAAAATCACCGGGTAAAATCAATGTTTGCGGAACTCGATGGAACAATACGATGGTCAAAAAGATAACAAATGTTAATGGATTATTTTTTCCCTCCAGCATTGACGAACTTTCCTGCGATAATGAGTTGGTCCCTGTTGGTAACGATGGCTACTTTTGTAAAACCTTGCGCCTCAGGACAGGATTTCCAAAGCTTGACAACAACTACAAGTTTGATAGAGTTGTGTACGGTTATATAAATGTCGGTTGTGCTGCTCACCGATATGATTATAACGGTTAGATATATATGTAATAGATGGTCGCTGAACATGGAATTAGTGATAGATACCAATATAGTAATTTAAAATCGCGTTAAAAGTGCATAAAAATGTTACGTATAACAAGAAAGATGTAATAAACCTATACTTCTCATTGCATCCAATGTGTTCTTTTATTTTTAATAATAATAATAATAACAATAATAATAATAATAATAATAATAATAATAATAATAATAATAATGGGATAGGACACGGGAATATGCGGGAAGCTCCCGCCCACCAGAATCTGTGGTGGCACCTTTTGCAAGTGCCAGCAACCCCAAAGCCACCCCTGTATGTTAGGGATACAACAAAAAAGGGTAGGAGGAGCCCTAGATGGGAACTCCAAAAATAAAATTCGTGCTTTCTGGTGATGCTAAACCTTCTCAATTTTGATGAAAATGGAAACTAAGTTGCACTAGAGAAAACGGGATAAAGGGGGACTGGAACTAATTCAAGTGAAAGTGCCTCGTCCGGCAGGGAAGTGGGGGGACGGCAGCCCACTCTTAGATTAAAGTGGAACAAGGAAGTGAACAAGATTGTAATGAGGTGTTTCTTTAAGAGTGAACCATCAAGGAGGGGATACAGGAAAAGAACGATTGGAATTTGGAAAGAGATTTGGTGTCCAAAATTTCCGAGCGGAGGTTAGCCGATCAGGCTAGAGCGATCCGGACAAATGGCTGGCCTTCTGAGGTAGAGTTGGAGGAGATAAAGAGAGAGCTAAGTCACGATGTGCAGCGTGGAGAGACTTTGGATGAGGTGGAAAACCATCAGAGGGGCACACACAAAACCGGAATGACCATCTACATCTCAAATCATTAATAATTCATGAGGAAAACACAAAGAAAATCAGTACCGTGTCGGTGGTTTGGATATCGGAGGAAGAAATTACATAAATTAAGCAAAGTTTTACCCCGATTTTCTCTTAAAATACTGATTTATTTGAGATGTTGATCATACACTCGGAGGAGTGTTTCATCAGGATATCCAAACACTTCGAAGTTTGTTCAAAAACCTCGGCTTCGCCTCGGTTTTCAACAAACGTCTCTTGCAGTGTTTGAATATCCGATTGATGTCCAATACCTTCAATCAGTCTCGATTCGGGATTTAGATCTCTAGTCGTTCGAATTGTCAGATTTGGCATTTGGGTGCAGCCACCCCCAGTACACTAATACTTTGAACACATAACGATGGATCCAAAATTTGGTTTAGTTGTAATGAAATAATATAAGTCGACCTAATTCGCCAGACACTTAGAGTGATCCCCGAGCCGGGCCGAACCGGAGCCCGGTGAGGGTGCTAATCTCGACATGCGTGGAGTCCACTTTACACGCGTGTTAAAATGCGACGGAGACGAAATCTGTGAAATAGTTTATTTGTTTGTATATAGATCGTTTTCATCTGACGTCACGGCGGCCATATTGGTGTACCAAAACAATGAAATGGCGGCCATATTGGTGTACGGTATGGGAATTAGCTCTTTCTTATTCAAATATTTCGTATTGTTTCACCGCCCCAATGGGGCAACCGATCACGTGAGTGAAAACGATCTATATATATATATGTTTGGTACGGTGTCACGCGGTAAGAATAGTTGGACACTGATGACTAGCGACGAAGAAAACTATAAAGTATAAAAAACTCTCAAACAAATAGTATTTTGCTTTCGTTTATTAAAACGAAACGAAATGGAGCACGAAGAAAAGAAGGATACAAACAAGCCGTTTAATATATCTTGAAGAGAAACCAGAGAACTTGAAGAAACCAAACGCCGTGTGGTGAACAAAAACGGTAGGATTCTTGTTGTTTTCACGTTTTCGCTTGACCTAAACTGTCCTAAACAATATACAGCTTCACGTTTTCGTGCTTTCCCTTTGCTGGTCCAAAGCAAAAATCACCTTAACTAAAGCTAACTTATAACACTACCTTAGACTTTATGTGGACGCGATGTTTTTCATTGGCATTGGATGCATCTTATTTATTAAATACTCATGGGCTTTGGCGATTTTTTTTGCTGTATTTCCAAATTTTCGACTGAAACGTTATCTGTTTAATACTTCTTTCTAGAATCCGATTCTACAGAATTGTTTTTATCGCAGACTCTATTATAAATGTAATTTTTGAGCTGTTGACTTTTAATTCTGCTTTTGCAAAACATGTATGCATAGGGAAGCCATTCAAGGCTTGTTAAAAACAATCCCTTTTGAAACCTCCTAAAAACATATTTTGTACAACCAGAATAACAATGAAATCTTAGTTTTGCTTTGATATGTTAAATCAGTTTAGTCATCTTATCCATAAATTATAGAATTATCTTGAGGATTATCATTTGTTTTTATATCTGTAAATTATGTTTGTTTTTATATTGGCTGTATATCAAGCTAGGTGTGCTTATTTTAATCAGGGTGGGTTGGCTTGGTTTGGGGGGTGTTTCAAAAAAGCATTTAATAAAAGCGGGCGAGGGGTTGTTGCATTCATGTATTTCTAGTTGCAGTTAATATATACGTGTAACTGCACACTGCGCCATATCTCGTAGAGATGGTTAGTTTCGTTGGATTCATTCAACTCGATCGATTCGGTCGAATCGCTGCAGGGTTTCAATTCGTGTCCGATTTGGTCCTATCCAAATTACAGGTCTATACGATTAGAGAGTTAAGTTAGTTTTGGTGTAGTTGGTACGTGTAACTGCACACTGCGCCCGCATACTGATCTCATAGAGGTTATATTCGTTGGATTCGTTCAAACCGACCGATTTGTTCCAATCGTTGCAGCGTTTCGAATCGTTTTCAATCGGTCAGATCCGTCCTATTTTCATGCGTGTATAGTCGGTGTTAGTTGAGATACGTATCTGCATAGTGCGCTATATCTCGGAGAGATGGTTATACATCCGTTGGATTCGTTCAAATCGATCGATTGGTTCGAATCGTTGCAGTGTTTCGGTTCGTGCGAATTGTCCGATTCGTCCTATCCATATTACAGGTCTACGATTAGAGAGTTAAGTTATTCTCATGCATATAGTAATTTGGGTAGTTGATATACGTGTAACTGCACACTGCGCCATATCTCGTATAGAGGTGCTTATATTCGTTGGATTCGTTCAAACCGATCGGCGTTCGAATCGTTGCAGTGTTTCGAATCGTTTCCAATCGGTCAGATCCGTCCTATCCAAATTACAGTTTTACGAATGGAGAGTTAAGTTATTTTCATGCGTGTATAAGTTGGGTAGTTGATATACGTGTGACTGCACATTGCGCCATATCTCGTAGAGATGGTTAGATTCGTTGGATTCGTTCGAATCGTTGCATTGTTTCGAATCGTTCGAATTGTCCCATTCGTTCTTTCCACACTGCAGGACTACGAATAGAGAGTTAATTTATTTTGATGAATATAGTTGGTATATAGTTGATATACACGTGTGACTGCACAGTGCGCTATATCTCGTAGAGATGGTTAGATTCGTTGTATTCGTTCAACTCGATCGATTCGTTGGAATCGGTGTGGCATTTCGAACCGTTTAAATTGTCAGATTCGTCCTATCCAAATTACAGGTCTACGATTAGAGAGTTAAGTTATTTTCATGCGTATAGTAATTGGTGTAGTTGATATACGTGTATAACTGCACACTGCGATATATCTCGTAGAGCTGCCTGGTTAGATTCGTTGGATTCGTTCAAATCGATCGATTCGTTCGAATCGTTGCGGGATTTCGAACCGTTCAATTTGTAAGATTCGTCCTAACCAAATTACAGGTCTACGATTAGGGAGTTAAGTTATTTTCATGCGTCTAGCAATTGGTGTAGTTGATATACGTTTAATAACTGCATAGAGCGCTATATCTCGTAGAGATGGTTAGTTTCGTTCGTTTCGTTCAGCTCGAACGATTCGTTCGAATCGTTGCGGTATTTCGAACCGTTCAAAAAGAACGAGGGAAAGTGTATGATTATACGTGCATGATATTTAAAAGAACGAGGGAAAGTGTCTGATGACGTGTATAGTATTTAAAAGAACGGGGGAAAAGTGTCTGATGACGTGCATAGTATTTAAAAGAACGGGGGAAAGTGTATGATTGCATGTGTGCATAGTATTTAAAAGAACGAGGGAAAGTGTATGATTGCGTGCATGGTCTTCATTGTGATAGTTATAACGAACCAGAACACGCCATGTCTATCCATGGCATTTTTCTGTGCTATTATTGCAAAGTATTCAAAAGAACGAGGGCAAGTGTATGTTTGCGTGCATATTATTTAAAAGAACGAGGGAACGTCTGACCATGGTATTTATTTGTCTGCGCTATTATTGCAAAGTATTTAAAAGAACGAGGGAAAGTGTATGATTGCGTGCATGGTAACAGTGAGATAGTTATAACAATGACACAGAACACACCGTGTCTGACCATGTTATTTAATTTTCTGCGCTATTATTAAAAAGTACGAGGGAAAGAGTATGATTGCGGCATGGTTTTCAGTGAGATAGTTCTAACGACACAGAACACGCCGTGTCATTTTTCTGTGCTATTATATGATTGCTAGCCTCCTCTGCAGGCATCTCAAATCAGAAACCGCAGGCTCAAGCTGCGAACGGAAGTCAGGGAAGCGCGAGGAAGAGGCAGAGAGACTAGAGAGTTGCCTGCGGAGGAGGCTATATGATTACATGCATTGTAATCTGTGAGATAGTTATAACAATGACACAGAACACACCGTGTCTGACCACGTTATTTAATTTTCTGCGTTATTATTAAAAAGTATTTAAAAGAAGGAGGGAAAGTGTACGATTGCGGCATGGTTATCAGTGACATGACAATAGATAATGACACAGGCCAAACCAATGACTAATTACGGTATTACTCTTGGCGCATATGCGCCATCCGTGGCAAAAGGAACTCGTTCAATGAATTTCTGTATGGAGTAATTATGGAGTATGCCATCTCTTGCATGGATATAGAAGTGTATTCGTAAATATAGTGTTATATAAGTGCGTGGTTATAAGAATGGAAGAAAAAACACGATGTCTGTATGCGAAGCCATGAAGAATTTCGATTCGAGCCAATCGAAGGAATCAAATGACTCAAACGATTGTGAACTCCCACGGTGGCTAGAGAATGTTTAAACATATCAATGGTTAACTAAATACAATATTAACTTAAATTAATTGCAAAGTGTCAGTGTAAACCAGTTATTTCCGATACTAGATTGATTTAACCAGATTGCCAATTCCTGCGATTCGTAAGGTGACAATTCGTTTGATTTGAACGATTCGAAAATTGGTTTTCGGATCGAATAGAATGGTCTTCGTGTATGATATATTACATGAATATTCATTTGAGGATGTGGTTTAGTAAATTGACTCTTACTAATGGGTATTGAACAACAAGAGAACTCGACGAAGCGAATTTGGTTTGATAAAAGTATATTATTGAAAAGCACTCACAGTTATGTACGGTCTAATCTCTCTCACAGTCACACAGTCTCTCTACTACATTCCACTACATTCCTATCTTTAAACCCTCTTGAGTATAATCTAAATGTCAATCATATCATGTTCGTCACTAAGTAAAGTAATAATTAACCACGCTATTAAATCGTAAATATTAAGATATATATATATATATATATATATATATATATATATATATATATATATATGGACAGTCTCCGACACACTCCCCCGTGCAAGTTAGGAACTAAATTGCATGTTCCCTAAGGAGACTGCACTACCAGGAATCAACGTGTTCGTGAAAAAAACAAACTGGAATATTTATCTAGTGTTAATGTTCTATAACTGTATAAAGTGTTCACATATCTTCTTCTTCTTCAGGTCTCACGCACTGCTGCCATCGTCAACAACACGCCACCGTGTAGTGTTTCGACGTGGTATCTCTGCACGAGTTTTCGAGTAAACTCGGAGTCGGCAGGGAGGTATATAGGACAATCCCCTTGGATTCTTCCGTGGCATTCGAGAATCCCGTGCTGATTCTCGACGAGGTTAAGGGACTGCTTCGTATGCTCGAAGTGGGGTCTTAGGGAATCTTTCGCTTGCTCTCGTTTTATCCGCCAGTTTCGAACTTCTCTTAGGTCATCGGACGTACCCAGGCTTGAATCCGGAGTGCACGAAGTAAGTTGTGACGTTGGAGGAGATTCTCGAAGGGGTCGTTCTTGGAATCTTCATCTCGTTCTTGTTCTCGTGCGAGGCTGAGCACCTCCTTCATGACTTTCGCTTCGACCTCTGTTGTAATTCGTGACACTGATATTGCGAGTGTGTAGCGCGCGTGAGTCTCGCGTGTGCGTGAAACACATGGAA
Organism: Corallium rubrum; assembly: GCA_964035015.1. Lineage (NCBI taxonomy): Eukaryota > Metazoa > Cnidaria > Anthozoa > Scleralcyonacea > Coralliidae > Corallium > Corallium rubrum. Next base: position 35,431,324 of record OZ035998.1, read on the forward strand.
AATTGTCCTTTTTTTGTTGAACAGTTGAACAGTAAAAGAGTTGAAGAGTACAGTTCTGAGTGAAGTTCTTGAAGATTTATATAGTCTTTATTTAGTTATTAAAGGAACAAAAAACGAAGAATACAGATCTAATTTATTACATGGTCCTTCGAGCCGGATAGAGGAACAAAAACGTCTCTGGAGAAGAACAAGAAAGCAGTTCGTAGGGGAAACCGAGCTTTTGTAACGAAGATAATACAAACAACAAACGAACTCAACACGAGAAAGATTTGTTGGAAGGTTATAAGATTACGTTGATGGATAAAAAGGAAGCTTTGAAGAAGCTAGACGAGGCTGTTTTGGAAGAGCTCGAAGATGAAGAAAAGATTGTCGAAGAAGTATTTGATGCAAGCGAAGTCGGTGAGTCTATTAATAGGACACTTGCTAAAATTGACAATGTGATTAAACTTATGGAAGCTGGTAAAGTCTCTACACCAGAAATAATGAGTCCAAGCCATTCGAGTGAGGCAAGTCATACAGTTCATCCACCATTAGCTAGAGCGAAATTACCAAAATTATCATTAAAAAGATTTTCTGGTAACCCCACAAATTGGCAATCATTTTGGGATAGCTACACTGCAGCTGTTCATAGTAATGAAACTATATCGAAAGTTGATAAATTTAATTATTTGAAGAGTCTGCTGGAGGGTCCAGCAGCATCTGCCATTGCAGGGTTTGCATTAACCAATGAAAATTATGAAGCAGCCATCAAACTTTTGACAGATAGATTTGCAAATCCACAAGTGATAGTGTCAAGCCATATGGATGCCCTGTTAAAGCTAGAACCTGTGTCAAACATACTTGATGTAGGAAAAATTCGAAAGTTATATGATAGTATTGAAACTCACATCCGAAGTCTCAGCAATTTGAAAATTCCTTTTGAGTCTTATGGAACACTCCTGATTCCAATGATTCTTGCAAAAATTCCAGATGAGATGCAGTTATTGATCAGTCGGAAGGTGGGTAAAGACAACTGGAAAATAGATAATCTTCTTGAAGAGTTTAAGGTAGAATTAGAAGCAAGAGAAAGATGCTCCTTATTGAGCACTTCTACTCAGGCCAAAAGAGACGGCGCAAAGAAAAGATTTGTTCCACATACATCGTCAGCATTATTATCTGGGAATGCCAGCTTCTATACAACCCAAACCTGCACATTCTGTGGTCAGCAACACTTGTCATCCAAGTGCAACATTGTCACTGATGTGTCAGCTCGCAGGACAATCCTTCGAAAAAAGGGCAAGTGTTTTGCATGTCTGAAATCTGGTCACATCATTAGAGATTGCCCTTCTAAATTTAAATGTTTTAAATGTGGAAATCACCACCACATCTCTCTGTGTGAAGTTCCCAAGAAAAAGGATGATTTTAAGGTTGATAAGAACAAGAGCAGTGGTGCAGAAAAGAGTGATGGTGAAGGAAAAAACTCCCAATCTCCAGAAGAAAAGACAACAACAAATCTGTGTTCAAATAGCAGTACATCAGTGCTATTACAAACTGCATCAGCTATGGTTGGCAACCCAAGCAACCCTAACCAACAGAAGATACAAGCAAGAATTGTGTTTGATTCATGCAGCCAGAGATCGTATATATCTCATCATCAACAGAAATCACTGCAGTTACTACCAGTTAATGAACAGTCACTGTTAGTTAAGACATTTGGAAATGACTCTCCGAAATTGATGATCTGTGATCTGGTTCAAGTGTCCATTACAGCCACAGATTGGTTGGAGTTATATGTCAATGCCTTCAGCACTCCAGTTATTTGCAGCCCTGTTAGTAACCAAGCTGTGGAGGTGGCAGTGGAAAAGTATCCATACTTATAAGATTTGGTATTAGCAGACGAGATTAATTCATCACATGATGTGGATATTGACATCCTTATCGGAGCAGATTTTTACTGGAACTTTGCCTCCAATGAGTCTAGAAGGGGAGAGCAATCTGGTCCAGTGGCCCTACTGACAAGGCTGGGATGGGCTTTGTCAGGACCCGTCAGTGGCAGCTGTGATAAGTCACACTGTACGACCAACCTCAATGCAACCCATGTCTTTCGAATTGATGCTACACCGGTCCAACAAGAGCTAAACACGAAGATGAACGAGCAACTTAAGAAGTTCTGGGATTTGGAAACTGTTGGTATCCGCAGCCATGAAAGTTCCGTTTACGATAAGTTTGTTGAAGATATTCATTTGGACGGAGAAAGGTATGAAGCAAAACTACCGTTTAAGGAACATCATTCATTGCTACCAGATAATTACGCAGGCAGTGTAAAGAGATTGGGATCACTGATTCATCGCCTCCAGAACCAACCAAGTCTTTTACATGAATATGACAAGATTATTCAAGACCAGATCCAGAAGGGTATTGTGGAACCAGTCAATCCTGAAGCAAGAGTGAAACCTGGAAATGTTCACTACCTTCCCCACAGAGAAGTGGTACGAGTTGACAAGGACACCACGAAAGTAAGAGTAGTGTATGATGCATCGGCCAAAACTACAGGACCCAGCCTGAATGATTGATTGTCTGTATGCTGGCCCATCTCTAACGCTTTTGATTTTTGATATTTTGCTTCGATTTCGAGTGCATCGAGTAGCCATGGTCGCTGATATAGAGAAGGCTTTCCTGAACATTTCCATAGCCCAAAAGCATCGTGATCTCCTGAGGTTTCTGTGGGTGGAGGACCCAAATAGCACGAGTCCAACAGTTCAGCCATTAAGATTCACACGAGTCGTCTTTGGTGTTACCTCGAGTCCATTCATTCTTAATGCTACTCTGCGTTATCACATGAATCGATATTTGGCAGAAGATCCAGAATTCGTCCAGGAAGTGTTGAGGTCTCTTTATGTCGACGATTACGCGTCAGGTTCTACGAGTGTATCGAGTGCCCTGGAATTGGCCAGAAAAATAAAACACCGACTGTCTTGTGGAGGTTTCAACATGCGAAAATGGCAAACCAACTCCGAGAGTCTTCAGCAAGTATTTCAAGAGGGCCAAGAATTTGCTGAATGTTCTTCAAGCCCAGAATTAGTATCGTCAGTTAAGGAAGAAGATCGCGGTTATACAAAGTCCGTTCTTGGTGACCATCATGAAGCCAAAAACAAGGTACATGTACTTGGTCAAGCATGGGACACTTGTAACGACAAATTTGAAATCAACGTGTCTAAGGTCGTAGCTGACCATGATCCGAATGTTTGTACCAAACGAACAGTACTGAGTCTCTCCGCAAAGTTTTACGACCCATTGGGTCTGATATCTCCTATAGTCCTCCAGTTGAAGCTTCTATTCCAAGAACTGTGTGGAAACAACGTCGCATGGGATGATCAATTGAGCGAGAATTTCTGTCTTCGATGGAATTCGATCATCTCCTGTTTGAAGAAAACAGAAATAATCTCAGTGGACCGATGTTACTTCGCCAAAGAATCAACTGGTCAAGTCCCGCTGCATGCTTTTGCTGATGCAAGTGAGACCTCCTATGGTGCCTGTGTATACTTGCGTTACGAACACGAAGCTGGAGTCCACTGTAATTTAGTTGCTTCCAAGACAAGAGTAGCTCCGACAAATAAACAGTCCATACCACGCCTCGAATTGCTATCCTGTTTGGTTTCAGTGCGACTCGTTGAAAGTATAAGGAAAGCACTTCAAGATGTTATGAAGATCGACACCATTGTCTTCTGGTCTGACTCCACTGTTGCCATCCACTGGATACGAAGTGTGCACAAGGAATACAAGCAGTTTGTGGAGAATAGAGTGCAAGAAATCCGTAGATTGTCAGACCCAGAGTGCTGGAGATATTGCCCAACAAAGGAGAATCCAGCTGACACTGCTTCGAGAGGAGAAACGGCGAAGAAGCTCGTAGCAAATGACAAGTGGTGGCATGGATCAAAGTTTTTGGAAAAGCATAAAGAGTCCTGGCCTGAACAGCCATTTAGCGAAGCAAATGACAGCCATGATACACTACGAGAGTTGAAAGCAAGTGAGCATAAGTTAACCGTAGCTGCATGGTAGGTGCCGAAGTACAACAGAATCACAACCTCCAGAAACTGTTGGACCCATCGAAATACAGCAGGATTGAAACCTTGTTAAGAGTAACAGCCTACATTCAAAGATTTATTACTAATCTAAAACGACGCTTGAGGGGATTGGATATGATCAAAGGTCCACTTACCGCGGAGGAACTTGATGCAGCAGAGAAATCCTGGATAAAGCAAGTACAAGCTACATTGCCAAGATTGTCAAAGTACCAGAAGATGAAACAGTCTCTACGTTTATTTGAAGATGATGAACAAATAATACGTTGCCGTGGACGCATTGAGAGATCTAGCCTGCCTCAAGAAACAAAGTTCCCCATATTGCTTTCGAGTGAACATGCATTTACCAAGCTTGTGGTTCTTCGCTGTCATCGAGAAGTCATGGACGACGGAGTGGGCGAAACCTTAACTCAATTAAGGTCAAGATTTTGGATCGTCAAAGGTAGACAAGTGGTCAAAAAGATCGTATATCGGTGTACCACTTGCAGAAGATGGGAAGGAAAGTCTTACGGAGTACCACCTGCGCCGCCTTTGCCAGAATACCGTTTGGATAACACTGCCGCATTCACCAGAGTGGGAGTCGACTACGCCGGTCCCTTGTTTGTTAGAAATATTTACCCTAGTGATGAAAACATGCACAAAACGTACATTGTTCTCTACATGCACATGTGCCTCGAGTCGTGCTGTTCATTTGGATCTAGTTCCCGGTGCGACAAGCGAAGCATTCATCCGTAGTTTCAAACGATTCATCAGTCGCAGAGGAGTCCCAGCTACTGTACGATGATTTCAGAAAACGGCAAGACCTTCAAGGCCAAAGAGGTGAAAGAATTCACCGCATCTAAGAGGATCAAATGGGTACACATTGTAGCACGTTCTCCATGGTGGGGAGGATTCTATAAACGACTAGTTCGCTCAGTCAAGAGATGTCTAAAAAAGGTACTACGTACAGCCAAATTAACCTACGAGGAACTTCTGACGTTGCTTATACAAGTAGAAGGTGTGATGAATTCCCGTCCTCTCACCTATGTTTATGAAGACAACGAACCGTTAACCCTGTCGCATTTGGTTTTAGGACGGCGAGTACTGTCTCAAGCCCAGGAAGTTGACGTAAACGAGACCGATCAAGCCGGGAGTTCTGAGAAAGCCACGCGGCGACAAAGGCATCTAAAAACCGTCCTACTACAATTTTGGAGAAGGTGGCAAGAAGAATATCTTACCCAGTTGCGTGAGTATCACCGTCCGAAGAAAGCGTTGGGACCACCAGTAAACGTAGGAGACGTTGTGACGATCCGAGAAGATAACAGAAAACGGCTGAATTGGAACATTGGACGAGTTGAAAAACTGCTAACGGGACGAGACGGAAATACTCGAGCAGTCGTATTGCGTACAATTAGCAAGGACCGAAGACCGAAAGAGATGAAACGACCGATACAGAGATTGTACCCAGTGGAGCTCCAATCTGATCGGAATGAGAACATCCAAATTCCGATAACTTTTGTCGAACACGCTAATCAAGAAAACTGATTATAGTATTTAGTACTGTTGATTGCTTTCTCATCAATCAAGGTGGGGAGTATGTTGTAATTCGTGACAACTGATATTGCGAGTGTGTAGCGCGCGTGAGTCTCGCGTGTGCGTGAAACACATGGAAAATTGTCCTTTTTTTGTTGAACAGTTGAACAGTAAAAGAGGTGAAGAGTACAGTTCTGAGTGAAGTTCTTGAAGATTTATATAGTCTTTATTTAGTTATTAAAGGAACAAAAAACGAAGAATACAGATCTAATTTATTACAACCTCGGAGGCTGGTGATTTCTCCGCCACCCGATTTTCTGGCCAGCGATCACGATCAGCGAGCCACTCAGGGCCAGTCAACCACGTACCGTTAGCAATCTGCCCTCCACGGCTCGCGATGTCTGCCGGATTCTTTTCAGTAGGCACGTACCTCCACTGGATCTCAGTATGCTTTCGTACCTTCCTCACGCGATTTGCCACGAACTGTTTGTACTGACCGTTACCGAGAAGCCAGTGAAGCGCTACGGTGCTGTCTAACCAACCAATGATCTCTGGTGTGGGAGGCTCTATCAGGGCATTCTTTATGTTCGTCACGAGATTTGCTGACATGTGAGCACCGACCAATTCTAATCTGGCACCGTCAGATTCTTCTTCGCTAATCGGGACTTCGCAGCAACGAGGGACGTTGTGACTCCTCCGGCTTGGCGGACCACAGAGTAGACGACTGTACCTACTCCCTCAGTTGATGCGTCTCCGAATACGTGCAACTCGGCTGAATCGACTGGTTGATGGTATGGTGCGAGTGGTCTCGGAATACTAATTCGCTCGGGAAGGGACTTCTCAAACTTCAGCCATCGTCTTTGAAGGTTGTCTGGGAGATTGGAATCCCATCCAATCTTGGAGTCGCATACGTCACGAAACACGAGTTTGCCTTGTAACGTTATCGGAGATGCTAGGCCAAGCGGGTCGTAGATCTTTGCTAAACTTGCGAGGAATTCGCGCTTGGTGGTTGCTGGCGTACCGGCAGGGAATTCTACTGCGATGGTATCCGCGGTCTTGTCCCATTTGAGGCCCAACAACTTCGACTCACTCGGCTTGACTTGCAATTGTTGCTTCGCAAACGACTGTTCGTCACAGATTGGGTTATTTTTGTCTTCCAGCTCGGGCACGTTGGAGTTCCATTTGTGTAACTTGAACTTCGCATCGTCCATAATTTCAATTGCAGTGACTTTGCGTTGCTGCGCCTCTGTTGTGTCTTGACCACCAGACAAAATATCGTCGACATACAAACTACGACGTAGTCGCTCCACTTCTTCCGGATATCTCTTGGACCACGAGTCGAGGTAGTATTCGAGGACTCCCCCGAGTAGAAATGGCGAAGGCGTAAGGCCGAACAACACTCGCGTAAAAAGATATGTTAGGATCTCTGCGTTGACATTGGATCTCCAGTGGAATCGAAGCGCATCTCTCTCACTTTGTCGAACTCGGACCTGTAGGAAGGCTTGTTTGATGTCACCCGATATTACCACTTGAAATGCTCTCTGTCGTACCAGAACGTCCCATAGCCTGTTCTGTAAGGGCTGGTCCTGCGTAGAGGCAATCGTTCAGGGATGGAGCTTTGGGTGATTCTCGGACCGAGGCGTCATATATACGATCCTCATTTTTGTCGTCTGGGCTGATTCTCGGACTACGTATCTGTGCGGAATGTAGAATTCCCTTGCGTTGCTTCCGGTCATCGTGGGGGAGGGGGGGTGGAACTGGGTCACTTCCGGTCACAGCGGGGGGGGGGGGGGTGAAACTGGGTCACTTCCGTTCACCGTGGGGGTGAAACTGGGTCACTTCCGGTCTTTGAATTCGCCAAACATCACCGACTGGTCGTGTTGGGGGGTGTCTTCGAGCCCTAGAACGTCGAGCCTACACAATTCCTCGTACTCGGTGTGGGAGGTCTGGGTCATCAACATCACGTCGCTGCCGAACTCGTACCCATGGCCCATTAGAAACCAACCCAAACTTGGTCAACTCGGCGATAGGGGCTTTCTCGTCTTCTATTCTCGGTCTTGTTTGCGTTTTGATTTTTGCGTACTCCCCGCTCCCCAGAATGACATGAACCGGCAGGGTGTCTTTGACGCCATCGTCGTTCATGGTCACGCCCTTTAAGTGGGGGTGTTGATTAATTAATTCGGGGTATTCGGGATTGTCGATCAACAAAAGTTCACTTTTGTTTACCTTTGTGGCTTTCACGGGAAGACTGAACGAGCCATCTAGCGAGTGAAGTTTCATGTCGTAGACATCGAGTTTAGAAGTCTTAGAGGCCATTAGCATGTCAATGTTTTTAATCAGTGATTGTGATGGTTTGAGTAAGTCTATCAGTTTTGCAGACACGTAGGAGCTCCCAGCTCCCGAATCAATCAGCGCTCTACATCGAATTCCGTTGACCTTTACAACGACTACAGGAAACACCGCTTCGCTTTTCTGGCATGTAGTCATGGCAACGTTTTTGCCAGAAGTTTCACCGTCTGGTTTGTTATCGTGAGAATCACAAATGGACGTGTGATGTCTCTTTTCGCACTTCCTACAAGTGGCTTTACTCGGGCACTCAGAGTCTTTATGATTGCCCGCGGCGCAATTAAAACATAATCTTCTTTTGGCTAGTATCTGCTTACGGGCTGACGTCAGAGTTACTTTCGCGCAATCGTTTGTTTTGTGCTCGCCGCTATCGCAATAAACGCAATTACGTGGATTTAATCTCTGACGAGAGACATGAAACAGCTTGTCTCTTCTCTTGCTGCCAAAATGCCAAATGAATCGTCGCTTTGCTCGGAAGGTTTGTCGATTGCATGGGTTTCTTCGACACCACTGGTTGAGCGCTTCGACTAGTTTGGTCAAGCCCCATTTCTCCCATTCAGGGTCTGTTCGCACTAAATCTCCACGAATGCTAGGTAATTTATCTAGAGTCATTGACACGGCGCCATTAACCCCGCCAAGCTTTTTCAGTGTCTCCAAAGCTTGAACGCAGTGTGACAACTTCTCGCTAAACTCATGAATTTTTCTCGGGTTGGCGGTTTGTATTGTGGATAACCCAAGTATCTCGCGCGTGCAACCCTTTACTATCTCGGATTCTTTTCCAAACTTATCTCTGAGGAGGCTCATCGCTCGATTGTACACCTCGGCGTTGAAGGGCGACTGTTTGTCGCACTTTAGGCTCTAACAACTCGCGAAGGTACGAAAACTTAGTTACTGGGGCAATAGAGGATTTTTCAATGTTCTCTGAGAATTGTCCCCAAAACCTTGGCCAATCCACAGGAGAACCATTAAATTTCGAAATAACTAGCTTCGGTAATTTCGCTTGCATTCCGATCATAGTTTTACTCGCCTGCGGGGAGCTTTCAAGACTATGTTCATTTTTCAACTTTACTTTAGTTACTCGGGCTACTGTGGTAGCCGAGTCTAGGTTTCGGCGTGGGGTTTTTTTTGCGACGCGTTATTAGTCCTCTGGCGGCCACTGGCGATATTGACCAATAAGCTTTGCGAAACTGAGGCATGTGACTACGGCGGACCTTGGAAATCAATTTCTCGGCGATACTCTTATGGCCTTTTACCAAAACTCGCCAGGATCTGTAGAAGTAAAGGTAAGCTGTTTCGTTATTTTCATTGGTACAGTACGTAAGCTTATTTAGATAGCCGTTGTCTAAATTTAGTTTATAGAACAAAGTTTTTATACCATGTTTAAACGATTTTGTTTGAGCAGTTTGACATCGCTTATCCGTGTATGAATTTAATAAACATGTTGAAAAGTTGTAGAACACAATTCACTTAAGCTCATTTGGATAACCATAGTCACATAGACATGGATACATGTAAACAAATCTCTTAAAAATTGACATTGTGATTACTATACTGGTATAGTTTCATGGGTTTGTTCATGTAATGACTCATGTAATCACTCAAGATTTTGAGCCTTGGACCCTCAGGGTTGTCCACATTATGTCAACATGGTTTTGAGCATAATAGTGAGGCAAAAGTATAGTTCCACTCTGTGTTCTTGAAAAAACTTTTGACAAAACTATATTAAAGATGGATTCCCATACAAGACACCAGTCTAGAGACCAAGGACCCAAGGCACAGCACTTTCTCGATACATAACATGCACAATGCAAACCGTAACCCATAACCATTTTGGTTGTGCATGTACTGTATCGAGAAAGAGCCCTAGGCACCTCATTTTAAGACCATTCCTGGTTATAATGACTTCCAGACATACATCGCTTCCAGTATATCCAGTTCTAGATGACTACTGGTACAAGTTTTAATGCTTCAGTGTCAGCTGCCTCCTGTGTTTACTGTCATCTACTAATTCATTTTACCTATAGTGATGCTACAGTATTGAGCAAGGTTTAAAACACATGTTCTCTTTAGTTCATCCACCTGATATTGACTGAAATTCCACTTTTATACCCCAGGCTAAATTACTGTAACTGTCACAAACCCATACCCAGGGTCTTTATTACTTGCCTTTTATGTACCTAACATGTAGAATTAGTGGGTCAATCCCTTTTTATCTGCCACCATCATCAACTTTGGCTGATACTCATGAAAATCTTGGACCATGGCTCTATTTTCTCTTATACAGTACTTTTTTTGCTAATTTTTGTTTTATAATCTGTAGATCCAGGCCCAGAGCCAGGTTTGGACAATCACTACCTGTCATGATCAGTGCTGGTAAAATCTGATGTTTCTGATATATTTCTGGAAGATAAATCTAAAAACCTGGAAGTTAAATTTATTGTCACAGCTGTCAGCATGTACACAGAATGTTGGTGGAGTCACATTGTTATCATGCATGTACTGTATATCAATACTATAGAACAATCATGCTGTCCTTTCATTGAACATTGTCTACACTGATGGTCTGCAAACTATGGTCACAATTAACCCAAAAGCAGGGTACAAAACATTTTCACAGGATTTTGTCAGAAGTTGAACGACTTAGTTTTTCAGCATTTGCTGACAAACATTGGTCAAGTTAACCCAGTTCTCTGTTACCCAATGTTAGTAGACATGAAATCCCCAAATGCAAAAGTATTTTTTGTTCGCTACTTTCACAAGTTCATGTAATTATAGTAAATGGTTACATATGTACAACAAATAATGTATATACTAAATTTATCATGAAATCAATCATGGCACAATGCTTGAAATTGTGCAGTGGGTCATCAGCCTAAAAGTTTGTGGACTGTTGGTCTACACATACCAATAGCTAAGCAAAAACAATTTCAACAACTTTCTAATCACTAATTAATGCTGTAATTATTAGTCAATGCTTGCGACGTCAATAACTTTTTTGGAAATCAATGTTTAAAATGTTCTTCATCCCAACCTGTAACATACTCTCTTCTAAACCTTACTGCTACTGACCTTAATCACTTAATCTATTGTATTTGTTTGCATGATTATCCTGAATTGTGAAGTGGTCCAGAATTCCAGATAATCCTGAATATTAATGAAAATGAAACCCAACCCTGACCCCCACCTCACTGTAACCCTAAACGTAACCCTAAATGTACCCCGCCCCCCCCCCCCCCCCCTCCAGGGAGAAAGTTCCACCACTCAGACCCTGACCACAACACCCCAATTTTTTTTTATTATATGCTTTTGGTTTAACATCCCATATGTGGGACAGAGAAGTCCTCAAGGCATCAGGATCATCCTGAATTCTAGACACTTTAAATTGACAATTCAGGATAGTCCTGCACCACATTCAGCGTTCGATCTGATCTTCCTCAGCCCACTCCCACCTCTTTGCTCATGCGTTATAGAGACCTGCACTTTCCAGTAGCCCGAGTGCACACCTGACCCAGGTGTCTTGTTTCATGAAGTTTTACCTCGAACTTGATCTTCTCCTCTTTCTCGATTTCCTCTAGTCAACTCTTGTTTTCCGCCAACCATTCCTTCGTCAGTCGTACGTACATGACCATCTGCCACGCTGATTTTGATATCAAAATCTGCCCTCCACTCGGTAGTGTCCTCTTTTCTGCCTATTTTTTCAGCTTCGACCGTAAGCCTTGGCTTGTCCACTTCGCTAATGACCGTTCGAAGTGTTCCCAGATGTCGAGCGATGGATTCTTCGTTGGATTTCGCTAGGATTCCGTCCGTTCGCTTCGTCGTTAGTTGCAATTGAACTAATTTTGTTTCCAGCACAGCGCTGGCGTTTGTCTCTTCCATTTCACGATCCCCTCGGAGGTGCCAGGTTTAGTAAATTGACCCTTACTAATGGGTATTGAACAACAAGAGAACTCGACGAAGCGAATTTGGTTTGATGAAAGTATATTATTGAAAAGCACTCACAGTTATGTACGGTCTAATCTCTCTCACAGTCACACAGTCTCTCTACTACATTCCACTACATTCCTATCTTTAAACCCTCTTGAGTATAATCTAAATGTCAATCATATCATGTTCGTCACTAAGTAAAGTAATAACTAACCACGCTATAAAATCGTAAATATTAAGATATATATACATATATATATATATATATATATATATATATATATATATATATATATATATATATATATATATATATATGGACAGTCTCCGACAGTGGTATGCAAGGATGGAAAGAGAAGGGTGCAACGAAGACCAGATCCAGTTCGCAAGAGAAGTCTTAAGCCCTAATCAAACGAGAACGCAAGTCATCGCAAGTTGGCAGTCACATATTTCTGTGGCGGTCGTTCGAACACCCAAATTAACAAAAGAAAGGTTTCATGAGTGTGTTTCAAACAAGTTTTAACTTTGTCACGGTACATAATATTTTCGGGAAATTATTCAGAGGGGCTGGCTGAGATAGCGTGACTGCCAACTTGCGATGACTTGTGTTCTCGTTTGATCAACAGTAAAACCATATATGTTATAAGAGAGTGATAGTATAACAAGAGAGAGTGATATGCGAGAGGTGAGAGAGTGAAGTCCAAATAAAGTGAACAAAATCAAAAAACATTGTGATTGTCGTGAAGAACGGCGCGTTGAATCGAGCATTCGCGACAAAGTGGCACCTCCGACGGGATCGGAAAAAATGGAAAAGCTGGAGAAAGACTTACCTGCATGGGAAAGTGAAGTTATTAACGTTTACGAAAAGAAAAACACCAGACATCATAAAGAGAAGAAACGCCGTCGCCTGAGAGACAACGTGAAGCGTTGATTTCAGTAACAGCGAGCATCGACAAGATAAAACTGGAACTTGTTGAAGCTAAGTTCGTGCGAGGGGCCGACGAGGATACGGTAACCAATTGGAGCAAGGAGATAGAAAACCAAGTAGATGAAGTCGACGTGGAAATTGAACACCTACAGCAGTGTTTAGCTGAATTAAAATCCAACGAAGATATCAGAGCGAAAGAAATCCGCGAGAATGCGCTGAAGGCGAAAGCGCGCGAGGAGCAACTGGCCTTCGAACGTGAGCAGTACGAGCAGAAACTACGCTTCGAATAAAAGTTAGAGGAATCTAAAAAGGACAAAAGTTCGACAAAACCAACCGACACTAACCACACGAAGCTTCCAAAACTGGTAATTACCAAGTTCAACGGAGAGCATACTGACTGGCTCCGCTTCTGGGGTGTTTTCGAAGTCGAAGTTGATAATCAGAGCGACGAAGTTTGTTTGCCTACCTCAAGGAGCTCCTACAACCAAAGGTAAGAGCACTGATAGAGGGGTTGCCATTTACAACCGAGGGATATACGCGAGCAAAAAATATATTGAAGAGCAAATATGGGAAAACGTCGGAAATAGTAAATACCGGTACGTGGAAAACATCATGGCATTGCCCGTAATCAGTGGAGCGCAACCGTCAAAAATTCATGACTTTCACGAAAAACTCTTGTTTAATGTACAAGCGTTGGAAACTATGGGAAAACTAAAAGAAGTAAACGGCTATGTGCGAATGTCAGTAGACAAGCTAGAGGGAATTCGTGGCGATTTGGTCAGGACTGACGACGAGTGGCAAGAATGGGATTTCCCAAAATTTGTAGACGCGCTTCGAAGGTGGACCGAAAGGAATCCTATCCACAACAAATCTAAAGAGAAAGATCACGAAAGTCCGCCGTCGCACCGACAAAAGAGATGGGAACCTAAAAATACGTCTTTGTATCGCACTCAACAACAACATCAAGGGGAAATCCGATCCGAAAAATGTGTTTATTGTGTTAGTGAAGAGCACAAATCTGTCGAATGTAATAAAGTGATCGACGCAGCCGAAAGAAGACGCCTTCTTCAACAGAAGCGCCTTTGTTTTAACTGTGCGAAGGCCGGTCATAGAGCAGCAGAATGCGAAAGTCGATTGAACTGTCGAAACTGTGACGCAAAACATCACACTTCGATTTGTGATAAAGAAGTACCAGTTGACACAATCAAGACCGCCAAACAAGGGAGCGACCAACAAGTGGTCTATCCAGTCGTCGTTGTAGAGGTCCATGGAATAAAATGTCGTGCCTTGCTGGATTCTGGAGCAGGGAGTTCATATGTCTCGGCGGCATTAGTCAAGCGAATTGGCGCGAGACCACAAAGCTCTGGAATGCGAAGAATTGAAATGATGCTCAGGGCGACGACACGAAAGATGGAGACTTATCAGATTAAACTGCGCTCGTTGAAAGGAGATTTCGACATGGACGTAAACGTCACGAAGATTGAAAAACCGCAGTTAATGACCATGAAGAATCCTCACTACAAAGGACTCCTAGCCGAAAACCACATCTTAAAGGAGTTGTCATGGAAGATAAAGATGAGAAACAAGACCTGCCTGTCCACCTAATCCTTGGAAACAGCGAATGTCCACGAATCAGCACCGCAGAACCAGCAGCAAATCTAACGAAATTGGGATGGACTATCACTTCCCCCGGTCAAGAATTCGACATCACCGCAATGTTACTCACGCAAACGGCAAACGTAGATTACGAGGAACTCTGTAAACTGGACGTACTCGGCCTAGCAGATTCAGCCATTGGGGACCAAAATGAAGTATATGAAGAGTTCAAAGAACAGTTGGAAAGAAATCAAGAAGGATGGTATCAGACTGGTCTTCTTCCCTGGAAGGGAAACCACCCTCCATTGCCAAAGGGAAAAGAAGCAAGCTTGCGAAGATTGAACAATCTGGTGCGCAAACTCGACAAGTCGGAAGTTATCAATGAATACGATGAGATAATTAAAGAGCAACTGAGCCAAGGAGTGGTGGAACGTGCCCAAGAGACTGTGGTAGGAAGGGAATGCTACATGTATATCCCACACAAGGCAGTAGTTCGAGAGAAAGCCGAAAGCACAAAGTTGCGGATCGTATATGATGCGTCTTCCAAAGTAAGAGATGGAGTTCCTTCCCTCAACGAATGCCTGAACCCTGGTCCACCACTACAAAATCAGCTCTGGAGTGTGTTGATTCGAGGTCGATTCCACCCTGTAGCCATAACTGGTGACATCAAGAAAGCGTTTTTGCAGGTCCGGATTCGTGAGGAAGACCGAGATGCCCTAAGGTTTCACTGGCTAAAGAATCTGGAAACGAGAGAAGTTGATACCCTCAGATTCACAAGGGCGTTATTTGGCCTAGCTCCTTCGCCTTTCTTGCTTGGGGGAGTAATCAATCAACACTTAGAAAGCTGGCGGCTCAAAAGTCCAGAAGCACTGCATGAAATCAACAAAAGCCTCTACGTCGATGACTTGATTTCTGGTGCAACAACGACAACCAAAGCCAAGAAATTGAAGAATGCTGCCACGGAGATCTTCGCTGACGCTGCCTTCGAATTGCACAAGTGGCATTCCAACGAGCCCACACTGGAATCTAACCAAAGCGACGTAGATGTGCAAGACCAAACCTTCGCGAAACAACAGTTGGGAGAGCCGACGGGAGAAGATTGTGGTCTCCTAGGACTCACCTGGAACAAGCGAGAAGATACAATGAGTGTCATCGTGTCCAAAGAAACAGTGCCAACGACGAAAAGAGGTATCCTAACCAAGTTAGCGAAGATTTATGATCCTGTGGGAGTTGCATCGCCCTTAACACTCCGTGGGAAGATGTTAGGCCTATAGAGATGCCTGCAACCTTAAACGTGGCTGGGATCAACAGCTACCAGCAGACCTCGTAGAAAGGTGGAACCGATGAGAAGGAGAATTGCCAGCGCAGATCACAACAGCAAGATCACTCGTAAAGTACAAAGAGCCGATAAACAGTATCGATCTCCACGTGTTCGGTGACGCGAGTGGGAAAGGAGTGGCCGCGGCGGCCTACACCTTAGTGTCGCAACCCTCAGGGAAGACGCAAGGTCTCGTAACGGCGAAGTCTCGACTGGCCAAGCAAGGACTGACAATACCACGTCAAGAACTGGTTGCTGGACACATGGCAGCAAACCTTGAATCCTGGAGTACTTTGGAGTATTTTGGAATCACGTGACCAGCCTTTGCCAGGGTCTTCATAGAGATCATATATAAACTAGAGGGGGCATTGGGGGATAAATCAGGTAACCAATGGACCTTATGCATTAAAGCAAAGCATGCTGGGAGATTAGTTACACAAATAACACAATTAAATTTTGGAAGATGGCGACCGCTTCCTTCGAATAGGAGCGGTGAAGCATTTAGTTAAATTTGTAGATGATTTTTTTCTTCTGAAGATTTAATAAAAGTTTTTATCTATTCTAAGTGGTTTGCATTGTGTTTTGGGGGAATTGTGGATGTGGAACTGCCATATTTTTCAAAATATTCATCATTGCGACGAAGAGATAATTTCGTTCGATGAAGAAGGCTCTGATAACTATTTGAGATTTTACACATCTGAAAGGTAGGTACTTACATAGATTTCTTTTGAGGTAACTAAGTCCACAGTCATTCGCTATTCCTAACTGCTAGAACTGCAATCGGCTTCTATCTGACTCTTCTGGGTTCAAAAATCCTGTTTCAACTACCACATCTCTTCACGCACGATTTGATCAAGACTCAAGAGTTCTATTTCTAAACCAATTTAAAACATTGAAGTCTTTGGCGCGAAAACAACCGGTTTGATCAACTTACTTTTTTCGCTTTTTCCTCTGTTTCGTAAACATCGAAGTATTTTCAGCTTTGTGTGCGATTTTTTGCTTTGTTTTCTTCTTCGATAATCTATAGTCAGCGACGAACACTTCTGACTACTTGTAAACACGAAGTGTGCTCAACCTGGATTGAATTTTCGTCTGGCTTTTTATTCATTTTGTTGGAAATGGAGAAAGAAGAATGTGGACGGGAGTGGACAATTTACCACTATTCACCCATGCATGAGTTCATATTGAAGCAACATTTGATAACAGACATCACTGGTAAACATGGAAAACCACCAAATGCTCACTTGTAAGCACATGCAAGAAGTCTGGCTACCAAGAAACTGGTAACACAAGTAAAAGTTAAAGCCAATATTATGAAAGGCAAAGAATGCTATTTTCTTGTAAAAGGCACTGTCCATAGAAACTGAAGTCACTGGATAGATGTACCAACAACAGGAATGCTTCCAGATTGACAGATTATGACTCGAGCCACACCAATCAGAAGCCCCCATTTGTGGGTGACCAAGGTTTTTCCAAACACCGGGGTCTGTCCACAAGCATTTCCTCCACCTTTGTACCCAGACTACTAAGCAACGCTTGCTATGCAGGCTACCTCCCCTACTGCTATACCACATGGATTTAAACTTTCAGAAGGGTCAAATAAAAAGCAATCTGGACTTGCAAGTAGCCATGGTGTTTCTAAATAATTATTTACTAAAAATCCACATGGTGCATGCATTAATAGATTTGCCTTCACCTATTACTTTTTCTACATATATCAACACTGCAATTTGTTGATTGTCTTCCCCCTAAAGACATGATGCAGGACCCATAGCTGACAAATTTATTGTTCTTAAAGAACTGCTTGTTGAGTATAGACTTCGGGTAGATGCTTTGTTGTCTGTTCATCACGGGGCCAAAATTTGAAGCAGTTAAACATACATTAGTCTTCTTTCCTTAAACCCAAGACTGCTTTTGGACATTATTTCAACGTCCTTCAATTTTCTTTTGAAGCATATAGTTTCTCTTTAACAAATGGGACAAATTCAGGGTTTGGTAAATATTTAGTGCTGTCAGTGAAAGTACAGTGTTGTATGTTTTGCAAAATTGTATTCCTAATTTGAACATTAAACAGCTGACTAGCTTTTAATCTGCTTTTGGCCAGTAAATTTCTTTTTTGATGGCATACCCTTGAAAAAACCACTGCAGTCACATGGTTGACATTTATTTGATTCAAGCAGTCCTTCAAAATATTTAGATGTCCCAGCTTTGGTCAAACCATCTTTTATTTTTTTTATGTCTGAATCATTGACATGTCTTAGTGCTGCGCTGTTGCTTAACTAAATTTAATGATCAAATAGTACTGCAGTTTTAAGTTTTTCTTTGTTGGGGACATGACATTGTTGTAGCAGCTGAGTGCATGTTACTGTAAATAAATCATCAGGGGACTTCTGTTGCCTCAAGCTGTATGAAGTCGAGCAGTTGAAATATTAAAGCAGCTACATGTTTGCAGCAACCACCTAGACCTGCCTTGCATGAATGAACAAGTTGCCAGTGAGTGAAACCTTCACTGTTTCCTGGAGTACTTAAGTGAACATATTAAACATATTGTGTTTTCTTCATGGAAGCATTGATCCTGTTGTTGGTACATCTATCCAGTGACTTCAGTTTCTATGGACAGTGCCTTTTACAAGAAAATAGCATTCTTTGCCTTTCATAATATTGGCTTTAACTTTTACTTGTGTTACCAGTTTCTTGGTAGCCAGACTTCTTGCATGTGCTTATACAAGTGAGCATTTGGTGGTTTTCCATGTTTACCAGTGATGTCTGTTATCAAATGTTGCTTCAATATGAACTCATGCATGGGTGAATAGTGGTAAATTGTCCACTCCCGTCCACATTCTTCTTTCTCCATTTCCAACAAAATGAATAAAAAGCCAGACGAAAATTCAATCCAGGTTGAGCACACTTCGTGTTTACAAGTAGTCAGAAGTGTTCGTCGCTGACTATAGATTATCGAAGAAGAAAACAAAGCAAAAAATCGCACACAAAGCTGAAAATACTTCGACGTTTACGAAACAGAGGAAAAAGCAAAAAAATTAAGTTGATCAAACCGGTTGTTTTCGCGCCAAAGACTTCAATGTTTTAAATTGGTTTAGAAATAGAACTCTTGAGCCTTGATCAAATCGTGCGTGAAGAGATGTGGTAGTTGAAACAGGATTTTTGAACCCAGACGAGTCAGATAGAAGCCGATTGCAGTTCAAGCAGTTAGGAATAGCGAATGACTGTGGACTTAGTTACCTCAAAAGAAATCTATGTAAGTACCTACCTTTCAGATGTGTAAAATCTCAAATAGTTATCAGAGCCTTCTTCATCGAACGAAGTTATCTCTTCGTCGCAATGATGAATATTTTGAAAAATATGGCAGTTCCACATCCACAATTCCCCCAAAACACAAAGCAAACCACTTAGAATAGATGAAAACCTTTATTAAATCTTCAGAAGAAAAAAATCATCTACAAATTTAGCTAAATGCTTCACCGCTCCTATTCGAAGGAAGCGGTCGCCATCTTCCAAAATTTATTTGTGTAACTAAACTCCCAGCATGCTTTGCTTTAATGCATAAGGTCCATTGAAGGCTGCCATCTTGGGTAAATTGGTTGGCAAAACAATGATGCCCGGATGAAATTTCTTGGTTCCAGGCCTTTTTTCTGTAAGCTAATTTTACATTTCTTGTTTATCTCGCCACATTTGTTTATGGAAAAAGAAGGTGGAAGACTCACGAACTACGTATTGTTAAAATACATCGTGTACGTATGTTGTCACAAATTTCATAAGCTTTTGTTTCATATATAGTTGAAGTTTCTTCGTTATCTGTAGCGTTTTAAAACGTTCAAAATGTTCACACCTTTGTTCGTCAAATGATGAGAAATGGAGTTATCACAAGTGCTTAGAATTTTGGCTATTGTTTTTAAAATACTTATCGCACAACCATGAGCAATATATCAAACAGAACATATTGTAAAATGCAATTTCTGGTAGAACTTTTAAGTTCTTATCTGAACCAGAAGTGTCCTAAAATTGTGAAAACATTTGTCATTTTGATCTGGCCTGGGTGAAGTTGGTCAATGTGGGAAGCAATTTCGCAGTTTTGGTGTTTGCTTTTATCTTTTACTTTTGGAATACTTTAGGTATGAATTTAAAGCTAATTTAAATCATGAAGCTTTGTTTTTAAACATATCAGAAGTTTTATATTACCTTAAGTTATAGCTTTAGTTCTGGCAAAATTATGGAAAAACAACAAACCAGGTCAGAGGGTGACAAATGTAAATTTTGAAAATGTTCAAAAGACAAAACGTATATGTGTTCACTATTAATTCGCAACTAAAACTTCTGCTTCAACTAAAAAGCTAGACACTTTCCCACACCTTCACATTTGAATTAGCTTTTGTTTAAGATATATCTAAAGTTCATACCTAAAGTATAATAATAATAATAATAATAATAATAATAATAATAATAATAATAATAATAATAATAACAATAATAATGGCTTTATTAGTAGTTCATCCACAAGGTGGCTCTTCGCCTACTAATTACAAATACATAAATATAATATACTAAATATTTTTTTTAAAATATAAGAAAATATAACTGTAAATAGTCTATAACTTTGTACATGCTAAAAATTAGTTAAGGAGTTCTTTCTGCTAGATGGGTTTTAACTTTGCTCGAGAACTGCGCAAAGTTACTGCAGTTTCTGAGTTCAGCAGGTAATTTATTGAAAACCTGTGCGCTTGATCTTGGAATGTTCCCATCTCTAATTTACTCGCTAGTTCTAATTTTGGAGCAGTTAGTGACCTTAAACTATAGGATCGTACGACATGTTGCTTCAGTTTTATGGGAAAGTCCTCAGAATATATCGACTTATGTGCTAGTTTTGCAATATTGTATTCTAAGCGCTCTTTTATGGGCAGCCATCTGAGTTCTTTCAGATCCGCTACTGTGGCATACCTCGACAGTACGTAGCCTGCGCACACATTCTGCACGCTCTGTAAACGCTTTAGTTGATAATCAGGGACAGCGCTGAATACAACGTTACAATAATCCAACTTTGACAGGACCAAGCTTTCAACTAACCGCTTACGAATATGAAACGGCGCAAAATTTCGCAGCTTTCTCAGCACAGACAAAGTCGCATAACACGAGGATAGCAGATTCGTTATGTGTTCCCGCCATGATAAATTCTGATCCAACTGTACTCCAAGAAGTCGGGTACTTGAGACTCTTTCTAATGGTTCCTCGCAACAGATGATATTTGCAGAGTAATCTTCTAACAAGTGTGTTGTCGACATCTGCTTTGTAGAAAGCATCATCCACTTTGTCTTCGTTAAGTTGAGTGCCAAGTTGGAGTTGGTCGAGTACTCACTTAGACATTCTATAGTTTGGTTCACCTCCTCCACACACTTGTCAAGTTCCTGTGGTTTGGAATGTTGAAGGAGTGTAGTGACGTCTGCATATTGATAACAACGGCACTGAACCTTCCCTTGTAGATCCGATACATATATATTGAAGATAAGAGGTCCCAGGATTGATCCCTGAGGAACACCAAATTTTGTTTCCAGTTGACCTGAAGACGTATCATTAATCTGAACAAACTGCCGACGACCCATGAGGTATGACTGAATCCAGCGAAGAAAGTTCTGAGAAAACCCCATGGAATGCATCTTGTGGATGACAGATTTAAAATTAACAGTGTCAAATGCCTTGGAATAGTCTGCAAGGACCATCAAGGTTACCTCCCCACGTCTCATGGCACGCATGATATCATCTCTGATACCCAGCAATGTCGTGGCAGTTGAGTGTCCTTTCCTGAAACATGTGATACTATCATTGAACAATGCCACTTGGAGGATTGAGATAGGGCGGTAGTCTTGCTCAGTCTTGGGCTGGTTAACCTTCGGTATCGGTGATATTCGAGCAATCTTCCATGCCTCAGGGAAATATGACGCCTTGATGCAAGAATTTATGATATATGTCAGTGGACCCGCCAAGGATTCCGCCACTGGCTTTAAGAACTTAACTGGGATTTGATCTGGTCCAGTGGAGCAGTCCGCTCTAAGCCCTTTTATTTCTCGAAGTACTTCTGCTTGTGTGACTTCGCGAAGCTCAAAAGTGCATGTCTCATGATTGGTATCAAGACCGCTAATTAAGTCCAATAAGTCACTGTTGTCAACGCTTTTTTCTAAGATTCGCTCAGCAGCAGTAGAGAAAAAGGCGTTTAGATCATCTGGATTCGCCTGAAGTGGCTTTGGGCAAGGATTCAGCACCCGGTGAATTGTTTTCCAAATCTCTTTTGGTCTTTTTGAAGAAAAGGCATTCTCGAAGAAAGCCTTCTTTACCCTCCGTATTTTTATTTTCAAGTTATTCCGAACGGATCTAAATGCATCCCAGACACTAGAATCATCAGATTCATGCGCTTTCTTCCGTAACTCGTTTCGTTGAGACTGAAGCTCTCGAATCTCGTGATCTGCCAACCAGGGCGCAGGTGGGCGCGTAACTTTCACCCTCCTAAGTGGTGCATGCCTATCAATGCACTCTTTCATCAGTGAGTTCAGTGACTCAATTATGTCATCGGGCGACTCAAGTCCGTATATAACATTAAGAGGGAGAGTTGAAAAGTCCTCGCTATAGGAGTTCAAATTCAGATTCTTCTCGTTTCGGATATACTTGTAACGTGGGAGGAATCTCGTGACGCGCACATTGATAGTAGCATAGGGGGCGTCATGATCGCTGATCGACGGGCATGGAAGGACATCTGTATGTGAAATCCTCGAAGGGGAGTTGGAGATTAAGTGGTCTATCAATGACTTAGATGTTCGAGTGGTCCTGGTTGGTTTGGTGACATGGTTAGTTAGATTTAACCCCTTAAGTATGTCCATATATTGGCGTGTTATATTATCTGCCTGATCGAGCAAATTTATATTTATATTACCGGTCACTATGAGTAAACCATCCCAAGTTGACGTAATATTGGACAGAAGGTCATCGAACCGGCTAAGCTAGTCCTGTGTATTCATGATCAAATCAGATCTGTAGACTGTTCCAATGAGCAATCTACTGTTCTTATTTCGTCCTGGGAACTCTAACCACAGGTGTTCAAAGTCAGGTTGTGGACTCTCAATGTCTGTCCGGCGTTTGAATTGAAGGCTATCACGAGTATATCCTCCCACACCACCTCCTTTGTGTTGTTGCCGGTTCCGGTAGGTGGCAGTGAATCCTGGAATGGAAACATGCTAAAGTAATAAGTCGTTGTCCTTAAGCCAGGTTTCCGACAGGGTGACAATGTCGAAGGGATAATCACTTAGTAGCAACAAAAGTTCATCAAATGTCGAAGTCATGCACTGAGTATTAAGGTGCATGAGGGACAGATGGGTAGGATTTGCAATCAGAGCAGAACGATGGAGACATTCCTCAGCCGATGTAAGATGGTTAAGATCCGGCTGGGTGTCCAGAATGTCTAGTTCCAGGCTCCTGGCCGTGTAGAAGGGTAATTCGGTCAGAAGACATTTAGAACAGCTTCAGTAACCAACAGATTGCATCTTCAAATTTATGGTCGCACATTTTAATTGAGTTTGGCCAAAACATGTAACACAGATAACATTCTTTTGGTTACTCCTAACAGTTTTCTCACATGAATTGGGGTAATAAAGTACTGACATCCCAGAACGTTTAATTTTTCCATGCTTGAAATTAGTTGTTAACAAGAGAGGGCAAATCTGTTGATGGAATTCCTGTGAAACAACTCCTCTGAATAGTGAATAATACGCCTCAGTGATCCTTTTGTAGTATCCAATGCAAATTCCTTTTTGAGCAATGTTTTTAAAATGACAGATGGACTCGACATTTTCTCTTTCTTTTGGTCTATCAGACCAAGAAAACCAAGCAACTCGATCAATATGGTATCCATAATTAACCTTTGCTTTCGAACAAGAGTCGCCATTTCGACACTAAAGGAGAACCACTTGAACCAGTCGAAGAGCTGAATAATTCGCTTCAATGGTTTTTACACGCCGACTGATAGACCCAACTTTTTCTTCGTCTCTGAGACTTTCAGACCAAAATAACACAGTAAAGATTCGACCAGTATGGAATTCATGGTGTACTTTAGCTTTTGAAATATAATCACTAGTTAAACTGTCCCAAAATAGGAATAAAATAACCAAAAAGGCACAGAACTCAATAACACATCTGAACCTCATTACGCATTCACCTTATAAAAAGTTATAGATAAAAGTTATAGATAAAAGCAAACACCAAAACTGCAAACTAAAGACAAAACAAACTGCTTCCCACATTGACCAACTTCACCCAGGCCAGATCAAAATGACAAATGTTTTCACAATTTTAGAACACTTCTGGTTCAGATAAGAACTTAAAAGTTCTACCAGAAATTGCATTTTACAGCATGTTCTGTTTGATATATTGCTGAAGGTTGTGCGATAAGTATTTTAAAAACAATAGCCAAAATTCTAAGCACTTGTGATAAGTCCATTTCTCCTGCCATTTCTCATCATTTGTCGAACAAAGGTGTGAACATTTTGAACGTTTTAAAACGCTACAGATAACGATGAAACTTCAACTATATATGAAACAAAAGCTTATGAAATTTGTGACAACATACGTACACGATGTATTTTAACAATACGTAGTTCGTGAGTTTTCCACCTTCTTTTTCCATAAACAAATGTGGCAAGATAAACAAGAAATGTAAAATTAGCTTCGGATACAGAAAAAAGGCCTGGAACCAAGAAATTTCATCCGAGCATCGTTGTTTTGCCAACCAATTTATCCAAGATGGCAGCCTTCAATTGGTTACTGTGGTTGGCTGAAATTAGGATTGGATGCCCCCTCTAGTATTTATATGATCTCTCTGAGGGTCTTCTCATCTCGCCATTTTGAAAGCAGATAAGACCCTGGGTACCAGCCTAGACCTAGGCCTTCTATTTCCTATTTGCGAGTTATAAATTTGAGGCCGAGATGGCCGAGGGGACTGGGGAGAGACCTGCTACGTCATGAACATTCTCGTTCCCAGAGCCTCTCCCGTGCTGGCGCGCGGAAAAGGCTCTGGAAGAATCCAAAACCGGAACACCAAGATTCTTTGGTGTTCTTTCTAAAGCGCATGCGTGTAAGTTCGCGGTTTGGGAGTTGGACACGAGATCATCGACAGTTGTTTGGAATATAATTTTCCTTTCGTTTTCGATTCTGTCTCGTATTAACTCGTTTGACTTTGGAACAATTCTGATTGTGGTAGATTCCGTTCGAAGAATGTCCTTGTCGAATGTGGATCAGCCGCGTTTACTCGGTAGGGCAAAATACATTAAAATTTACGAGTTCGCTTCAGAGCTTGGCAATAGAGCCGTGTCGGAATTTATTCGTATTTACGGCTTCTTTTAGTGAAGGTAGTTCTCTTTAATATTTTGCACCGTTCGTTTATATTTGACTTGTATTGTTGTGAAGACTTGTTTGTTTTATGAAGTTGAAATTCAAAGACTTCTTAGGTGACCTGTAGAGAAGAGGGAGTTGAAACCGGTTTGGAGCAGTCTGGTCGGAAGCGTGGAAGAAAGAGCTTGTTTTTCTAATATATGTATTTTCTTATTTTGTATTTTTACGTTTAAGTTTAATTTTAATGACAATAAAGTTCTACCGAACATTTTTGGCGATCCTGCCAGGACATTCGTGGATTCGTCTCGTATAGAGGACTTTTGGATATCGAATTTACGCGGTTTATCGTCTCGTATAAAGGATTGTTGGATATCGAATTTACGCTGGTTTATCGTCTCGTATAAAGGATTGTTGGATATCGAATTTACGCTGGTTTATCGTCTCGTATAAAGGATTGTTGGATATCGAATTTACGCTGGTTTATCGTCTCGTATAAAGGATTGTTGGATATCGAATTTACGCTGGTTTATCGTCTCGTATAAAGGATTGTTGGATATCGAATTTACGCTGGTTTATCGTCTCGTATAAAGGATTGTTGGATATCGAATTTACGCTGGTTTATCGTCTCGTGGATATCGAATTTACGCTGGTTTATCGTCTCGTATAAAGGATTGTTGGATATCGAATTTACGCTGGTTTATCGTCTCGTATAAAGGATTGTTGGATATCGAATTTACGCTGGTTTATCGTCTCGTGGATATCGAATTTACGCTGGTTTATCGTCTCGTATAAAGGATTGTTGGATATCAAATTTACGCTGGTTTATCGTTTCGTAGAAAGGATTTTGGATATCGAATTTTATGTTAATTTATCCGCCATATAGAGGATTTTTGGATAAATTTTTATCGTCTGGCATAAAGGTTTTTGGATATTGGATGTTTCGAACAGTGACATTGATTTGAGAGAGATTACATCAACATTTGGAGACACTATCTCACATTTCTATGGTACACATTCTTGTCTATGGTGGAAACTTCATCGTAGTAGGACAACCCACTTCTATAGGGCAATATGTCTGAAGAGGAACCAGAGCTTGATAACATTTCCGAAGAGCCAAAAGTCGATGAAGGAATAAAGAACCTTCAAGCAGCACTCGAGTTAAGTCGTCGCAAACGTGCCAGTAAACGAAACACAACGAAAATCAGACATCACCTAGAAAAGTTACTGAGTGCACCACAGACTGCCCTTGAGAAACAAGAAATTGAGCATCGCGTTGAACAGTTATGGACTTCATTAGAAGATACTCAAAATATCATGGATGATCTGTCTGCTTATCACTTGGAACAAAAGGATTATAACAGTCAGAAGGTCATAATGAAAGAATCAGATGAATTGGAATTGGACTGTCAACAAGTCATTGAAAAGGCACAAACTGTACTCATTGCTGGAAATTCAGCAACCAGTACAGTGGTGAACCCTGCAGTTGGGCACAGTGATGACAGCACAGCAGTAAATGGTGCAAAGCAGGCAACAGAGGGTCAGAATGGGCCTAGTCCAACAGCCAATAATGTGGTAGATCTAACAGGAGGACAAAACCTCTCCAACCCAACCATTGATACTGCAGCACAACCAATGCAAGAACCAAACAATCCCAGTGCAACAAACCATACATTGGCACAACCAATAGATGGACAGAATGCCTCTAGTTCTACGTTGGCTACTGTGACACAACAACCAATGGTATCGACTGTTCCTAATGCAACTGAAGGGCCAACCATTAATCATCGACTCAAGCAATTGAAAGTACCAACATTCAATGGAGACAAGACCAGGTTTGAAGAATATTGGGGGTTATTTCAGAGTCTCGTTGACATGTCAACAGAGCCAACTAGTTTAAAGATGGCAAGACTCCGCCAAAGTCTGACTGGAAGAGCTCTAGAGTCTATTCGAGGACTTGGGGTGTCAACACCAGAGTATGAGGAGGCAAAAGAGATTTTGAAATCGAAGTTTGGAGGTCAGAGACGCCAACTACGAGCTTATTTAGATGAGTTAGAAAGGATGGCTGCACTACGTAACAATGATGTGCGAGGTTTTGAAAGGTTTTCTGACCTGGTGAGGGTGACTGTGGTCAAACTACAAGCAGAAGGAAAACATGGTGAACTGGGTGATGGAACTTTGCATAGTTTGTTGGTTAAAAAGTTAACAGAACGCCAGTTGGAGAGCTACACAAGATGGATGAGCGAACACAGCAAAGAGAGATCTGTTATTAGTCTACGGGACTGGTTAAAAGAAGAAGTCTCCATTAGAGTGGAAGCAATCGAAATGGCCCACGGTGTAGAAGCTGAAGGAGATGAGAACAACTCCCAAAGAACAACTAAGGTTGGTGGAAAGGGGAAACCAAGATCCTTCTTCACCACAGGTGGCAACCAACGAAAGCCGAAGCCAGAAGGTGAGCATGATGTCAAACGTAAACCCCCATGTGTTTGTTGTGGTGGATTATTTCACGGTATTTGGGCTTGCCGACTTTTCCAACAGAAACCTGTTGAAAATCGATGGAACTTCGCTAAGGAGAAGCAATTATGTTTTCGCTGTTTGAGTAAGGATCACCGTGGTAAGGACTGCCGGAGGTCGCAACCATGCAATGTGGATGGATGCCAGCTTAATCATCACCATTTGCTACATCGTCAAAGCATCACCCTGCCATCAGACACTTCCGAAACGCCCCCAGTACTTCCACGGGAGGGGGCAGACAAGCGCAGTACAGTTACGGTGACAACACAAAAGCCAACAAGCCATGGTGAACGATACTCATTACGGACGGTTCCGGTATGGTTGAAAGCGAATGGGAAGAAAGTGAAAGTAAATGCAATTATGGATGATGCTTCTAATGAAACATTCTTGCATGAAGATGTTGCCAGTTTTCTGGGTCTTCAAGAACCATTCCAAAAGGTGCAAGTTCATGTTTTGAACAGTTCAGTGGAAACCTTTCAGTCCATGCCAATCAAGATCGACATTGAAAGTATGAGTGGAGAATTTAGAAAGACTATCGAAGTCAAGACATGCCCTCATCAAGTAACAGGAACTTATAAAGTTGCCGATTGGAACGAGAAGAAACAGCACTGGCCGCATTTAGAACAGTGTGATTTTCCCAAGCCTGCAAAGAATAGCTTTGTCGATCTATTGATAGGAGTAGACAATGCAGACCTGCATTACTCGATGGTAGATGTCCAAGGACCAACTGGAGGCCCAATCGCACGTTTGGGACCACTTGGGTGGACATGTATAGGAACTACAGGGGGAGAAGCAGCTAGAGGAAACAGATCCCACATGGTCCACTCTTTTCTAACCAGGGAACCCCAGCAAGAAAATGCCATTCAAGGTTGCTGCGACGTCAATGACACATTGAGAAAGTTCTGGGAAGTTGAGAATTATGGAACGGAGATCAAACGCACACAGGTGATGACCAAAGAAGAAAAGACGGCACTTGAAAAGATAGAGTCTTCGATTACGTACACCGGAAACAGATATCGTGTATCTGTGCCATGGAAGGAGGACTGTCCTGAACTACCTAGCAATCATGAAATGGCACTGAAACGCCTGGAAAGTACTGAGAGAAATTTAAAAGGCAAGGACAGCTTTGTAAAGAAGGAATATCAAAACACCATCAAAGCTTATGTCGAAAAGGGTTACCTGCGAAAGGTACCCCCAGAGGAAAAGTCGCCTCCATCCAGCTGGTACCTGCCGCATTTTGCCATAGTCAAGCTGGAGAAAACGACGACCAAGGTGCGAATAGTGTTTGACTGCTCCGCTAAACACGAAGGAGTATCGCTGAATGATGCTATTCACGCTGGTCCGAAACTTCAAACCGAATTATTCCATGTCCTTGTTCGCTTTCGACGAAATCCGATTGGCATAGCTTGCGACATCAGGGAGATGTACCTACAGATCGAAATAGAAGAGAAAGATCGGCCATACTTCAGAATTCTTTGGCGTGACTACGAAAGTGATCGAGAGCCAGATGAATATGAATTCACCCGAGTGGTTTTTGGTAAAAATTCCGCACCTATGGAATCGCAATTCGTGGCTCAAGAAAATGCACGGCGTTTTCAAGATCGTTACCCATTGGCTGCAGAAACTGTCCTTAAGTCAACCTATATGGATGACTCTATTGACAGTGTCGAAGACGAAGCCAAGGCCGTAGCACTTCGTCAACAGCTACAAGACCTGTGGCAGATCGCTGGAATGCAAGCTAGAAAGTGGGTATCGAACTCCGAACAAGTCATTGCCGCAATCCCAGAAGAGTATCGAGCGTCAGAGCTAGTAATCCGAAACGATGAGCAGCCAGTCACAAAGACGTTGGGAATATCGTGGTTCAGCAGCGCAGATACTCTTGCAGTTTCAACTCCTTCTGTGCCATCATCCATGCCGATTACAAAAAGAAATGTTTTGAAAAAGATAGCCGCAGTGTTCGATCCGCTTGGCTTGATTTCGCCTGTGATCATCCGAGGAAAGATATTCCTTCAAGTTTTATGGGCTAGAGGCTACGATTGGGACGATGACATACACGATGATGTAGTTAACGAAATTCGATTATGGCTAGAGCAGTTATCACGTGTATCTCAAGTGAGAATTCCTCGTTGCATCAGAAATGCACCAACCATCACTTCCTTCAAACTGATAACGTTTGTCGACGCATCTACGAGTGCCTTTGGTGCTGCAGTGTATGCACACTTCGAGTATGAGCAACCGCATCCACCAACTTGTCGCCTGTTAGCGTCAAAAAGTAGAGTTGCGCCTTTGGTGCCTGTGACTGTCCCTCGACTAGAATTAATGGCTGCAGTGATTGGTTTGAGATTGACGCAGGCCTTAATCGGAGTCTTAGAAGTACCAATGAGTGTCGTAACCTTCTATTCAGATAGTCTTGATGTTCTTTGGTGGATAAGAGGACACGGGAAGGACTTTCGAGCGTTCGTAGCTAATAGAGTTGGCGAGATTCAGATGTTCAGTGACCCTCAACAATGGCAGCATGTATCCACCGAGCAAAATCCGGCAGATTTGGTGTCCCGGGTGTAAGTGCGGAAGAGATAGAAGGTAATTATTTGTGGTGGAATGGCCCAGATTGGTTGATGAAAGAAGAAAAACACTGGCCTAGAGCTGATGGTAAGCCCCCACATGAAATGAAGGAAAGCAAGAAAGCAACGGTCCTTCTGAGTCGGCTTAACCCCGTTCAACGTGAGGTGGATCAGAGGAAAGTAGACCAAGATTGGAGACTGAGCCCAAGTCGTTATTCGTCCTGGATGCATTTGGTTCGTATTCACGCGCGAGTCATCCGAGTTCTCTGCAACATGCAGTCCCAAAACAACAAGATTGTTGGTACAGAGCTCCTACCTGAAGAAATCCTTGATGCCGAGGAAGATATAATACGACAAGCGCAGTTTGAAGCTTTTCCAGAGGAGTACAAAGCCCTGAAGAATAACAAACCAATCTCACCAAAGAGTCCCTTGGTCAAGTTATCCCCTCGAATCGACGACAATGGTATAATCCGTCTAGAAGGACGACTAATGTTTGCAGAATATCTCCCTCACGATGTGAAGTTCCCAATTATCCTGCCACGGGCACACCATGTAACCAAGCTCATCGTAAAACACTACCATGACATGGCAAACCACTCAGCTGGGACAAACTTCATTTTGTCTCAAGTATCGCAGAGATTCTGGGTAATAGCAGCTCGTGAAGAAATCCGAAGTTGGGAAAAGGAGTGCAACGAGTGCAGGAAAAGAAAAACGAAGCTTGCCAACCAAGTGATGGCTCCACTTCCGCAAGTTCGCCTCAGGTTCACCTTTCGTCCCTTCGACCAATGTGCTGTGGACTACGCCGGACCATTCATCACAATTCAAGGGAGAGGACGGAAGAGACAAAAACGATATCTTTGTTTATTCACTTGTCTTGCCACAAGGGCCATCCACTTGGAGATGGCTTGGGGACTTGATACCGGAAGTTTTCTCAACGCCTTTACACGCTTCACAAGTCGTCGAGGTGTACCGTCAGAGGTAACCAGCGATAATGGCACCAATTTTGTTGGGGCTGTGAATGAGTTGCGCGATCTGGTTGGTAATTTGGATCAAGGCCAAATTCAACGGAAGACAGCGCATATGTTCAACAAAGTTACGTGGCATTTCAACCCACCAGCAGGGCCACATTTCGGCGGAATTCATGAGATAATGATCAAATCGGCTAAAAACGCTATATACGCAGTTCTGAAAAATGGTGACATTCGGGACGAAGAGTTACTTACTGCATTTACTGGTGTGGAGAGCTTACTCAATTCACGTCCACTAACCTATCAGTCGTCAGATTCAAGAGATGCAATGCCATTGACACCAAACCATTTTCTGCATGGGCAAATGGGCGGCGAAGTAGCCCCCGAAACAGTTGATTCCACAAGCTTTAACTTGCGAAATCGATGGAGAAGAGTCCAGCAGTTGATTTCTCAAGTTTGGTCGCGATGGTTGAAGGAATATCTTCCGACTTTGAACAGAAGACCCAAATGGACGGAGATAGTAAAGGACATGAAAGAAGGTGACATTGTTCTGGCCTTGGAACCTCAACTCCCAAGAGGCCGTTGGCCGTTAGGCCGTATTGTTGAGACGTACCCCGGAAAGGATGGTCACACTCGGGTAGCCAAAGTTCAATGTGGTAACAAGACCGTAGTTCGACCGATCCACAAATTGGTGCCCTTGCTACCACAAGAGTGACTTCGGACACGTTTTTTAATGTTTTTTTGCATGTAACTTACAACGCACTGAGCACTCCTCATAGTGCGGGGAGGGGGGATGTTGTGAAGACTTGTTTGTTTTATGAAGTTGAAATTCAAAGACTTCTTAGGTGACCTGTAGAGAAGAGGGAGTTGAAACCGGTTTGGAGCAGTCTGGTCGGAAGCGTGGAAGAAAGAGCTTGTTTTTCTAATATATGTATTTTCTTATTTTGTATTTTTACGTTTAAGTTTAATTTTAATGACAATAAAGTTCTACCGAACATGTATATTTCAATGAGATTCTTAATATGTACCATGCACGAACGAACATCCTGCAATGTGCTGTCTATCGCCTATCGCCTATCGGTTTCAAATTGCTGTCTGTCTTCTGTGTTTGATTTAATTATATAAGGGGAATGCTTTGAAAAACGTGCGATCAAATTGTTCAGATTAGAACTATATTAGAATTGTGCTTCGTTGTCAGATTTCGTGTCTCAAATAATGACAAATATTGTTTATTTATAAACATTCACTAAGCCCGTTATATATAGGCCTTTGAATTTGAACAACCAATCAGATCGCGATGATTATGGATTCCCCCAGAGCCTTTTCCGCGCGCCAGCACGGAACCAGCACATATACCCTAACCCTAATCCTAATCAGAAATCTGGTTTACCCCTAGTTTAGTTTGGAAAAACATATTTGACAATATATTTTGGAACAGCCTCGAAAGGACTGGACGGGTCCCTTTGAGTCATCCCTTTTAGCTGAAACCCTAGAATACTGGCAAAGCGTTCCAGTAGTTGTAGTCACCCAATGCCATCTCAGTCACGTCGTCGTGCAAGTGGCTTATTGTTCAACCCTAAAACGGTAAAAAGAAAGTACAGTTCGACAATTAGGGAAATATTTTCGCTATTTTTCGCAATTTCCATGATACAAACAATTTTTTGTAAAATCGAACGGTTCAAAAAGATACGCCAACACACACACACACACACACACATTGCAATTGTATGTATGGGTATATATATATATATATATATTCTGAAGAAGGGCTGTGCCCGAAACGTAAAGAAAGAACTAAGTGTTAAAGCGTTCCTGTCTTGTCTATTCTATTAATCCTTGGAACAACCTTTGGACCAAAAGCTGGCTCTTTGATTAAACTATATATATATTAACTCTTTCTTGTCCGAATTGGTCTTTAGCATTTTATTCTGGCTAACGCCAGACGATTTTATTCACCTCTGGGGAAGCCCCCGGACAGGAATGAGTTAAAGAAGACAGTAATGCTTTAAATAGCTTCACACAGTGGCGGTTCGAGTTCGTTTTAATTCCGTAAATTTTTACTTTCAAATGTTTTTCGTACCTTCTAAACGGCAAAAATATTGTCATCTACCTCTCCTCTATCACTACTGGTTGTAGCGTAAAAATCGAGCGACTAGTTTGTGAGATATAGCGATTTTAGTGATCCAACTCCGTATTTCGCCATTGCACTGCTTGTTAACCCCGTGAAGTTAGCTGCCAATTCGCCAGCTGCCAATTCACTGCCAATTAAGATAGCTGCCAATTCGGCTCAGCGATGTTTCGCAATGGCGCTTCCAGGGGGGCGCAGCCGAACAGCAGTCTGGCTTCGAAGACTAATGTTTCGCAGGTCTTTTAACTCGTTCAATCTAACTTTAACACAAAATAATCATTCACCGTTGATAATTTAGGACGTTAGTACAAACCACGTTTCTTCAAGTAAAATTATGTTTTAAGAATACTAGGCTTTGCTAGACTTAATATCACTCACTCCATATTAATAATCTATTAAGATTTAATAACAAGCAAGCCGCGCTCTATCTAAATAATTTTCTCCTCGGTAGATAGCGAATCCAAATATACCGTTCGATTCCTTATACAATTCTGCGTCTAGTGATATTAAATATGTGATTTCCATTATTTTTCTAAATTTTCTGAACATCTATTTTGTAACGCGCGCTTGCTGACTCACATCAAATGACATATTGATTTGCCAACAAAATATTTTGAACACGCTAGACGGAGATTCTGTAAACGACATTAGATTCCTTGTAAAATTTCGCATAGGACAGTGTACGAAACGAATGTTCAACTGTAAACAAAGTAATTTATTTATATTTTTTAATATGATCGTCACTTAGCGCGCCCTTGATGACTCAGATCAAATGACACATTGATTTGCAAACAAAATATTTTTAGCACGATAGACGGAGATTCTGTAAACGGCATTAGATTCCTTGTAAAATTCTGCATAGGACAGTCTACGAAACGAATGTTCAACTGCAAAAAAAGTAATTTATTTATATTTTTTTAATATGATCGTCACTTAGCGCGCGCTTGATGACTCAGATCAAATGACACATTAATTTGAAAACAAAATATTTTCCGCACGCTACATGGAGATTCTGTAAACGGCAGTAGATTCCTTGTAAAATTCTGCATAGGACAGTCTACGAAAGGAATGTTCAACTGTAAACAAAGTAATTTATTTATATTTTTAAATATGATCGTTACTTAGCGCGCCCTTGATAACTCAGATCAAATGGCACATTGATTTGCAAACAAAATATTTTTTGCACGATAGACGGAGATTCTGTAAACAGCATTAGATTCCTTGTAAAATTCTAAATAGGACAGTCTACGAAACGAATGTTCAACTGCAAAAGAAGGAATTTATTTATATTTTTAAATATGATCGTCACTTAGCGCGCGCTTGATGACTCAGATCAAATGACACATTAATTTGAAAACAAAATATTTTCTGCACGGTAGATGGAGATTCTTTAAATGGCATTAGATTCCTTGTCAAATTCTGCATACCCATATATAAGTCGAATGACAAGTTCGTTTTCCAACAAAGTATTTTCTGATCTCCAGACAAACATTCTATCAACAGAATCTTCCATTAAAATGTTTCTAATAATTTGTCATATATGTTAAACATTGTATAGAAGGTTTCGGTCAACCGATTGACACACTGCAGAAATCACGTGTATTACACAAGGACGTGCTCTAACTATTGTGATTATAGTGAAGTGGCTGCGTAATTTTTGGCGCCGGTTCAATTTGCCAAGATATGTCCGAAATGTTGCAGACTCCCAAGGAATACTTTACCTTACTCTTTAGTACAGGTCGTTACTGAAATTTATATGTGTTTGACACATTAGGATTTTCTGGTCATTGGTCAGAATTCGTAAGACATAATTTCACAATTCATATTTAATTTGATTAATCGAATCAAGCCTTCTGAACTTAAGACTAAGTGGCGGAAAATGCCGGAAAAGATATTAAATATAGTTTAGCTGCGAAAATCCTCTTATCATTATCCCTGGGGTTCAAAATACAAGAGCTTTAATGCTGCATCCTATATAATAGTTACAAGGAAAGGTATAAAAGGCGCAATCGTGTGCTATGTATATTGCTAGCATATAAAAAATGTATTATAGTAGGGCACATCACTGTAAAAACTGATTGGTTGAAATAACCAATTTAATTGGTTATTTCAACCAATCAGTTTTTACAGTGCATGTCATAATAATTCATGAGGAAAACACAAAGAAAATCCATGTTTAATGAGTGTCTGTATATATCATACAGAATCCTCTTGATTTACATAAAATTTAGCTTTGATTTTCTCGACTTAGACAACGTTTTTTTAGAAAAATTAATACGCCAATTAACTTACCAAATCGGACCGTTTACAGAGTCTCCGTCTACAGTGCAGAAAATATTTTGTTTGCAAATCAACGTGTCATTTGATCTGAGTCATCAAGCGCGCGGTCAGTGACGATGATATTAAAAAATATAAATAAATTACTTTGCTTACAGTTAAACATTCGTTTCGTAGGAGAAATAACATTACCCTCCAATTCTTGGAGGGTAATGTTATTTCTCCTTTGGGACAAGGATGGTAGATAATCGCTGGGTAAGCCTAGGATTTTCAAACTTCTTCTCTGAATGCTTTCAATCTCAGTCTCGAGATAGCTAGGAAGACCGCCCCAAATTGGTGCCCCATACTCGAGTAGGGGTCTGATCTTAGTTTTGTGGCAGGTAATACCAACTTCATCCGGGAGATGTGCCCGACGACATTCTCTGAGAAAGAATAGTCTCTTGTTCGCCTTTTTGGTAATGTGCTCGACATGGCTATTCCACTTTAGGTCGTTTTGATGCCAGACGCCAAGTAGTTTAAAAGCTTTCACCCGTTCAACTGTGGCTCCATTGATTTGAAGATGGGGTGGTTCAGGAATCGATTGCTTAAAACAAATCCACATGTCTTTGGTCTTTTTAGGATTAAGAGACATTTTGTTTACTTCTGCCCAACTATTCATAGAGTCCAAAACCTGCTGCATATGGCTCTCTTCACCATGGTTAACCTGTTCGTCCTGATTGCAGTCGTCTGCATATTTGCAGGTATTTATTTCTAGATACTCGGGCACATAATCTTCGAGATCATTAACATGAATGTTAAATAGTGTCGGAGAGATTACGGATCCTTGAGGTACGCCGGCGGGGCAGGATTTTACTGATGAAGCAATACCAGATATTTGTACTTTCTGCGTTCTACCCTCCAGAAAGCTGCGTACCCACAGCCATAAACTTTTTGTCACGTTTAATTCAGCTAACTTTGTCAATAGGATTTCATGGTCCACTAGATCAAACGCTTTGGTAAAGTTAAGAAAGAGCGCGTGAACGCCCTTTGTTCCATTTCGGGAATTGTCAGAAGCGTTAAACCAATTTTTTGAGATATTTGCAAGTGCAGTAACTGTTGAACGGCCTTCAGTGAAGGCATGCTGGTTTTTCTTGATCTTGATATTGTTATAATTTAGCTTGAGTTGGATCTTTTCAAAGACTTTGGCCATGTGTGGCAAGACAGGAACTGGAGTAATCAGCGCGTGCTTGTAAAGAGAGGGGTATTTACATTGAGTAATAGAACTACAAATAATGTTATGAACAATTGGAGCCAATTCCTCGCAAAAGTTTTTCAGGACCCAAGCCGGTATTTGATCTGCGCCAGTTGCCTTCTTTGGATTTAAATTCTTAACGATGATATCAAAATATATAAATAAATTACTTTGTTTACAGTTGAACATTCGTTTCGTAGACTGTCCTATGTAGAATTTAACAAGGAATCTAAGGCCGTTTACAGAATCTCAATCTACCGTGCAGAAAATATTTTTTTGGCAAATCAATGTGTCATTTGATCTGAGTCATCATGCGCGCGCTAAGTGATATTCATATTAAAAAATATAAATAAATTACTTTGTTTACAGTTGAACATTTGTTTCGTAGACTGTCCTATGCAGAATTGTACAACAAATCTATTGCCGTTTACAGAATCTTCGTCTACCGTGCAGAAAATATTTTGTTTTCAAATCAAATTTGTCATTTGATCTGAGTCAACAAGCGCGCGCTAAGTGACGATCATATTTAAAAATATATATAAATTACTTTATTTACAGTTGAACATTTGTTTCGTAGACTGTCCTATGCAGAATTGTACAACAAATCTATTGCCGTTTACAGAATCTCCGTCTACCGTGCAGAAAATATTTTGTTTTCAAATCAAATTTGTCATTTGATCTGAGTCAACAAGCGCGCGCTAAGTGACCATCATATTTAAAAATATAAATAAATTACTTTGTTTACAGTTGAACATTCGTTTCATAGACTGTCCTATGCAGAATTTTACAAGGAATCTAATGCCGTTTACAGAATCTCGGTCTACGGTGCAGAAAATATTTTGTTTTCAAGTTAATGTGTCATTTGATCTGAGTCATGAGGCGCGCGCTAACTGACGATCATATTTAAAAATATAAATAAATTCCTTTTTTTTGCAGTTGAACATTCGTTTCGTAGACTGTGCTATGCAGAATTTTACAAGGAATCTAATGCCGTTTACGGAATCTCCGTCTATGCAGAAAATATTGTGTTGGCAAATTAATGTGTCATTTGATGTAAGTCAACAAGCGCGTGCTAAGTGACGATAATATTAAAAAATATAAATAAATTACTTTGTTTACAGTTGAACATTCGTTTCGTAAACTGTCCTATGCAGAATTTAACAAGGAATCTAATGCCGTTTACAGAATCTCTGTCTCCCGTGCAGAAAATACTTTGTTGGCAAATCAATGTGTCATTTGATCTGAGTCATCAAGCGCGCGCTAAGTGACGATCATAGTCAAAAAATATAAAATAAATTACTTTGTTTACAGTTGAACATTCGTTTCCTAGACTGTCTTGTGGAGAATTTTACGAGGAATCTGATGCCGTTTACAGAATCTCCGTCTACCGTGCAGAAAATATTTTGTCGGCAAATCAATGTGTCATTTTATATGAGTTATCAAGCGCGCGCTAAGTGACGATCATATTAAAAAATATAAATAAATTACTTTGTTTACAGCTGAACATTCCTTTCGTAGACTGTCCTATGCAGAATTTTACAAGGAATCTAATGCCGTTTACAGAATCTCCGTCTACCGTGCAAAAAATATTTTGTCGGCAAATCAATGTGTCATTTGATATGAGTTATCAAGCGCGCGCTAAGTGACGGTAATATTAAAAAATATAAATAAATTAGTTTGTTTACAGTTGAACATTCGTTTCGTAGACTGTCCTATGCAGAATTTTACAAGGAATCTAATGCCGTTTACAGAATCTCCGTCTATCGTGCTAAAAATATTTTGTTTGCAAATCAATGTGTCATTTGATCTGAGTCATCAAGGGCGCG
The DNA here is from genome assembly GCA_964035015.1 of Corallium rubrum. NCBI lineage: Eukaryota > Metazoa > Cnidaria > Anthozoa > Scleralcyonacea > Coralliidae > Corallium > Corallium rubrum. Next base: position 35,469,895 of record OZ035998.1, read on the forward strand.
CTAAGTGACGATCATATTAAAAAATATAAATAAATTACTTTGTTTACAGTTGAACATTCGTTTCGTACACTGTCCTATGCGAAATTTTACAAGGAATCTAATGTCGTTTACAGAATCTCCGTCTAGCGTGTTCAAAATATTTTGTTGGCAAATCAATATGTCATTTGATGTGAGTCAGCAAGCGCGCGTTACAAAATAGATGTTCAGAAAATTTAGAAAAATAATGGAAATCACATATTTAATATCACTAGACGCAGAATTGTATAAGGAATCGAACGGTATATTTGGATTCGCTATCTACCGAGGAGAAAATTATTTAGATAGAGCGCGGCTTGCTTGTTATTAAATCTTAATAGATTATTAATATGGAGTGAGTGATATTAAGTCTAGCAAAGCCTAGCATTCTTAAAACATAATTTTACTTGAAGAAACGTGGTTTGTACTAACGTCCTAAATTATCGACGGTGAATGATTATTTTGTGTTAAAGTTAGATTGAACGAGTTAAAAGACCTGCGAAACATTAGTCTTCGAAGCCAGACTGCTGTTCGGCTGCGCCCCCCTGGAAGCGCCATTGCGAAACATCGCTGAGCCGAATTGGCAGCTATCTTAATTGGCAGTGAATTGGCAGCTGGCGAATTGGCAGCTAACTTCACGGGGTTCTGCTTGTTGACCTGGCTGAGGTTTACTGGCTGCGAGATTTTCCGGAAGTGGTTTTCGGTAACAAGCGCGGGGCCCTTCTGCTCAGTTCTTTATTCTGTGTCGGAGATTTAGAATACCGTGGTTGTGAGTACACTTATAGTCCGTCGTAATTCGTCAAGAGATGTTACCATCCCATTTTAACGTGATGGATCTTGGTATTTTTGCGTGTGTGGTCGTGGTTTCGCTCTTATTGATACTGTTTTTCCTGGTTGACTTTGTAAGTGAACTTTTATATATATACGTGTATTGGCTGTATTTTCAGAAGGATTAATATTACCTATCTCAATTAATTGCAACCTAGTAAGGTTAATTGGGTTAGCTTAAGAGCTGCTAAGCATTATAAAATATGATTTAATATTGTCTAGGGTTTTGGTTTTTGTTTGGCTTTGGAAGATGTTTTACATGTATATTATTTGGATGTGTCACAGTGTATGTGGGTGTTTCCCGAGCGGGCAATATTGCAACAATTGACGTTTGTTGCCCGCCCGGGCAACAACAGCTTAGTGAAAGTCTAGCTAAACAGCCTAAACCATGCAAAAATCCAACGAAAACCCAACTTTGTAACAAAGCACTTAATGTTTGATCCCTCAGGAAACATTTAGACTCTTGGGAAAACAAAGCTATATAAATGTTTCCCTCGTGACCAGACATTAAGTGTACATGTATATTGTTACATAGCTAGAGTTTCACTGGTGCAAGGATGACTGTCATTGATTAGTTTGTGGTCACATGACCTTAGCTAAATTCCAATGTCTAACCAAGTGGCAGGCACGTAGCCAGGATTTTGAAAGGGGGGGAGCCGAAATCAAAAACAATTTTAGGGGGGTCCGGGGGCATGCTCCCCCGGGAAATTTTGAAATCGAGAGTCGCTGAAATGCCATTTCCTGGCTTTTGGAGGAAGATTTTACAGACTCTGAAGGTAAAAAAACGTCATATAAAATACTCAAAACACGCAAACGTCACATAGATACTCAAAATGCATACACTCAGTAGATTGAATACACTGTTTACAGTTTATTTCCTGACACAATTCATATTGCATCAATTTTGTAGTTACATGTCTGTCGTTTTATATCAAAAGGGGGGGAGCCGCGGCTCCCACGGCTCCCCCCCTGGCTACGTCCCTGCCAAGTGGGCAACAATTGAGAACTTATTGCCTGCTCAGTCAATAAGTTTTCAATTGTTGCCCTCTAAAACTTTGAACTCTTCTCAGCATCCTATAAACAAAAGCTTGTTTGGTAGGAAAAAAAGAATATTTATAGGTCTTCAAAGCATGTGTGAAGATTAACTGGAGAAATGTATTGCTGTTCTTTTGTTCTGAGACTCATATTTGTTTGGTTGAAGTGAAATTACAGAGCCAGGCAAAATGTTTTGGTAAGCCTTAACATTTGTCTTCATCTCGGGGAAACATTTATACTCTCAGGAAAACAAAACTAAGTTACCGTTTCCCTCGGGAGCAGACATTAAGTATAATATTACACCCCAGTGATGGACACTGTCGATTTTTTCATCACTTTTTTCGTCCCCAATTAGCTCAATGCTAAAGAAATCTAGACACTGAAATAAAGTTTATTATTAATTATTATTATTATTACTATAATTATTATTATTACTGTCATTATCACTTCTGATGTAACAGTTTCGTTAAGCCCAGATCAATTTTAAAGCAATTACATGGTGTGTTATGTACCATGTCATTGCTTGTTACCAAGGGTGCAACCAGGATTTTTGAAAGGGGGGTCATTTTACCAAAGGGGCATGGGCCCCCCCCCCCCCCAAAAAAAAAAAATTAAAAAAAAATTTAAGTTTGGGAGGAAACTGAGCGAAATATAAAGGTTTTAAATCACATGTTTTAACTGTGCATCAGGCATCCCACTATTTTTAAGAAATATCTTGGAAGTTCATATCTTCAAAGTTCAGTATAAAAACAGCAAAACTCAAAGGCCCCCAAAAGAGTAAAAATAACTTTTGACCTCCAAAATTTCCATCATTGCACACCTGCTTGTTATGTACATTTAACAATTGAATGTTTATCACATTGTTCGTGAGAATACACCATGTGATTGCTTTGAAATTCATTTGTGGGTATCAAAACTGTTGCATCAGAAGTGATGAAAAAATCATCAATGCCTCACTGTACTGATTTGAGTAGTCTGTGTACCCCCATGCGCATATGACTAGCACTGATAGTGATATACTGTATGTGCATCTTGGGTGTACATGTACGGTACTACACAAAATGTTTTTCAGTTGCTGAAAACTCTGTGTAACACTATTAAACTTTATAAAATACTGTAGAGTGGTTAATTATATTAAAAAAAAAGAGGAGAAAAGTCTAATCTAATGCCTAGCTTTGACACCATCCTCATCAATTTGGAAATATTTTACAAACCTCAGTATAACAATAAATAAATGCTGAAATCAAAAAGAAATATTACTTGGTTTTCAACTATCAACATTAGATCAGTTTGAACTGTTCCTGATTTTATGGTGGCTCCCTATAGTTTCAATAAATATGCGCTATTTCATACACTCATCTAATGTTATTCACAAGTTTAAAAATTTGCTAGATACTGTAAATACTAAGTAGATCTTACAGCAGAACTATCGCAGATATAAAATATCTATCAAAAAGTTCAATTATTTGCTGTTACCATGGTAATAATGATGTTGGAACTTTGGGTATATTTTCAAATGTTCAAATACAGTGAAACCTGAGTTTTGCGACCACCCCTGGTGGTCGTTCAGACAGGTAGTGATGTGACGTCATAGCATTTTGGCAGCGGTTCTTTATATAAACATTGATTCAACTATTCAAGGTTACGAAAATGGCGATTTATAAAGATTTACAAGGGAAATGGAAAAAGCAAGAGCACTTCAAAGAAGTGCAGTCTTGATTTATTAATGTTAATATGTTATTTGGATATTAAAATAAAAGAAATTTGACATTTGTGTGTTTAACAGAGCGATGTTCTCAAAATGGTCTCGTACTGTCGTTCACTTCAGTTTTTGCGCTGTGTTTCTGTTACGTTTCAAATTCAATTTTTGCGCTGGTATGGTCGTCTACTGATTGCTCTGCACGGACATTATGGCCGACCATTTTGCCGCATTAATTTGAATAATTTCTCCCTCATTCTCGCAAAACCAAAACGCAATCTCTTACTAATCTGTTACACATGCAAAGAAAGATGTTTTTTCGCAAATCAATATGTAGCGAATGCTCGATTTAATGCGCTGTCTTCACGACAACGCAGAGTTTTTAATTTTGTTTAGTATGTTTTAATGTTTACAACATTAGGTCATAATTCGTCGGAAGGGTGTGACACTGTGACTGGCAGTCTAGACATAAAAGAAATTTGACATTTGTGTGTTTAACAGAGCGATGTTCTCCACATCAAAATGGCCTCGTACTGTCGTTCACTTCAGTTTTTGCGCTGTGTTTCTGTTACGTTTCAGATTCAATTTTTGCGCTGGTTTGGTCTTGTTAAAAGCTCTTGGCTTTATTTACGATCTTCCAGTAGTCATTTATTAATTAATAGACGTGACTCCACTCAGTTTTGTCACTTTCCTTTCCAAGTTAAAAAGTCGTTGTGAAATATACAAACTTGTCGCGGTAAACGATCGTCAAGATCTAAAGTTAACAAATATTACTCATGGTTTTGGATTGTTCAGTCATTGTATTAACTCTCAAACTTCAACTAAAAAGTATTTGGCTTTGGTAGGAGAAATTCACACAGATTTTCATCAAATAATGCTCAAAAGAGAAGCAAAACCAGACTAAAATACGGTAACACGGCAATTGGGCAACACTTCCGGTTTCTTGTTTTCACATGTGGTCGCATTGGCGTTTGTTTACTACGAAAAAATGGGTATTTCTTTAACGTATTTCGGCAGTTTTACGTTGAGTTGGTCGCTAATAACAGGTAAATATCTTGTTTGGGACACAAAAAACCGATCGCTGGTCGCGTAAGGCAGGTGGTCGCTCATTGCAGGTATATTTCAACTACAAATCGGTGCCAGAAAAAGTGGTCGTATATGACAGGTGGTCGCAAAACATGGGGGTCGCAAAACTCAGGTTTCACTGTATTGCATAATTGAAGTGGCATGTCTTCAGTTTGCTTTGGTGAAATTTTTTAAAAATTGCTGAGATATACTGTAGATACTGTTGTGGAGAATATCAATATCCATGCACAAAATCAGAGAGGGTTGTATGAACAGATTTTTCGCTATAAAAGTTATCGATTTAAAAAAGTTCTGTCTTATGAATATTTTTTGAAATTATATATATTTTAGAACTTTTTATAAAGTACTTATTTACAAAATTTTGGCACAATTCACCGAAGAAAACATCTATAAGTCTAACAACTATGTCGATGCAGTGAAACATAGAATTTCGAATCAACAAGATCGCTATTTATGCATGCATAGCGATACTATTTCTAGTCACCAGTACCCTATTGAAATTACCATAGGGAGCCACCTTAATCGATTAATTACCAATAATCAGATCATTGATGACAGCTAAGCACGCTGTTTATTCATGTTAATATTGTTCTTAGTAATTGTCATCAGCTTTTTAGCTTACATGTAAGTATAAAGTACTTATAATATCGTCCACAAGAAATAGCTTTTACATTAATACAGTAAATAGCCTTATCTATACATGTACTTCAAGTGTAGTGCACAAAATTAACTTTATGACTAAGTTATGTAGTCTAACAATGCGATTCATGTACAGAATGTAAATTAAAGTTACTGAAGTGATTCTATTGAATTTTTCTGTAAACCCATAGAGTGCCAAAACCCGAAGCTCTTCCCTGCCTGGTATTGACTCTACAGATCCAGAGTAAGTGTTTATACATGACATTGTACAGTATATACACATATAATATTGTCAAATGATTCAAATTAAAATTCAGTTATGTATCCTCTACTCATTAATGAAAACAAATGACACATGCAAGTACTGTATAAATTACACTGTAAGTAGGTTAATAGTTACCCCAACCTCGGTAACATTTCATAAAAACTGATATTATACTTTATTATACTCATTTTGAAATCAATGGTGATACTCGCAATCTGATTGGCTGAAAATAGTGCGATTAATGCCCAAATCGCACTATTTTGAGCTGTAATCACATCATTTTTATAATCGCATAATTTTTTCATTATTTTGTTTCATTTCTTGTGTGATTTCAAAATGGATATAATAAAGAGGTAATTGAACTTCGTGTCGTGCAATTTTGGTCTGAAATCAAACTTGTGATTACAAATCGCACTCCCGATTCTGTTGTCACGTGTTTGATTTCAGACCAAATTGCACTACACTCAGTTCAATTACCATTATTTACAGTTCAAATGAAAACGTGCGTATAAATATACAATGTTATTGTTTGGTATTACAGTACCTGTAATAATATATCATTAATTTATAGACCTTTTGCTTCCACAAAAAATTACCCCTCGGGGAAAAAAAAAATCCCTCGGCTTTTGGCCTCAGATTATTTATCCCTTGGGGTAATTTTTTGTGGAATACCCAGCCTTGCTCCAGATCGATCTGTAATTGATAAAAAACCTGCTACAGTACTGCATGTAGTACTAGACCGTTGGTTCACGTTGTCGGTCAAGTTTTGCTGGACACGTACATTTCAAGAAAATGCAATTACAGAAAATACGGTAAATGCAAGGCAGATGCCAAATCAACTAATAAACCTTTCTGCATGAAGTAAATGGATCATGTGATCTTGACATATCTGATTGGCTAATGTCCGAAGTTTTGGATATCCGAAGTTTTGCGAGAGCCAATCAAAGCTTTCAACGCCTTATCCACACACTTCATGTGGAAAGGTCCATTGGCCCTGGAGGTAACAACCAGTTTGGTAAAAGGGAGTGTGCTAAATAATGACGTCATTCATTGTGGGGAAAATAGACATTTTGGAAATCCACAAGTTGAACAATTCTGCCAGATACAGTACAGTGTAGATCTATTGTATATCGGCCTGACGTTTTTAGTATGGACCGAGCAAGCGCAGTGAGTGGAGGTCTGTGCAGAAAGTGGAGGTACAGACTGGACAAGTGAGGTCAATAAGTAGTTTATTATATGACTAGTTCTGTGAAAACTTGACAAAGTGCTAGGCTCATATTCACCACCATTTTTCTTGCGAGCTAAACTAAAGTGGCGTGCATGATACTAGATGAATGGACAAAAAAACTCAATTGCACTGATTCCATTTGTTATGGAAATATTGTTGACCAAAGTTTAGAAAAAATACTGACTAAGTATTTCTTTGTCTGTTACAGTATATGTCGAAATGATTCATTTCAACTTGTTTGTTTTTCTACCAGTAGAGTTCCGGTTGACAAATCATCTTTAAGAGAAAGGCTTAAAATATTTCCATAGCACTAGTACTGTATCTTGGGCACTCCAGTGCATCATTGTGTGGATCAACAGTCAGTCACTCATAAACTAAATGCCCTGTTACACGGTGCAATTTTTTAATTGCCATTAAAACGCCATTGTGAGACAAGTTGCATGAAAACCTGCACCGTGTAACATGCTGTGCAATGGTCAAAATCGTTGTCAGACAAGTTGCAACAATCGCAAAGTAGAATCAAGTTCTGCTTTCTGCAACGATTGCAGCAATTTGTTTCAGTGTTGCACCGTGTAACACCCCTCCAACAACTTATCTCGCAATATTTTGTTATGATTTGGCACTCAATCGAGCCTCTCCCCAGCCTACCCGCTTTTATCAAAATCCAAATCATTGAAAAATTGTATTAAGGCGTTGCAGCGTCTAACACCCCCTGTCTTACAACTGCAATGCTGCATGAGTCATCATTGCGAGGCAAGTTGCGTAAAAAATTGCACCGTGTAACAGGGCCTTTAGGATGGTAGCTTTCTCTAAAAAATTGTGGAGCAAAATTTGGAGAGTGAGAAAAATTTAGTCGATTTTCTGCTACATTCCTTTAATGCAGGTATTTGAAAATGAAACGTACAGTAGTATCAAAATGCCATTTTAATCCGTATTATATCAATGAAATGGAACAACTGAATGCTCATTAGTGCAAAGTTTCACAGAAACTTTGCAGTATTGTGATGAGTGGCGAAAATTCACACGATACATACATACATACATAGTGTAAACTTTTCGGGGGGTAAACTTACCAGGTTTAACGACATACATACTGTCGTAGCTGAAAGGCTAAAACCAGTGAAAATGTGAAACACTAGTATCAGTCTTTCATAGACGACAAATATTTATGTCGCTTAAATCTCGTAAGCCCTAAAGAGCGATAACAGACAAGTTTGTACCTTATCTGTGGATATTTCTTGAAAGACGTGGATATCTTTAAATATACCAAAAATATACCAAGAATGAAAGAAGTTTCCCCCCGGAATATATTAGATTAGCACTGCGCACGCGTGGTTTTGTTTAATACAACAATGGCCGAATGGCGGAGAAACGTAAAGGAGTGATCAATCTTCTTCTCGCAACAACGACTTTCTACGCTTAGGTACATGGCTAATTAAATATGGTCTGGGCGAAAGGATTTATTGTCTGCCTAGCGGAAGGTGCGAATAAATATTAAAAACTTTATATTTAACTTTAATATGGTGTGGCATGTTGACGATGTTGTGAAGTCGGTTTGTTGTTCGTTTGTCTCTGTTATATTTTACACGAGTGGCGCTCGGGCAGTTTTGCACGTCAGTAACAAATTTTGTATACTGGAGATTGTAGAATGTCTTCGCATTTTGATTTGGCGTTCAATAAACAACTGTACGAAGAACTGGCCATATATTAAACATGAACGTTTAAGTTCTACACGAGGTTCTAACATGTATCTGTATCTGCGTGAACTTAGCGCGTGATTGGGCAGACGATTCGCGAGGCTACAATAACGTGAAGCTAGCAACATAATCATCACACGATCGTAATTTGGGTTATTTTGAATTGTTTGTCTGACTTTCGGCTTGTATTAAATTAACTTGGGCTTTACTCAAGAAAATGGGCTGGCAGGTTGCGGAGCTGGCAACTCTGCCCATACACGTGGCAAAAATTGTTATTATCTTTGACTAGATAGGGCCATTGTGGGCATGGCATTATTTTACTGCGGTAACTTTTTTCAATATTTTAACAATATACACAAGGCAGAATTAACGTGCCAATATATAAATAACTTATACCTACCTGGACTATGACAGATTGTAATATGTAATATAAATTAATAATAGACGTTCCATGATGCCATAAAAATTGTTTAAGTGACTTGAACATATATAACAGTGATACAAGTGGGAAAACACTGATAAAAAGGTCAGTTTACATAACATTACTTTCATTATCAAAATGCGCCATAACCCACCATTTGAAATCAGTGTTTGATATACAAATTGACAAAAAAATTCTTTAAAATATTTCCCCAAAATGCATAAAATGGCATTTCAGAGATTCCAGATTTCAATTTTTTTCCGGGGGGGGGCATGCCCCCAGACCCCCCTAGACATTTGTCGTGCTTTCGGCATGAACTGAGTCACAACCTGCTGTGCACTTACATATAGTCCACTACAGCCCTGCTAGAAACTTTGCACTATCCTTGGGATCTAGTTTTGTAGTACAATGACCTTTTGGGGTGCCTAAAAACAAAATTTAGTCGATTTTCTGCTACATTCCTTTAATGCAAGTATTTAAAAATGAAACGTACAGTAGTATCAAAATGCCATTTTAATCCGTATTACATGTATATCAATGAAACAGAACAACTGAATGCTCATTTTGTAGTACAATGAGAAAAACCAAAGTTTCTTGTACTAGTCCACTGGACGTTTTAATTTTACTTGATTTCTACAGTTTGTACTGTCGACATTAGTGAACTCAGTGGTGGGTTCCTAAATTTATATTTTTCCTACTATGGACGATGGCATTATTTAGTACACCTCCCTTTTTTACCAAACTGGTTGTTAACTCCACTACTATCAGTATTCATTGTGGCATCTGCATTGCATTTAATTGCGTTTTTACTAAAGAAATCTTATTCTTAAAAATACATTTATATTTATAATGAAACTTAAAGTGGTTCACCTAAAGATGTTATGGTATTTAGCAATCCTGCAAAGTTTCATTTCAAAATTCGTTGAAGAAAAGTTGGTATTTTACGTGTGAAGCTTGTATTTTGGAGCGCCTCCATTAATGTGGCCAAGCTTGAGAAGAATGAGTCGAGGAAGGTTATGACGTCATAGGCTCAAAAACAACAATATTAATGACCCTTTTGTTGACAACAACAATGATCTTTTGTTTTTGTTGAGTCTATGTTGTTATACGGTCTCCCCAACTCATTCTTCTCAAACACGGACAATTTAATGGCGGCGCTCCAAAATACAAACTTCGCACATAAAATACAACTTTGTTTTTCATAGACTCAAAAACAACAATATTAATGACCCTTTTGTTGACAACAACAATGATCTTTTGTTTTTGTTGAGTTTATGTTGTTATACGGTCTCCCCAACTCATTCTTCTCAAACACGGACAATTTAATGGCGGCGCTCCAAAATACAAACTTCGCACATAAAATACAGTACAACTTTGTTTTTCCGAATTTCGAAATGAAACTTTGCTCATTTACCAACTACCATAATATCTTTAGGTTTATGCAGAAACATTTTCATGAAACAATATTTTCGTCAGAGAACCACTTTAAAGTGTCTATCAGTCTATGAAGTGGAAGATTCGTTGGCATTTTTTGTTGTTTTATTGTACAAAGGAGCATGACAGAAGCACTCACTGAAAATTTCAAGAGTATCTATCTGATGCGTAGTTTTCGCGCTATCAACTCTCAAAATTTGCCGTGGATAGTTTGTTTTTGGGGGAAATTTGGGATTCTTACCATTAATGGTGAACTCCATTGTTCTTATGCATAGTTGTCCATTTGCGTACGTCATGTAAGCATTTTTACCGAAAGCCCAATTTTTCTCCAAAAACGAACTAGCCATGGCAAAGTTAGACTGTCCTACAGTCCCTGATAGGGGCTGGGGGGAAGGGGTGGAGTAGCGGGAGGCGAGCGGCGAAGCCGCGAGCCGAAGAGTTAAAGGCACAGCGTCAGGTATCAAATTACCGCTTAATTAATAGTTTTGCGCAAGATAAATAATTATAGTGTGTACACGGAAAAGGAACGATATTATAAAAACGTTAAAAAAGTAAGTCAATAGGGCCATTTAAACGGGAGAAAATAAGTCGCGGTTTGATTAAGACGCGTATATCTAAGTCACGAACACACTCGTATAAACGGTAAATTTCTAATAAGTCGTGACTAATTTTGGACAAGCTTTCAACCCTGTCCTTATTTTAGTCGCGACTTACTTTGGCCACGAACAAATTCACCATTTATACGAGTGTGTTCGTGACTTAAATAAGACGCGCCTCTTAATTTGAAAGTCTGCGACCTATTTTCTCCCGTTTAATTGGCCCTATATTGTGCATTCTCTTACGGACTATTTAGTCCAAGTTTTGACGTCACTATAATTTTAATCATGTGAACTTGAATTTGTCCACGAACTTAATTTCAAGTTTGCATCCTGGTGACACTGTGCCTTTACAGTCACTTGCAACTCACTTTTCACCCAAATCTTCGGAAGTTCGTTCCGAAGTTCGCAAGTTCGTTGGGAAGTTCGTAGTTCGTTTTGAACTACGCATTTGATTGGTTGCTTGGTTCAGCCAATCAAATGCGTTAGTTCAAAACGACCTTTGAACTTCCCAAAGAACTTGCGAACTTCCGAAGATTTGGGTGAAAAGTGTGAGTTGCAAATTAGCACGAAAACTACGCATCAGATTCTCTTGAAATCTTCGGTGAGTGCTCCTGCGGCCATGCTTCTCTGTACAATTAAACAACAAAAATGCGAACGAATTTTTTACTTCACAGACATTTCAAGAATATTGACGAGCGGCCACTGGCCTATATAGGTAGTCTACGTAGAAAGCGTTTTTTAGGCTACTAAGAAACGCTTGAGTACACAGGCCTATAGGAGTATAGGTGGGGTTTTAAAAGTTTTTATCTAAAAATACAGACCCACAATGTACACATGCTTGCCAAATTAATTGCTCTGTGATATGTTTTTTATTGTTAATACCAGCAAAGGAAACTTTGAAGACATACAAGATGCTGGTAGTTTGCACGAGTTTCTGGAAAATTTGCATGATGAATATGGTCCTCTAGCAAGTTTTTGGTGGGGACCACAACTGGTGGTGTCTTTAGGGTCACCAGAAATGTTCAATGAAGTAAAGACAATTTTTGATAGACCAAGTATGATATTTTTTCCATTTTTATTTAATTTAATTTTAAATCAATACAACTGGGAGAAATACCTAAATAATTGCTTTGTGTTTGTTTATACTGATTTACAGTTAATTACTGTTAATTTTAATTATTATACAATACTGATACAATCCCGACTGTGATTGGCTATTATCATTCATTTCGTTTCTATCCCGCATTCTGATTGGTTAATTTACCTGCAAATAACTGAGTGCAAATCATTTTCTGCTGGAAATAATTTTATGAGCGTGCGCACTAGCGATAACGCCGTTGACGGCAAATAATTTTCGTAAACATGGCGGCTAGTTCTTCAGCTATCCGAGGAAATAATCGAGATTATTATATGGCAGCAGCGCTGAGAGGTCCGAATACGGAAATCCTGTAATTTGATTGGTTCATAAGCGGTCGGATATTTCCCGTATCCGCCCGCTCAGAGCGGAAGCTGCCGTTCGGGACCGTAAGTTAATTTTATAAACAAAATGGCAGTCATGTCAGTATATCGGCAACAAGATGGATTATAATTTTAAAACTACTCATTGTTGAAATATATCGTGCAGGTATGTTGTTAGACATTTTATAAGCTTTCATTTGATGTATAGTTCGAGTTTCTAGGTTTTGTGAAAGTTTTTAAAATGTCCAAAACGTTCGTAACATTGTTCGTAATAATATAACATTTACTTCTCACAAGTATTAGAATTTCAGATGATTTTTTTATTCAACTACTTAACGTACGATCTTGAGCAATATGTTAAACAAAAGCAATTGAAAAATACTACTTGGGGTAGAAAGTTCAGGATTCTAGCTCAACGTAAAGTACTTTAAAAATGGGAAGATGTCTGCCATTCTCGCAATTTAGTTTGCAAGAACGATGGCTCGAATTTTCACAGAATGTTCACATCATTTATGGCCATATAATAAACTACTTATTGCCCTCGCTTGTTCGGTCTGTACTAGTGAAATATCGGACCTCTGTTTTTTGCACAGACCTCAACTCGCTGCGCTCGTCTCGGTCCGTACTAAAAAAACATCGGTCCGATATTTCACTAGTACAGACCTCACGCTCGGTCAATAAGTAGTTAATATTTGGAAGTATAAACAACGACAATGTCCTTCAGAAAAGAAGTAGTTAAAAGGAAGTTTTAGTGAGATGGAAAGCAAGAGTCGTGCCAACAAAAAGTAAGTTTTACGAAGATTTTAGTATGCCGAAGACAGAGAGAAGGGTGGCGATCTCTAACTTTCAGGCATTTCAAATTTTTAACTATTTTATGAATGATAAATCAATTATTGAACTCGTCTATCGCAAAATATCATGACTTGTCAGTGTCTCGCTACCAGTTATTTGCCTCTGCCTTCGGCATCGGCAAATAACTAGTAGCTCGCCACTGACAAATCATGATATTTTGCTCAGACTCGTCCAATAATTGATAAAAAACCTACAGATAATTATTGATGTCTTGCCACCTACAAAATATCAAAAATTATCTGTAGGTATGACGCGATGGCCAGCGGTTTGAACAAAACAAACATGGCGGCCGTCCTTAGGAGTGAAGATCGGAAGCGGATTAATCCGGCGGATTTGGCACGTTTTGTTGACGCCAAAACCACAAAGAAAAACCAAGCGAGCTACACAGACAGCTCGTAGAGTTTAAAGCAATATTTGAAAGAGAAAATTGTATTTGAAAGAGAGAAAAGTAAGTGAGCCTCAAACTGAAGACCGTCTTAGGCCCGTTCTCATGTGCCGAACTTAATACATAAATTATTTTAATTATTATCGCTGCCACTGATCATGCGCAAGGTTTTTGCCGGTTTTTAATAGTTTGAGGAATTAGGTTCGACGAATTAAGTTAGACGTTTGAATCGACGCCGCTCCAACGTCGAATCTATTTGTATTAGGTTTGGCGCATGAGAAGAGCGACGTTTGAAACGGGCCTTACTCAAACTGAACTGAAACCGGCGTACGTTATAAGATAAAGTAAGGCGTGTTCATGTAACACCGGTTGCCTCCCACTGGATATTTATCCGCTTTTTTACCCGGTCGATCACGGGTTTTGCCTGAGATTTTGTTTACAAAATCTACAATGAAAGAAAACCACAAAAATTGTACGAATTCAATAACCCAAGCACTTAATCATGTATGAGTCGCACGATGAGCAATCTGGAAGTGAGTTTTAGGTTTCCGAAAGCGATAACAACAAGAACAGTAACATTAAAACGACAAGTCTATGTCGCACGCTCGAGGTCACGCTAAGTACGTATCACAACTTGCGCAGTTTGGATAACAAGGTACTGGTAACTAACCTGTTAAATTATTCAAATTATTTAAATTTACGTCAGCATTTTTATAATTTATAAGTTCGGTTGGATTACGAAATAATTTTTCAAAATTGTTTTAGCTAAAATGTACATTACTATGGAAAAAGACCAAAGAAAGAAGGCTAAGAAGAGATGTGACAGCGAGAAGAGGCAACAATAAATACGACCTAAAACCACTGAAAAAAGCCTAAAAATTACGATAAAGACCCAAAACAATGCCGACCGAAATGTAACTGAAAGAACAAGAATATGTCCCGAAACTGTTCAAAGCCGGTAAAGAATTCTGCTCTGGTGTATTCTACTTAACTCGAAAGAGAACGATGAAGAAATTTTGAAACACGGCTTTTTAGATCTTGAAGAGAACTGAATGATGCGGCTTGTCATATTTATTTGTCAACAACTCAAAAAAAGCCGTAAGAAACCAAACGAGATTCGAGAAAAACAATCTGAAAAGAGTAGACTGAATTGGCAGTGTTTGTGGTGACAAAAGCACAAGAAAGTTTAACGGTAGGAGATTCGTATTTACCGGCGGTTTAGCTGATTTATATAAAACGGAAGAAATCTTGAAAATCTAGAGTTGTCTTTGGACGCTAGGACGTTGGCATTATGTCTTTTCTTGGCCACTATTTATATCTATTTTTGAATGAAAATTTGTCATTTGATATTGACTTTGCATGTTCTTTCGGTGTGTCAATACATGACTACAGATGAACTTTGCTAATTAATTTTCTGGGGTGTTTTCTGTGGATACAAAAATGCACTGATAAAGCTGGCGAGGGGTTGTTGCGTTCATGTATTTCTAGTAAACCTATTAACCTCGACTGCTTGTTCATTACGGAAAGCGCCTCGGTCGTTTATGTCTCTAGGAGCTCGGGCCGTACTGTCAAGACCTCGGTCTGATATTCCTTCGTAATCACCGAAATCGACGAAAATAAATGATATAATAAATGACGATGAACATTACAAAAGTAAATTTTAGTATCCGGACGAGAAAGACCGAACAACAGAAAAGAACGCTAGTCCGGTGTTTTGACGAAGTTAAAGGAAGCGAAGACCAAGAAATACAAGATTGATTTTGTAATTAAGATTGCCATATAATAAACTACTTAATTAATAACCTCTACCATACTGTAGTTTTTATATATTTTCTGTGTACTATTTAAAACATGAGCAGCAGTGTTTTATCAGATTTAAAACATGAGGCGATGTTTTAATTTTCACGTACTGCGAATGTTTTAAATGGCTTCAAAAACTATCCATATAATAAGGTCATGCAATTTTGAAAATTGAAGTTGTCTGAGCCGCAAAATCGAAGAAAATGTTCATCGAAAATAGCGAGCGTGTCTCTATCACATATATTGAGACACGTCACGGTCATTATTTTCCTTTGTGTGCCATGAATTATTAATAAATTTTTGAAATAGTATATATATTCCACTTTTAGAACTTCTGTTTGAAGCCTTTGCTGACATGATTGGTCAAAAAAGTATCCAATATGCCAATGGGGCAGCAGGCCGCAAAAGACGTCAGCTCGTCGATACAAGCTTTACTCATGAATCTATTGTTTATTATTATGATCACTTTATAAAGGTAGAGTTTTAAACCTTTAACGACTTTGCGATAGTTTTGAAACAAAACAAGCTACTTCTTTAATTCTTACGAATGAATGATAAATTATGGTTTGACGCTAGTACGCTACTCATGCCTTAAACCCTGCATTTAACGTGTCAAAAATTATGAAGGATGGCGTAAACGTTTTTCAATATATGTTTTCAATTTTTTTGTGTTTTTTTTGTCATATGCAAATAAGGCCTGCGCTAAACGTTGCAGAATAGACAATTTTATTAAATTAAAGAAGTTAATTCAATTAATTCCGTCGGTAATGCGACGTCGAGTTAAACGTCGAATTTAATTGTTTTTGCTTGGACTCGTGGAGCCATCCTGAAAACTACTTCTTGAAAACATGGCGCCGAAATGTAACAGACAGAAGAGAAACATGCAATTCGACGCGACGATAATCGCATTAGCATGTTCTAGGGATTTTTGGTGAAGGAAAATTCGAGTGTAGAATATATACATTTTTAAGACCAAACCGGGACCAGTTGCGAGAAATGCAACTACACAGGCCTTCCAGCAGGAATTGAACCCACGACCTTGCGATTCTAGTGCAATGCTCTGACCACTGAGCCACGGAGGGCGTTGCCGAGAGCTTGATAGCGAGTTCTGTACACATTAAGGTGGTAATGCCAGGAGAGAATTGGGTTTATTAGAAGTAATATTGGGCATTTCACTCGACTACACAGCATGTTCTAGGGATTTTTGGTGAAGGAAAATTCGAGTGTAGAATATATACATTTTTAAGACCAAACCGGGACCAATTCTCTCTAAACCCAATGAGGTGGCATTACCACCTTAATGTTTACAGAACTCGCTATCACGCTCTCGGCAACGCCCTCCGTGGCTCAGTGGTCAGAGCACTGCACTAGAATCGCAAGGTCGTGGGTTCAATTCCTGCCGGAAGGCCTGTGTAGTTGCATTTTTCGCAACTGGTCCCGGTTTGGTCTTAAAATGTATATATTCTATACTCGAATTTTCCTTCACCAAAAATCCCCAGAACATGCTAGATAATCGCATTCCCGTCTGACTCAGACGAATTTAATTGCCGAGACGAGTCGAGTTTAATGTGCGTAGTATAACTCGATTTAATCGAGTTATACGTCGCAGTTTCGTCGAATAAAATTCAAACAATTACATTCGTCTGAATTAAATTCGTCTCAGTTGTGCAGTTGTCTTTAATTATAGTTTTTCATGCATGTACTAGCCACACACTATGCACCATAGCCATCCTTGAATAAAATATATTTAATATATTTTCTGCATATAATTTTGTTTTAAGTTATATATATGTTTTAAGTTCTCCTGATAAGTTCTCCTGGTGTTTCCTGCATGATTAGGCTTTTATTTTTATTGTTTTTACAATATTGGAGCACTGCTTAATTAATTGTAGGTTGCTGACGAGGTTGCCGACAAGTGGGCCTCTCTGCCTGCTGAGCAGCACATTCCTCTCTCTCAATTTATGATCGGCATGAGTATCAAAGCCGTTGCACTTTCTACTTTTGGACAAGCCATGGCAAATGATAAGGAGCTCATAAAACTGAGAAAGGCGTATGATATTGTAAGTAATGTTTAACTTTTTGCTGCCTCCCACCAGGGAGTATGACAGATGGGTATGACAGCAGTAAAGAGCCTGGGTACGAGGCGCTGGGTAAACTTTTAATATTCTGTGACGTTGCTTAATCACACTTTAAGCCCCGGTCAAACGAGGATGAGAGTTGATGAGAGTTGGCAAGCGAGAGTTTGTCTGAGAGTTTTCTCAACTCTTATGCCCCGGTCAAACGAGGATGAGAGTTGATGAGAGTTGATGAGAGTTGATGAGAGTTGATGAGAGTTGACCATGAGAGTTGACGAGAGTTGTAGGATTTACCGCGCGTAGCAGGGAGACTAGGAACGAATGTCGAGGTAAACAAAGTTCGTATTTTTACAATCTCGTACTGGACAAATAAATAGACATATATATTTTGCATTCTTGCCTTTTCTTGTTACGAAAAGTCACATTAAACTCTCATCAACTCTCATATTCCAACTTTCATGATCGGTCAAACGAGCAAAAACTCTCATCAACTCTCATTAAAATTTGAACCAGCTCAAAGTTGATGAGAGTTGTTGATAAGAGTGCACGAGAGTCTATGAGAGTTGGTGGTCAAACGCGACCGAGAGTTGCAACTCTCATCGACTCTCAACAACTCTCATCCTTGTTTGACCGGGGCTTTATTTACACTAGCTTTTTCATTGAAAGAAATTCACGGTAAACGGTATAAAGATAAATTTATCATGCCTTTTATACTCGCTTATGGAAGTATTCATCAAGGCCATGAACGTTTTAGTGGTCGTGCAGTCTCGAGGAAAACAGTGCTCTTTTATGAGCGCTGTTAACAGCACAAACTATTCAAGTGAACGATTGGAATTCATCTACTATCGACCGAGTCTTAGTGCAAGGAGACAATATTGACTTGAATGCTTTTCACAATGGTCTTATCCCACGTGAAGAATTGTTGTCGCTGAACAACGTACCAACTATTGTTTGTTGCAACTCGTCCATTGACACATGTCGGTCAGGGATCGACACAAACCAGTCCATTGGCATTGAGGTAGCAAATTTATATACTGATCTACCCATTGTGGTTGAGCCCATTGAGGCACAAAATAACATTGATCTACCCATTGTGGTGGCGCCCATTGAGGCACAAAATAAAAACCAAGTTTGGCTTATACACTATGGAAAAGACTGTCAAGGTCTGATACATGTATGTGAGCATGAATATTTAAGAAATGGCTCATGGTTTAGCGTGCTCCATCGAGTTATGGATGCACGCGGGAAATTGGGAAAGCACGAAAAAATCGTAAGATTTTTTAGTGCTCTCCAAATTTCCCAAGGTCAAATTAAAACACAGTTTTGTTTTGAAATTTTTTCCCGCGCTTTTTTGCCGTGCTCCATCGAGTTATGGAGCACGCACGACAGCCAATCAAAAACGTTGCTATATCAAAGCTATGTTATAAATTGAATTAAACCCAGGTCCTGTGGAAAACAAAAACAATCAAGCATTCATAACACTACCATCATATGTACGAGTAGAACAAAGGTTACGACTATTTCACTTAAGGCCACTTGATGTTGATGTTGGTGGTGCAGGTGACTACTTTTTTCGAGCTGTGTCTCATCAGTTATATGGTGACCCTGGTTGTCACTTAAAAATTAGAGCTGATTTAAGAATTTAAGATTTAAGAATTGTTATTACTGAGTCACATGAACATTTTGGTGAGTTCAGTATAATAAAAGCAGTATCTTCAACACAGTGACCAACTGATATTTATTTGGGACATATACTATTATAACGACTATTGTTCTAGGCATCAACATTATGTCGTCTCAGAATATATTCCACTTAATAATAATTTTTGGACTTTCCAGTCTCCTTTGCAGGCAACCTTGTTGGCTCTTATTGGGAAGAGGTGAACAAACTCGGGTGGAGTGCAGGGCAAACTTGGGTGGAGGGGGGGGGGGGGGGGAACTCTGGTAGATTGGGAAAACTCTGGTGGAGTGGGAAAACTCGAGTGGAGTGGGCAAACTGGGTTGGTGTGGGCAAATTTGGGTGGAGTGTCAAACTCAGGTGAAGTGGGCACACTCGGGTGGAGTGGGCAAACTCAGATGTAGTGGGCAATGTGGGGATGTAAACTGTACAAATTTGCTTGCAGACTATGCTAAAGGTTTTCGTCCCATTTAAGGCAGCACTTCACTTGCGACAGTAACTTCTAGTTCTAGGCCGTATCAAGTTTTACTCATCAATGGTCTAGTTTTCCAACAAGAAAGAGTTAAGAATAATTCCAAACAACGTAATATTTAAAACATGCATATGAGCAACAGTGTTTATCAGATGTAAAACGCGAGGCGATAACCGAGTGCTTTTAAATATGATAAAACACGCGTATACTGGGAATGTTTTGAATAGCTTCAAAAACGAGTTATTTGGTACGTTTATTGGCATAGTAATTTTGAGAAACAACGTTGCCTTAGGTGCTGATTGCATGAGCCCGGGCTAGCCCGGCTAACCGGTCACGAAATTCTTTCCTCGGCCGCACAAGGAGATTTGAATTAACGTTAGGATTCGTTTACATCTAAACTAAACCAATTCTTGTTTGTAAATTTAGTTTATGCGAGTTTTAAAACCACAGTAAGATCCTAATCAATCGCTGAGCTAAATTAACCGGCTCGTGTAACCAGCCGACATAGAGGCTGTTGCTGCATGCCTGGCCCGGTTAAACGACTATTTATTATAACCCTTTAACAGGGAAATCACAAGGATGATGTCACCGCTTAGGGACAAAAATGTACGATTCGGAATCGTACATTTTTGTCCCTAAGCGGTGACATTATCCTTGTGATTATTGTATATATATATAGGACTCAGTAAGCTTGTAAATTATTGGTTTGATAATGACTTTGAAATAGAGTCGAAATATTACCTCTCATTTTGTCTTATCTTGTTTTTTAACTTGAATATCAAGTCACAAGATGACGATTTTCGGATTATGTTTTATTCTTTATTTTTTTTAAATTGTCGGCTGGTTATGGTAACTGGGTACCTTTTCCAGCTTTACGACAGGCTTTATGTCCTCTGGCGAAGCGCGAAAACTACTTTGCCGAATTCGAACAACGCCGGTTGCGTTCCGAGGAAGACCCCTTCGTATATAAATGGGAACTTGAGAATATACTGTCCAAGGCTGATCCCAGTTTACCTCCAGATGCGAAAACGGCATTGCTGTCTCGCCAGTTTATGAAAGGTCTCCCTGACGCCATCAACTTTAAGTTGTTAGAGCACAATCCTACGCCGACGCTAGATGAAATGATGAAGTTTACCCAAAGGTTTCGTGCGGTCGGTAACCATGTCGCAAACTCTCCCTATCCAAGTAAACGCTACTACAAACCAACCTCCACAACCTGATCCTCAACTGACGCAACTACTTTCCATGGTCGCCGGAATTGCGGAAAAGCAAAAATCCCTCGAGGATCGTCTCACCAAGACCGAATTTAAGCTCTACGCGTGAATCGACACCTGGCCGTTGTTATACTTGTGGTTTGCCCGGTCATTTTGCTAGGGATTGCAATCGTCCGCGACAACAAAACTCTGCCCCTCGACGTCAAGATAAGACTTGCTACAACTGTGGTAAATTTGGACACATTGCTCGAGATTGCTTCGCAAGACGTCCTTTAAACTACTAAAGAATGGACGGAACGCTACTGGAAATCGCGCCCATTCTGTAGTAAGTAGCAATGACAATGTAGTTGTATGTAGTACTGTTATCCACCCATTTGTTGATTGTTTTGTGGACAAAGTCCGTGTTAGAGCGCTTGTAGACACAGGCTCAATGAAGTCCTTTTTTAAGTAAGTCAATACAACGAACAATCGATTTTGATGATCGTTATATAAAAACTTTCAAGAAAGCGAATTGTGTGTCCATTACAGGACACAGTGTACATATCCAAGGCAGTATGGCTAGTCCTGTCAAATTTTTAAGTTCTCGTTTACGTTATACGGGAGAATTTTTAGTTAGCGATAATATCCCTTATGATTGTGTACTAGGTTGGGATTTCCTAAGTAAACATAGTTTATCGTTATGTAGAGACGTAAAACTTGGTAGTTATATGTTAGTAGGTAAACATGGAAGCACCCCTCTTAGGAATCACGATAATTTGTCTACGACGGCCGATCGAGCAGGGGTAGTTAGGACGAGTCCTCCGAATGCCTCGGTGGACTCTCGTGCTGGTCGTTTGTTGTGTCAGTCCCGCTTTCAAAGCAACACGGTTGTTGCTTTGGTCGACAGCGTAATGATACCACCTAGAACCGAAATTATTCTAGAGGGAAAGTTGGCCAGACGTGCCAATAGTAAAATAGGTTTGTTAGAGCCACGTTCTAGCAGCAGTAACGCTGCTAGACAGGGATTTAGTGTAGCGCGTGTTGTCGTCAAACAAGACAACAATCGAGTCGTGCCTTTGCGTGTTCTTAACATGTCTAATATCCCAATCGAATTGGCAGCCGGCGAAAATTTAGCCGAATTTTGTCCTTTGATTGAGTCGTGCCTGCCTCAACCGACTGTTTGCGGTGCAGTTGGGAATCAATTTCCTAACATTGATAGTGATAGAATAGAATCTATCATTGATCCTTCGTTGACTGGTGACGACAGGGCCAAGCTAAAAAATTTACTTCATGAGTTTTCGGATGTTTTTGACGGAAGTTTAGGGCATACAAACATATTATTATCACACCAGATTAACACAGAAAATAGCACACCAATTAAACAACATGCACGCCGCATACCATATGCTCATCGTGATGAATCTGCGCGACAGATAGACGAAATGTTGGAAAATGGCATTATTCGCGAATCTACTAGTGCTTGGTCGAGTCCAATAATCTTAGTCAAGAAAAAGAACGGCGAGTTGCGATTTTGCGTAGACTATAGGAAACTTAATGCAGTAACCGTCGGTCATGCGCACCCTTTGCCTCGTATAGACGATATTTTAGACTCGTTAGGTGACTCCCAATATTTTTCAACTTTGGATTTAAAAAGCGCATATTGGCAAATTCCTGTTGATGAAAAAGACCGTCATAAAACAGCATTTGTTACACAGAGCGGCCTGTTTGAATTTAACCGCATGCCCTTCGGCCTTTCTACTGCGCCAACCACATTCCAACGGGCCATGGATCTTGTATTAAGTGGCCTTTCATATATAATTTGTTTATGTTACCTCGATGACGTGATTGTTTTTGGTCGCAATTTTTCGGAGCACTATGCTAGACTTAAGACAGTTTTGCTAAGATTGCGCCCACACAATCTCCGCGTTAAACTTGAGAAGTGCACGATTGCAGCGCGTCAAGTTGCTTTCTTAGGGCATGTTGTTTCTCAATCTGGCATTAAACCAGATCCAGCGAAAATTGAAGCTGTCAGTAACATTGTTCGTCCTAGCATGGTTAAAGATATCCGCAGTTTTGTAGGCCTGGCCGGTTATTACCGAAAATTTATTCCCGGTTTTTCCACCGTCGCAGCGCCACTTTTAAAATTGACTCAAAAGGCGGCTCAGTTCTTGTGGACAAGCGAATGCGAAATTTCTTTTCAAACATTAAAACAACTTCTCTGCTCTGCCCCCATTTTGGCATATCCTAAGTTTGACCGAAATTTTATCTTGCAAACTGACGCGTCAGACTATGGCGTTGGCGCGGTATTATCGCAACTTGATGATCAAGGCAATGAAAAAGTTGTCGCATATGCTTCTAAATCTCTCTCGACGCGCGAACAGCAATATTCCACCACCGAAAAAGAAGCGTATGCCGTAGTTTATGGTACCGAACACTTCCGCGTTTATTTATTGGGTCGCCACTTTGAAGTAATTACTGATCATAATGCTTTGCGCTGGCTGCATAGCATGGAGCCTAAGGGCCGTCTAGCGCGTTGGATCATGGATTTGCAAGAGTTTAATTTTTCAATAAAACACCGCGCTGGTCGTATTCATACTAATGCAGACGCTTTATCTCGCTTAGTCCACCCACACGATGACAACGTTTCCTGCGCGAATGCCGTACAATTAATGCAAAAAGTTTGTCTCAACTATACGTGTCAAACTCTTGGGTGGCCGCACAGCAATAGTTAAGTTGGAAACAGCAAGCCTCTTCTCGTTAATCCGAATGGCAGCTTAGTTAATATTCATGATTCATGTTCTATTGATTCTAGTTTCGAACTGCCATGTCCGCCAACAAATGTAAATGCCATCACCCTCGATCCAACTATCAATCTCGGTGATCACACCTTTCGCGCATTATCGACATGAAAACGCGAGGCTTACCAAAGCCTAAACCGATAACCATTAACGACCCTGTATTTAAAAAGTGGTTGAAACACTATGACCAATATTTTTTGCGCAATAGTCTATTATATAGTCAGAGCGCTAGGCAATAATTCAGACTCATTTCCGCGCCATGTTCTTTTAGTGCCATCTGCACTTCAAGACACCATATTACAAGCCTTGCACGATGGGCCATTCAGTGGCCACTTAGGTATAACTCGCACGGAGGATAGAGTACGACAGCGATTTTATTGGCCGGGTATTCGCACAACAGTTTGCCACCACATTAAGCTTTGTGAAGCTTGCAATCGTAAGAACTCTCCCGTTAACAGAAATAAGGCGCCGCTAGGCCATATTGCAGTTAGTCAACCATTCACGTTTTGGACAATGGACTATATGGGACCCCTTCCCGAAACTAGTCGCGGTAACAAACACATTCTCGTTGTTGTTGACCATTTTACCAAGTGGTGCGAGGCATTCGCCACCTCGGATCAAAAAGCAAGCACTGTAGCCCCACTTCTTATTAGTCGCATTTTCTCTCGTTTTGGCCCACCGCGCGTATTACATTCAGATCAAGGTCGCAACTTTGAAAGCACGTTGTTACATGAAATCTGCAACGTTATGGGAATAACCAAGACACGCACAACCAGCTACCACCCTCAATGCGATGGTCAGACTGAGCGACAGAACAGGACCTTGCAAGCTATGCTTACTGCCTTTGCCTCTAGCAGGAGAGATGATTGGGATTTATGGCTAGATTCTGTCACATTTGCGTATAACACGAGCAGACATGATGCGCTAGGGATATCCCCATATGAAGTAGTTTTTGGTCAGGCTCCACGGTTGCCCATTGAACTAGAATTAGGCATGCCTTTAACCAACCCATCTACACACAGCGAGCACTTAGTTTCGATAAGGTCAGTGTTTCGTGACATTCGCAATATAGCACAACAACATCTGTCAAAGGCATCCGAAAAACAGGCAAGGCTCAATGAACCGACAAACGCTTGGCGGCCGTTCGAAACAGGGCAAACGGTCATGTTGAAAAGACCTAAAGGCTGGAAACTCGGTAACAAGTGGATTGGCCCTTATAAAATACTAAAACGATTTGGGGTGAACTATAGGATTAGATCCAAGGGGGGTGAGGGAAAGGTTGTTCACCATGATCAACTGAAGTTAAGTTACGTCCCATTTCAACAGGGCGAACCGGTTTGCCCAGCTAGGGAAGTAGGAGAGTTTCAGGTGGTTGACGTTGCACCTCGACAAGCGGAAAACCCCCGTGCTCGGCCTGCCAGACTAAGACAAAATATACGGCCACCTAATCGATATGGTTATGGATAGTCAATAGTTAGTTGTATCTTCATGTCCTCGGGACGAGAACATAAAGGAGGAGAATGATGTAACGGATATGAAACATTGTATATAGTTTATTTAGCGTTAATTAGAAACATGAGGGACGCACCCTTTTCCAGGTGCATCCGATATAATGACAAACTGTAAATAGCCGACATCCGGATGAGCTTTTGATAGATGATATAAATACGACCTTGTTGGGAAAATAAAGGAGTTCTAACCTCGAGTTGTGCTGCGTGTTTCTCGGCTCGTTACATATGGGAAAACATTTTCAGCAATTCAGATTTCGAAATGAAAAATTGTTTTTGTTATATTAGTTTAAATAAATTTAAAATGCCATAAATGAATATAGTTTGAGTAGTTTTCAAAATGCAAATATTTTTAGATACCAAGCGATGTTCTTTGTAAAACCCTAATATTTTAATAAAATTCTGATGCCTGCTTCAGTAGTGTGGTGGTAACGTCGTCGGTTTGTACGCGGACGAGATTGAGTTCAAACCCTGGAGGCAATGTGAAATTTTCTTCATCTCAATATATTTTACGAAATATCATCCTTAAATTTTTCTTTGTTCTTTGTGGCATTTTTCTTCAAAAAAATAGAGTGTTTTTTTTTATTTCAAATATTCTACCATAATTAAAACTATATTTTCATCGTTCCGACCATTCGCGAGGATCTGGGTACGAGAATGCGTTCCGACAGGAGTAGCTATTTACAGGCCTCCAATAAAAAAGAGCGCAAGGGGGGGGGGGGGGGGGGGTTGCTGTAAAAGCGAGCGAGGGGATATTGCATTTGTGTATTTCTAGTTAACGCGTAATCAAGGAAACGTTAGTTAAATTTCATGTTAAAATTATTGATTTGTCGGTTGTTTACCCAAACATTTTTATAAACAGAGTTCTTTCTGTTTATGAAAGTGTTTAGAATATATAGAACCGACAGTCAGCACTCCACGTGACGATCGTTACTGTACCTACGTCGTGCGCGCGCAGGGCTTGAGTATTTGGTTTGTCCCATTGATCTGTATACAAATTACCTGGAGTGCGGGGTGACGTAAGCTCTGAGTCAAAAACGTGTCCCCAAATGATGGCGTAAGCAAGATGAAAATTGGAGTACTTTGTTCATAGTATAGACCACTGACCTATTATTTATAACAGATTTATCAATGCACTGTTGGCTCATGCATTCCAATATTGGAAAGTGAAAAGTTGTTTTGACGAGTTTTTTAGGAGATTTTAACAGCAGCACAGAGCTGAGAAACTTCTGCTTTTAGTTCAGTTATCAAACGCTCCTTTGAAACCCTTTTCTGAAACTATTTGGTAAGTTTTTCAAATGAAAAACAAGCTTGTGGTTAAATTATTTTTTGTGTTGTGTTTATTTCATTTGAACAGTGTTAAAGTTAATTAACACATTTCGTAGTTTTAACGCGCATAAATAGCTCAGTTTTGCTAAAATAAATGGCTTTAAAATCTTGACTAGTCAATAAAAATATTACCTTAATCCAGTCTGGTTTGCAAAACAAAGTCTGTAGGATATAGCATAAAATTTTTTAGCGCAGCTTGCCATACAATAGTGTATCAGAGTTTCTCAACCATATTAAAACATTTTAAGCCACTTGTTTCATGTTTGTATTGATCAGACTTCAAACTACAGAAAATGTAGTACTTAGCTTCCAAGATTAAATACATGTAAAAAGCCTTACTGTTTAAAGGCTGGCTGCCAGTTTAAATGGCAAAACTAAAAGTAGACTTGTAAATGAATGTTTCAAGAATCAAGTTTCTTCATGTCTTCATCTTCTTGAGCTAAGTAGAATTGTAAAAACAATGGAAAGTACTACAAATACCATGGTGAAAGATTATACCTGACCTTTATTATTTAAAATAGAGGACATTTAAATCCATTCCTGTCAGGAAAAGGATCTATTTATGCGTGTTAAACTTTATAAACAGCTTCAGTTGACAGTTGTGGTTAACTTATTTTTCGTGTTATTTTTTTTTGACCTACAGACGATGTTGACATTCCTTAATCTGAAAAAGCTTACCGAATAGTTCTAGAAAAGGAATTAAGTGAATGGCTTCATAACTGAACTAACAATAAGTTGTCTGAAGTAATAACTGGTAAATCTATACCGCAAAGCAGTTACTTAGCATGCTAAAAAACACTTTTCCTTCCTCCATGCCGGGAATTGAGCCAATAGTGCATTGATAAATCTGTTATAAATAATAGGTCAGTGGTTTATACCATGAACAAAGTGCTCCAATTTTCATCTTGCTTACGCCATCATTTGCATGGGGACACTTTTTGCCAGAAACCCGCCGTCCAGGTTTGTCCGTCTGTCTTCAGCGCGAAAGTTTTGGTACGAGGCGTACGGGGTGCGTGCTTCACAAGACACTTGTTTTGTTGTTTTTCGTAGTGTTGGAAGGAAGAGGAACTGCAAGTAACAGGATCCATGCCAGAAGAAGGAGACGGACGCGTTGAGAAATTTAAGCAAAGTGAGTAAAGATTTGTAATGAAAATGACATTTTGATTCATTTTGGGCGTGGTTGAAACTGGTGGCCTGTGGTTGGGCTTTGTATATATATGTAAATTATAAATTTTTCGTACATGTACTTTGTTTTATATTAAAGCTAATTTTTAAGAGCAGAACTGTTCAGATTTTGGTATCTTAATGCTGTTGGTTATTGCTGCCTAGGATGTCTGAGGATTCTTCCTAATTGACGAATAAAATCGCCCAGCGTTAGACAGAGTTAAAACAATAAAGGGGCCGTTTTGGTGGGCTCAGGCTGGAATGGATTAAAAGCCTGACAGACTCA
This sequence comes from Corallium rubrum, assembly GCA_964035015.1. Lineage (NCBI taxonomy): Eukaryota > Metazoa > Cnidaria > Anthozoa > Scleralcyonacea > Coralliidae > Corallium > Corallium rubrum. The sequence continues at coordinate 35,497,839 of OZ035998.1, forward strand.
AGTTCAATTTATTAATTTGCCATAGTTCAAATTACATTGTTATATATCAAGAGTCAAAGTCCGTTTTTCTAGTCTGATTGGGCGAGCGGTCCTCGCGTGGTGGTCCGAAAATTGTGATGTTTCCCGCGTAACCCGCATGGCAGCGGGTAACATTACATTATTTTGCCCTAGGGAAAAATATCAAAACCGGAAGTAGATGGTCAGCTTCGGTTTATCTTTGTTTTTCCCCAGTTTTCCTTCATTCAAAACAATGTCTGAAGGTTTTGCTCAACGTATTTGTTGTCATATAACACTTGATATATAACAAAACACTTACTTACTGGTACCTCGAAAAAACAGTGTGTTTTGTGGCCCTTCGACCGCTCGTTGTTGCCCTCGCCTTCGCCTCGGGAAACAACGGCGCTCTTGGGGCCACAAAACACACTGTTTCCTGGGTACCAGTAAATAAGTGTTTAAAAAAGGGACAAATACAATAAGTGCAGGCGAGGAAGCCCACATAGAAATCATCTACGGCTTATAAAGGCTTTGGGCTCCTCATAATAAATAATTATAACTAAAAGCAAACGTTTATACAGTGGGAGTGGCACAAAGTCGGAAAAAATTAATTAACAATAAAAGTAAAAGTTAGAACACTTTTTTTTTAAATTAATAGAAAGTAAATAAATTTTAGTTTTATCTGAAAAAAAGGAAATAGATGGCGCAGCACGTATGTCTGAACTAAGCACATTGAAAAATAAATCTGATCTGATCTGAGTTATCCTCCATGCAACGATATATAGTCGTTATAGAGTTGAGCACTCCCTCCCAAATTGGCGGTGAAGCAACTCAACAAAATTTTCCCTCGATTGAGTCGTGCGTTTAGCTTGTTCTATTGAAACACCTATAGTGTTTTGGTTATCTTAATCCACGGATCACGGTAGTAGGGGTGAGATGGTGAAGTGAATAACAATTTCTTTGTGATAGCGTCGTTTGGTTGACGGCAGACGTGCGCTACGTATTTCAAATGCTGCATCACAATGAAGTCTCGTATGGGCATACATCCGATGATTCCTTTGACCTGGGTGTGTGTGTGTAGATTAGATGGTAGTTCCTTTCGTCACTATCTTCGGGAGTTGGTTTTCTCCGCCATCCGTTTCTCACCCTGCTTCTCTCACCATGCTTCTCAAACACTGTCACCAGCAAGTCTCTAATCGCTGTAACTCCGCTTCACTTGGTGACATAGCATGTGTTCCATATGTAAGGCGCGATCGAACACATGCCTCCAATATCTTCATTCGTGTTCGCATGTTGACGTTCCTGTCACATAGTATTTTGCGCAGTTCATTGAATTTAGCGGCCGCTCGTGAAATCCGCAGCTCAGTGTAGCATGTATTTTCTCTATTCGATATCATCTGACCGAGGTAGACAAAGTCACGTACATTTTCAATTTCCTCTTTACCGATACTGAATAATGATGACTTTTCTGCTAGTTGCTGTTGTTGAAAATCTGTGTTTTGGTTTTACTAAACGAAATACTTAGACAGAAACGCTTGCAGGTATCGTTAATAATATTTAGGATTGCTTCCGCTTCACCAACATTCTTACAAAAAAGGACAATGTCGTCTGCATACAAAATCCAACGTATGATTTCTACTCCTTTCATTTTACTGCTACGTCGTTGCTCACGGTTGGTGCAGAAATGCGGTATGTTGTAAGGAAACTCTATTCCCCAGCCTTCTGGAAAGCGCTGGTCAATTTCGTTAGCTGCAACCTTCAGTACATAGTCAAAATATAAGTATTACTACAACCGATGATGACATCGAACTTTGATTTCATACCTAAGATGGATGCCGTATTTTCCTCATACATTTTCCTTAGGATGGCAATTAGGTGGTGAGCTCCTGTTCGTAGTGAGGGTATTCGAAATAAGAAGTCTCGCGGGATATGATCGTAGGCAGCGGTGAGGTCGATGTACACTGCGATTAGTTCACCTCCGTACTTTTCTGTTACTGTCTTGACTATAAATATACCATCTGTTGTCGATCGGTTACTTCGGAATCCAAACTGTGCGCCGCTGAGGTTCTTCTCATAAAATTCCTTTAGCCTGTTTATGATCACTTTTGCTATGATGCGGCTCATGTTTGCCCCGATAGTCAGTCCACGATAGTTCTTAGCATCATTCATACTGCCTTTCCCTTTCTTATGTAACCATGTTTCTTTTCCATGTAACTATGTTCGTGGCACTTCAATACATGTCCATATGATCGTTAGCAGAGCAATTATCGCACATATCAGTTTCTTACTATTGCTGTATTTCAAGCCTTCCATCTTCAGAGCCACTGCTTTTGTTGTTTTTGAATGTGTTTATTACCTCCATCACTTCTTCCTCATCCGGAATATCCTCGTTTACAGTTACTGGTGGATCATCTAGGTGTGCAAATAGTTCAGGATTAGCTAGTTCTGGTGGTACTGGAAGAGGTCGATCGGCAAAGTGTTCGGCGTATAAGTTATCAAACGTATCGGACATATTTTGACGTATAGTTCAGGGTTATCTCGCAGAGCCTGTACGTTCGGTGTTGGTTTGGGTGTGCGTTGAGATGTTCTGCTGAGTTGAAAATGTAGAGCTCTTTTCGTTGTTGGAAAGTGGATATTCGTGACAAGTATAGTCTATGATCCGTGTCAAATACTTGTGATGGTCCGATGAAAACTCGACATGAAGTCACCATTTTCGAACGCCATTCACTTGTGCAAATATAGTCAACACGTTTCCATTCGTTTACTTCGGAGGAACGAGTTCATGACCTTCATTCGATTCGCTAGGCACCAAGTTAACATTCTTTCTCCGTTGTCGTTGGTTTTAACTCTATCTGAATTATTGTGACCAAGGATACGATCCCAACATCCTGTATCTTTACTTTCTGTGCCAATTGTAGCATTCATGTCTCCAAGTACTACTACTTTATAGCTGGGCGTTCTGTCCGGATCTTTCTTGGCTGTATTTAACGCGGAGTAGAATACTGATTTAGCGGATACTTTAGACACATCTGTCGGCGCATAAACGTTGAGAAGCGACAATCTTGACAATTACTTTTGCAGATATTATCCTGGCTGCTAGGTGAGGTGTTCACAAGTTGCCTCAAGTCTAACATGTGGTGCTAACAGAAAACCCACACCATGTTCATGTTTCCTCTTGTGTCCGCTCCATATTAGTTTCCAGCCTTTCAATGATTCATCCTCAAGTGTTACCGAGTCATAGGATGTTCGTCTGACCTCTTGCATAGCAAGTACATCAATATCGAATTGTTCTGCAGCTTTTACAATGCATGCAAGTTTAAAGTCATCCTGCAATGTTCTCACATTAATTGTAGCTAAACGAATGACCTTGTAGGTGTTGTTCGAGAGATTATTTCTTGTACCAGGTGTTCTGGTGGACAGCGACATACTGTCACAGCCAGTAACATACTTTTCGCCAACTCCAGCCTGGCTGGTCACTGAGGGACGCGTCCCTTGCTCACCCGCGCGACGGACGATGCGGTATGATTTTTGTTTGGTCGACATTAGATATGCATTTTTGTAGTATTTTTTAGGTGACACCATCACCAGAACAGTGTTCTTATTGAGCGCGATGCTTCTGCCGGTGACTTTTGCAAGTTCTTACGCCAAGACGACACATTGTTAGCACAAAATCCACTTTCCTGCTCCAAAATAACTTCACCGTATCCCTGGCATGGGTGGCTAATCGGGTACTATGCCTTGCCAAAGGGCAACCCGAGATTTGGTCGGGGACTGCTTAATATTGGTTATTCGCAGCTAACCTCCATATCTGAAGGCCGTTCACTATCCGTCACCTGTGACCCCGTGGATAGAATTGTCTCTCCACTCTCCAATAAATCGACCTTAATAATTGGCGGAAAACTGTCTAATTTCTGTTTTACAATTAGGAAAATACTCAAGTAATTATGTATTTTTTTCATTTTTCTGCTTAGTTTAACTCATGGGCAAAGGATATTTTAATGTAAACAATAGATTACAGCAAAGCAGAGATATACTATTGTTGCGTTGCGTTGCGTTGCGTTGCGTTGCGTTGCGTTGCGTTGCGTTGCGTTGCGTTGCGTTGTGTTGTGTTGTGTTGTGTCGTGTTGTGTTGTGTTGTGTTGTGTTGTGTTGTGTCGTGTCGTGTTGTGTTGTGTCGTGTCGTGTTGTGATAGGGAGGGTGTTTAATTAACTTTCATCGTTGCTAGCGCTCTTTTTGTTTAGATCGAGAGTTCATGCGGGGTGTGATTTTGAAAATGATAAAGAAGCGACGTGCCGATAAGAGTAAAGAAGACTATATATTTCTTGATTCACTCTTAGACGCAGACTTTATCGACGAAGAGGAGGTTAGTGTGAAAAATCAAAACAAGGCTTAACGATAGCTCTTTGTTGGTGGTTTCATTAAAATACAGACTAAGGATCTAAAGGCTGATTTCCAGTCCTCGCACGAAGCGACTCAGCTTGCTGCGAGTACTCTCGCGGTTTCCACTGTATTTCCACCAAACGCAGCTCGTTGCGACAACTCGCGAGGTTTCAAGACTGATGAAGCGATAGCCGAGTTGTTTGAACAAACTTCGAGGTGTTTGGCTACATCCTGATGAAGCACTCTTCTGAGTGTTTGATATAGCATCTCAAACAAATCGGTATTTTAAGAGCGAGGTGAAAGTTCGATTAATATATGTAATTTCTTCGTTCAATATATCCATGCAAATTAACCATCGACTATTTCCTTTGTGCAGTTTCCCCTCACGAATTGAATTACTAATGAGTTTGAAATGTTGACATAATTTGTTTTGATTGGTTTATTTACTGCGAGTACTTGCCGGCATTAGAAAATAGTTCAAAATTTCCAACTATTTGCCACGAGCGCTATGTATGTTACATATGGCGAAGTTAATAAAATAAAATAAATGAAATAAATAAATAAAATAAAGTAAGTAAGTAAGTAAGTAAGTAAGTAAGTAAGTAAGTAAGTAAGTAAGTAAGTAAGTAAGTAAGTAAGTAAGTAAGTAAGTAAGTAAGTAAGTAAGTAAGTAAGTAAGTAAGTAAGTAAGTAAGTAAGTAAGTAAGTAAGGACTGGGGGCTAATCATCCTTACTTGCAGCCAGCGACTGAATTGCAAAGGACGCAGATCAACATGGCCGTGTCGAGGCATATCAAGGCGCTCGAAGCAGCCGCCAACGACACAGTTCAGACCACGGATCACAGCTGAGATGTTAGGTGTTGATTTTATGGAGGGAGGAAAACCGGAGAACCCGGCGAAAAACCCTCGAAGCACAGGAGAGATCAACTACAACTCTACTCACATGAGTCCAAGCCCGACAACGGGGTCATTCCCAAGCGGTCACCCATCCAAGTACTAACCCCGACTAACCGGGCTTAACTATTGGTGAGAGACAGCGCGCTAACAGCACACGCCACCCGTGCTCCCAGCGAGCTTGCGAGTGCTCGCAGCGAGGACTGGAAATCCGCCTTAAGACCTAGGTCAAACGTCGAACTTTTCATGTGCCGAATCTAACAGTAATGAGCTAAATCTTAAATCCTTGGGTAATCACCTACCTACACTAAGAAGGCTTCTGATTGGCTAGATAACCTGACTAACCCTAATCAGTGAGGAGCATGGGAACGAATTGATAATCGACAATGTGATTGGTTACTTATAGCCAATCAGAAAACTCGTTCATATTAGGTAGGTCTTTACTGAAATCCTTTGTTTATGCTGATTTCCATTAGATTCGATACATGAAAAGTTTGACGTTTAGGCCTATTTTCATTTGCCCCGAAATATTTCCTAAAAACGACGTGATACACTGTTAAAAATGAGATTTAAAATATAAAGGTCTTATAAAATATGAAATTTTAAGATTTTAAGACCCTGTTATTTAGTTCAACTTCCCTTAAAATGCAGTAAATGCCATTTCAGAGACCCAAAGTTCGAAACTTTTCCAGGAGGCAGAACACTCTGTAGAAATGGGTCGTTGTGCACTGATCTCTGTACAACTGGATTGCTCATCCTTTATGGTCATCAGTAAACATTTTGAAGCCACTGGCGGCTATATTGGTACTCCAGGTCCAGTGTAACTTGCGGGCTTAAGAGCAGTAAGAGTTTACCGGGGGAGTCGGAAAAGCCATAAAACAATTCTCAGATGGCAGTTTACTGTTACTACCAAAAAACAGAGGGGAAATACAAGCAAATACAGTCCGAAGTTGTCAACTACATACTTCAAGGCTTTGTAAAGACTTATGCTATAAAGACTTATAGTTTTATAATGATGTAATTGACTGATTTCGTTGGGTTTTTACAAGTTTTGTGATATAGGCAAGTTTATCGATTAGCGGGCAGAGTAAAAAACTACAAAAGAACACGTTTTACTGCTTAATACCAACAAATGCAAAAACTAAGCTTCTATACCTTTTACAGTGTTCTTTGTTTGGTACCAATGGCAGAAATATTTTTAATGTGACTTTTTTCGTCTCTTTTCGTGCTACGAAAACACGCAACTTTTCGTGCCGGCCATCTTGGTACTCCAAATTCGTCGTCTCCGCTGGCTTCATTTTTGGAGCCGGGACCCGGGTGAGAAATTCAGTTTTTGAGATCAGTGGTCGTGGGGGTCCGTGAATATTTTGAACATGTTCCCAGGGGTCCTCGGGCGAAAAATGGTTGGGAACCACTGATTTAGCCTGTAAACAGACTGTCTTCACAGGCCGCCGCAGGCTAATTAACATCTCACAAAAGCTATTTTAAGTACTCTATCAACAGCTGAAATAATTTATGAATATATGATCTCCGTACCTTGATAAGGAGACGGGGCATTTTATTAAAACAATGTTTGTGCTTTTTAGCTGGTTGATCAAGCCATGACGTTTCTTATTGGAGGGTTCCATACAACTGGAAACTGTAAGTAATATAGTATATATTGTTATATACCAAAGACTTTCGTTTGCCAATTATGAAATCCTATTGGTCAAATCATGGTCACGTGTTGTTCAACAAACTCGATGTTTCTTTCTGCCGAGGGAAACATTGCACTGTTTCCCTCTGACGTCAACAATGAACAGGGAAACAGTGCAATGTTTCCCTCTGACGTCGCTTTAATCATGCATTGTTCACGTGAATGCACGATTATTGCATATATATAACGCTCACTACCCTTGTAGAAGTTTGAGCACTCTGGGCCCATGCGTACTTCACGCCATCTGAATGTACTTCACCACATGCGGTTGTCCCAAATGCGGTTGTCACCGACGATCGCATGTGTATAAGTAATTGATGAAATTCATTCAGATTGTTCCAAGCTACACTGATGAGCTGTAGTACAGCGAAACACGTGTTTGTAGATTGAACTATATATATATATATATATATATATATATATATATATATATATATATATATATATATATATATATATATATACATGTCTATATATATATATATACATGTCTATATATGTATATGTGTATGTCATATATGCATGTCTATATGTATATGCATGTCGGCAAGGCAACCTCGTACCCGCAATCGTATCCACATGTCTTTATAAAAATTCTAATACATTTGTAATATTTTTTTGTTTGAGATTTTTAAGATTTTAGAAGTCTTGTAAAATAAAGTGTCCCCTATGCACGCTCTGATTGGCCAGGCCCCGTGCATTTATAAGATCATGGAACTTGTGAATGACGTGAAAAAGCATGTCACTGGCGTCACCGGGCGGGAAAAGCCAGCCAGCTTTCAAAACTGTCCAACTTTTAGTTTGTTTTTTTCCCTTTCTATTTTATAGAACAAATAAAACATCGTTATCATGTGCATATGTACTTTTATACGGAAACGTTTGACTCAAATTCTATTGTACTCAACTTCTTTCTTATTCAAATGATGTGAAACGTACTTCAAAAACTCATTAATAATTCATGAGGAAAACACAAAAGAAAATCATGACCGTATCGTATCTTTATATGTGATAAAAATTTCTCCTGATTTACATAAACTTTAGCTTTGATTTTCTCGGCTTCGACAAGGTTATTTTTCAAACTAACTCCGTCAATCAAGTTACCAAGTGGTTCGTTTTTGAAGCCGTATAATAAACACGCAGTTCGTGTTTTATCAGATATAAAAACACTCGGCTGCGCCTCGTGTCTTTATATCTGATAAAACACTCCTGCTCGTTTATTATCCCCGAGCCCGGGCGTAGGGCCGAAGGCCCGGAACCCGGTGAGGGTGCTAATCTCGACATGCGTGGAGTCCATTTTACACGCGTGGAGAAAAAGCGAGGGAGACGTAATCTCGGAAATAGTTTATGTATTTATTTATTTATTTATTTATATATATATATATATATATATATATATATATATATATATATATATATATATATATATATATATATATATATATATATATATATGTTGGTACGGTGTCACGCGGTAAGAATAGTTGAACACTGGTGACTAGCGATGCAGAAAACTAAATCCGTCAGTATTATTTTGCTTTCGTTTAACGAAAATATGGAGCCTGCTCTACTTAAATTAAAAGAGAACAACGAAGAAAAGGATACAAACAGCCAGTTTAATATATCTTGAAGCGAAACCAGAGAACCTGAAGAAACCAAACGCCGTATGGTAAACAAAAAGTCGATCTGAATTGCAGTGTTTGTGGCTCAGTGGTCTCAACTCTCAATTAACGGTAGGGGATTTGTATTTTGTCCTTATGTCCTATAAAACAATATACAGCTTCACGTTTTCGTGCTTTCCCTTTGCTTGTCCCTACGTTGGGCTTTATATTAACCGTGGTGGACGTGCATGTACTTTTTATTATTAAAAATACTCATGGGCTTTGTCGGTTTTCTTGGCTGTGTTTCCAAATTTTCGACTGAAACGTTGTCTGTCTTCTTTGTGGAATCCGATTCTACTGAATTGTTTTTATCTCAGACTCTATTAAAAATGTAATTTTTGAGCTGTTAACTTTTAATTCTGCCTTTGCAAAATGTACATGCATAGAGAAGCCATTTAAATTAAGGCTTACTAAAAATAATCTCATCCCTTTTGAAACCTCCTAAAAACAATGAACTTATATTTTTTACAACCAGAATTTAATAATGAAATCCAAGTTTTACTTTGATATGTTCAACTTTCATTAAATGTTTAAATCAGTTTTGTCATCCTATTGACCTATCCATAAATTCTATAATTTAATATCCCAAAGGATTTAATATCAGTTGTTTTTATATCTGTTTGTTTTTTATATTGGCTGTATATCAGGAGTGCTTATTTTAATCAGGGGGTGGGTGTTTGGGTGGGGGATGTTTCAAAAAAGCATGTAAAAGCGGGCGAGGGGTGTTGCGTTCATGTATTTCTAGTACAGTATTTTAAACACGGAGCGACTGCATAAGTACTGGCTGAGGTACTCGGCCAATCCTGGCCAAACGCATCTGATTGGTCCACACAGCTAAAATTACTTCCGGCCTTGCCGAGGAATTTTGCTAAGACTGAAGAGTGGAGCTTTTGTGAGACTTGTTTACTGTTTTTAAATTAAACTTGCCGCTTTCCAAACGTCGAATTTGTCTTTTTCAAGTGTAACACATCATTTTGAGTAGAAAGACGGAAAAATTACGCTTCCAATACGTCGAAACAAAACTAAGGTGAGGAAAAACCGTACTGAATCACTTGCATGCAGATGATGTCTATATTCTTTGTTTATTCATTCATATCTTCCGTCCTTGTAATTATAAGACCCTTTTATACACACCAAGAATGTTGATAATGAATATCTTCACACTGATGTCTGAACATCATCTCACTTTCCAACGACGACAACTTTGTTTTTGCACGACCGGCAGTACATGTTGTCTGGAAAGCCAGACAAATGACTACTAAAAAGTTCTCAATTTGTGATATATTGACTGGCAAAGTTAATATAATAAACTATTATGGTCTGTTTTAGTTAAATATCAAAGTATTGTCTTTTATTTGGAACTCTATTTTAAAATACGGCAAAAGACAAAGCAGCTATACGTGACCTTCAAACATCGTTTGAAAGCAAGGTCATAAATATTTTACAGATTCATTGACCAAACAAATTTAATCACTTCAGAATTGTTTTTATCTAAGACTCTTATGTTTCTCTTTACAATGTACCTGGTGTATTGAAAGGTAAAAAGGTTATAAATAAAAGATAATTCTCAAAACTTCACCAGCTCACTGACTCGTTGTTGACTTGACTGTCGACATTTCAAACTGTCAGTGCGTAGCCGGGGGGGGGGGGCTCCCTTTTATGCGCTCGCTCCGTGTTTAAGGTGAAGTAGTAATACGAGTAACAAATTGCTGGAACATTGTTGCGTTGCAAGTTGAAAAGCGTTGTTGCCCGTATTACCACCCACCTTAAACATTGCCACTCAACAATGATTTTTTTGCAAGTTGAGTCAGCATGTTGCAGCAAGTAGAACTGGAGTCTACTTTTTTCAACAAATTTTTTCAACTTGCAACAAAATCATTGTTGCGTAACAATGTTTAAAATTGGTATATGCATGGAGCTTTATGTTTTATTTGTTAATTAAAATACAAACATCTAGCTTGTACTCGGTTCTTAAAAAAAATGTCCTTCGGACATTTGGAACGAACGCCTAAATTTTCATAAATATGTGAACACCCGGGGTGGTTTAAAGCTTTAGTTACGCACAGAGTCTGCGGTCGAAACACAATCAAATACACACTATAGACGACTGTTGCAAGTCATTGTGCTTGACAAAAAACAAATATATTAAATTGGCCGAATTGTATAGTGTTTTCAGCTTAAAGTTGTTAAAGTTTCAGTTGTTTTTGCTGTACAAGCTGTCGTAAGTAGTTAAACACAGAAAACTCTGAGCTCCAGATGGGACTCGAACCCACAACTAGCCCGACGCCAGACCTGGAAAAAGTGTTCAATGTTGCTCGGTTCCTGAATTTTCCGTAACAAACGTTCCTCAAAAGTGTGCAAAGGGAGCATAATTGTACCGCTATCTACCATACTTTCTTAAAAAACTATTGCTCTATTAAATCTATAATGAGATGCTATGGCAGTCAGTATGGCGGTCGGTCATTCTTCATGATCCGAGTGCATAATGGCATTAGTACATTAGTAAAGACACAAATTGAGTTGCAATTTCGTGCTGCATTTCCTGATTTCTATATATATTCCTGACTGCACAATTAATGTTTCTTCCTGAATTTGAAGCTTTAATATTACACAAATACGTTTCCTCACTCCGCAAAAATAATGTTTTAGCTAAGGAACATCTGAAACTCATTGTTGGTTGAGAACACTTGCCTGTTATTACGCGTGGACACAAAATAAATCTTGCAATTCTATTAACACTAGGATATACGAGGATTGAGGAACAAAGGATCAAATGACAGATAGCTGAATATGATTCATCAAATTGATCAGAATTTATTCTTAAAGTATGTGTGAAGAACTCAGAATGTTTCTTAATCTTAGACTCGTAGCAAATGTTCCTCAGGATCTAGGATCCCGAGATCCCACTTTTTTCCAGGTCTGCCCGACGCTCCAGCTATTGAGCCACTAGAACTCAGATGTCATTCCGAGGTTGTTTCCTGGAAATTAATTAATATTATAAATTTTTCCTTAGTTCTTTATTGAGGCGTCTATTATCTGTGTTGAATTTTTCCACTCCTTGGATAAAGATTCTGGCCGCCATTTTGAAGCCTCGTACCCAGGGTCTTTTACCCTGGATACGAGATTGCATTAGCTTTGTCCTTCCAATGGCGGCGTTCAATTTTCGTCGCACATTTGACTGGACAAAGCATATAGGATTGCTGCCTCTAGTATGATCACTAGAACTACGATGGTTGTTTACAATATATATACCTACGATCGAGTTAACCGTTCGTGTGACATATTGTCGCATTGTGTCAGTAAGACCAAAAATTCCAAAAGTTTTATTTTCTTAAAGATCGTGATGAAAATTTAGTGAAAGGCTTGTTTTAGACGAATTTAGCTCGTTTTTGCCCCTTCAATGGCGGCGTTCAGTTTTCCTCGCATTTTTGGCCCCAATGCCCCCTATATTAGTCTTTTATTATATAGATACGAGTGTTTTATTAGAAAATATGCAGTGTCGTATTTTCCATATCCTCACTAGTGAAGATATCGATGACGTTATTAAAAATTTTACCTCTTTTTGCATTGAATCTATATAATAAAAAGAAACTTACACGCTTGCTTGAAGATATGAATTTTGTCTTGTCGTGGTAAAAACGATATTTTACTCATTCGCTATGCTCATTTGTAAAATATTGTTTTCACCACTCGAAGATAAAATTCATATCTTCGCACCACCGTATAATATCAGCTATAGTATCGGAAGGTTTGTGGGTTCGAGTTCCTTCTGGAGCTCAGAGTTTTCTGAGTTGAAATTCCTTGAAGTCTGTTAATAAACTCATTTGTAATTTGGGTTTCGTTTGGTTTTCTAGTGATGACATGGTGTTTGTATTTTTTGGCAACCCACCAAGAAATTCAGGAAAAAGTGTACCAAGAATTGATTACGGTGTTGGGTGAAGAAACCATTTCTGCACAAATAATACCAGAACTAACGTAAGATGTCTGAAAATTATAAATTTAAAATAAAATTTCACAAAATTTGAAAATAACGGCTTTAAAAGTTTAAAAAAAAAAAAAAAAGAAGATACTAGAAACTAGCACAGAATTAGGGATGTATTTAACAAGAATGTATTAAGTGAGATTTAAGGTGGCTTCATACAGTTTCTTGGAAAATGGAAAATGCAAGTTTGAGAGTCCAAAACACGCGCATAAACCTTTCGGAAAGAGAATAAAACTAAATGTTATGCATAGTTAAACAGTCTGACAATCAAAAATAGCAACACTTGTTTCTATGGCAACAATGACGTTTCAAAATGGCTGCCAATTACCCTTCAAACTAATTTAATTCGTAAAAAACTTTGGTGACCCCCCAATTGTTTTTCATTAAAACGTTTCTTGAAGTATGAGTAATCAATAGGCCGATTTAAACACAATTCTGTAGATCCAAATTTTTTAAAAATTAACCAACATGATTTTTCTGGAAAAAAAATTATTCGTTCTACAGAATTTTTTTAAAATCGGCTTGTTGATTACTCATACTTCAAGAAAAGTTTTAGTGAAAAAAAATGTTGGGGTCACCAAAGTTTTTTTCGAATTAAATTAGTTTGAAGGGTAATTTTCAGCCATTTTGAAACGTCATTGTTGCCATAGCAACAGTTGCCATAGCAACAACTGTTGCTATATATTTGGTGACAGTTTTTGATTGTCAGGCTTTTTAACTATGCGTAACATTTACTTTTATCCTTTTTCCGAATTATTTATGCACGTGTTTTGAACTCTCAAACTTGTATTTTCCATTTTTCAAGAAACTGTATGGAGCCACCTTAAATGGTTGTAAACGTGAATTCGTTTGATTTCTGTTGGCCCTGCAATAGAGATTAAGTTTAAGTTTATTTGAATGTGGTTTTAAATGTTCAGAAATATATCGTGATTGCTAAGTGACTTGCATTTCATGTAAATTGAATCATTGTACAGTTTTAACTTTGATGTTCGCAGCTGAGAATTTTGAAATACGGCTTTCAACCAATCTCGTACCTGATTGGTCAATCCATCTCCTCCCTAGCAACGGGGTAGCAACCAGGAATATAATGAAAGCTATTTCATTTTCTTTTATAAAAGAAGGAGAATACCCAAGCGTTGTTCGGTTTATTACTGCAAATCTACGTCAGAAAACGCTCCCGATAGAAGTTTCCGCAATATCCGCGAGATTCTAAACTACGAGCTGCTTGGGTAAACAGAATTCGAAGGGAAAATTTCCAGGCAAGCGAGTACTAGTACGTCTGCTCGTACCACTTTACAGAGGAGGACTTCAGACAGACGAACAAGGACTCTCCGGCCAAATTTAGGAAAGTTACCCTCAAACCAGGCAGTGTAACTGCTTAGAACTTGCGCTGCGCATCCATAAAAGCTCGGTCCACGTTAGACGCAACCAACGACAACGACAACCAGCAGAATGACAATGTCAATGATGTTTCCGTTGAACTACATGAAGATGAGGATATATCTCTTGAAGGGGTTTCTCCAATGGGTGTTGATATAAGTAAGGAGTTGAATGATGTCAAGACGAAGCTTAGGGAAGCACAAGAAGAAAACAAACGGTTGCGGGAAAAACTCTTTAGCTTTAAAAACTTAAAAGAATATATCCATACTGTTTTGGTCGTCTTTGAAATATTTTAACATCCCGCTCATTGCTATGACTTCCACTGGTTCTTTCCCCTCCATGTTATGGTGTTAAAACAGTAAACCTTTTCTTGGACGGTGGCATAGAAAGGCCAGAAACCAGAGTAAAGGTCAAATGACCTGCATTCATCAGTCTTGATAAAAAATATTTTCCTACATTTTCGATTGAGTTCTTGACAAAAAACAAACTAGGGATGTCAACATCTAAGATGAAAATTATTTTTTCCAATTTGATTTTCCCGGTTGCTACCCCGTTGCTAGGCGGGAAAGGATCTGTCCAATCAGGTGCGAGATTGGTTGAAAGCCATATATCCTCTTTAAGGTGCATCAAGGGGGTGATTACATGGATCGGGCTATAGCCCAGTTAAGTACGTCCTATTTAAAAATCGCTTGCATGTTCTTTTAACATTTCGATTACATGCCAAGTGGGCTAGTCCGGTTAACTAGGATGAAATTGTCCGTGTAATCGTTCCATTCCGGCAAAGCAGGCTGAAGAACTGTTTAACATGTTTGGATACGTGTTCGTCTACTTGACTGTGTGTATATGGCTGCAATGAGCTGAAATAGAGCATCAAAACTGTGTTTGTGTTTCATGGTCGTATCGAAGACTTAATACATTAATTAGTCTTCGTGAAGACGCTTTCGCGGGTTAGCTAAGACAATAGTTTTTGTATTAACGTTACTTACAAAAAATGTATCAACATAAATAACAGTGTGAAACTGCCGTAAGAGTAACGTAACTTTGCCCAAATAAAGCAACATTTACTTGATAATTGCGAATTTTGGGCTTAAAACTCATACCGGGCCAGTTCTGTTAACCGTGTATTCATCCCCTTAAAGTGCATATGAAACGAAAATTAAGTTTGTCTTTATTTGAAAGAACGCCTAAAATGACAGAGTAACATCTTTTGCAGTTTTTGGTGTCCCTGTCTCGTTTTGGGGATATTTCAATTTGTTTGATATGTAAATGTAACATATAGTAACACCGCTGCCAAACGTTTGCATGAGCATTCGTGAATTCGCTAGAGTAAACATTGCAAGAGAAGTGGGAACTAGCCGTGGCGACAACAACCAGACAGTGAATACTAAGTAAGACTCGACTACTCATTTGTGTTTTAAAAAAAGGGTAAAGAAAATTACGAAGGGGTAAATTCAGAATATGTTACAATATTGACAAGGAATTCAGCCATGCACAAATTACCTACCTTATCTTTTTTGTAGTATGCTTATAATTTCAACTTTTGTGTCGGACTCTCGGACCAGTCCAAATATTTCAGTGTAATAAAAGTAGCGTGGTGCGTAGGCAGTGTATATTGCCGAAACAGAGAACGTAGGAGTCTAACGTTTCGAGCGAAGGCCCTTCGTCAGAGAGAAACGTGAAATATTTCAGTGTTTTCCCGCTCTTTTTCCGAGGTCGAGCTGGGACGTCGCACGTGCGCAAAACGTTTGGCAGCGGTGTTACATATAATGTGATGTACAACCTCGTTCCAAGGGCCTTTTTTAACTTGGGAGGGCGGGAAAAGGCCCTGGCATCGGCTGGTGGACTCTGCATTTTCATTGGTTGACTCTGCATTTTCATTGGTTGATTGCTTTTCTTAAACGTTCTTCAGGAAACGTATAATTATGCATAGTTTTGTACAAATTATAATCAAATAGCTTCAAGAAAACCACTAACGGGACCAATGAGACGCCTATTACAATGAACTTCTCCCACGGGACTACCATTACTCCGAATGATTTCGCATACTACATTAAATTGCTAATTTATTACACCCAATATTGCTGAGTGCTGTGACCAGCCGATTCCAGGGCCTTTTCCCGCCCTCCTAATTTCAAAATGACCCTGAGAACGAGATTGTGTGATGTACATAGTCATTCTCGTCCCCAGAGCCTCTCCCGTGCTGGCGCGCGGAAAAGGCTCTTTGGTGTTCTTTCAATAGCGCATGCGTTTAAGTTCGCGGTTCGGGACTTGGACACGAGATCGTCGACAGTTGTTTGGAAATATAAATTTTCCTTTCGTTTTCGATTCTGGTGGTTTGGCTACCTCGTATTAACTCGTTTGACCTTAGAACAGTTGCGATTGTGGCACATTCCGTTCGAAGAAGGTATTTGTCAAGTGTGGCTCATCGTCGCGTTTACTCGGCGGGACAGAAGACATTAAATTTTAATACGAGTTCGCTTCAGAGCTTTGCAATAGAGCCGCGTCGGGATTTCTTCGTATCTACGGCCTCTTTTAGTGAAGGTAGTTCTCTTTAATTTGTTGCACTGTTCGTTTATATTTGACTTGCATATTTCAATGAGATTCTTAATATGTACCATGCACGAACAGCCTGCAGTGTGCGGTCGATCGTCTATCGGTTTGAAATTGCTGTCTGTCTTCTGTGTTTGATTTAATTATATAAGGGGGAAACAGGCTGATTGCTTTGATAAACGTTCGATTAAATTGTTCGGATTAGAATTATGATTAGAATTGTGCTTCGCTGTCAGTTTTCGTGTTTCAAATACTGTTTATTTATAAACAAGCTCCGTTATATATAGGCCTTTGAATTTGAACAACCAATCAGATCGCGATGATATATGGATTCCCCCAGAGCCTTTTCCGCGCGCCAGCACGGGAGAGGCTCTGGGGACGAGAATGGTACATAGTGACATATCGGAGAAGGTTGTATACCGTGATCAAACCAAATTTAATTCGAAGGAAGCATGTGCGTGTGTTCCACCCACAACACCCAACATGTAGAATTCCAAGTTGTTTTGTTTGATAATAGCAAAGATGATATATAACCCTCTTGTGCGTGTACGTCACACCATGTGACATTTACATATCAAACGAACTGAAATATCTCAAAAACGAAGCGAGGAAGCGAAGAACTGTCATTTTAAGTGTTCTCTCAAAAAGACATACTTAATTTTCGTGTCATACGCAATTTAAGTTGCACCTTACGTTTGAGCTTGACGTTCGCTTCGCATCGCGTTTGCACCTGTGTTTTAGGTATATATTTGCCTTTCATAAACATAACTAGCTTTTAATAAAGCCACACTAATGTCCCAAGACATACTATTCTAAATTTGAAAAAAAAAAAGATGCTCTTAGGTAAATTTTCCCACCAAAACGTATCCGGCTCGGAGAAAAGCGTTTTGCGGTTTCTGAATTCTCACGGGCCAATTTCACGGACCAGGAACTAATAGGCGTCACGGCGTGCGCTTTGACGCAAATGCCTGGTCTGAAAACAAACTCCGCCATATATAAATAAGATATTTTATTCTCCAACAGTTATACAAGACAGGTTATTGATGAGACCATGCGATGTTGTGTGTTAGCACCGTGGGCAGCTCGAGTTGCGGACTACGATCTTCAGATTGGAGAGCATTTAATTCCCAAGGAGGTGAGGTTTTATCATTTTGCCGATAGTAACTTACCAATTTACGAAAGGCTGCAAATTTTCTCAACTATAACTACATACACGCTTTTTAATTTAGTCTATCTAGAAAATGTTTGATTATATTTAAATAAACACTAAAAATAAAAAAAGAGCGTTTTAGGTGCTTTTCTTCTCCTATCTCGTTTTTGAGTTATTAGGCTTTTAGCCAGCGTTCTCCCTGACCTGCGGTGGGGAACGAAAGCTCTGGGAACGACAAGAGGCAGAGGTGCGTGAGATAGCACACGGAAATTGATGAGACCACTGTGACGTCACGACTCACGAGAAGATGAATAAACCGCCATATCTTTTTTTTCTTCATCTTTTTCATCTTTACGTTTATCTCCAAATTTACGATTGCAAATTGACTTAATCTTTAATCAAAGCCAATTACAGAAATTGCCATTACGGCATTAGTTGTTTTCATGCAGGAAACTTCGCGAGTGACGTCACGATGCTCTGTAGGATAAGACAAGCTGATTTTCTATAGTATCATACTATCATTACGAGTTCACCTCTCCCTCTGACTCTCGGATAATCTATCTTTCGTTCCCTGCCGAAGGTCAGGGGGAACGCAGGCTCTGGGAACGAGATTGGCCATTTCTCAAAAGAGTTGAAGACTGGTAAAGAGCATTAAGCGCTGGTGTTTTCGGGATCGTTTGGAGGGACAGTTTCATTGTGCTTACGCTACCAAGCATGAAACTTGTCCCTCCTAACGATCCCAAGTACCCTAGCGTTCCTAACCTGTCACCGGTCTTCAACTCTTGGGAAATGGCGAATTGTTACGCTTTATGCAGTTTCGGCTCCAGGACTCCAGTCTCAGCTCCAAGGCTTCGCTTTATGTATTTTGAGCTCTGACACCATATTGATATTAGAGCGGCGCATTTATTTCAGACAGTGGCGCTCGAAGCAGGGTCAGACTACAGCTTGTTTGTCTAATGAACTTTTGATTGGAAGTGAAGAACTGGCTTATGGAGCCGAACCAGGCAATTTTTTCTCCTCTATTAGGGGAGCATGGGTGGCGTGTGCTGTTAGCTAGTGTGCTACCTCTCACCAAAGGTTAAGTCCTGTTAGACGTGATTAGTACTTGGATGGGTGACCGCTTGGGAATGACCCCGTTGTCGAGCCTGGAACTCATGTGAGTAGAGTTGTAGTTGATCTTTCCTGTACTTCGAGGGTTTTTCGCCGTGTTTTGCACAAATGAAGCAACAGTTAGTTGATAATTTCGAATTTTGGACTGAAATCATCCGCTAAAACCTCATCTCGGCTTGCCGCGGGCCAGCCGGTTAACCAGGCCAGCCCGGTCCACGTAATCACCCCCTTATAACCCTTTAGCTACATGCACCATCGTCACGAGTTGACAAATTTATACTCATGATTAGTTTCCGCCAATTTAATCTGGCTAACATCCGACGAGCCAAGGAAGGTCCCCCGACTATACGTAATGTGTTATTTATAAGATCATAAAATGCAACAGAAAATTGCTAGAATTGAATCTGCGATTCCAGAATAGTTTCTGGTCTTCTTTCCATAGGCGTACGAGGCAGGGCAGCTCCCCCCCCCCCCCCCCCCCCCCCCGCCGGAGGAATGGGAATGTTGCTAAGTCGGGCAAAAAATCTAGGGGGAATAATTGAAAATAAGGAAAAGGTGGAGTTTTTATATCAAAAGTCGGGCAATTTTCCCTTTCAGTTGGGCAAACTGTTCTCCGCCCCCTATAAATTTGTGCCCGTACACCTATGCTTCTTTCTGTCAATAACTCAATAAATCCAGAGAGGATTAGCGGGAAATACATTCTCGTGGTTGCTCCTGCTTGTCTGTAGGATTTTAACAAAAGATCAAGAATGTCCTAGACGAGCTGCTTTTTGACAGCAATAAACGCCTAATTTTCTTTATGGGTATACGTCAGTTTTATTGCGTAAGTTTCTTTGATATACATACGATGGTATACTTGGAATTATCTTCGAGTAAATGTATTTAACTTTATACAGTAAGACTTTAATCAATCAGTACAGTTACAACTTACTAAGTTGTGGCAGTTGGATCTTGGAAGGTGCGATTGTACCGTTGCCAGGGGGGAGAGCTGTGGGTTACGGACAGTTTTTGTGACCAAGAACATTTTCGACCAGGCCATCCATGTCTCATGATTCAGGCCCCCGGCGCTCGACGTTGAAAAAGAGAGGCCCGGAAACCAGGCTCCGACAAGTGAGCTGCGGAACACTGCTGCCAAACGTTTGCGCGTGCGTGAACTTGCTAGAGTAAACATTTCGAGAGTTTGTGAACTAGCCGGCCGTGGCAACAACAACCAGACAGTGAAAACTAAGTAAAACTCGACTATTCGTTACTCGGGCTACCCTGTGGTAGACCGAGTCTAGGTGCGGCTTCGGCTCCGGTTTTTTTTTGTCTGTTTCGAAATGGCAGTCATTACGTCATCACGTCAGGCCTTGCGCGGCTGATGATGCGTGCTAAATGCTAATCTTCATGCTTTCTTTCTTCGCTTTCCTGAATCCTGATGTTTGATCAAGTTGTTTGGAGTCAAGTGTTCTTTCTTGGACGTGTTCAGTGTGTTCTCAGACATAGTTATTCAGTAATGTCGCTGGCAGGTATCTTGATCTTATATACGCTTACAATCGCTGACTAAACATGATCAAGCTGTTGATATTTAAGACCCGAAGGGACTCGACTGTCTCGACATATGAACGCTGTGGAAATACGTAAATAAGTACAGGCAATCGTGTTTTGTGTATTGCGAATTGTGTTTTCTATCAGAGAATTAGATTGTGAGACTTTTGACTATTTTCTGTGACCAATGATGTTTAGACTTTTATAGATTTTAGCACCGCATGCGATGTGATTGCTGCTGCGAGTTTGCAGTAGCCCGAGTGCATGAACGCCTGACCAGGCGTCTTGTTTGTGTTTAAAAAAAGGGGCGTGAAAATTACGAAGGGGGCATTTCAGAATATGTTACAATATTGACAAAGAAGCCATGCACAAATTACCTACCTTAACTTTTTGGTGGGACTCTCGGACCAGTCTAAATATTTTAGTGTTTTCCCGCTCTTTTTTAAAGGTACGAGCTCGGTGGCGCAGGCGCAAAACGTTTGGCAGCTGTGTTGAGCTGCAGAGGCCGTAGCCTGGTACCCTGGCCCAATTTCAAAAGAAATAAGGGCCAGGTAACCACTAATCTCATGCTTGCATCATCAGGGCTAAATCCACTTATGACGATTGCAGTTTTACTCATAGCCAATAAAAACGCACGAAATTTTAACCAATAGGAAAGCAGAAGTCTTTAGTGGTTACCTGGCCCATATTCTTTGATTGGGCCAGGGTACCAGGCTACAGAGGCCGTTGCCGAGAGCTTGGTAAAGTCGGCGAGGAGTTGGGTATTTTGCAAGTAATATTTCGCATTAGTGCATTACGGAGCAAGTAGTATATTTAGCATTACTAGCATCGCAGGGTTGTATGTTGGTTCTATGCAGCCAGAAAGCCTTGGTATATGGCATTTTTGCAACTGGTTTTGGTTTGGTCTTAAAATGTACATATTCTCATATTGTCTTCAACAATAATCCCTTTGTTGCATACGTCCATATTGCTCAACCTTGTAACCCAGGACCTTATCTCCGCTTGCTACCTCCCCGCCTAGACCCTGGGTACGAGGTTGTATATTGCTGCATTTAACAGTTGTCTTGCGCTTTCACTTAGACTCCTATTATAACAGCACTGGGTGTTGTTTTGAAAAATGAAGATGTTTGGCCCGATCCTGACAGGTAATTTTTCAAACTATTTGCAAAATGTGGTAATGTACGAATAAATTTTAGTTGTTTTTGCTCTACAAGCTATCGTCAGATAACTCTGAGCTCCGGACGGGACTCGAACCCCACAACCTTCCGAGTACTAACCGGACGCTCTAGTCATTCAGATAGCAGACCAAGGTTGTTTATGATATTTATAGCTGGGAACGAGTCAACCCGTACGTGTGTCACAAGTTACTTGTTGGCAGGAGCGTAGAAACCGGGGGGAAACGGGGCATGTGCCCCCCCCCCCAACTTTGTCATGAATGTAACAATCACTCTTCACACGCCATGAGTAACAACTATATTCATCACCAGGCCTAATCTGATATATATATATATATATATATATATATATATATATATATATATATATATATATATATATGTAGTGTAGTGTAGTGTAGTGCAGTGCAGTGCAGTGCAGTGCAGTGCAGTGCAGTGCAGTGCAGTGCAGTGTAGTGTAGTGTAGTGTAGTGTAGTGTAGTATAATATATAAATATAATATAGTATAGTTTAAGTAGTGTTATGGATATGTCTTCCTAAGACAGTTAATTGACTAGACGTTATTTGATCACTGAACACTTAATAAGTACTTGTAACCAATTAGTAAATGTTGTGACTTAGCATGAGTCACCTATTATGTCATTTAGTAATTACGTAAATATATTATATATAGAATGAAATATGTTACTATAATTATATACTCTAGAAACTATATAAGCCATCGACAAATTCCAACATACAAGTCATCTTCCATCTCTGGGTCTGTTCTAGCGTGTTTACTCGAGAGGATTGCTGTGAAATACGACGCTTTCTCCCGTAAGGCATAGTTGCGCTTATGGCATTTCCTACACACTTGTCCGTATAAGGAGTTAGTCTAATTGGCGCGCCTCGCGAGTCGCGAGTAAATGGCGCGAGTAAACTTTTGTCGCGGGCTTTTGTTCCGGCTTTAATTTTGCCTGGGTCTTTTTCTTCGGTTTTGCTACCGGGGGACAAAAAACCTAAAAATATAAATGCAATATTAGATTATCTCAAATTTCCTCAGCGTGTGTTCAGTTGTTTACGCACAGAGAATGGACAGCGATGTATCTTCTAAACGCTGTATAAATCGTCAGTCGTTTCTTTATAGTCGCTACTCGCGCCATTTACTCGCGACTCGAGAGGAGCGCCAATTAGACTATCTCGTCCGTAAGCAGGGCATTTTCGAGGCTCGTGTTTAATTCCACAGTTAGGACATTCGGCATAACTTGGTCCTGGATTGTACTGGTTTGATCTCCGATTATCAGGTTGACTGTTTATGCGCTGTGCACCATAGGTTAGGCCGCCTTCCTGGCTCGGCAGAGTTGGTTGTCGCCGTATTGTTGTTCTTCCCGTTGCATGTACGAGTTGGGCTTGATTCTCCACAATATTTTGAAGATGGCTCTTACTCAGTTCCAATGTTCGGCATGTATTGATGGCCTTTGAAAGTGTCAAATCTGGGTCTCGAAGAAGCCTGGCTCTTACTTCGTCGCTGTTTATACCACAGACGATACGATCTCGAAGTAGCGGTTCATGAAGTTCTCCAAACCCGCATGTCTTGGCAAGTTTCCGTAGGTCGGTAACGTAACAATCGATACTTTCGTCGATTCGTTGATTCCTTGTGTTAAAAACAATGTCGCTCAAACGTAATGTTTTTTTTCGAAATGCACTACTCTTGAAACTTGGATATCAACGGCTCTAGTTTATCCGTTTCTTCATCGTAAAAGTGAAGGTGTTGTAGATTTCAACTGCTTGTTCGCCAGCAACTGTCAACAGCGTTGAACACTGAACTTGCTCGGATTCCCTGTCGCGGCCAGTAGCATTCAGATAAAGGCGAAATTGCTGGATCCAGCGACGCCATGCAATTCTCAGAGACGTTTCCTTCGAACGAAAGCGAATTCGGGGGTTTTAGAGTTTCCATATTCCTGAGATCATGTAACAATCACTCTTCACACGCCAAGAACAACAACTATATAGGTATTTTAGAAGTAATATTGGGCATTTCACTCGATTACATACATGTTCTAGGGATTATTCGTGAAGGAAAATTCGAGTGTAGAATATATACATTTAAAGACTAAACCGGGACCAGTTGCGAAAAATGCAACTACACAGGCCTTCCCGCAGGAATTGAACTATATATTCTACACTCGAATTTTCCTTCACGAATATTCCCTAGAACAAACTATATAGGTAGTTAATATTACCTACCAATTGAGTTAAGACTCTATTGTCACAATGAAGTGCCCTTTTAATTTTGCAACAGAAAAGTGCCCTGTTTATGATAAAACATGTGTTTCAAGTGTCCTTTTGAAGAGTCCTACCCCCTGAAGAAAGTGGCCTTTTGAAACTGTGCCCCTCCAAGATCAACTTGCTTCCTACGCCACTGCTTGTTGGGCTACAAGCCCCATGGTGTCTGGAACCCAGAGTAACTATACTTACGGCGACTCCGTGTACAGAGAATCTTAAAGTGCCTATGAAACGAAATTTCACTTCAGTTTTTTCGATTGTATTTGGAAGAACACCTAAGATAATGAAAAATGGCTTTTACATGCCTTTCAAATCTTATCTCGTTCTTGAGTTATTGGCTATGCAATTTGAGCAACGACGCGACGTCACACGTTGTGTGTGGGAGATATAGCCATATCTTTGGATTGGTTTGATTAAACTGAATCAAACGTTGGGAAATTTCCTTGGGGTATGGTCTGATTACATCTGCATAGATGACTGATTTTCCGTTTCTCCCCATACAACGTGTGACGTCATTGCTCAAAGTGCTAATAGGTGTTCTTCCAAATACAATCTTAAAAAACTGAAGTGAAATTTCGTTTCATAGGCACTTCAAGCTGAAACCACTTTCCTAACGGCACTATACTTTGTTGAATATTTCTTTTTTAGGTTTGATCCAGATCGATTTAGTGTTGAGAACAGTAAGAAACGTCATCCGATGGCTTTCCAACCGTTTGGTTTCGCAGGGAAACGCAAATGCCCTGGTTATCGTTTCTCTTATGCTGAAGCTATGGTGATTCTCTCGGTTATCCTCCGTCGCTTTAAGATCGACTTAGTCGAAGGGCAGGTCATCAAACCTGTTTACCATTTGGTGACGTCACCCAACGATGAAATTTGGGCCACCATATCCAATCGATGAGACCACATGAGACACAGTATTTTTCTCTTATTAAATATATTTGATGAAAAGCTTAATATTTGCTTTGATCTTAATGAAAAGCAGATATGAAATTAAACGTTTAGCAATTATTAATGTACTATTAATGTAAAGACAGTATCACTGAAATGAGGGTAGTCGATTGTCAATCAATTAAAACAAATGTGTAGAGTTGTATCTAGATTTTGGTAGTTTTTAACTGTAATAAATTAAATTATTATAAGTAATACATGTATAAATGCATGTACTGTATGCAACCTCGTTCCCATGCCATTCGGCTCCCAGTGATTATACGCAACTGACATCCTGCGAATACTCAGCTACTGTGAAACTGGATCCCGACAACATCTTAACCGACAAAATTCGAACAGAGTTCCGAGATCTACTCCAAACTCACGACGATGTATTTGACCCAACCATGCATCACAGGTTAAAACGGCGCGATAGGCCCATTTGAAGCTGTGGTAAATATGGGTCCAGTACAACCTCCACAACGGAAAGGTGGACTCCCACAGTATGCACACAACAAGTTAGTAGAGTTACAACAAAAATTCGACGATCTTGAGTCTCAGGGGGTATTTCAACGTCCCGAGGATATTGGCATAACTGTCGAGTATCTCAACCCCTCATTCCTTGTCACCAAACCCACTGGTGGTCATCGCCTGGTCACAGCATTTGCAGACGTTGGACGCTACAGCAAGTCACAGCCCGACGTGGACTCGCCACTGCGTACTATCGCCAAGTGGAAGTATATCATCGTCACGGACTTGATGAGTGCATTCTATCAGATCCCACTTGCTAAAAGCTCCATGAAATACTGTGTGATGTTAGTTGCAACTCCCTTTTGAGAACTCATACACGCTGTGCCATGGGAATGCCCGGATCAGAAATTGCACTCGAAGAGCTGATGTGTCGAGTATTGGGGGATTGCCTACAAGATGGTATAGCAGCCAAACTCGCAGATGATTTGTACTGTGGAGCCGACTCGCCAGAAGACCTTCTGCACAACTGGAACCGCATCTTACAAGCTCTCCAAAAATGCAATCTTTACCTTTCTCCTTCAAAACCATCTGCCCTCGCACCACTACCATACTTGAATGGGTATGGACACAGGGACGTCTTTCGGCAAGCCCACATCGCATCGCAACCCTTTCCTCGTGCTCACCACCTGACACCGTTGGAGCCTATAAAGTCCTTGGACGAGTTCTACCGAAATGTTCGCACATCATAGCTCCATTAGAGAACGCCATTGCAGGCCAACAGACCAAAGAATCCATAAAGTGGACGGACATGTTACGTGAGCATTTCCATTTTGCTCAGACCTCTCTTACAACCCACAATTCCATCACTCTACCAGTCTGCCTCGACCATCTGACCTGCTTTGGATTGTCACTGACGGATCTGTAACCAAACGTGGAATCGGAGCTACTTTGTACATCACCCGTCACAAGACCCTTCATTTGGCTGGCTTCTTTAGCGCAAAGCTAAGAAAACACCAAGTGACATGGCTACCATGTGAGGTTGAAGCTCTAAGTATCGCAGCTGCGGTCAAGCATTTTAGTCCATTCATCATCCAGTCAACTCAACAAGTATGTTTACTAACTGACAGCAAACCATGCGTTCAAGCTATTGAGAAACTGTGCCGTGGAGAATTATCAGCGAGCCTTCGCGTCACATCCTTTTTGTCGACGGTTAGCCGCTACCAAGTCAACGTGCGACACTTAGCTGGTTCCGCCGACATTCCCTCAGACTTTTCCAGCCGTAACGCCTCTGAATGCAATCAACCAAGATGCGGGGGCTCTGGAAGCAGCGGGTGTCCGGACACCCACACTTTCTGGACTTGTGATGTTATCTTGTATGTTATGTATATATAGTTATTAT
Organism: Corallium rubrum; assembly: GCA_964035015.1. NCBI lineage: Eukaryota > Metazoa > Cnidaria > Anthozoa > Scleralcyonacea > Coralliidae > Corallium > Corallium rubrum. Next base: position 35,524,397 of record OZ035998.1, read on the forward strand.
TTATCTATTATATTCTCTAAAGGGCGTGGCCCTGTTTATGGCATTCTGCGAGACGCAGGACACCCACTTTGAAAAGCTTCCAGAGCCCCTGCCAAGATGTCAAATTTGCTGCTTTATCGCATCGGTACAAGACAACCGTGGTCTATCTCGTCTTTCATTCACAACCCGATCAGCTTGGGCTCAAATTCAATCAGAGTGCCCCGACCTTCGTCGAACACACGCACATCTCAAACAAGGCACACGTCCCTCGAAAAAGGTTACTAACATCAAAGACGTGAAAAGGTATCTTAACGTTGCCTCCATCGCCAAAGACGGTTTATTGGTCGTTCAACGTAATGATCTTCTTTCACCATCAACTAACTTGATCATCGTGCCCCGCTCTACTCTTGACGGACTTGTGACAGCTCTCCGCATCAAACTCGATCTCCCATCCAATCTCCCATCCAAGCACCAGCTGCAACTTGTCATGAAACGCAATTTCTATGCCCTCGACATGCCGAAAGTTATCGACCGCGTCTGTGAAACATGCCATACCTGTGCTGCGCTAGGCAAGTTTCTAGAACCGTTGATGCAACAACATCCATCATTCCTGATGAAAAGAGCACCACCCTCCGTGATTGATAACCTTGTAACTTTATGTGTCGGACTGCACCCGCTAGATGGTCCACCCGCTGTCGTCAGAGTTGACCCCACCCTAACACCGCTGGCAAACGCTTGCGCATGCGTGAATTCGCTAGAGTAAACATTGCAAGAGAAGTGGGAACTAGCCGTGGCGACAACTAGACAGTGAAGACTAAGTAAGACTCGACTATTCATTTGTGTTTTAAAAAAAGGGTAAAGAAAATTACGAAGGGGTAATTTCAGAATAGGTTACAATATTGACAAAGAAGCCATACATAAATTACCTACCTTATCTGTTTCGTAGTATGCTTATATTTTTAACTATTGTGTCGGACTCTCGGACCAGTCCAAATATTTCAGTGTTTTTCCGCTCTTTTTCTGAAACGAGCTCGGACGTCGCGCATGCGCAAAACGTTTGGCAAGCGGTGTTCCCCAGCCTCGTTCCCAGGGCCCTTATCTCCGCTCCCCGCTCGCTGCGAAAAGTACCCTGGCATGGGCTGGTCACGTGTCGCCGAACAAAAAATATCGTTGTGGGAGAGGTCCTATTAATGTGCTTATTGTTACGCTCGACCAGACGCCATGTGTTTAATACACCTTCGTTTCGTGTCTTAATTTTGCTATTATAAATAGTCCATACTGGGACAAAATTTTACGACCAAAACAGGTGATTTGCTTGGAAAGTTTGTTCTTGGGTAGAGACTTACTTGCTGTTCTATCGACGGGCTATGGAAAGTCCTTAATCTTCCATGTGCTGCCTGCTTTGTTGTTTTGGAAGAAGAAACTGAAAGAGACTATTGACCATATCTTGACCAAGTAGGTGATTCATATATTTTCTCAATTGTGATTGTCGTCTCTCCTCTAAATTCCCTAATCCCCTACCATCCCTCCCATTAAATTATATTTTGCTATCACCCCGAATCTGAGTGACACGTGACGCCAACAGAATCACCCGTTGATTTCACAACACCGAAAATAAATGTCGGCGATCTCGCGTATTTACATTCTGACCGTGATAAAACACGCACCCGCAGCTACGGGCCTCATCGTACAAAGTGAAAATATGTGAGTGCTACTTGGTTCCTAATCAAGAACCAATACTCAACCACCCACCCACCCGCATCTATGACACCGAAGTGACGACGATGAGCCATCCATTAACCCACCACCTCAACCAACTACCATTGAACAGCGAAGACTGTTATCTGTTGGGTGTGTCAAACCGGTACGCGTTATCTTAAACGCGCGTTGTTTCACAAGAAGGCTGAAGACGCACGGTGCTGATCGAAGCTTCAGTTTTGAAGTGGTCTTTCTTTTTGATAAAATAAGTTATTTTGTTATATAGCTAGAGTTTCACTGGATGCAACAATGACTGTCATTGGTTGGTTTGTGGTCACATGACCTTAGCTAAATTAGTAAATTTCAGGGGGCGATTACATGGACCGGGCTGGCCCGGTTAACCGAGCTAGCCCGGTTAACCGAGCTAGCCCGGTTAACCGGCTAGCCCGGTAAGCCGGGATGATTTCAGGCCGAAATTCGCAATTATCAAGTAAATAAGGGCAAAGTTACGTTAGTTTTACTGCAGTTTTACACTAATTAGTCTATTATTTATTTTGTAAGTCCATCGTTAATAAAACGATTGCTAAAGTCTTCGCTAACCCAGGAAAGCGTCTTCACGAAGACTAATTAATTTATTAAATCTTCGCTTTGATCACGTAACACATGCACAAACAACGTTGATGTTCTATTTCAGTTCCTTTCACCACTATTTATTCACACAGTCAAGCAAACGAACGCGTATCGAAGCGAGTTCAACAGTTTTTCAGCCCGGTTTGCCGGGATGAAAACGATTACATGGACATTTTCATCCCGGTTAACCGTGCTAGCCGGGCTAGCCCGCTTGCCATGTAATCGAAATGTTAAAACAACATGCGTTTTATATATAAAGCGGGCTAGCCCGGTTAACCGGGCCAGCCCGGGCAGAGCTCGGTCAATAAGTTTTCAATTGTTGCCCTCTAGAACTTTGAACTCCTCACGTTATCCTGTAAACAAAAGGTTGTTTGGTACGAAAAAAAGAATATTTATAGGTCTTCAAAGCATGTGTGAAGATAAACTGGAGAAATGTATTGCTGTTCTTTTGTTCTGAGACTCATATTTGTTTGGTTGAAGTGAAGTTATGGAGCCAGGCGAAATGTTTTGGTAAGTCTTAGCGCTTGTCTTTTGTGTACTTTCCCTTGATAAACGTCGAAATTATTCAGCGAAACTCAAGCTATACAGGGTGTATCAAAAAAAAGGCTACCCTTAGAAAATATAATTAACATTCTTTTCAAATAACCTATTGTATATTGACAGCCCTGTGGTCAGTTGAACCATTTTTAATCGAACTGATATGAATATAATTAACATTTTTATTTCAGTTATGCTCCTTCATACGTTTAGAAGTTATCGTAATTTCCCAGGTGTATACGACCACTTGTTTTTTACGCATCCGTGACTTCAGAGGTGTCCAGGGCTGTCAATATACAATAGGTTATTTGAAAAGAATGTTAATTATATTTTCTAAGGGTAGCCTTTTTTTTGATACACCCTGTATAACAAAACACTTAATGTCTGATCCCTCGGGAAGTAGTTAGCTTTGTTTTCCCTCGAGTCTCGATGTTTCCCTCGACTTCGTCTCGGGAAATATCAAGACTCTCGGGAAAACAAAACTGTTTCCCTCGGGAGCAGACATTAAGTGTATATTGTGTATTGTATAAAAGGCGACGTCGTTGACGTTCGCGCCCCGCCGATCAACTCTAAGTTTTTTAAGACTGTAATTTACTCGCCTAAATTACGGCCACATGATTCACTGAGTTATTCCTGGAAGAATGTAACGAACGGGAACTACTAATGAACCACAAATGTATACTCAACCAACGGAAAGCCTACTCAACATGGCGGTGTCATCAATTGTGTGTACAACTCTCCTACGCAGTACTTAGGTAGAGCCTAATTTCTATATTATAATTGTGTATTTTTCTACTATACTATTATATCAAACACAACTCTATTTGTTGTTGGAATTAAGTATATATCAAGGCCACAAAAAGCTACGCGACATTTCGAGGGGCAGACAGTGTATTTATACGAGTCTTTGTTCATTAATTTTTATATGACATTCTACACCATTGTGCCAGATGATTTCACTTAACATTTTAAGCATGGCATGCGACGTTATTGTCAACACTCACGTCACGCGTATAAAATTGAGCCATTAAAGATGGAAACAGCCGTTATTGTTGCAAATCAACAACCTAAAGCTGCATAGATTGCCGTTCTTCACTTCAAGCAAGAGTGCTGACGCCATTACTCTTTAATGGCTCGATTTTATACGCGTGACGTCCATGTTGAGGAAAACGTCGCATGCTTAAGCTCTTTAATTAAAAATGCTTCGGACGATAATAAGTATTTTACTACTAAATAGTAAATGGTAGCAACTCGCAGCACTTCACTTTTGATAAAAACTTCTAGTTTAAGTTTATATATGGAGGCGATTTACCCGGCTGGTCACGAAAAACTTTACGGTCTGTTTATATGAAAGCGAGTTATCTGGCGGGTTGACATGAAGTAACGAATATAGAAAATCATCCCGCTATAGCGCGTTACCCGGAGAAAAGTGTTTAATATATGGGAAATGTTAATCCTGCCTTGCCGAGATCCCAGCTGCCAGTGCCGAGTTTACCCGGACCGGGAATTTGCCACATGAAATAATGCTTCTCTGGCGGTCATTAGCAGGAAGACAGTTGACACGAATCTTGACTTGAGGCAACAAGGGAACCAAGTGTGAACGAGGCCTGCGAACACCACTTATAAAACAGTACTTATAGGATGCCATTTATAGAAAAGAACTGAGAACACTGCGTCTTTAAAGCCTTTCTACGGTACATGGATTTGACACCAATCTCATTAAAAACAACGTATTGAGTTAAAAATCTTTGTGTGTGCGTGTGTGTCCCAAATTGTTCGAATCAGACTTATTAGAATCTTATCGAGTTTACACACCCCTTCTACTCTCGCAGCATTTCAGTGGTTCATAAAGAACGCTTTGTTCTCTAAATACGTGATCCGTTTTATTCATATCATGGTCTTGGCTCCGAGCTCCGAGCTCCTAGCTCTTGTCTCCTGCCCCCGACTTAGCTCCTAGCTCCTTGGCTCCGAGCTACGATCATATCCCTATAGCTTTTTGTGGGAATGACGAACTGACATTAAAGATCACATGCACTGTAAAATAATGCAATCGCGCAAAGATCATATAAAACAAATCGAAAACTCTGATTCTATTCTTTTTCCCTAAATATGATTAAAACTCCGAATATATTAGAGTAAAATTAGAAAAATGTCTGGCAGCCTTCGAAAATAAATTTCAAAAAAAAATTTAAATGTTTGTTTTTCTTTATGATTAAAACTCCGAATATATTAGGTCTAAAATAATATAAAAATGTCTGGCAGCCTTTGGAAATAATTTTGGACATATTTTTTAATTGAGAAGATTTGTTCGCCATGTTAGATTTTCTTGTGAACAAAAACCCATCCTTCAAAATCCGCACTGCCAACTTCCAAAAGGCCCTGGAAACGAGGTTGGAAGTAGACAAACAAATCAAACGTTTTCCGTCCATGCCGCCAACTGAATATCTGCGTCGTAAACGACGTTTTCGAAAATATTCACTGTGCCTTTTGTAATTCGTCAATTGTGTCGACGATGACCTTTCCATCGTTCACTTGTGAACAAATTGTCTTAATTAACGTATTAATTAAAGAATAATTAAGCTTTTACGAACGTATCTTGCGTGTGGACGCGGTTTCTGAGTTTTCCTCTCCGTCCTATTATTTTGGTGATGCTTTAAAAATGATTATCTGCTGTGACAGTTTTCTCAATTCTCTCTTATAAGTGGTGTCACGTCCTAAGGACGTGGTGTCCTATAGGAAACAGCTGATTTTACATGCTATTTATAACAGCTGATTTTAAATGCTATTTGTGAGAACTGAACATGCATAAGTTCGCTTATAGTTTAGTTGACTAGTTTTAGATCTTTCCGCAGCAGCAATGTATTTTGCTGGACACAGTCGTTCACACTAAATCAACTTAACAACTATCTTATTCAGTAATATTTTGAAAACTCTTAAAATGCATTTCCAACGATTTCAGTGCAATATAATATATATGTGTATATATATATATATATATATATATATATATATATATATATATATATATAATAGCATTATAAAAATACACGAATATATATATAATAGTATTATAAAAATACACGAAATTTCATAATATCGCTGTCAATTTAACATGAAATTATAGGCTTGTGGGTAGCAGATGTCACTTCTTCCTCTTAATAATGTTTCCAACTAGACCCTATAACTCTCCGCACTAAAATTTTGATAATGGGCGCTCTTACAAACCACCATAATTACAATATATAGTCTAACAAATATCATTTATATTTCAGTCGTCACATATTTCAGGGTTATTTCAGTACAATAACCGTACTAGCTCGATTTCTTTGCAGTTGCTTATATATCACACAACTGCATGGCACCGCCTATGCTTATTGCGATCATCACTTTCGTATAAGTGGAGAAGTTTATATTCGCGGTGAGAAACGTATACATGCATGTATCAAACTTTTGCTTTTAACCGATGTATTTCCGTCCAGTACATAAAAGGGCATTAAACGTTTACTTTTCACTGATGTATTTCTGCCCAGTGCATAAAAGCGAGCTTAAAAGATTATCAACATTTTTTTTAAATAATATTTTTCTACCACAAGAAATTAGTATATATCGTGACTTTTATTGTATTTAACATATCTTGTTTATTCTTTAAATTTCAGAAAAGAGTCTATTATCAGAAGTCTTGCATTTTGTTGCATTGATAGATAACGTCACCATCGGTTCTCCTTTAGAGAATGAATATGGGACCATTTTCGCAACGATCACCCTGTTGAAGACACTGATCGGAGTGTCGGTATGTTGTGTCATGAACAGTAACTTTTTAATAGTTCGAGGTTTTTCTAGTCTTGAACCAGGCGAGTTTTGTTGGCGCGACGTTTCGGAAGTAACTTCTTCCATCTTCAGGCGTAGTGAAATGAGATCGCGTGGCTGATTATATAGTCGCTATAAGTTGCGCTCAAAAAACTTTTCAGCCAGAATAACTTTAAACTATGTTGGGGTCTTCATCTGACTGCGTTGGGAATTTATTTGCAGTTTTAAAATAGACAGCTGCAATGCATAATATTTGTCAACTTGAATATGCGCGGATGTGCGCGTTCGCAAATAAGGAAGTTTACCTAACAAAACAGGCGCCAGGCGTTCCTGAAAGTTTTTTTAAAGTGCGCAATATACTTAGCTTTACAAATAGAACGCGGTTATACATTGAATACTGCAAAGAGTAAACAACGGCTATATACGCCTTCAACTGTCTCCTTAGCAACAAGGTTGAAAACGTTTAAACCAGCGTAGTCGTGGTGAGTTGTCCCTTTTTGTCTATTTTTGCAGAAATATCTTTTTCGTGTTTCTACGTATATTGCACTATCTTCACGCTAATTCCAAGCAAGCAATTATTTGCTTTCAAAACAAGTATTTTATAAAACTTAAAGGTCTTTTTAACCCTTTCGTTCATGGCTTTCTGCGACAACCCACATTAAGTGTTGACTAGTAAAATTGACTGGCGTTAAGCTTGATGATGATGATGATGATGATGATGATGATGATGATGATGATGATGATGATGAACTTTATTTAAACACGGGGCCTCATTCATTTATACATAATTGCTCTTCCAGAGACCCGTTGCGTTAAACAAATTTAGTTAAAAATATTTACAAAGTAATCACTTAAAAATAGCAATTAAATTAAGTATTGATAAAACTATTAAAAAGGAACTATCTTAAACTAACTATTGTTAAAACTATTAAAAAGGAGCTACATATATACTAATGTTAAGAATACAAGATCAATTTTTTTCTAAAAATTTCAACATTTTCAGACAACCTTGTTTCAACAGGTATCGAGTTCCAGGCGACCGCTCCACTGTTTGCCAGACTGCATTTAAGAAAATTGGTGATGAATTCAGGAACCCTCAGGTTAACTTGATTCCCCCTAATATTGTACTCGTGCGCTGTATCCCTTCTTGAGAATTGCTCTGAGAGATAAAAAGGGACCATATTATGTGTTACTTTAAACATTAGAACAGCCTTGTTTACTGCCCACCGATCTTCTAACTTTTGCCATCCTAACAATTCCAGCACATCAGCTTGACCTAGTTTCGTAGCCAGAGCGCGTAATTATTCTTCCAGCTTCTTTTCATACAATCATCGCAGGAACTGGCTTGCAGCTCGCTGCGCGTACTTGCATCTATATAAAATTGTATAGATTGTCAACAAACAAGGTTTATTTTAAACACGTTTGTGGACAACTCAAGAGGTCGTTACCAACACAAATGATCAATGTCAACCGAAATGGTCGTTGCCAAACCAAATCAAATAATCAATGTCCATCCACGTGGTCAATGCCAACCGAAATCGTCGTTGCCAACCCATGCAAGTGGCCGTTGCCAACCCAAATGGTCGTTGACAACCTAAATGGTCGTTGCCAAACCAAATGATCAATGCATGCCAACCCAAATGATCGTTGCCAACTCTGATCTCATCCCCTGACCTCTCGTATTTTTCCGGGGCAAAAGCAGTGAGAAGTCTGGGCCTGGGGACGAAATCGGAATATGGCCATCCCCAGGGTTTTGATGTCACCGCGGACTCATAACTGCATGTTAATATATAAATTGCAATTTAACAAAACGACGACAACAACTCACGAAGTAAAAAATTTTTTAAGATATTACCGACAAATATGTACAATGTAGTATAGGCAAACAGCATCATATACATGTACTTTAATAAAATACGTTTGAAAATCTTTTCGTTGACAAAAGACTAGACATGGTGAAGCGTATAATTGTATAATTACACAAGACATCGTGGTAAAGATATCGTTCATGCCCAACATGTTCTCAATTTACAAAATTGTATGGCAACCTCTTCTTTGCTTGTGACCTATAAGCACGGTCTCCATGCAGCATTGCTTGAAGTCTTCCTATATTGCCAGTGTACATGTATTAGATGATCTGGGCCTGGCCACAACCGCATATCTTGTTTTTCCCAAACTTCTCTTTTGTTTCTATAACTCCGAACTTGTCTGAACAACTGGTGTTCCTTTATATAACATGCGAAGAAGAATTTAAATGTAATGTAATAACACGTAAACTTTTTCTATAGCCAAAGTAATAGTTTCCGAAATGTTTTATTTTAGGTTTTTTGTATGTTAGATTCTATTATAATCAATAACATTAACTATAATACAAGAAATAATTTATTTTAGATCAGCAGTTAAGTCAGACAGAGCCACAATAATGATTCGCACATGCAATAAGGCACAGTCATGCACTTCGGCTCAACATGCAGGCATGCATGCACAGCTGACAACAGAATTAACTTTCACTCTCCTCGTCGTATACCATGCATGCACGTTTTTTATCCTTTTTTCTTTAGAAGTCACTGGCCAGCTAGGAAGTAGAAGTGACATGTAACGGAAAACTGGAAAAACTATCTAGAAGGTATGTTATTGATATCAAACAAGTTCTAGCCCAGTCTCAATTCTATTTTCATATTAATCGTCTTAAACTTTGAGGGTCCTTGATTGGATGTCGGGTGCATAAAGACTACTCAGTTCAGTGTAGTCAGTTTTTTAATAAACATTTTACCACTTTGGCACTTGCAATTGTCGCAACTGCCTTTGTTACACTCTTCAGACAAATCATCACGGTTTAATGACGCATAAATGTGTTTTAAATATGTTTTTAAACTCTCTGCTTCAGAACAAAGAGAAAATTAAATCTTCTTTTATTAATTCTTATTTTGCGATAACGTATGTTAGATTCTATTATAATCAATAACATTAACTATAATGCAAGAAATAATTTCTTTTAGATCAGCAGTTAAGTCAGACAGAACTACAATAATGATTCGCACATGCAAGGCACAGTCACGCACTTCGGCTCAACAGGCACGGATGCACATCTGACAACAGAATTAACTTTCATTCTCCTCGTATACCATGCATGCATGCACGTTTTTTATCCTTTTTTCTTTAGAAGTCACTGACCAGCTAGGAAGTAGGAGTGACGTGTAACGGAAAACTGGAAAAACTATCTAGAAGGTATGTTATTGATATCAAACAAGTTCTAGCTCGCGCCAGATGTTTCCAGTCTCAATTCTATTTTCATATTAATCGTCTTAAACTTTGAGGGTCCTTGATCGGATGTCGGGTGCATAAAGACTACTCAGTTCAGTGTTGTCAGTTTTTTTAATAAAAAATAAAAATTTTACCACTTTGGCACGTTTGCAATTGTCGCAACTGCCTTTGAGACACTCTTCAGACAAGTCATCGCGGTTTAATGACGCATGATGTGTTTTAAATATGTTTTTAAACTCTCTGCGTCAGAACAAAGAGAAAATTAAATCTCCTTTTATTAATTCTTGTTTTATATAATCTCGCAGTATACCTGGATGTCCCATATTCCCGGAATGAAAAGTGCGGGCATCTGAAAAATAGATTAGTTTCTAAAAAATTTACTAGTTTTTGGCAAATTCGATTTATTTGTACTTTTTCGTATACGTCTCTCTTGGCCCTGTTTTTATTTTGTCTATATGTTTGTAAAGATATATCTAAATGTTAATTTATGAAAAACTGCATGGTCACTAAAAATAACCCATACCCCGGAATATATATATAGCAAAAGTGAAAACAAACAGAAGGCCTACGTTACAATTGGAGAATGAAACGTTTAACGCAAAAATATACTGAACATTAAAAACACATTCATATATGATGTGTTATCAAAATGTGACAGAAAGAGTAGTTCATATCGCAGCAAGTTAACGAGTTATTCTGAGTTGATCATACGAAAGATGTTTTGTGGGTGTGGGTGTGTTTGTGTATGGTGGGGTAAAATAAAACACTCCTTTTTTTGGCCTGCATTAATGGAAGTGGGCAGAAGATGACACGTGTATATTGTTTGTTTTCTTTTTTGCACTATATATTTAGTATTTGAGTGGGGAAAGGATAATCCGATGACTAAATTTGGTCAGACACTTCGCATTTGCTTTAATTATTTTTTAAACCTTTCACCTTTTTCAATGCAATGCGAATTTTGTGGGGGGAAAACGGTTTTGTACTCAACATCCACTTTGTACAGGTGTTACAACGAAAGTGGAATTTGGGCGGGAAAAGAGTAATAGGAATTGCTGGTAGAATGAAAAGTTGAAACAGGGCAATATACGAAAGCATGTGGGTATTGTAGCACTAAAAATGTAACTGAATATAAATAGTACGAGAACTGAAAAATATATATATATATATATATATATATATATATATATATATATATATATGGGCTTCTCGGTTTCGTCATTTACAGTATGCGTTTGTATCTACTATTTGTATTTAACAACATTTGCATATAATATATATTTGGTTGACTTAGAAACTAAAATGTTTAGAATTATACAACCACTTAATTCAACATCTTGCAGACGTCCTGTACAGTATCCGTACCATCTGGGTTAATTGACTGATCAGATCAGTAATCATACAGTTAGGGCGTTTATATAGAAAGGCTATTATAGGTTTCACAGGTTTCTTTTCTTAGAACTCGAAACATTTCTCTGCAAAGATGTCACAGAGTTTCTTTACAAAATTTGGGAAATCCTATATAGCATGTATACCGACACTATACTTATTAGCATATATAGTTGTCAAACAATCGCAACAATACCCCGCGGTGTGTAGTCATTAGCCACCATGGATGCATGATGCCTATGTTTACCTATATTGACGTCTTGCTGTTCTCTAAGGTTTTTCGGTTTTAAGTGATCCGTCTTTAAGTGCGTGGAATATAGCAGCTGCAACCTTCTTGAAACCCACATCGAGTGTGAAACTTACTACTAGGGTATAAAAGATCATGCACCTTGATGAAAAATATTATGCACATAGTGGTGTTCCTTCATTCACTACTACACAGTCCATTCAGTTGTTGCAAAAGGTCGAAACTTCATTTCTCCGATTCGAAGAATGTATTTTTTCAAGGTAAGAGTATTCAAATTTAACTTGTCCCGAATAACTCCATAAGAACGCGGTTTTAAACTTTTTAATACCAAAAATGCACCTATATATATATTCGCTAGTACTTTACTCGACCTGTAGACGAATTTACTCGTCAATAGAGAAGTTCGTGATACTCTTTTGGTTAAAACTTGTCTCTCTCAACTTTTTCAGTGCCAAACATGCATCTATATATACTCTATACTTTACTCTGGCTAAAGCCTGACAATTTTACTCGTCAATAGAGAAACCCCTGGGCTCTAAGGATTACCTTTTTCAAATTACTCTTTTCTCGGAATTAAAATAACTCCAAAATACGAGTATAATTTGACTCCAAATAGTGTAATAAAAGTAGCGTGCTGCGTAGGCATGCAGTGTAGAAACAACAATCGAAATATAGTAAGGTTGCATCATTTTATCACGCTTTGCTAAACGTGTATTTTCAATTTTCGAAATATGGTATAGAGTAGGTTAATACTGCCGAAACAGAGAACGTGAGTGGTCTAACGTTTCGAGCGAAGGCCCTTCGTCAGAGAGAAACGTAAAGAGTGTTGTTTTACTCTTTACGTTTATTTGTTGCTATAGTAAAAGTCATTATTGTCTTTACAAAACGTGCACGAAGCTTGTCAGTCAAGAAATTAAATCAAACGTTTCGTTATAATATAAACTATTAGAGTTTCGTTACTCCGAAGAGGATGACAAAACATCAACACAAACGTATAGTGTAGAATATGCCATTAGTACTACCAGTTTCATGTGCCATTTTGTTTAAAAAGCATTCCGCATTCGTACCGAAAACAACATAAGTAAACGGTAAACGTGAAAAATAAACAATCTAGTGGTCAGAGGCCGTTTAACAGATTCAAACAAAAAATTAAAGGAGCAGAATAAGAAAATGACATTAGATGTATATTATGAAATATCAAGTATCAGTACGTCTTTAGACTCGTACAAGAATAGCTTTCTCACTGTTATGTTGTTTGAAGCTTTGCATGTCGAAAATGTATTTTACATGAGAAAGTTTGCACTCTTGTCCTCACCTTTTCAGCTGGCTGTTTCCATCCTAGCTTAATTTACTGTATAGTTTTTGACTGCTATATAGTAAATAAAACAACAACAGCACTGCACAACAATGGGAAACCATTAAGGTCTTCGTTAAGCTTTTCAGGGCCATTTCTGTAAAGCGCTCTCAATTCGTCAGAATTTATGCCACAAAAATAAAATAGATTCGTTAGAAAGCTATGAATTTGTAGAATACAATAGTGTCTTTGGTTCCGCGATAAACACAAACCGTTAATAGTTGTGAATTTTTTGACAAATATGACAAATGTTTTTTTATTACTTATCACATAAATTAAATGGTCCAACTCATCTCGTGCTCAAGCCATGATTGCAAATTTGATTAAACATCCTATATAATATTAATTTTGTAATGGTTATGTCACAAACAATTGTTTTGTTTTGTTTAATAGATTTTTCTGATTTTCGCACTCTGTGCGTGGTTCTTTGGTGAGACTGAAGCACGGCGGTGGCCAGAGGAAAGGTATGTATGAACGTCAATCTATATAGTCATTTTATAATACTGATATTTTTTAAACTGACACAAGTGGTTTATTTGGTTGATGCAGTGTTTGTCAGTCTAACTATACGTCTATAGCCCTACAGGATCGCGTATTGAATAAAAATATCTCGTTCTACCAAACGTGTAAATTTTGTTGCTTATATACATGTAGGGTCTACTCAAAGGTATATGGAGAACAATTTTGACAAACCCCTTATTACCTGTTAATTTTCTTGTTGTTTTATGAAGGTTCGATTCAAAGGTATATGAAGAACAATTTGACAACCCCAAGTAAGTTAAAAAATTTTATTTTAATTATTTCTTATTTTTAAAATTAAAATACATCGATTTTGCAAGAGTGCTCAATATCCTGGATTGTAATATACATATATATATATATATATATATAGCATGTTCTAAGGATTTAGGGTGAAGGAAAATTCGAGTGTAGAATATATACATTTTAAGACCAAACCGGGAGCAGTTGCGAAAAATGCAACCACACGGGCCCTCCGGCAGGAACTGAACCCACGACCCTGCGATCCCAGTGCAATGCTCTGACCACTGAGCCACGGAGGCCGTTGCCGAGAGCTTGATCGCGAGTTCTGTATACACAATAAGGTGGTAATGCCAGGAGAGAATTCGGTATATTATAAATGATATTGGGCATTTCTATATATATATATTATAATCCAAGAAATATATATATATATATATATATATATATATATATATATATATATACCTCAAAAGTCTGCTACAGGCTGTTTCATCTAAAAATCTAAAAACAGGCTGTTATATATATATATATCATAATCCAAGAAAGTGCTCAATACTGACCATGCCGTAGAGCAAGATATACAATTATATATATAGAAGACTATAAAATCATGATGTTAAAAATATATTGATAAAAGTTACTCCAGTTTCACGATCAACGGCGATCATCAGACTAAAAGTTCCTACGGAGGCTTGACATTAAAAGCATAAAATTTGTTCTCGTGACGACACTTACATAATAATTCGGATCTTTTGTTTAACAGCTAGCTAGTCTTATAGTCGTCATTTTATTTATATATATATATATATATATAACATGCACCAAAAAGTGTTATTTCTTGTTTATAAAATTTAAATACATCGACTTTGCAAGAGTGCCCAATATCTTGGATTATAATCAAAGATTATGAGTCAAAAGTTTAACCGTGTCCAGTCATTTACTTACTTATATATATATATATATATATATATATATATATATATATATATATATATATATAGCATGTTCTAAGGATTTAGGGTGAAGGAAAATTCGAGTGTAGAATATATACATTTTAAGACCAAAATCCTTAGAACATGCTATGTAATCGAGTGAAATGCCCAATATCATTTATAATGTACCGAATTCTCTCCTGGCATTACCACCTTATTGTGTATACAGAACTCGCGATCAAGCTCTCGGCAACGGCCTCCGTGGCTCAGTGGTCAGAGCATTGCACTGGAATCGCAGGGTCGTGGGTTCAGTTCCTGCCGGAGGGCCTGTGTGGTTGCATTTTTCGCAACTGCTCCCGGTTTGGTCTTAAAATGTATATATTCTACACTCGAATTTTCCTTCACCCTAAATCCTTAGAACATGCTATGTAATCGAGTGAAATGCCCAATATCATTTATAATATACCGAATTCTATCCTGGCATTACCACCTTATTGTGTATACAGAACTCGCGATCAAGCTCTCGGCAACGGCCTCCGTGGCTCAGTGGTCAGAGCATTGCACTGGAATCGCAGGGTCGTGGGTTCAGTTCCTGCCGGAGGGCCTGTGTGGTTGCATTTTTCGCAACTGCTCCGGTTTGGTCTTAAAATGTATATATTCTACACTCGAATTTTCCTTCACCCTAAATCCTTAGAACATGCTATGTAATCGAGTGAAATGCCCAATATCATTTATATATATATATATATATATATATATACGTGTGGGTTTTGGTCTACGAAACGCAAAGAGTGCTCGATAACATATAGTTAGAGCAAATATAGATTTTCGCTTACCTCAAAAGTCTGCTACAGGCTGTTTCATCTAAAAAAGAATCTTCAGGCAGAAGATTCTTTTGCCTGAAGATTCTTTTTTAGATGAAACAGCCTGTAGCAGACTTTTGATATATATATATATATATATATATATATATATATATATATATATATATATACATATATACCTGTTAATTTTCTTGTTGTTTTATGAAGGTTCGATTCAAAGGTACAAGAAGAACAATTTGACAACCCCAAGTAAGTTAAAAATTTATTAATAGTTCAAGCTTTTTAAATTTATTTTTCTATTTTGCCGGAAGAGTGCTCTATATCCTGAACAATGTATGAGGGAATAATTGTAATATATATAGGCCTATATTCGTCTTCATTTTGTTGGTTTTTGTTGGTTCGTTTCAAAGATATATACAGTATATGGAACAATGCAACAACCCAAAATAAGTTAAAATGACATTAAATAATCAGTAGCGAAGATGGGGTTTTTTTGTAAAATAGCACTACCGCATTTTTAGATTAAGTTATGTTAAATTAAAATTCGATCTTGAATATTTATAGAAATCTTTCATTGTTGTAAGATAATTCGTATTTCATAAACTTTCATTTTAAAATTCGCTTCAAAATTGAAAGTTATAGGTTCAATTCAAAGGTATATAGAGAACACTTCGACAACCCCAAGTTAAAATCATAGTAATAGAAAATTTGCACAATGACGTACTATGGCGTTGGGTGACTACAACTACCAGAATGCTTTGCCAGTAATCTAGGATTTCGGCTAAAAGGGATTACTCCAAAGGACCCGTCCAGTCCTTTCGCGGCTTTTCCAAGACATGTCGTTAAATTTGTTTTTTCCGAATTTGCCATCAAGTTTCAATGCACGAATCTCAAGATTTTAGCAATCTTTTCGATACCCTAACCCCAACATATACCCTACCCTAATCAGAAATCTGGTTACCCCCAGTTTAGTTTGGAAAAACATATTTGACAATATATTTTGAAAAAGCCACGAAATGACTGGACTTTGAGTCATCCCTTTTAGCTGAAACCCTAGAATACTGGCAAAGCATTCTGGTTTGGTTGTAGTCACCCAATATAGATATATATATATATATATATATATATATATATATATATATATATATATATATACGTGTGGGTTTTGGTCTACGAAACGCAAAGAGTGCTCGATAACATATAGTTAGAGCAAATATAGATTTTCGCTTACCTCAAAAGTCTGCTACAGGCTGTTTCATCTAAAAAAGAATCTTTTTTAGATGAAACAGCCTGTAGCAGACTTTTGAGGTAAGCGAAATATATATATATATATATATATATATATATATATATATATATATATATATATATATATATATATATATATATATATATATATATATATATATATATATATATATATATATATATATATATATATATATATATATATATATATATATATATATATATATATATATATATATATATATATATATATACTTGTAATTCTGTCGGGAGAACAATTGCAAGTGTATGTATATTGCAACAAAAACGCCGAGTATATAAAGAAATATTATAACTAGGATAATGATTATTCTAATCTCTTCCTATTTTGTTATATTTTATATCTTTTTAGCAAGCACCCAAAACGCCTGCTCCAAGTTCTACGCAATGTTTGCAAAACTCAAGGTGGAACTTTCAACGTCAAAGATATAGTAAATAAAGCAGGACCATTTCGGCCCCAAACGATTAAGCAATCTTTCTGCAAAAATGAGGGTGCTTCTATTCCTCACACTACCTATAAATGTAAAACCTTGCTCCGCCATGCAGGATTTTCAAAGCTTAACACGGCGGGAACGTTTCAAGTACTTGAATACGGTTATGTAAAAGTCGGTTGTGCTGCTCACGAAGTTCATTATGGCTGATGGTCGCTGAACATGATACCAATATAGTAATTTAAAATCACGTTACAAGTGTATAAAGATGTTACGAATAACAAGAAAGATGTAATAAACATATACTTCTCATTGCATCCAATGTTTTCTTTTATTTTTAATAATAATAATAATAATAATAATAATAATAAGTAAAATGGGCACGGGGTAGGGTTGGTGCCTTAGCCTACTACGGGAATATGGAATTTCCCGCCCACCAGAGTCTGCCCCAAAAGGCACCCCTGTTAGGGATACAACAAAAAAGGGTAGGGGGGAGCCCTACATGCAGCCTTGGTTGGTAATCCGCCTAGGAGATGGGAACTCCAAAAATAAAAATCCTGCTTTCTGGTAATGCTAAACCTTCTAAATTTTGATGAAAATGGAAACTAATTGTACTAGAAAAACGGCGTAAATGGGATTGGAAATAATTCAAGTGAAAGTGCCTCGCCCGGCAGGTTAGACAGTGGGGGGACAGCAGCCCACTCCAGGTCGTCATCAATCTACTCACTGGTAGATTAAAGTGGAACAAGGAAGTGAACAAGATTGTAATGAAGTGTTTCTTTAAGAGTGAACCATCAAAAAGAGAACCATCAAAAAGAGGGGATACAGGAAAAAGAGGGGTGTCCAAAATTTCCGAGCAGAGGTTAGCTGATCAGCTCATAGTGATCTGGGCAAATGGTTGGCTTTCTGAGTTAGAGTTGGAGAGATAAAGAGAGAGCTAAGTCACGACGTGCCGCGTGGAGAGACTTTGGATGAGGTTAACCATCCAGACCAGAAGCAAGAGGGGTACACAGAAAATGGGAATGACCATCCACACATCCACATGAATATTCAGAGGTAAATGTTGAGGATGTGGTATGCAGGATGGAAAGTGAAGGGTGCAACGCAGACAGGGGCGGATCTAGGAATTTCCCCCACTTAGTCAGACTATCTAGGGGGGTCCGGGGGCATGCCCCCCAGAAAATTTTTGAAATTTGGGTCTCTGAAATGGCATTTCCCGTGTTCTGACAACACTTTTAATCAAAATTTCTGAAGTTTTAAAACATGTTTTTTTAGCACATTTTATACTTTTTTTGAAAAAGTGTCAAAATTGGATTTGGATTAGTGAATTCTTGTAATAGTTTGTAAGCGCGTAATTATTTTTTTCTAAAAAGAAGGCAATACAATGGACAGTAGAGATATGTGATTATATTTAATTACTAACATAAAAAACATTTCAAAGACAGCTCTAGGAGCTCAACCATCTACACCATCCCAGTTATCCAAATTAAGTCACATCTAAACCAAGCCACTATACTATGAGCTGTCTGGTTTTCAGGTGCCAGATACTCACCTTTTACACATCTACCCAAGCAGACAATGTCTTGTTAAGGCATGCTTTTATTTATGACCATAATGCGACATGGACATAAAGGATCGAGCTCAACTCTCGACATTATCCCAGTCATCCTAACCCTTGGGCCCCCAACTAATCTAAGTCATTACCTGCTTATATGATTTCAATTTTGTAGACTATGAAAGTATATAAACATTGAATACTAGAATTAAGCAGATATTGTATTTAAGCCAGATAATAAAATGTAAATAATAATTGTAATACAGCACATGTAGTTATTGGTTCATGTGGATATTAGCACTTAGTACTGTAGCTACTGTACACATGTAAATTTATATAAAAAAGAAGAAACCAATCATCATTTCACTAATCAACTTTATTATGACACCACATAATCAGACAGGTCACATACAGTGCATGACATGTTGACAGTGTATATATATTATATACTGTAATAATATTAAAGGAACAGAAATTAGCAATGTATGAGAAGAGTGCTTTAACTGCCAGGTTGGCTGGCTAGGTTACAGTCTCACTCTCATAAAGATAAAATTAATCATATTATTGATATAATTTAATAAACCATGAAATCTCCAAGCAAGATCAAATTTCCAGCATACACTAGTCCGTCCGATACACGTTTCATTGCAAAGTATCAATTCATTTAATAACATGTTATAGATCAAATACAAGCAAACGCGAAATCTAGCCCAAGAGTAAATCTATAAATTATCATAAAGATTATAATGATATTCAAATCATGCAGTATAGTAGGGTTTTTTACCTCAGACGACCTCAGAGCGCATCACTGATTCACTGTATAAAATTCTCGCAATTGATATTTCGATATATATCTTATTCAATCCTCTGTAAAAGGTCATCTTCAGTGCATAAAGTACTTGATGAAAGTTTCACGAATATTTCATCATAAAAGTCTTGAATGAATTTATGAATTTATTAATTGACATTCCCTAAAATGGGCTTTTCAATGACAATTTACATGTTATAAAAAGAGATTATGAATTATCGACTATATTTACAGCAATCTTATCGTTAATGATTAATTAATACAAATTATTACGTAAACTAAAATTATACTTTATATTATGGTTTATATAAGTTAAAAACAATTAAAAAATTATCGCTTTTCAATAAGAATTGTCTTAAGTTTCGTCTTAAAATTGTTCAAGTCACTGACTGATTTCAGCTCTGTATCTAGACCATTCCATATCTTAGTCCCTCTGTATTTAAACGATCTTTGACCGATCGATGTCCTAAATTTTGGAATATCCAGGTCTCCATTTCTTCTAGTATCTCGGTTATGAATTCTGTTACGTTGTTCAAAATTATCACATAAGTACCGTGGAGCTTTGTCATTCATGCATTTAAATGTTAGTAACGCATCTCTGTATAATAGATGTTCTTTGATTGACAACCATCCTAACGCATGTAATGTCGGAGATATATGATCATACCTAGGCACCCCTGTGATTAATCGGGCTGCACAATTTTGGATTAATTGAATCTTTTTAATATTGCTATCTGACGTATTAGACCATACTGTTGAACAATAATTAATTTTGCTCATGACTAATGTGTCAATGATTGTTGCTAGTGTTAACTGATCAAAGTTGTGTTTCACCCGACCAATCTGACCCAATTTTGAAATACACGATGATGACAATGCTTCTATGTGTTTGTCATATGTTAGATGAGAATCCAGGAGCATACCTAAATCCTTAACCTCTGTAACAGGTATAAGATTTTCCCCCATAAAATTAATATGGACGGGAGATTCCAATTGATTCATTAGTTGCCGTGTACCAACCACCAACATTTTGGTCTTTTTTGGGTTTACAAGAAGACTGTTGTTGCAACACCATTCAAAAACTCTATGTAAATCCTCTTCTATATGCAGTAACGAACGTTCCATATTCAATAAAGTAAACGATAGAAATGTTTTCGAATCGTCAACATACGATTCAAGACTACGTACAACTGTTAGGAACTGAAGACAAGCTATCTGTATATATATTAAATAAAAACGGTGAAAGCACAGAGCCTTGAGGAATCCCATGTGACAATGCAACAGGTGTCGAAGAGGTGGTTCCAACTCTAACATACTGCCATCTGTCAGATAAGTAACTTTTGAACCATTTGTGCACTGCCGGAGATACACCTGGGTTTTGAATTCTTTGTAGAAGCATATCGTGTTGAACACTGTCAAACGCTTTAGACATGTCCAAAAATATAACTATAGATAATTGCTTATTGTCCATTGCTTCCAACAGCATGTCTGTCACTGCAATATTGAGTGTTTCAGTGGAGTGTTTTTTACGGTTACCACTTTGATGCTTCGTCAATAATTTATGTTTTGTTAGATATTCTGTATACTGATTCAATGCGACTTTGTCGCATATTTTTGACAAACAAGACAGCAGTGAAATTGGTCGATTATTTGAGGCGATTTCAGGATCATCTTCCTTATGAAGCGGAACTACTTCTGCTATCTTCCACATTGAGGGATATGTTGACGTCATCAAGGAACAGTTGATAATATCCGTGACAGGGTCTAAAATCACTTCAAGTGAATCTTTAATGAATTGAATATTTATCTTATCAGCACCTGGAGCTTTGTTTGATGGACTATTTAAAATTATTTTTCCAACTTCATCACGTGTAACTGCACTAAATTCAAACAGATCAAGGGGAGGATAGGTGTCTCGAGGGTGGTAAAGCAGTAGTTATCTGAATGTTGTTAACTTCCGCTAGTTTCTTTACCTTGTCGGCTGCAGTCTTCCCAACAGAAGCAAAATAGTTGTTAAATTCATTGGCTAGTATTTTGTGGTCTTTTTGGTAAACAGGTTTTTCTGAATCTTTACTCGGCAGACACCCCCTGATCACCTTCCACATAGATCTTGAATTACCTTTATATTCCTCAATTTGATTCCGTACATAGTTAGACTCCGCTGTTCTTAAAGTTGTCTTTATAGAATTCCTGAGTTGCTTATAGACATCCCAATCTTCCGCGTTACGTGAGAGGAGAAAAATTCTCAGCTTTTTGTCTCTCAATTTCATCGTGTACTTTAATTCCTTATTGATAAACTTGTTAGGTCTACCTTTAATTCTGATATGCTTGATGGGCGCGTGTTTGTCCAGAGTATTTATAAATAATTGATTAAAGTAATCGATTTTCTCATTTACATCATTGATACGATAGATCTCATAAAACGGAAGTTGAGACAGTTCTGCCTTGAAACACATGGAGTCGTAGTTTTTATAACTCCTCACGTCCTTGTATGCAGAGCGGGGCTTATCAGCTCTTAGCTTAAGTGTACAGTAGATCATAGAATGGTCACTAATGCCTATATCAACAACACCACTACTTTTAACCTTGGAGGAAGATGAAACCATAATAACATCAAGCAACGAACTTGTTTGAGATGTAATTCTCGTTGGATCTTTAATAAGTTGGGTCAAGTGTAGTTCGGAGCAAGTATCTAATAATACTTTAGCTTCATAACAGGATGTTTTGAGGAGATTGCAATTCATATCGCCTAAAATAATGATCTCTTTTCCCAATAACAAAGCCTCAGTAAATTTAGGTTTAAGTTCATCTCGTATACATGTAACCGGGCAATTAGGTGGTCTATAAGTAGCGCAGAGAATCATAGATTTATTATTATTCACTTGTATTTGCAACCAAAGTTGATGGAAACCTATTGGAGAAATATACGAAAGGTCTTTTAACACTTTTGTCTTAAAGTCATTACGCACGTAGATACATACGCCACCACCCTTTTTATGCTTGCGATCGAGTCTATGTACATTGTATTCCTGAATTTTTACCTCGGCATTGGTCGTGGAAGAATTTAGCCATGTCTCTGATAATGCCAAGATATCTAGTTTCTCGTCAGCGACCAGTTCTCTTACTTGAATCAAATGGTTTCTGTTTCTAATTGACTGCACATTTAGATGAGATAACTTTATTCTGTTACATGAATGTTTTTGGTTATTCATTACAACCTTTGAATGGGCTGTATGGGAAATATTCACAGATATTATATTTTGAGGAATACGCTTCACCCGCCTAAACCTCTGTAATCGTGGAAACATCCCGACGGGAATTTGAGCCATTATACATACGTAGAAAGGATTCCCTCCTGGGTGCTTGTAGTATATTGATATCACATACACAAGACTAATAATATAAACATGTATTCCAATCGTTCAACTGTAGTTCTTAATAACACGCCATTGCTCTAACTCGCGGTCTATCCTACCGGAAGTAAGACTCCTCGATATAACACTCCTCCTTTCCTAGACTAAACGAGTCTAAAAAAGAACATAACACAACAAAAATGTTAACTATCTCAAGAGTTCCTTGTATTAACGGTCAAGTCTCTAAACATCGATTACAGTGTACTGGTAATAGTCTGGTACCCGTCTCTCTCTCTGTGGATATCTCCTTCTTGAACTTGGTTCTTCTTCAGGAACAGCTTGTTTGTCTGAAACCAGTTGGCTGTGGATAACATTATCAACAAGTTCATCCTCTTCAGTGATTTCCAATCTTCTTTCCAGGGAATGAGACATGTCAGCGACTGCTTGGCTTGGGTGTATTGTCGATTTCGTAGTGTTCATCTCTCTGTTAGCTCGTGGTGTTGTCCTCTGTATCACTTGATCTTGATGACGACGGACTTCGCGTTGATCATCCAACTGTACCGTATAAGATACCGGTCCAGTTTGTGTATTAATTACACCAGGACACCATCTTTGTTGCTTTCCAAATTCTCTAGCATACACAGGGTCGCCTGGTTGTAGATTTCGGTCCACCACATGCTGGTCATGTAATTCCTTCTGCTTCCTCTGTTCGTTCTGTACTCTTCCTCTTATGTCCGGATATAGCAAGTCCAAGCGAGATCTTGGTTTCCTGCCCATAAGCATTTCAGCTGGCGCTATCCCTGTTGTTGAATGTGGCGTAATCCGGTATTTGAAAAGAAACCGAGATATTCTGGTTTCTAAACTTTCTTCATTTGACATCTTCTTCATCCCCTCTTTTAAAGGTTTGGACAGCCCTCTCCGCCAGTCCGTTAGATGCGGGGTGGTATGGAGCAGTCCTTCTGTGGTGAATTCCATTTTTCATCAGGAAATCCTCGAACTCTTCACTGCAAAAATTACTGCCGTTGTCACTGACGATTGTTGTTGGGAGGCCATGGATTGCGAATGTTGATCGAAGTTTTTCAATCGTTGCTCTTGATGTTGCTACACTCGTAGGATGAACTTCGAGCCACTTTGAGTGAGCATCTACCATAATGAGGAACATTTTCCCCAAAAATGGACCCGCGTAATCGATATGAATTCTTTCCCATGGTCGACTTGGCCATTCCCACGGGTGTAGTGGTGCCTCTGGAGGCTTCTTTCTATTCACCTGGCAGTGGTTGCAATTTCTTACTTTATTTTCCAGAGCGCTATCCATGTTTGGCCACCATACGTAGCCCTTGCTAGGCTTTTCATCTTGCAAATTCCAGGGTGGGTTTCATGTAATTCTTCAACGACTTGACTCCTTCCCTGTGGAGGGACAACCACTCTGTTTCCCCAGAGGATGCAATCATCTTGAACGCTTAACTCTTCTCGTCTTTGGAAATATGGTTGGATATCAGCATCTGGACACTTGTTAGGCCATCCATGCTTTATGAATTTTAAAACTCTGGCAAGTTGAGGAGTTTTCCTTGTCCAGTTCTTTACTTGTTCTGCTGTTATTGGTGTGGTCTCGAGTAGCTCCATCAGTAAAATTGTTTCTCCAGGGACTGGCGTTGACACAGGAGTGTCTGGCAAAGGTAATCGACTGAGAGCATCAGCATTTGCATTTTGACTTCCTACTTTGTACTGGATGGTGTAGTCGTATGCGGACAAAATTAGTGCCCATCGCTGAATTCGAGCTGCTGCCATTGGTGGTGTCATCTTGTCTGGATGGAATACCCGTTCAAGAGGGCTTGTGATCTGTCAGTATGGTAAAATGTCGACCATACACATATTGGTGGAATTTCTTGACACCAAATACTATGGCTAATGCCTCCTTGTCTAATTGAGAATAGTTTTTTTCAGCAGGAGACAGTGATCTTGAGGCAAATGCAATTGGTTGTTCTGTGTTGTCTTTCATACGATGGGACAAAACAGCTCCCAAACCATATGGTGATGCATCACAAGCAAGTATTAAATCCTTCTCTGGATCATAATGGACTAACAAGTGGGATGATTTCAATAACTCTTTGGATTTTGTAAATGCTTCTTGATGTTTTTCATTCCACTGCCAGCTTTTCCCTTTTTCCAAGAGGCTGTGTAATGGTGCAAGAATTGTTGACAAATTTGGCAAATACTTTTGATAATAGTTAATCATTCCCAGATATGATCGAACTTCTGACACATTTCTCGGAGCTGGTGCTTCAGTGATGGCTCTGACTTTCTCTGGTACTGGTTGTACTCCTTGGCTGTTTATCTTCTGGCCCAAATACACCACTTCTTCTACCATAAAAGAGCATTTCTTTTTCTTTAGGCGTAGCCCTGCCTCTGACAACCTTTTTAGAACCTCTTCTAAATTAGCTAAGTGTTCCTCATCATTGGAACCGGAAACTAGAATATCATCCACTCGCACCACCACAAACGGAATCCCTTGTAGTAGGTTTTCCATAGTTCGCTGAAAAATCCCAGGTGCAGAGGAGACTCCATATGGCAACCGGTTATACTGAAAAAGACCTTTGTGTGTATTGATTGTAGTATACTTTTTTGATTCATCTTCCAATGGGATCTGCTGATAAGCTTGACTCATGTCAAGTTTGGTAAAGTTTTCTCCACCATTCAAGGTGGCAAAAAGGTCTTCTGCCTTTGGAATGGGATAGTTGTCTAACTTTGCTGCTTGATTGACTGTTACTTTATAGTCCCCACAAATTCTTATTGATTTATCTTCTTTTACAATTGGTACAATTGGTGCTGCCCAATCTGCAAACTGAACTGGCTCCACTGTCCCTTCCTCTTGCAATCTTTCCAACTCTTTCTCTACTTTCTCTCTCAATGAATAGGGGACCGATCTTGCTTTACAATATTTAGGCTCTGCATCTTCAGGAACATGTATCTTGGCTTTGGGACCCGTAAATGTTCCTAATCCATCTTGGAAAACTTCCTCATACTTCTGAAGTAACTCTTTGACTCTGGTGGTAATTGTATTCCCCTTTTTTAACTGGAATAAATTTCTCCAATTTAATGTGATCTTTTGTAGCCAATTTCTACCAATTAAGTTAGGGCCCTTCCCTTGGATGACTAGTAAAGGCAGTACCATTTCTTGGCTTTCATACTTTACTGGGGTTTCAACCAGACCCACCACTTTAACTTGCTCGCCTGTATAAGTGTTCAGTCTTACCTTTGATTCTTTTAGCTCAAGGTTTGGACGCTTCTTCTTCAGTGTTTTGTACGTATCCTCGCTTATTACACTCATGGCAGCACCTGTATCTACTTCCATCCTCAGGCTTTCTTCACTCACCAGGACATCAACAACATATGGCTGCTCGGTTCTTTGTTCTCCTAGACTGTAAAGGCCATACATGTAGTTATCATTTCCCTCTTCTTGCTCTTCCTTCACGTTCAGGTAATGGCTGCTTGTCTCCGACTTTGGTGTATCTTCTCTTCGTTGAGTTCTCCCATTTCCCTTTGGTGTACTTCGACATTTTCTCGCTATGTGCCCCTTCTTGTGGCAAAGAAAACACTCGGCGTCACGAAATTTGCATTGTTGTGGATCGTGTTTTCCGCCGCATCTTCCACAGTCGGTCGCCTTTGTCCTTGATCCTCGTTGGTTTTCTTGTCGTTGGTCATCTACTCGGTTTACTAATGCTGGAGGCTGTTGTGCATCACTGCCACTGGTCATCTGATGTGTTAAATCCCTTGCGTTCTTTACAGCAGTCTCCATTGACGTAGCTATTTTCATCGCTTTCTTGAAGTCAAGAGCAGTTTCTGCCAACAACCGACGCTGAATTTGTTCGTCGTTTATTCCACACACTAACCGATCACGTAACATCTCTTCTAAGGTATTCTGAAAATCACAATGTTCTGAAAGGTTTCGCAATTCAGCAACGTACGAAGCAATCGACTCACCAGGTTTCCTGAATCGAGTGTTAAACTTGAATCGTTGTACTATTGCCGAAGGCTTCGGGTTTTGATGTTTCTGAACAAGTTCCACTAACTCTTTGAACGTCTTCTGTGACGGCTTTTCTGGCGTCGTTAGGTTTCGAATTAACTTGTACGTCTTGCTCCCACAAACGCTCAATAAGATTGCTCGTTGTTTACCCGCACTCTCCACGCCATTTGCTTCGAAATAATATTCCAACCGCTCGATGTACTGACTCCACTCCTCTTGTGAATCATATTCTTCTAGTTTCCCATGGTTTGCCATTTTACCTCGTCGCCAAATGTAGTATATTGATATCACATACACAAGACTAATAATATAAACATGTATTCCAATCGTTCAACTGTAGTTCCTAATAACACGCCATTGCTCTAACTCGCGGTCTATCCTACCGGAAGTAAGACTCCTCGATATAACAGTGCTGTTGGTTTTACCCGCGCCAGATTTTGGTTTCCACAGTTTACATTGCACGAACTTAGGCCAAAACGTTTTGTTTTCAATCAAAGAACATGCATTTGCTGGGACGTGGAGTTTAGCAGAAATTGATCCTTTCCTTTTACTTTTAAATAGGGATAAGTAAGTTGGAGTTACCTTAGATATCCTTGCAATTGAGTGTTGGGAAATGGCCAAATGGGAATATGGAAAGGACGCAGAATATGCGCATGGCCTCGTAGAACCACAGAAGCGATCGCTCACCTTGGCGATCGCTAACCATACTTCAGAAAGGCGCGTATCCTGCAAAATGACGTTTCAACCTCTACACCAATCGTAAGTCGTAATTAGAGCAAAATTAGCCAATCAGGAACGTTGAAAAACCAACCAACTTCGTCAAGATTTGTAACCCTGGTCCCAGAGGTCCTACGCCGCCCGCTCCCCCCCGAAATGCTGAAAGCGGCGAGAGAACCTCTGGTCGAAGACGCTACTAATCTCACTTTGATGTTGCAGTAATCTAATTAAATTGACCGGGGGGAGGGGGTTAAAACTTTTTGCACCACTAATAGAAATTTGTATTTATTAAGGACGTTTGACGCGCAGACTAGGAGAAATAAACTATAAAAGTCTAGAAATTTGGCCGTTTTACCAGTCGGGCATGAAAATACCCCAACAGCCCACGAGAAAAGTCAAGACAACTTATTAGTTGCGCTGAATGACTCGCCGGACCGCTTCAGTGATCAAATTATTTATTCGTTTGATCGTTTCAAAATCACTTGCAAGCTACAATAACAGGATAATATATTCTTATCCATAGGGCAGATTTTTTCCCCATGGCGCTTAGTTTCTATACCGCTGCTATTCAGAATTTTATATGTGTACAACTACAACGCAAAAATGTCACCCGTTCACAAAGAAATAATATGCATTTTCTAGAGTTGTGTTGGGCTTTGGAGGGTAAAGATATAACCAGACGTTTTAAACTTTTCCATGTAATGACACGAGAGAAAATAAGCCGCAGCCAAATTATACAGGGAAAGTAAAAGAAATTGACACAAATAAAGCGCCACCATTATTGTTTACGTTGTTTTCTTTGAATCAATGCGTGTGAATAATTTGCTTGTGACGTACGCGCCAAATATTCTTTAAATTTTCCGTGCAAGTTTTTTCAAATCAGTGTTAGTTCACGTTCTCTTCTTTAGAGTGTTCATAAACAACGGATTTTTATTCTTTTAGGGCATGCATGAGATGACTGGATGAGGTCAAAGTAGGAGTTAAAAAAAAATAAACAGCTATCAATTCGTTGGTTAATACAAATGCATGGCGCCTTGCTTTTGGCACTACGACGCCGTCATTATATTCGTAATAAAATTAGCGATAGGATTTATAAATTACAATCACAGAATGATATAACAAGTTGATTTATGCAACAACTTACAACTGTATTCAAATTTTAAAAAACCCGTCATACTTGGATGTCACAGCGAACCCACTAGAGAATATTGAAAAAGTTGCTGAACGACGTTCTCGGTATATCTAAATTATAGTTCGGCGGCAGATTAATACTCGATCGCCCACTCCGTATGGCAACGTAGAAATATTTCTTGAGTAAGAGAAATACACATTGAAATAATATGTATACCTCACGTACTGCAAACTCGGTGTAGCATGCAAGGTACAACCCGGAAATGTGCACCAGCAACGGTATTTGTTAGTTCTTGTTCCTTACGGCTTTGTTTTGCAATTTTGCTCCGGAGATTTTAACATAACGATGCTACAAACGCCTTACAAGATGCAGTATATTTCTTCACGCCTCCACCTTTGACTTGTAGTTGTAATTATTTTTTTTAATCGAAACCCCCCTAACATATCTCTTAGCCAATCAGAAAATGGGGTCAAGATCTGACCCTAGCGACTTCATTGGCTCGGAGCGATCAAAGAAACGGCCAGTTCGACCAGAGGTTCTCTCGCCGCTTTCAGCATTTCGGGGGGGAGCGGGCGGCGTAGGATCTCTGGGTACAAGATTTGACGACTTCGTCAAATTCATCAAGCCGAGAGCCTGCATCGCAGTTGCGGCCTGGAAATGACTGTGAACCCGATCCTTGATTCTCCCATTATGTCCCGTGCATCCCACTGCTTCCATCGAAATCAGTCGTAGCTACAGAATTAGGCCTCGCGCGTATAAAAGAAAACGGAACAAGAAACTATTTCTTAAAAGAAATAGCTGTTTCGTTCCGGTCAGTCGTTTATGAGGGTCTGTTTCAACAGCAATGACGAATTTTAGCTCAACTAATTATTTCCCCCATGTAGACTGGCGCGACAATTTTTACTACGCGCCTGCATTTCATACGACAAATTTAATTTAGACGATTTTTGTTTTGCATATAAACAAACTAGAAATATGCTGAAGCGAGAAGATTATAATAAAACTACAAAAAAATAATTTAAGCTTCGTCTAATAAAACGGACACACATTTCAGACGTTGTACCGTCTGATCATGACGGATTACTCTCTCCTCCACAGTCCAGAGGGCAGGCCCTATTGATTATTTCAGGTTATTCGCAGTCGCATAAATTCGACTGAATTTAAATGTGACGTGCTAGCGGTCTCGCGATTTTCGTGAGAACGCAATTATTTTGGCAACGTAAATCTTCTATTCAGTAGCAATACTCTTCTGACCGTCTGTAGGAGGAAAATAAAACGTTACCAAAATAATTGCTTTCTCTGGAAAATTGCGAGACGCTAGCACGTCGCATTTAAATTTCATGCAGCTGATTTATTTATGACACCGCGGTATTTATTGAATAATCGCCAATAGCAAATCCATAAATTTCCAAGGCCAAAAGGATCAATATAAATTAGGTCAATAACGGACTATCATCATTTTCGCCGTCATAGGTCATAGTTTAATTCTCGAATCAGAATAATCCATTTAGATGGGCCACAAATGAATGATAACGAACTTCTAGCCTCAAACTATTGACATTGTTCATAAAATAGCTATATTTTAAATTTATTAGACACGCGTGAAACAGTGCGACTGACCTTTTGGAACCCGCAGTTGCCATACATAACGAATGCATTCTCGAGTTCAACGAGGGGAAAGTTCCTACTTTCTACAGCACAAGATTGATGATTCTGTGATAGTTACTTGGGTCACCTGTGTGGACCCCTGAAATCTGGTAGGACACCCCGGACATGAGAGACAAGAACTAGAGCGTTGTATTCATATTAGAAGATAAAATAAAGCATAATCTAACGATAGATCAGAACTATTACACTGGTGGCAGCGGAAACCAGCAGAAGATAATGCCGAAAGAATATCAACTTAGTATCACGTTTGATGGAGAGAATCCGACAACATTGCTGGAGTTTTGGAACCATTACGAGATAACAAACACACAGAATGTTAACGCGAAACACTGGACAACGGAAGAAGACACTCCAAAACTCCTCGCTATTCTGAAACAGCTACGTGGGAAGGCCAGTTTGTATATAGTAGGACTGCCAGCGACAGCTAAAGATACAGTCGAGCATCTTTACAAGAGCTTAAAACGTAAGTACATTAACCCACAAGCTATGCTCTTCAATTTGATTCAGCTCAACAACAACCCAGCGAAGCTTTAGATGATTATTTCCAACGTCTTGAACGGTTGGTGAAGTTGGGTTTCCCTCGTAGCAAGGAAAATGAGGAACGCATGACAAGAAAATTTGTCACATCCCTAGTGGACGAGCGACTACGTTCACACTTGATGGAACAAGGTTTTTATGACCCTGAAGGAATTTGCAAATCACCCGATGAGGTTTTGGCAGCAGCACAACGACAAGCTTCGATTTATAAAGTGGCTGGAGTGTTACCCTCAACAGCAGTTTGTGGAGCATCTGGGCTATCATCTTTTCAAAGTGAACTACGTACACTAAAGCAAGAAAATGCCGAATTACGAAAGCAAGTGGAAACATTGCAATCTCAAAAACAACGACCAGGTCAAGGAACTAAACTTCAATGCCATTATTGCCACAAGTTTCACCAGGGTGGTTGGAGAAAATGTCGCCAGCGAGAGCGGGACAACCCATCATGGAGACCTGTCAGACAACCATCACAAGGAGGCTACTTGCCAAGAAACAACAGAGTTAACGCTACGTACCAAGAGTCGGGGTATGGTCAATCATCCAATGTGCACCCAAACTGGTAAGGCCCGGCTGGACAGGGCCCAACCAGCAATACCAACAAAAGGACATCAGTACCATTATGTTCTCAAAGTCACCATTTATCAGAGTAAAGATACTAAATAAAAATCGAGAAGAAGTTAGTGCTTTACTGGACACTGGCAGTGATCTCAGTTTAATTGAAAGCAATCAACTTAGCCAGAAATTGTTAAACTCCATGGAACCAGTGGTGGCTCATACGAAGCCATGTGCTGTGGAAGGTTCAGAGATCCAGTTCAAAGGTAAAGTACACTTAGATGTTCGTGTGGGAGGAATTGTAGTTCATCAACATACATTTTATGTAGTAGACAAATTAGTGGTGCCATATTTGTTAGGAGCTGATTTCCAGTCCAAGTTGGGACAATTTTCAATAAACTGGAAGTTAGGGAGCATGAGACTTTGTGATGGTAGCAACATAAAGTTCCAACAGAATTATAAATCATCAAGTGCTTCTGATTGCTTAAAGCCGACCTTAGCTCGAGTACAAGATACCATTACAGTACCAGGTACATCAGAAGCTGCAGTACTATGTGAACTAGACCACCCATTAGACTGCCCTGAACTCCTTGTTGAACCAGTCCACCAAAAAGATTCTTTCATAAGTGCATGTAGAATGATCACAAAATTACACTCCACAACACAGTTGGTTGTCCGGGTCGCCAACTTAGCAAGAGATCCATTTACCCTATATAAAGGCCAGAAATTGGCATGCGCAAACCCTGAATTTACTGTCAGCCTAGCCCATGGGGAAGGGAAACAAAAGCCTACGGTTGACCAAGGGGTTCATTTCAACCCAGAGGGATTGACCAAAGAACAGCAAGATTCCCTGGGCACCTTACTCCATCAGAATGCAGATGTATTTTTTCACGAAGGTGACCAACTTGGTTCAGTTCCTCTGGTGGAACACACAATACCCCTACAGCCAGGTGCCCACCCGGTGGCTCAAAGACCTCGTCGATTATCCCCAGGGGACCGTCAGGAAGTTTAGCATGAAATCCAGTACCTATTAGACCAGGGGCTTATAGAAACGTCCACCAGTCCATGGGCAAGTTCTATCGTCATTGCCCGCTGGAAAAATGGCAAGCTTCGTTTAGCATCGATTACAGACACCTCAATAGCCTAACAATTGCAAGCCATTTCCCTTTGCCTTGAGGATATATTGGACAAACTTTCAAATGCAAGATATTTTTCCACATTAGACGCCAAAAATGGTTACTACAAAATGCGTATGAGGTATAAGGATACCACCAAGACCGCTTTTGTGACACCAGATGGTCAATATCAATGGACAGGGCGAGGCACACCTTTCGGATTAAGTGGAGCAGCTGGAAGTTTCCAAAGGCTGATGACAGCGATCCTGGGGGAGTTAGCGTGGATGAGTGCCCTAGCTTACTTAGATGATATCATAGTCTGGAGTACAACATGGGAGGAGCATTTACAACGACTTCAGTCCGTCTTTGACAAATTCCGTCAAGCAGGGATGCTACTGAACGCGGAGAAATGCCAGTTTGGAAGAACAAAGATCAAATTCCTCGGACACCTCATTTCCCATGATGGACTGGAAGTCGACAGAGAACGCGTATCAGATCTCCTCAACATTCCACCTCCATCAACAGTCACCGAATTGCGCAAAGCTCTGGGTGCATTCGCCTATTTACATCGTTATATACCAGGGTTTTATGACATTGCACAGCCATTGTATAACTTGATTAACGAACGAAAGACTGGTCCGTTGAACTGGACATCCGAACATACTGAAGCCTTTAATTCCCTTAAGAAGAGAGTGGCCGGAGCACCGTGTCTCAAATTACCAGATTTTTCGAAGCCATTCTGGCTGGTTATGGATGCTAGTAATGTCGGAATAGGAGCACAACTGGCCCAATTGGATAATGGTTTGTTACGCCCGGTGGCCTACTTCTCACGAACACTCCGTAAACATGAACGTAATTACAATACCACAAACAAGGAGTTGTTAGCGGTAGTGGCAAGCATAAAGAAGTTCAGGATTTACCTTCAAAATCCTTTCACACTCATCACCGATCATCAGACCATTAAATGGCTTAATACAACCCTAGATCCAGAGAAGGAACACGGACGACTAGGACGCTGGATCAGCTATCTCCAAAGCTATCAATTTACAGTCCACCATAAACCAGGTGTCAGTCCCGAAATGGCCATGGCAGACTATATATCAAGAGCCAACCACCACGTCAGAGTGGCCGCTGTTACAACTGAAGATGGAGCTGCCCAGCTGACATCAATGGTCACTCTGGCAGAAATAGTAGAAGCCCAACATCAGGATCCAGCACTTGCATTAGTTATTGGTGCACTGGCCAGTGGAAAGCTACCAGACGAGGCCCCAAAGGACGCAGCAGCTTTGTGGAGACAACAAAGAAAATTGGAATTGGGCACAGATGGAGTGCTTAGAATCTATAACTTCTGTGGGCGGGGGAATAAGCAATCTCCGTTAGGACGGAGGGCACACTTACAAGTAGTGGTTCCTCAGGCTTTACGTCGCCGACTGTTGCAACTAGTGCACGATTCACCGATTTCAGGGCACCGAGGCCGGGATTGTACCCTACATCGCATTCGACAAATGGCGTACTGGCCATCAGTAGCTGAAGATGTAAGAGCCTACTGTGCTGGGTGTTCAGTTTGTCAGCAACGTAAACGCTCACAACATCCACCTCAAGCACCAATGCAAGAGACAGATATACCGGTACAGCCTTTTGACAAGATCTCGGTAGATTTCCTGGGACCCTTGCCAGAAACCACAGATGGGTATAAATATGTCCTACAGATCCAAGATGTCCTTTCACGATTTAGCATGTTTTTGGCTACTAAAGATGAAACCGCCCAGACCGCGGCTCAGTGCATTGTCCGTAACTGGTGTTGTACATTCGATATCCCAAAGCAACTCGGCTCTGATAATGGTCCCCGCTTCGCTTCAACAATACTCCAAACAGTTTGTGAACAGTTAGGAATCAGTCAGATTTTCAGCAATCCGTATCATCCACAAACACAAGGACAAGTGGAACGACAAAACGACACCTTTGCCAACTCGTTAGCCGCGCTGGCTGGAGGAAATCTGGAGAGCTGGCCAACCCTTCTTCCAATGGTGAACTATGCTATGAACTCCAGTCCATCAGCAGCCACAGGTATTACCCCACATGAGATGATCTTCAAACAGCCTCCCAACCGGCCAGAGAAGTTTCTGTTCCCATCCAAAGAGGAGGAGGAGGAAGAAGAATATAGATTATCGAGACCACCACAAGAAAAGTTAGCCGAAGCGGTCAGGAGTAAGGCCAAACCATGTGTAGGAAATTAGACTACACAATAAACATTTTAAACTCTCTTTATTAACAACTACAACATGTCGAACCAAAAAAGCAACGTGAAGAAGACCCCCCACGAATCTTTTTCGGTATCTTAGCAACTCAGGCATCGAATGCCACAGATACCCCAAAGTATACTGTTCAAATCACAGTTTTCTCAACGCCCTCCCCCTTTCTTAGCTCTTAAAGCTAAGAAACAGTCATATTTACATGTAGTTTTCTTGAGTGTCACTCGTAATCTGCCGAATTTTCTCTATAGCCTTTGTCTTTGCTTCTCTGGCAGCTCTTGGTTTAAATTCCTTCACCTCCGGATTAAGGGGTTTCGCTAGTCTCTTCTCTTCAGATGCTGGTTTCTTCTCATCAGGTGTGTTTGATAGCTCCATCGGATAGAGATGTTCCAATGGTCTCTCCAATCTTCCATTCCCTGTCTTTAGCACAGCACCACGAACCACGCCATCTTTCCCAGTGATCAGTTTCTCAACCGCTCCCATTTTCCAAATTCCTCTGTTCTTTTCTTTCTTTCCTTAATTAACATAATATCTCCGACTGATATCTTGGCTTTCTTTCCTGATAATTGGGTATGTTTTTCTCTCAGCGACTTGACATATTCTGATGACCATCTGTTCCACATTACATCTTTACAGCGCTTAATGTACCTTGCTCGCTTGCACATCCCTTTCGTCTCGTCTAACTCTTCTGGGTCTTCCTCAGGGAGGCTAATGTTAACTCCATGCAACATTCCATTCGGGGTCAATGGTTGAAGCTGAATGTCATCTTCCATGTATCCCAGCGGTCGATTATTTAGCGTTACTTCCACGTCGAGTAGAACTTCCTTAAGCTTCTTGAATGATAGGTTTGCTTGTCCCACAGCTTTCTTGAGCGCATTCTTCATCAAGCCCACCATGCGCTCAAAAAACCCACCCCACCAGGGGCTCCTTGAAAGGTTGAATTGCCAACATATGTCACGTCGGGCTAGGTAATCATTCAGCACCTGACTACGTTTGAGTTTCTTGAGCCACTTGGCAGTTGCAATAAATGTTCTTCCATTATCGCTAAGGATCCTTGCTGGTTTGCCTCTCCTTGCTAAGAACTCTCCTAGGCTTTGTTTGAACTCTTCAGCAGTCATGTCGGGTAAAAGATCAAGGTGTACAGCTCTGGACGCAGCGCAAGTGTACAGTGCTACGTAACACTTGCCTTGGACTTTCTTCTTTATCTTGTAAGACATTGGTCCGGCAAAATCCACACCAACAGACTCAAATGCTCTCTCTCCGGTTGTCCGAAACTTTGGCAGGCTTGCTGGAGTTGGCGATGGTAGTGGTCTTGCCCTGTAGCGTTTGCAGGCGTCGCACTCGCGTAGTGTTGATTTAACCAGAGTTCTCAGCTTCTCTACCCACCACTTCTCTCGTACCTTGGCCATCGTCATCCCCACTCCCCCATGTAGAGTTTTGGTGTGTGCATTTTCGACTACCAGCTTGGTGAATTGATGCTTGTTTGGTAGAAACACTGGATGCTCTCCGATTATTCGCCCTCCACACCGAAGTAATCCTTGTTTTTCTGTCACCAATCCCAATTTTGTTGAGATATTCATGAAAGTTCCGTCCTTGGCAGCATCCCCTTGTGCAAGTTTTGTCCACTATTTCTCTGCTTCGTTAATTTCACTGGTTGTCAACACCCCCTTTCGCTTGACCTTGTTAGTCGTGTTGAACACAAATCTGAGTAACCATGCTGTAATGCGCAGTATCTTCAATAGACGGTATTTCTTAAGTAGACCAATCATGTTGTTGACTTCGTCCACGGTAATTGTTTGCAGCTGTTTGGTAATCTTGATTTCTTCATTCACTTCTTTGGTTTGCTTCAGTGTGATGTCTGTTGGCCATTCTCTTTCATCTGCCAGCCACGATGGTCCCCTCCACCACGAATCACCCAGTTGGTTGGTGGCTGCACCTCTGCTTCCTATGTCTGCAGGATTCTGAGTGGTTGGACAATGCCTCCAGTTTACATTCTTTTGTCGTATCTTAGCAACACGGTTGGACACAAACTGTTTCCAGTCACCGTCTGTATTCTTTATCCAGTAAAGTGCCACAGTGCTGTCTAACCATCCTTGGGCCCCAGTAATGTTGTAGCCTTCTAATGCTTTGCGGACGTTGCCGAGAAGGTTAGCCACCATATGTCCTGCAATCAGTTCTAACCTGGGAATGCTGACATTTTTCTTCGCTATTCTTGACTTGGAAGCTACCAACCCTTGTGTTTTCTTTTCCTTCTGATGAATCACAGTGTAGATAGCAGCACTGCATCCTTTCACACTGGCATCTCCAAAACCAATGCAAGACCACGCCTGTAATCTCTTCGTGGTGAGGAGTGATACATCTAGGGACCGTTACTTCATCTGGAAGGTTTGTAAGCCATTTCTTCCATGAGCTTTCTATTCCTTTTTGAAGTGGTCCATCCCACGTGTGCCTCTCTTCACAGGTTTGTCGGTACAATTCCTTGGCGTTGAGCATGACTGGTGAAGTCACTCCAATTGGGTCATACACTTTTGCCATGGCTCTCAGCATTCCTCTCTTGGTAAACTCTTCAGTGCTCTTGCAATCTCTGAAATTCACTGCTAAAGTGTCACTTGATTTGTTCCACTTCATTCCTAGTATCTTTGTTTCTGTTGGAGTAGTACCAAGCTCTTCTTTCGCATACGTTTGATCTCCTTCACCAGACTGCTGCTCCTCTAATTCAGGCTTGCTTGAGTGCCACTTGTGTAGATGGAATCCTCCTTGTTCATACAGTTCAATGCTCTCCTCCTTGAATTTGCGCACTTCTGGCTCAGTTTCTCCTCCGGCAATGACATCATCTACATAGGTGCTCTTCTTTAATTCCTCAACAGTGTCTGGATACTGGTTACTGTAATTGTCTAAATGTTCCTTCAGTGTTCCTCCAAGTAAGAATGGGCTTGGTGCACTTCCAAATGGTACTCTTGTTTGTCTCAGTGTAACAACTTCCTTGTCTTGTAGATCTTTAATCCAGAAGAAACGCAGTGCATCACGGTCTTTTGGGTCCACCCATATCTGGTGAAATGCTTGCTTGATGTCTCCGGTCAATCCTATTGGCTTGAATCGGTTTCTTACCAGCACGTCGTGGAGTAATGGTTGCAATGGTGGTCCCTTGTGTAGGCATTCGTTCAATGATGGTGCATCCCGACTTCCTCTCGCCGAAGCATCAAAAACCATCCGGACTTTGGTTGTCTCAGCTGATTCCCTAATGACTGGTTTATGTGGCAAGTAAAATTCACGTTCCCCAGTTGGTTCTCCAGGGGCATACTCCACAATTCCTTGTTTGATTTGATCTTGCACAATGTTATGATATTGTTCCAATACCTTTGGCTTTCTCTCAAGCTTCTTCATCAGTTCCTGCAACCTTGCTCTGCTGCCTGCTTCGTTGGTTAACAGTGGTGGATGACCAGCTTTCCATGGAAGACTTGTGCAATACCTGCCATCAGGTAATCTTCTAAGTTGTTCTTTAAATTCTGTGTGTATCAGTTCTTGATCACCTTCAAGTTTATCTTGTAGCCCAAGCACATCCAGGCTGTAGAGCTGACGATAATCTTCATGGGATGTTCGTGAGAAGTGTAAAGCACTTGTGTCAGCTTCACCTGCTCCCATGAGTGTCCATCCAAGTGTTGTCCTCTCTGCAATGGGCTGATTCTTTTCCCCTATTTTGCACTCAGTTGTCTTGATTCTAGCAATGTCTCCTGCTCCAAGAATTAGATGTATTGGATGTTTTTCTTTGTCATCATCGTTGTCGAACTGTATTTCCTTCAAGTGTGAATACCTTTTCTTGAGATCTCCAATTTTCACGTTGTTGAATGTGGTCAAAACTGGACGGTCGAGCTTGTTTACTTTTAGGTTTAAGCTTTGTTTTCCATCTGTTGACTCCACCTTAATGTCGTACACAGGCATCTTTCGATATACAGTTGCAGTCATTGTTTCAATGGTTTTACTCTCCCATCGAGTTGGTCTGATACCCAGATGTTGTATGAATGTAGATGATGCAAATGAACTTCCAGCACCGGTATCAAGCAATGCTCTAAACTTCTCTCCTTTGGCTACTACCACTATGGTTGGATGAATGGTTTCCTCGACTGAACCAGCCATCTTATATTGAGATGTTTGTCCTGCTACAACAGCTGTGCATATAGATGTATGATGCTTTCCATTGCATTTCCTGCAATGTCTGCTTCTGCAACTTGCAGCCCCATGGCCAGTCCCACTACAGTTATAACACAGTTTGTTCTTCCTCAAGAATTCTTTCCTTTCATTCACATCGTTAATCTTGTCACAATCACTACTTCTATGGCTAGCTGAATCACAGTACACACACTTTGGCTTCTTCATATCAGTTTCAGTTACCTTGAAGTTTTTCTCCTTTCTGGGCTTTCTGCTGGGGTCATTCCCTGTGGTTGGTTCTTCGTTTTCTGGGTTTCTCAATATATAATCTCGTAGTGCTGTCAGAAGATCCTGGAATCCCCAGTTCTGCCACTTTGGA
Source organism: Corallium rubrum (assembly GCA_964035015.1). NCBI lineage: Eukaryota > Metazoa > Cnidaria > Anthozoa > Scleralcyonacea > Coralliidae > Corallium > Corallium rubrum. The sequence continues at coordinate 35,563,773 of OZ035998.1, forward strand.
TCAGTTCGTGTTAAATCTGCCTTTATTGGTCTAAGCTTGTCAACGGTTTCTCTCACAAGAATTTCAGCAGTGTCTAGCTTCCCAAGGGTTTGCAACGAATTCACACTTAAATTCAGTGACCGATAAAACTCATGAATTTGCTTCAAGTTTACTGAAGTTATGACTGGTAAATTCAGAATTTTCCTACCGTGTGCTTGGGTGATCTCCGATGTTACCCCGTATTTGGTCTTGAGAATTTCTTTGGCCCTTTCGTATCCATCCTCTGTGAATGGAAGTCCTGAGATTTCATCTCGTGGTCGTTCGGTCAACAGTTCTCTCAAATACGAAAATTTGGTGATCGCTGCTTTATTTGACTTGTCAATTTCAGACTCGAATTGTTCCCAGAACCTGTTCCAATCCAAATGATTTCCCTTGAATTTACTTATTTCCAGTTTTGGGAGCTTCGCCGTTTGTTGTTCTTGCTTCCACCTTTTAAGTCGGTTTTCCTCTACTTCGAAATCATACCTTCGTTGTCTCTCTTGTCTCTCTTCATCTTCACGCAGAGTCTTAATTCGTTTTTCTTCCTCGCGAGCTTCGATTGCATCTCGCTTTTTTGCTTCTTTTTGTTCTTCCATATTCTGCAGAGCAACTTCCACTGATTCCAAGGAGTCCTCGTAGTTTTCTATTTCTCTCTTGGGTTCTTCCGACCATTCGTTTATGGCTTCTTCGCCTACACCATCTTCAAACTTGAGCTCTATCATCTTTGTCAACAATCCATGTAATGTGTTGATTTTGTCTTCGAGATTTACCTTGTGTCGTTGTAGTTTCCGCTCGTTGCCTGTCTCCAGAAGGTCTTGAGCAGAGGAGACAGGACAGCTATCACGTGATATTGTCGACCAATGAAATTGCGCTATTTTCTTATCCTTGATCGGCTGAAAATTTTGCATTGGACTCAGAATACCGAATATTACGCTGTTGTCATTCATTTTTTTCTTTAAAAAAGCAGTGATATGGTTTCATATATTGTTGGACTATCCATATCTGCAGGATTTTGCAAGGTAAATGTATTTTTCTACTTTATTTTGATGGTTTATGTAGGTCGTGTCGCGCTAAGCGAAGACCCCACTTCCGGTTTTTCAACAATCTTCAAAGCAAAAAATCTCGAATTCCCATGGTTCGAATTCTCTAATTTTTGCGTAATAAGTTAAAGAAATGTCTAATCTTGGATGCTATGGAGGCGATCCCCAGCGATCCCCTCACCGTTTTCGAGATATTCGCCGTTGAACCGACCATGGTATTTCGGCTTTCGCTAAGATGGCGCCCAATAATTTAAGAGAGCCTCTCGCCACTAAAGCCTGTTTTTCTCTCATGAATTGTGGAAGCTTCCTAATATTTCAAGCTTTATTCTTTAGAGTAAGTGTAGAATGAGTGGTGGACAATTATTACATAGTAAAATTTGGTATTTGTCTGTTCTTATGGTCCAAAACGCTGACGTCGCTGTATAAAAACACCATCATATTCTGGAAAAATTGTATACATATCAGGCCTGCATACAGAATGTACTTAACTTTCTTAAAGATCTGCTATATCTGTATACAGAACTGATATGTATAGATATTTTTTATATATTAAATAACGTGTTCCATGCCAGCAGTATGATTATTAAAATTGATGTGTGGATTATTTGTAGTTTATTATTGGTCATTGTTATTGTGAATAATATATTGTAGTTGTAGTATTTTTTTATTTTTTGCTAATTTGTTATAATTTGTTGTTCGTATTGTTTTTCAGTATACAAATACTTATTATCCCTTTTGCCCTAGTTGTCCATTTCAACTGAGTCAGTGATGTGGGAAGCAAGCTGATGGGGTGCCAGGGGGAAGTGTACACTTTCAAAAGTACCTTGTTTCAGGGCAGAGTTTTAAAATGACCCTTGAGGCACATGTCTTCTGATAAAGGTTTACTGATAAAGGTCTTTTTTGTTGCAAAATTATAAAGGGGGACTCCAAGTGGTTGGGGGGGGGGGGGTTGTACCCACAAAGTGAATACAATAGTTAGGTATTGGCTGTACAGTCAACTCTTAAGACATGGAAGAGTTAATAACTCCATATCACATTGTATTTTTTACAGGACGTGAAGAGATACAGTACAGATGTAAGTGTTGGAAGAACTTACTTTGGTGGTGTTCAGACTGAGTGCCCAGGCACGAGCACCAATCTGAACTGGATTTTTACAATGATAAATTGATGGATTCTCTTTTACTGAATAACATTCAAATAATATGTAGTTTGAAGTTTTGCATGTTGTCATGTTGTATAATTATATAAGGCAATGCATAATAATTGTGGACGCAATTAATAAAATTTTAACACAGAAGTATTATCTTGCATATTATTATACAATCCAAATGCTATTATTCATCCCTTTGCCTTTGAGTGCTATGAACTATGTCTAAGACAGACACCCTTGGGCTGGACATTGTCTGTCTTATAGTTCATTCATATGTCTACCTTAATACAGTAACTTTTCTGATGTCATCTCTAAATGGCCAAAGTTGATGTTTTCTTGGCGGGGGCGGGGGGGTTGCTTCACTGCAAAAATGTTGGACCAATGTTAAAATGGTAACAATGCCCTGATTGAATAGAAGTGACCAAGATCAATATTGAGACAAGACATTTTAATTTTATTCAAGTTCCTTATTTACATATATATTGAGGATACAGGAAATACCCTTTATTTGATAAAATAGAAATATTTGACCAGTCCAGTTATATACCAAATTTATCAATAGATTCTGGAGGCAATACAATAAATTATCCCGATTTTTCATTCACCTTAATTATAAAGAAAAATACAAGATTGTTATTGAATAATAAATTTTAAGCTAGCTTTATTCACAATTTTATGAAATTTGGGATACTACAAGTACAGTATAAAGTATAAAAGGAAACAAGACTGTTTGTTAAAAAATCGGGGGGAAAACCCCAAACAAACCAAGGATGATAGTTGTATCTAATTGATCCAGATAATTGTTACACACAACAGTTATAGAAGTTTACAGTAATACTGCAGAATGCAAACATTAAACCACGGAAAATACATCATAAGGTAGTATAGAATAGGAAACATTTGAGAGGGAAATCATTAACCACTAAACAACAAATAATGTTGATTTCTCACCTCACGCTTTTCTCCAGTTGTAACGAATCACACGTTGCACAGCACAACCAAATCCTTCTTTGTTGTAAACATCTAATTCGTTTCTGATTTGTTCCATTATTAATTGTAACATAAAATGCGTCGAATCCGAAGGAACTTGAGTAGTCTTGAATGCCCATCCGCAATCTGATCATATTAATTGTCTATGATAACCACGAATTGTTCTCGTATATTTCTGACTATCAGATTTAACAATTCTGGATCAACTGTGACGAGTTTTCAAAAGTTTTTGCGCATTTAGTCCACCGGGCATAGTTCATTCCTCGTCGGCGGTCAGATGCAAATGAATCGATAATTTATCAATTTTAGCGTTTGGACCATGATGCTTTGCGGCAGCTGTCCAACCTCCTCTGGTCTTGAGTTTGATTATTTAGATGCCGAATAACTTTTAATTGTGTTTCCAGTTTACCTTTTATCGTTTCCATTCGTTCGTGAGTTTCCTCTTGGTTTGTTTGTGCCATATCACCCTTCGCTGTTGTAAATCACTAGTCGTAGTTTCGCTCTGACCCCGTGTCAGAGGCATAATTCCGTTCGCTAGTTCCCGTGTTTGTCAAGGAAATGATCCTGCCGGGGTCGCCACTTTGTGTAGGAAATTAGACTACACAATAAACATTTTAAACTCTCTTTATGAACAACTACAACATGTCGAACCAAAAAAGCAACGTGAAGAAGACCCCCCACGATTCCATCTTTTTCGGTATCTTAGCAACTCAGGCATCGAATGCCACAGTACCCCCAAAGTATACTGTTCAAATCACAGTTTTCTCAACACATGGGAAAAGATCATAAGATTAGTACGACATAAGATCAAGCAACAGCAAGGAAAAAGAGCAAAGAAAGCAGAGGAAAGAGTAAACCATCGACCGTTCAAAGTCAACGATCTGGTTAAGAAGAAACTACATGGACAGAAAGGGAAATTACGATTCTACTACAGTTCACCATATATTGTGATCAGCAAGAAGGGACCAGTGACATATGGGATTAGAAAGGCAGACGACGAAACAGCAAGGGAAGAAGTTCGCCACTACAATGAGCTTTTACCATGGCATTCACAAACGTTAAAGCATGAACGAGAAATGGGTGAACAAGAGGACGATAGTGAATCGGAAGAAGAACGTGAACAACCAGCGGAAACACGTAGGACCAGCACAAGAGCGCGAAAGGCAACAGAAGTACAACAGGTCGATGGTAGTAAGAAAACATATACTGTTCAACCAACCACAAGTGTTGGAAGTTCGGATGAAGACTAAAGGGGGGAAGGGTGTGATAGTTACTTGGGTCACCTGTGTGGACCCCTGAAATCTGGTAGGACACCCCGGACATGAGAGACAAGAACTAGAGCGTTGTATTCATATTAGAAGATAAAATAAAGCATAATCTAACGATAGATTAAAACTATTACAATTCGCTTCGCACGGGATTGTTTACGTCTTCAAATTACTGTAGATCAGCAATATTTTCACTTCGTTTTGGCGTTTAACCACGCCTCCAACAAAATTTTTTATGCGGAATTTTGATTTCATTGGATAAGATCACAGTTATGTCAACAACACTGCACTACAATTGGACGATTTTCATCTGTGATGACAGTTTCTTTTGTGATGTCAATGGAAAGCTAATACAGTAACAGTTTCGTTCCTGCGGGGAACGAAACAAAAACGCCAACAGGGAAATTTTTCTGGCCTGAACAGAAGCCTTTGTAGATAGGCATTTTAAGAATAGAACATACTCCTTCCTACCGGATAATTATTTTTAATTTGCAGGATTTTATTTGTAAATTTTTGACAACGTGCAAACAAACAAACATTATATATTCACGTCAAATTTTCACTTCGTCGTGCGACTTAGTTGACGTAGTCTAAATCCGCTAAGATCCAGTTAGCAAGAGAAGTCTTAGAGAGTGTGAAGAATGAATCTGACCCTCCTCCGAACTTGAGAAACATCGAAAGGCGCAGGTTGAGAGAAAAAATTAATGAAGTGAAGATTAAAATTCTCACTTTCATAGAAACCAAAGATATATAACCCAAACTAACGAGTTGTTACTTGCGGCGGGACGAGTGGTTGCAAAGAGGCTTGGGGTTAAACAACAGTAGATGACCCCCCCCATATGGTGTATCAAAGGGATGCCGCCTCATTAAATATTCAGCGTGACTCACGCATGACTCACGCATGACTCACGCATGACTCACGCCTGTGACATGTTTGGGCAAGATTGGAATAATTATAGTATACATGAAGCTATATAAGCTCGGTGATTTCGTATTGTTGGTACTTTTCCTAAAGTGTTTTACCTGTGGAGTTTACTGTCTGCGATATAGCGTTTTCTTGGGAGATATTTTCGAAGATATTTTTGTCTGATTTTAAGGTAAGATATTTTGCACTTATTCGTTTTATATTGTCTAACGACCTTCACTGTGTATTTTATCAGAGTTTAATATACGTTTTGTTTCATTGACAGCAATGGATCTTATCGATGTAATTAAAGGTTGTACAACCGTCGAAGAAATTGAGGCGCTGGAATGGCTCTTTGATTTCGAGGATAGGCATAAGGAAGCAGCCTTGTTTCAACGTATCATTATATTGTCGAATGCCTTGGAGCGTGATTTGGAGAACGAACGTTGTGGGATTTCTACGGTGTTAATGGATGGTTGGTCGGACGAGCAACGCGAATCCTTCAAGCGAGATTGGAACGATGATTCGTTTTTGGCCGAGATGGACGACGGCGGTCAGGCCCCCGAACCGGCGATACCCTCGTTAATGGATGGTTGGTCGAACGAGCAACACGAATCCTTCAGAATGGATTGGAACGACGATTCATTTATGGCCGAACTAGAGGATATTTCTGATGTCTCTGGTGAACCGTCGATACCCGAGGTATCTATCCAGAACGGAGAAGGAAGCCGAAAACGAGCCGCTAAACCAAGTACGGAATCAATACCAAGTAAGAGATCTAAAACTGTTCCGTTATTTACGATAAAATCTGTTAAGCAAGTACGCGTGAAAAAGTTTAAGACCACGGGCCTTGATTATCGCGTTCAGTTTGGCGATTTGCAAGTCCAAGGCTTGCCTGATATCCTAAGGCAGTTACATCATGTGTTTGAAAGTCTGCTTGATCGCGTAACCGATGGTATTGCTATGCATGACCAAGTTAGATTTATTATGCATTCGCCTCAACTCGAATATCCCATTTCGTTAACATTTATGCCTCGTGAGAGATTAACCGTTGATAGAATCCTGGCCGAGATCGAAAGAGTAATTCAGTCGAATGATTCGTTTAAGTTAGATGATTCGATTACCGTCAATATCATCCATGTCGAAATGCCACACGGTGGTACGGGAAGAAAGCGAAAGATTGCTAATCTCGATAAGTATCTTACCAACAAAAGAGCTATCGTCCGAATCCAAAACAAGGACGATCTCTGTCTTAGTCGGGCCATCGTCGTCGCGAAAGCCAAAGTGGACAACGATGAACGGTACTCCCATATTTCATATTCTCAAAGAGCGTTACAAGGCGACCTTGCTCACGAATTGCATGAAAATGCCGGCGTGCCACTCGGACAGTGCGGTATCGAAGAAGTGAAAAAGTTTCAAGCCTATTTGACCGATTACCAGATAAACATTGTCTCGAAAGAACATTTGAATGCTCTTATTTACTCTGGCCCTGAGGCACCGAAGCGTATTTATCTCTACTCCCACGATAACCATTATGACGTAATTACAAGCATGCCAGCTTTCCTCGCTCGTAAGAAGTACTGTCATACGTGTAAGAAGGGGTATGATAAAGTGGAAGACCACCTCTGCGGCGATACGTGCAAGTTATGCTACACGCAAAACTGTCCGATTACAAGCTGGGTATTCTGCAACGATTGCGCTCGATTTTTCAAGAGCCAAGAGTGTTTTGACAGGCACAAAGCATCCGTGGGCGAAAAGCGTTCAATTTGCGCATCCGTTGTGAAATGTCGACACTGCAACCATGTGGTGAGGAGAGCTAACGAGCAGCCTGAGAAACACAATTGCGGACTTGTTCGATGTACACCGTATGCCAGCAATACGTAGATCCCAAGGATCACCAATGTTACATTCAACCGGCAAAGAAAAGAAAAACTACTCATCAAACGCGATCGGACACGAATGATTTAGTAGATGATGAGGCGGACGTAGGGGAAGAAGACGACGGGGGCGAAGAAGGCGGTTATAACCAATTATTTTTCTTTGATTTTGAATGCGTGCAAGAAGGCGGCGAACACGTACCGAATTTATGCGTTGTTCATGACGAAAGCGGGCAAGAGTGGGTGTTTAGCGGCGCAAATACACGGGACGAATTTTGTGAATGGTTATTTCAAGAACACAATTCGAACAGTCTAGTGATGGCTCATAATTTCCAGGGATATGACGGGTATTTCATCCTACAATATCTCCATAAGAATGGTTTGGTACCGGAAGTTATTATGAACGGTGCAAAGATATTAACACTAAATGTTCCAGAATTAGACATTAAGTTTATCGATTCGCTATGCTTTATCCCAATGAAGCTCGCGAACTTTCCGAAAACGTTTGGTCTGAACGAACTTGCCAAGGGCTATTTCCCACATCACTTCAACACCGAAACCAACCAAAACTATCAAGGTCCTATACCCGACGCAAGCTTCTATGATCCAGACGGAATGCCTGCCGATGATCGTGACAAGTTTTACCAGTGGTATAATAGTCAGAGAGCCAATAATTACGTTTTCGACTTTCAAGAGGAAATTCTGAAGTATTGCCGATCGGACGTCGACATCCTTCGACGTTGTTGCCTAGAATTTCGCGAACTGTTTCGTTCTGTTACTGATATCGACCCGTTTAAAGATTGTCTCACGATTGCCTCGGCATGCAACTTAGTCTTTCGAAAGAACTTTCTTCGTGAAAAAACAATTGCCGTTATTCCACCGCATGGTTATAGACCTCATGATAAGCAATCGGTTATTGCCCTAAAATGGTTAGCGTATACCGCGCAATGCAACGATATTTCCATTCGCCACTCTCGCAATTTTGGCGAGCAACGTATCGGACAGTACCGTGTTGATGGGTATCATGCAGAATCAAACACCGTCTATGAGCACCATGGATGTTTCTGGCACGGTTGCGTCTCTTGTTACGCCAGAGACACCGTTAACCCCGTCAGTCAGCAAACCATGCAAGATTTACATCAGCGCACGCTCGAGAAAACACGTTTTCTAAAACGTCAAGGTTACAACGTGATTGAAATGTGGGAGTGCGACTTGAAACGTCAACTCGAAGCAAACGCTGAGATGAAAACGTATTTCGATAATTTTGAAATTTCCGAGCCTCTCGAACCCAGACACGGACTGTACGGAGGGCGGACGAACGCGGCGAAGTTGTTTCATCAATGCCAACAAGACGAGCAGATTCATTATGTGGACTTTACAAGTTTGTATCCATGGACGAATAAGTACTGTTCATATCCAGTGGGCCATCCTGAGATTATCACCGAGAACTTTGGCGATATCACAGAGTATTTCGGGTTGGTTAAATGTACCGTTCTCCCCCCACGTGGTCTTTACCATCCGGTTCTACCGTATCGTGCTCACGGAAAGCTTATGTTCCCGCTGTGCCAAACTTGTGCTGACGGATTGAACCAGGAGCCATGCAATCATACAGACCAGGAGCGTGCAATTCAGGGTACTTGGGTAACCAATGAATTAGAGAAAGCGTTGGAGAAGGGTTATCGTCTGGTTACCGTTCACGAAGTATGGCATTTCCCCCAGCAGAGCAACGAGCTCTTCAGCGAGTACATCGATACATTCCTGAAGATTAAACAAGAATCCAGTGGTTTCCCCGAGGGTTGCGACACCGATGAGAAAAAGCAGCAGTATATCGACGAGTACTATCAACGCGAAGGCATCCTGATGGATCGGAACAAGATCGAGAAAAACCCTGGCCTCCGTGCACTGGCGAAGTTGATGTTAAACTCGTTCTGGGGTAAGTGTAACAACTTAGTGGTAAAAAAGGGGGAAGTAAGTTAAATTTAACAGAATGTTGATACGGTTATCTTTTTTTTTGTTTGTTTTTGCAGGAAAATTTGCGCAGAGAACCAACATGACCCAAGTAAAACTTATTACAGATCCGCAAGTGTATTTCGACATGTTGACATCCGATGAGATTGAGGTGACGGACGCCTCGTTTGTGAGTGACGACGTCGTAGAGCTACGATACGAGTACAAAGATAACTTCATCCAGCCGAATGCCAAGACCAATGTGGTGATTGCTGCGTTCACAACTGCCCACGCTCGGCTAAAGCTTTACAATACGTTGGAACAACTGGGAGAAAGAGTTCTATATTACGACACGGACTCAGTGATTTACCTAAGTAGACCAGGAGAGCCAGAACCGGAGACCGGCGTTTATTTGGGCGAATTGACGGACGAGCTAGATGGTGGTCATATCACGACTTTCGTTTCTGGAGGTCCTAAAAATTACGCGTATGAAATGAACAATGGTAAAACGTGTTGTAAAATACGAGGTATAACTTTAAATTTCCAAACATTGGAGAAAATTAATTTTAATGTTATGTGTGATCTCGTGTATCTAAATATCATGTGTGATATGGAAAGCACAGGTCCACCGAAAGTTGCTGTAGATATACCATTCAAAATTACTAGGGACACTCGCACGAAGCAAGTTATCACAAAACAACAACACAAAGATTATAGGATAGTGTACAATAAACGAATAATTGTAGATAATTTCAACACCATTCCGTACGGTTACTAATTTTTGCACATGAGATCTGTAAATAAGTGTAAATAGTTTAGAGATTTTAACTTTGTGTGCTGATAATTTTAACTTTGTGTGCTTGTAAATAGGAAATTTAATAATATATCTTTTATTAACACTACCAGTTGTTTTATTTTGAAGAAAAATCATTGCCAGGTGTGGGATTTGAACCCACGTCTTCTGGGACTTAAACTCTTAACCATTCGGCCACCCTCGCGCTTACATTCAAGGTTCTATATTTTCTCTTTATAAAAAAAATCGGATCATGGGGTTCCTTGAGGGATCAGAAAGGGTATATGCCTTAGGATTCAATCTTAGGATTCAATGATTCAATGATTCAATCTTAGGATTCAATGATTCAATCTTAGGATTCAATGATTCAATCTTAGGATTCAATGATTCAATCTTAGGATTCAATGATTCAATCTTAGGATTCAATGATTCAATCTTAGGATTCAATGATTCAATCTTAGGATTCAATGATTCAATCTTAGGATTCAATGATTCAATCTTAGGATTCAATGATTCAATGATTCAGTCTTAGGATTCAATGATTCAATCTTAGGATTCAATGATTCAATGATTCAGTCTTAGGATTCAATGATTCAATCTTAGGATTCAATGATTCAATCTTAGGATTCAATGATTCAATCTTAGGATTCAATGATTCAATGATTCAGTCTTAGGATTCAATGATTCAATCTTAGGATTCAATGATTCAATCTTAGGATTCAATGATTCAATCTTAGGATTCAATGATTCAGTCTTAGGATTCAATGATTCAATCTTAGGATTCAATGATTCAGTCTTAGGATTCAATGATTCAGTCTTATAAAAAGCAGTTGCGTGAAAGAGTGACATCAGTTTATGATTGACAGTCACTGGGTGAACATGTCTTACGTTTGTGAAGTCTGCGAAAAATCATTCACTACATCAAGTAACCGTCTACGCCATATGAGATCTTTTCATCACAAAAGGTCTATCAGTGATAGGGCAACAACATCTGCCCCATTTACCGCTATGACAACTACATTCACCCCTGAGAGTCAAAAAACGTACTCGATACAACTGACACATCCGTTTGGACTCTTGGTCTCTGGAGGCACCAAAAGTGGGAAAACAACTTTTGTCAAACAGTTATTGGTTTATGCTAGCATTATGATCGACCCACCTCCGGAAAACATCGTGTATTTTTATTCAGAGTATCAAGATACGTTTGGTGAAATAGAAACCCTAATTCCAGGGATTCAGTTTGTCCAAGGTTTGCCCCAGTCGATGCTGGATAGTATTAATCCCCAAATAAGGAATCTATTTATAATTGACGATATGATGGGAGAAAAAGACGCTGAAATTGCTAAACTTTTTACGAAAAAATCGCACCATGGGAATCTCAGTGTAATTTATATTGTGCAAAACTTATTTCATCAAAGCAAAGATCATCGGACCATCTCTCTGAATGCCAGTTATTTATGTCTGACGAAAAACGTTCGAGATGCAAGTCAAGTGACTCATCTGGCTAAACAGTTGTATCCTAGCAACACCAAATTTTTTCAACAGGCTTATCAGATGGCGACTAAAGAGCCCTATTCCTACCTGTTTGTCGATCTCACTCCGACGTGTCCCGATGAAATCCGAGTAAGATCCGGGATCTTTCCGACTGACACCCACTACACGCGTAAAAATCTCACAAGTTGTTACAGCATTGTTGCCTGAACAATGCTGTAACAACTTGTTATCATATGTGAACAACACTGATAAATGAACAACATTGTTCATCATTGTTTCAACAAGTTGTTACTGCTTGATGAAACAACAACCGTTGTTCACGCATGTTGCAACAACCGAAGAACGTGTTGATATATCAACCATGTTCACCATTGTTGTAACAATGTTGTTCATCATTGTTATTTCATCATGTCGTAACAACATGTTCCATCATGCATGAACAACGTTGTCGAATCAACAAGTTGTTTTTTCGTTGTTCCAACAGGCGTGAACAAGTTGTTCCTTCAACAACTTGTTACAGCATTGTCACTGTTCGTGAACAAACACGCGAGGAGACTATGGACCACGGTCACGTGAAGATCACGCGTAATCTCACGTGAGCGTAGTTCATTTGAACTTTGCTCCTTGACGGAACAACAGCGGGCATCGTTGAAACGATGTGTTGAAACGGGTTTTCCCACTGGTTTTTCCCTCGTTTTATTTTCCCTTTTCTGCACTGCCAATGGACTGAGGAATAGTCTTCTGTATGAACAAATCACTTGGTAAAACTTTGTCAAGATTAGACTGGCATACACTAAGTTTATCCATCTCAAAGAGGTAAGAATATAAATACATTATTAAATAACTTCAATGTTATTTTAGCTCGTTGGCATTGCTATAAATGCTATCATTAATTAATACATGTCCCTTCTCTCATTTTGTTTCCAGCTTAAAACCCAAGAGAAAGCAAAGAATTTTAGGTAAGTTTATTTGTTCGCACTGTTCAATACTGTCAGTAGAAACAGTAAATTTTTATACGATACACAACTGCAAATTTAACTGTCAAAACGAGAAAAGACACTTTATACTTTGGAATATTAATGTTCTTCTGTCAAATATAGTTTATCGTTCCTCGTTGTTTTTTTTAGAAAGTACATGTGAACTGGAGTATATTAGCTTATTTACAAAAAGGTAAGATATGTTAAAAAGCCTTAAAAATGTTTACTAAAAATATGTTTACGTTTTGTTTTCTTCCATCCGCGAAATTAGTCGGAATGCTGATCTCTTGGCTTTGTTGAGGGCAAAGGTGAAAGAATTTTTGTTTACACTATTTCAAAGCAGAAAGTTATTAACGTAAACCTTTGTTTTTTTCTTAAATTTTTTATGTATAAACTATAGTTGTGGGAGTTAAATAATATCAATGAAAATGGAAATGGAGAAGAACTGAAAGCGCTGCCAGAGAACCAGGGAAAACTGGAGGATACGTGAGACTTTGTATTCAAATTATAACTTCAATAAACGTTTTTAAAAATTCATGGATGTGTTTGCGTGATATCTTCGTCTTCAATAATAGTGATATTAATATTTTTTGTGATTTTATAAGAAAATTAATAAGCGAGACAACCGGGGGGTGCACAAAAAAACGAGAATTTAACGGATAGATATCATATTGTAACATGTTGTTTTAACAACTTGTTCACAAATGTTAATTTATCATGCTGGAACAATGCTGTTGTATCATGCATGTAACATCATGTTGGAACAACTTGTTCACGTCTGTTGGTTCATCAGGCGTGAACAAGCATGTTGGAACATATGGTGAACAACTTGTTGACAACATGTTCACGGCGAGCAGCACAACATTGTTCACGGCTGTCGAGAACAACTTGTTCACGTCTGTCAACAACCGTGAACAAGTTGTGCGTTTTTACGCGTGTACGTGTACCAGCCCAGAGTATAAAAGGGGCTGTTCAGTGACAATGCGATCATTTGATCATGTCTGCTTGTATAAGAAGGAACTGCGATGTTTTAAAAGTATTGGCAAAGTGTAATCCTCAACTGCGAAACGCAATTATAAAAGCTGCCGACGACGATTTATTAGAAGCCATTAGACAGTGTCTTTTGAACGTGTGGTGTGAAACAATTAAGATTACTCCGAAAACAGCAAGGAAACTAGCCCCTTATAACGATCATATTAAGTTTGTTGCTGATAAACGTCATCCAGTAGCAAAAAGAAAGAAAGTTATTCTACAAGAAGGTGAAGGTTTTTTACCGTTTCTCTTAGCTCCGGTACTTGAACAACTAGCGAGTTTTTTAACCAAATAATGGAACACGTCCGGAGATTGGTGTTAGTTCCAGAACATATGACAGATCGAAAGAAACCCTTGGTCACTCCTTTAACAGCGCAGGTGAATGAACTAGATTCAGAAATGCAAAATCTTCTTAAACGTCAAGATATAACACAAGACGAGAAAGTGAAAATGTACGATCAGTCGCTGCAACGTTATCTGAATTATTACGATAAACGAATGAGTAGACCTGTACGTGTAAACGTCATACCGCCTACGACACCCGCTCCTGAAGAACCAGTGAATACAGAAGAGACTGCTGAAACAGCACCCACTGAGTTGCCTGGAGAGATAGAAACAGACATTTTAGAAAGTGTACCTGTAACAATGAAATCAAGAGCTCGACAGTTGGTTAAGAAACTTAAAGCGAATAAAGACCTCATAGGATGGACTGACCAAGGACAGATGGTGTTCAAAGGACGACCCATTCCAGGTACAAATGTTATTGACTTGGTCAACGATTCTCTACGCCAACGAAAGAATTTCAACCCTGCTGGATGGCAGCTTTTCGCAAAAGCATTGGGAAACATGAATGTTCCCGAAGGCATTATCAGAAACGAAAATCGTCTGAGTGTGTTAAGAGAATATAAGACTAAAGATATTTCAGACACCACCCCCCTGACGTCATCTCCCGCAACATCAAAAAGAACAAAAGAAAAACAGAAACGAAGAGACAAAAACTTACATCCATATAAATGGGTTAAATAAATTTATTCCTTGTAAAGCTTTGATATTACAATAAAGAATTGTTTACAACATTAATTGTCTTGTATTTATTACACACAATAATATTTACGCATAAAGTCACGAACTAGCATGTCGTTCCATTCTTTATTATTAGTAAACATGCCAACAATTGTTGACATGGGTATATTTCTACATCGATGTAAAGCATAAAACAAACAATATTGTCCACACACGCGAGACCCTAATGACTGTAAAGTCTGTTCATTCCAAGTAAAACTGCTAGCATGATCTCGTAAAAACGTTTCAAAAGTTTTGCTATAAAATCCGGGTTCTTGTCCGTACGAGTCCATAAATTCCCCTTGTCCATCTGAGGTGAGATAAATTGCTACCCAATGCGTACCAGGTCCATTACTAGAATCCACATTCAAAATAAAACCTCTAGGTCTTTCCGATATCTGACTTGGTAGACGATCCGATGGTAACACGTCTTTAAATACGGTCTTGGTAAACGGATCACCTTTCAGGACGTTTAGGATTTGTAGAGTGTTCATCTTAACTGCTAAAGTCGCATAGAACGTTTCGGTTGGCGTCAATTTCGATAAGACTTTGAAATTCTCCAAGCACCACGATATTTATAGCTGCTGTCAGAGCCGTTCCAAATTGACATTCTATCGATACGTTTCCATTTTTAATCGGTTGCATATGATCGCTCAGACACAGATCAGCTGTCAGATCAAACACGAATAGAGTGTACCCATTGGCGTATTCGTCTCGTGTAATACCATTGCCATCATTCTGAAATAACTTGTTAGTACCAGCATACAAGGTTTGGAAAGCGGACACGTAGTTACTTCCTCTCGCAGCAGCAAATTTCAGTTGTAGGGGTTTTCCAGGCAAATGTTCTCCATTTACCGTTAGACCAAGAGAAGTGATGTCGTAGTTTTTGAAATTGAAAGGATTTTTGGTATAGGTACCATTATAAGCATCTGCATCGACCATTCCGATAACCACTCGATTAGGTATAGGGCCTTGAAATATATTTGGTTGATTGCCTGACATATTTCCTCTCGGTACAGAAACCACTTTACAACTGACACGATTGATAGGGTACTTGGCCGTGACACGTTGAAGGGCATGGGTATGAGCCATCATAACGGTAGAGGAGACGTTAACACGTCGAACTCGAAATACACATTCTTCCAAAACCACTTTAAAGTCAGGATGATCTGCTGACGATACCAGTGAAAATGGGTTTCTCGAACGCACTAATTTGAGTTTGATTGGTACAGAACCAAGAATATAGCGATCTTGTGCAAACAGGTCTGAATGGATTCTTCCTTCCATAGCCACAGACTTGCTTTGGCTTGCATGAACATACCGCAGTTTCAAACCCTTGTTTGCATCGGCATCTCCTGCTACAGGGTTCACGACATCCATTCGACCAGCCTGATCTTTATAGAACAACGCTGAGGTTAGATGAGATGATTTTGCGTCTTTGCTAAAGTTCAGTACAGTCTCCATATAGGATCGGTAGGGATAAGCAGTGCTCGACGGTGTGACAAGTTTGTTGTTCAGGTAAACTTCTACTTGAGAAAATAAAGCATGCATCCACAGATTTACAGGTCCGACTTGAACATCTTCATCGAGATCAGATCCATCGTTGTTGGTTATTTTTGCTTTCACGTGTAGGTAACTGTTTGCTAAATCGGTATACACATCAGAATTTGCAGCACACAGAAACTCGATGGTGTCTGAAGCTCCAATACTCGAAACTGGATCTATATCTTCCCAAAATCCTTTATTCATTTCTACTTGTGTACCAGGCATTACAAATAAATCTAATTCTGATTTTCCACACTCGCACGAATCTTTATGTAGGGTGTTAAAGGCTTGACTCATGATTTATATTTCATAAACGGTCCAATCTTTGCTTCTGTAGGCACAGATGTTTTCTTCTTCACAGCTTGTGAACGACTGACGGTTTTATGTCTTGTGTTGCCTTTTATAGGAGAATTCACCCGTTTGCGTTTACGACCGGCTCCTGATTGGTTTGTAATCTGACGGACCCCTTTTTGAGCAAGATCGTTCACGGCTTCAGAACCACGCCCTTTTATCGCTTGCTTTACATTCTTCCCTGCCAGAACATCTTGACCAACGTCTTTTACAGCTTGCAGAGCTCTTCTTCCAATAGCTTTAGCTCCTTGTTTTACCAGAGGTATTGCAAAGCGTGCAATACTTTTAAAAAAACTTCCAATGCCGTAACCTTTCTGAATACGTGCACCTCGGAAACCAGGTAGACTTCCACCTTGTTGTCTTCTTAAATAATGTTGTTGAAATTGCTTTACGTCTGGAATAATTGTATGTCTCATTTTTAAATGAAATACGAAGATCTCCGCTGTCTAAAGTGAAGTGTCACGATCGACTTCCCGAAGCCAAATGACACGTTTTCGTTTTTGTCGTCCTTTATATTTACTTCAATTGTTTCGAAGGACTTTACCTTGACAGGAATATATTGTAGGTTACGGAGACTGACGTTCACGTTTTCTCCATAACTTCCTTGAGTATTGACAATTCTGAGTAGGGGCACTTTGACATCACCGACAAACTGTGCATCCACGATATCGGTGTATACATACATGGCTGAAAATCCACCGTTAACATCTGCTACGTAAGGGCTTAGGGTTTTCTTTTTAATTACGGTGTCTTGTTGAAACCCTAATGTTGTAGCAATATCACCAGATATCCACACGAGTCCACCTTTAGACACATCAATCATGACTTTGTGCTTACTTGCAATGTAGGAAAATTTTATCATGGTTCGTGCCTCTTTGTTCATGCTACGGTTTAAAGCCCCTACGAGATCAGCAATGGTGTTATAGTAACCATCTGGGATAAGAGCCGTATCGTCATATTTTGTTCCAGCGTTATAGAGAAACGTTTGTTGATTACCTTTTCGAATCGTGCTCCATGTATGGGGGTAATATAACTCTGATAAAGCTACTTCCCAGTCACCTGTCAGTTGTATAGTTTCAGCAAGCTTCACTTTAAAATTAGCTACAGTATTATCGGGAAAATATTCCATAGAGCTATTGCTTGGAAGCGTTAAATAAAACTGTGTTGCCATGTCGAAGAACAATACACAAATGAACACAAGTTGTAAGGTACACACATTTTTATTTCGTTATATCTTTTACATTATCGGCTGGTACCCAAGAATTAAAATCTTCTGGATAACCTAACCATTTTACAAGATATTCTCTACGTTTACCACGCATGCGTGACTTAATTACTCTTTCTATTCTATAAAAGTCACTATCTGTTTTTGTAACTCTTTGCAATTCCTGTTCGTAAAATGTTCCTTGTAACTCTTCTCCGTGATAATCAGCAATCTTGTACACTGGCGGTCGTCTGGGTACTCGCTTCGTGATGGTGAACACCTCTTCGGTCCAGTTAGGTAAGTAGCCTTTCTTGAATGTACGTCTTGCTTTGCTAATCCGGACTTGGTCACCATTGTTAAATTTGTATTTGATGGGTTTGCTGGACTCATCGCCATACAGTTTTTGCCATACAATACTCTCGTTTTCTCGATTGACATCAGCCGGTCTCATCCCAATACTACGGTGTCTCGAATGGTTGTAGGAATATACTAATTTTTGTAGTACATCGGTATATTTCAACGTGTTCTTTGCTGTAAAATATTTCCACATTTTTCCCTTTAACGTTCGGTTAAATCGTTCAACGATGGATGCCTTGGTATCGTTGTGTGTTGTAAAAAATCGAATATGTTTGTCCTTCAATAACTTTTGAAAGCGTTTATTGGTAAATTCAGTTCCTTTATCGGTATGAATTGTTTCGGGCTTCCTTCCTTTCTTTAGTATCTTTTCAAAGGCTTTAACCAAACTCTCTGCAGTCTTTGTTTTTAATGGTTCCACCCACGCAAATTTGGACAGTACATCAATAACAGTTAAAACGTATTTATAACCATTATTTGTTTTACTAAGCGAATCCATAATTACTAGATCGGCCTCCCACTCCTCGTCCATCGCTCCAACAATAACACGATTTCGCTTAAAATTATGTCGGACAGGTTTATGCAAAGTATAAGTATCTTGCTGTCTAAGCCATGTTTTTATCTTGTTTCGGGATATCTGAAATTTTCCGTCACTTTTTACGACACGGTATAAGGCATCTACGCCGCCAAAACTTGCCGGACTTTTTGGGTTGTAGTACAGGTCGTGAAGATACTGTTCCGCCATCTAATTCGGATGCCTGTATCACAATTTTCCCCCCACAGCACGCCGAGATGCAGCGAATCTTTCGAAAAATATTACGAAGGGCTATTTGTGGTAAACCACCGCAGCAAGTCATGTTCACACGATTAAGGTCGGAGATAAATGAATGAAAAAGGGCAAGGACGCAGCATATATATACACTCAGGCGATATATTCATATATTAATTTCAGGAACAGTTGACCAAGCAATCGTAACGAATTACGCCTCTTGTAGTGTGATAAATCTACGTTGTGGAAATCGTTCACCGTTCGTCGAACGGCCTCTCGAACCGTTTGGTTATCGTAAGAATCGCTAACTCTGTACACGAAAGCGAGATAAACGACTATTCTTCCAAAATTATTTAGATCCATTTCTTCATAGATGTGATGAAGGTTCACACGATCTAATTGATCGCTAAAACTATCAAACAGGTGTCGATGATCGTCAAGACATGTCTGAATATAAAATGATAACGTATCTTTATCAATATCAACGTTATGTTGTTTCAACTCATCAAAAATTGTATCCATAGCGTATGCGTATTGGTCTATAACAATTCGTGTTCACACGACAAAAGTTGGAGAGAAATGAATCACAAAAAAGTAGGTATAAACATATATTTATTAGATAGATAATTAGAATACAAAATTATACATGTTCAGCAAATGTTCAGTTTTTCCAAGTCTATAGTCAAGTCATCTACCGACTTTTGAAAAAGGTACTTTTCGTAGGCTTTCTTATGATCAGTTTCATGGCTCGTGAATGTCTCTCCAGTTTTTTTGACTGTATATCTGTAAGATGGTGGCATACTAAACAGAACAGTGGAGAATGGTTCAAGGGGATCTTCTTCCGGTTTCCATTCGAAAAAGTCACAGCACTTTTTTCTCTCGTTGGGACACGAGTAAAACAGACGACCTTGGTTATCACCTTCTTTCTTGACTTTGCTAGTACGACAAATCAGACCATGTCGACACATTGGTTTGATACCCTCGAAGACATCAGCCCATTGCCAAAACGAACAGGGATTTCCACGTTCGGAGCAAACAAAGTATGGTCTTCCATAACTCTGCTTCATTTTATCTTTAACCATTCGCATCTGTGCTAGTCGTCCATGGCCATAGCACCTTGGATGTATACATCCACTTTCATGGAAGGAGGCTACGGCTTTTCCAAACATATAGCAATCTTCTTCTGGGCAAAAGAACTCGCAACTAGGTTTCTGTCCACAGAACCAAAACGTACCCTTCTCTGTAATTGTCGAAGATGCAGGTTCACCGTGTAAACATTCCATTGTGCGACGGTTTCTAATGCTTTCAACAAAATCTCTCTCTAAAGTCTCGAACAAGTGTAGATTCCTCCAACAAACTTAGCTGACCAGACCAGGTGTAATGCTGACATCGTAATGTCCGGGCTTATATAGCTTCATGTATACTATAATTATTCCAATCTTGCCCAATCATGTCACAGGCGTGAGTCATGCGTGAGTCATGCGTGAGTCATGGTGCGTGAGTCACGCTGAATATTTAATGAGGCGGCATCCCTTTGTGTCGGTATATGGGGGGGGTTATCTACTAACAACGTGAAAGGAGACCAAAGTTGGAACCATGGTGGAAACGAAGGATTAACAACCAGATCGTGCAGCTAAGGAAAGACGTCAGCAGGTTGGAGAGGTTGAGATCTGGCGAGTTGCAAAATATAGCTGTATGCGAGGGTTTGGAAGGAAGGTACCATTTGAAAAAGAAAGGAGTGGCAGTTGTTCTAGAAGAGCTGATGCAGAGGATATTGGCAACGACTGGTAAGATCAAGAGGTATCAAAGCAGGATAGAACATCGGCAAAATAGAATGTTTCAATTGAACCAAAAACGCCTTTTTGAAATGTTGGAGAATGAAGAGAGGGATCATTCTGTTATACCATGCAGATACTGAAGAGAGCATGAGATTTTGAAGCAGTATTTGGGATAACCCGCGTGAGTCACAACACAGGTGCTGAATGGCTAAAAGATGTAGAGAACGAGCTTGCTGGAGTACAGAAAAAGAATGATATTATGATAACAGTAGCCCAAGTGACTAAACACAGTAATTGGTAATAACTGTTGTGGTTACCCTGCCTATATACTTTTATACCATTGTTGATATATATATATATATATTTTATTTTTTTTCTCTGTAAGTTGTAGGCAAAGTTTAATAAAATAAAATTAAAATAAACTAACGAAAATGGCTAATTGGAAAGCTCCCAGGCCAGATGGATTGCAAGGTTTTTGGCTTAAGAATCTTACATCATGCAGAGAAAGAATTGCCGCTTAATTACATGACTGTCTTACTACCAACCAAACACCAGAATAGTATACCAAAGGTCGAACAGTATACTTGTCCTTAAAGATAAGGAGAAGCGGAATATGCCAACAAATTTTAGACCTATAACTTGCCTGCCCTTAATGTGGAAACTGTTCACAGGGATAATGGATTCTACAAGCACCTAGAGGAAGGGAATTTATTGCCAGACGAACAGAAGGGATGTAGGAGGAACTCAAGGGGTACCAAAGATCAACTGTTAATTAGTGGCAAGATGGTTATCAGGAATTGTAAAAGGAGAAAAAACGGTCTTGGGATGGCTTGGTGGATTACAAAAAGGCATATGGTATAATTCCGCGCTCATGGATCGTCAAGTGTTTATGAGTGTTTGGAGCTGCTGAAAATATGGTCCTGTTGTTGGAAAGAAGTATGAATTGATGGCAAGTGGAATTATCTGCAGGAGGGCGTACTCTTGAGGTCAACTGTAAATGTAAGGAGAGGAACTTTTCAAGGTGACTGCCTGTCACCATAGTTATTTGTGTTGGCCCTAAGGAGAGTTAAAGCTGGTTGTAGCCTAGACTTGGCGAGTAGAAAGGGACTTTTAAATCATCTTTTATTTAAAACTTTACGGAAAGAATGAGAAACAAGTAGATTTAAAGTAGATACCCTTATAAACACCATTCTCATTTTCAGCAGTGACATTGGAATGGAGTTTGGAACTTTATAAATGTGCAGCCCTGGTCACGAAAAGGGGAAAGGCCGTCCAAGTGTGAAGGGATTACGATGCCAGATGCCCAAGTTTTCAGGGGACTAGAAGAAGGAGATGGATATAAATATGTTGGAATATTAGAGGCAGATGATTTAAAGCACGGTGACATATGAAAGAGGCAATATCCAAAGAGTACTTGTGAAGGATACGAAAGACACTTAAGGTGGCTCCATACAGTTTCTTGAAAAATGGAATATACAAGTTTTGAGAGTCATTGGCAGCAAGGGTAATTGGCAGCCATTTTGAAATGTCATTGTTGCCATAGCAACAACCATTGCTATGTATTTGGTAACAGTTTTTTATTGTCAGACTGTTTAACTATGCATAACATTTAGTTTTTCCGAATTGTTTATGCACGTCTTTTGGACTCTCAAACTGTATGGAGCCACCTTAAGTCAAAATTAAATGGTGGAAACGGGTGAGTGCAATCAAGTCAAGGGGAGTCTCAATAATACGCTATGGGTTTATCAAGTGGACCAAAGAAGAACTCAGAAAGTTGGGATAGGAAAACGATCGAGAAAGCTGTTAACCATTAACAGAGCACTTCACCTACAGGCCGATGTCGATAGACTCTATGTGAAATGATCAGAGGGTGGGCGAGGCTTGTTACGTGAAGAGGACTGTGCGAACATTGAAGTAGACAGTTTACTCAAGTATGCTGTGGCGAGTAGTGAAAGGTTGCTTCAAGCTGTAATTGATGAAAAGATTTTGGATGAAGGGGTAACAAATCAAAGTATAAGAGCAGAAAGGTTGACTATAGGTACAGAAATAAGGTATTGCACGGACAGTTTCTGAAAGGAACGGAGGAAATGATAAGGGACCCGGATTCATGGGATTGGTTGAAAAGAGGTACCATAACTGAAAGAAACGGAAGGACACCTGACTGCTGCGTCAAGAACAGGATCGACAAAGAGGATGTGTCACCCATGTGCCGGCTATGTGGAGAAAGAGAAGAGACTATTAGTCATGCATTGTAACAGCAGAATGTAAGAAATTCGCGCAAAAAGAGTACAAAATGTGAAGACATTACAAGGTCGGACAAGCAATCCATTGGACGCTCTGCCAGAAGTTCAGCCTCCTATACAAGGATAAGTGGTATGATCACGCTCCGGAAAGTGTAATGGAAAATGATGAAGTGAAGGTACTATGGGACTTTAGGATCTAAAGAGATCATCACTTTGAACACAATAAACCTGACACTGTAGTCTTGGAGAAGGAGAAGAGAACATGTAGCGTAATAGATGTCGTTTGCCTTTTGACACACGAGTGCTCGAAAAGGAACAAGTGAAAATTGAAAAATATCAAGACCTCAAAAGAGAGATCGGGAAGATCTGGAACTGTAAAAGAGTAACTGTCATACCAGTTGTCATCGAGGCACTTGGGACATCGGTGAAAAAATTGGACTGAATTACTTCAGAACGCTTGCTTTTTTTTAAATAATAATCAATAAACATACAATATTAAAACTACAGGTACTACACGATAATAATAATAATTATATACAGAGTGTCTTTAAAATGTTACTGTCCGTGTATCATATTATCATAAATAGCAATGATAAGTTATAAAATACAATATTATAAACAGTAAAAATTTAGAAATAAAGTTACAATAAATTAAAAAACAAACGAACAAACAAACAAACAAACAAACAAACGAACGAACGAACGAACGAACGAACGAACGAACGAACGAACGAACGAACGAACGAACGAACGAACGAACGAACGAACGAACGAACGAACGAACGAACGAAGAACGAACGAACGAACGAACGAACGAACGAACGAACGAACGAACGAACGAACGAACGAACGAACGAACGAACGAACGAACGAACGAACGAACGAACGAACGAACGAACGAACGAACGAACGAACGAACGAACGAACGAACGAACGAACGAACGAACGAACGAACGAACGAACGAACGAACGAACGAACGAACGAACGAACGAACGAACGAACGAACGAACGAACGAACGAACGAACGAACGAACGAACGAACGAACGAACGAACGAACGAACGAACGAACGAACGAACGAACGAACGAACGAACGAACGAACGAACGAACGAACGAACGAACGAACGAACGAACGAACGAACGAACGAACGAACGAACGAACGAACGAACGAACGAACGAACGAACGAACGAACGAACGAACGAACGAACGAACGAACGAACGAACGAACGAACGAACGAACGAACGAACGAACGAACGAACGAACGAACGAACGAACGAACGAACGAACGAACGAACAAACAAACAAAAACAATAAAAAGACCCATTAAAAAAAACCTAAATGAGCATTCCAGTATTTGTCTCCATACATCTAAGTCGAAGCTTTCAATATTACAATATGCTTTTCTTATCGTTCTTGAACCTCTAAGACACAAAACCAATCGAAGAATTGAAAAAGATATTTTAGCTTTTATCCATGCCATCGTCTTCGACTGCTTCTCTCCTTTCTTGTTGGAAATTAACTCAGCTAATCGACTATGTATACCAGGCACCCTTCCCATTCCTCCAGTCGTGGTAAAGATCAGCGGTGTGAATGTTCCTTGTTCAATTTCTGTGACTCGTTTGCTGTACATGCGTTTCTTCTCATTCTCGTGTAAGCCTCTGCATTTGAATTTATTTATTAAATTTGCCACTTAACGTGTGACAGGAGAGAGGAACAGAACTTTCGTCCCAATTGACACCAGACTGATTTTACGGAGGGAGGAAAACCGGGGAGCCCGGCGAAAAACCCTCGGAGCACAGGAGAGACCAACTAAACTCTACTCACATAAGTCCCAAGCTGGCGGAGGACGGGGTTATTCCCAAACGGTCACCCATCCAAGTACTAACCCCGTCTGACTGGGCTTAACTGTTGGTGAGAGGCAGCGCCCTAACAGCACACGCCACCCGTGCTCTGCTGGGTGACATACCCGGACATCAACTGAAGAATGCAGATCTTTGTTTCTCCAAAAAGTCTCGTGCATGTACGTCAACTCGAGCGTCAGTTGATTTGTTTGATCCTAGGTTTAAGGTTTCTAGCTCCATTGACTTCCTGTAACACTGGTTCGATCTGCACATCATTACAGACAATGTAGTTCAGCTTCTTGAACCCCCCTCGTCTACATATCATTATACAATACTCTGGTTACTATGCGTGTTTTCATTGGTTGTTGCCCTGATGATCTAGCTATTAGAGAGATCGTGTCAGCTGACTTGCTTTTTTCTTTCTTCATGCCCCAAAATCTGACAAGAGTTTTGATAAAAACCTTTTAAATTTTTGTATTGTATAAAACAAATAGATTCCATTTTGCCATTGTCTGTTCAGTTATAGATGCACAGAAGACGTCACAACGTTGTAAGAACATCAGTGGCGCACTCGACTGTTTCCACTGCATAGAATTTTTACATTGAGTTAGTTGGGAAAATGAATTTTCAACCCAAAATATTCTATGCATTCACCAGACAGAGCTTCCTTGTTTGATTTGTCTGACGTCACACCAAGAATATACGATTATCGAATCGCTGAATCAACATTATAGTTTATAAACAGAACAATAAACAGAAATATCATGAAATTTATTTCTCGTGTTGATCAAAATATCTTACTCGTTCGCTTCGCTCACTCGCTTTCTCCTCCGCAGAGGCTTCTTGAGCTTTCAGTTTTTGAGCTCTTCAATATATAGGGGTTTATAATATTGCAGGGTTTATTAGCCTGCGTGCGGACTTCACGGGAACGGCACCCAGGGTTTATTGTAATGGCAATAAGGATTGAAAACCGCAATCTACCACATTTAATACTTTGTGCTCTATAGTCTATAAACCCCTGCAATATTAAACCCCTATATATTGAAGAGCTCAAAAAAGCTCAAGAAGCCTTTGCGGAGGAGAGGCACATCCATGTATTATTTCTTGATTTTATTTTCACGTGGAATTCAAGGAACGCGCGGGTCTGGGTGCGATATTGCGTGGAATTTTTTATTGAGGGCTTATTGAGGACATTGAGGACAAGAAGTTGTGCGACGCAGTACGTTGAGGTTCACTGTTTTATATGGTGTTATCAGTGTTATGGTGTGAAGTTGGTCCCGTTTGTATTTGACTATCTGTTGAGTTAATTATAAATAATTAGGTTCGTTTCAACTTTCAACACTGTCATCGGACCAGAGATGTCATGTTGCCCTCGTATTTGAACGTGATGGATCTTGGTATTTTTGCGTTTGTACTTGTGATCTCGCTCTTATTGATTCTCTTCTTCCTGGTTGACTTCGTAAGTGATTGAAATTACTTGCCGATTTCGTTGTTTATACCTTTAGTTAATCGAGTTTAGGCTTCAGACGCTTATAAGTATTGAAATAGATAAAAGCATGCGCAGCGATCTCTATCTGATTTATTAGGCGAGCTGCAAGCGTGCATGTATCTACTGCGCTACGGTACAATTAGTTGTAAAAGTCGTAAATAAAACCACGCGCCTCGACTTTCTCGCTCAAACGACAGCTTTCCATGGACGAAAAGACAGAGCGAGTGCTTGTTTGGCTTCGAATCATTTCTGAAATCTGAATAGCCTTTTAACTAATGTTTAGTACAGTTGACATGTTAGATCCTTTAGGCTTTAGCTATAAGTTTGTATGCAGAAATCAACTGTACTTGGCACTGCTTGAGTTATGTAGGCGTAACAATACTTATTCAAAAAGCGCGTTTATCATTGTTCAGATAAATCATGACTATAAAGATTAATACAGAACGAAAGACCGCGTTTCCTGTTTTTCCCAATTTACCTAAAATTGTTATTGGGTCATTCCAGAAAACATCCACACCTCCCCCAACGGAGGAGGAAATGTGAAGTTGACCCCCTCCCCCCTTTGGACGTCCTAGTACATTTTACTATTATCAGAAGTAGATTTACCCCCTCCCCTCCCCGGATAGCACAAATTTCCTCTGTGGGGGAGGTATGGATCTTTTCTGGAATGACCCATTTATGATTAGGGATAAGGCAAACAACAAACTATTCACAATACACTAAACACTAGTTACTAAAAACGGAATGGCACAACAAACCATATAGACACAACACATCGTCTGATCATACTAGTATTTCTGATTGCCATTCAGTGCTCAACTCATTGTGAACACATTCACAACACACTATATTATAACACAGCATGACTCACTCTGATCAGAAGTGAACACTAGCAAAGTAAGTTCATTACTAATTAACACAAAATGTCGCTCTGATTGCATTTTAGATCTGACAACATTCAGCCCAAACACATACAAACCCACTATTTAGACACAACAAGACCAACAATATAGTGACACAACTTGTCGTTCTCATCATATTTCTATTCACCAATTCACTGTGCTCAACTCAGTGCAAACTGTTAGATTCATGGCAAAGTATGCTATAATTTAAAATCACTTTGGAAAATGACCAGATCTACAGTATTCGGCTATCACTCAGTAAGTTGTTGTGCCACCCTGCATTTTCATTGGGATCCAAAGGCATCATCCACTAACATTCGGTACATTGTAGTTTAACCCTGCATTCTCATTGGCTCCGAAGGTTCCTATTCTTAACTTAACTTAACTTAACTTAACTTAACTTAACTTAACTTAACTTAACTTAACTTAACTTAACTTAACTTAACTTAACTTAACTTAACTTAACTTAACTTTTAAAACTTAACTTAACTTAACTTAACTTAACTTAACTTAACTTAACTTAACTTAACTTAACTTAACGACAGCAATGTATCTACTAGTGCATGCGCAGTAGATACAAAAACAGATCCAGATCAGCTGCGAATTATACAGTAATGCTTTAATATTGTACTTATCAAATGGATGCATCTAAATAGCCATGTTTTCAAACTATTTTTCAAGTTGGAGTGATGTTAGCTAGGATGAATCTGTATGCAATTTACAGATATTGATTAAATATTTATTTCTTTTGAATTTTCTTTATGAATTTTTAATGAATTTGATAAGACATAAAAATTATAATGTTTAATTTCTGCTTGTTACGTGAAATTAATAGAATGCCAAAAGACACAGTTCTTCGTTCAGTTCGTTGCCTGGTATTGATGCTACAGACCCAGAGTAAGTGTTTATTAGAATGATAGATTAATTGTGATAAAATTACACTGTATGTGATCTGAGATGAACCTATTTATTGTGTGCTATTTAACTCATTCCTGTTCGGGGGCTTCCCCAGAGGTGAATAAAATCGTCTGGCGTTAGCCAGAATAAAATACTAAAGACCAATTCGGACAAGAAAGAGTTAATAAATGAGCAGGAGTGTTTTATCAGATATAAGTTAAAGACACAAGGTGAAGCCGAGTGTTTTTATATCTGATAAAACACAAACTGCGAGTTTATTGAACGGCTTCAAAAACGAACCACTTGGTAAGTTCATTATAACCTTGTCTAAGCTGAGAAAATCAAAGCTAAAGTTTATGTAAATCAGGAGGTATCTTTATCACATATAAAGACACAATACGGTCATGATTTTCTTTTGTGTTTTCCTCATGAATTATTAATAGGACACCCACCCAAGGACGTAGCAAGGATTTTGAAAGGGGGGAGCCAAAATCAAAACAAATTTTTAGGGGGGTCCAGGGATGCTTCCCCAGGAAATTTTGAAATTGAGTCGCTGAAATGCCATTTCCTGGCTTTTGGAGGGAGATTTTACAGACTCTAAAGGTTAAAAAATGTCATTTTAAATACTCAAAACACAAACGTCACAGATACTCAAAATGCATACACTCAGTAGATTGAATACACTGTTTACAGTGCTCCCCCGACTCCCCCCTGGCTACATCCCTGCACCCACCCTTTAATGCTGAAAGTGGAGACAACCACTGGTCAAAGACACCAATCTCACTTTCATGTTGCAGTATTGTTAAATTAGAGTCCAACCAATGAACACTTGCTTAACAAATTTACCATCCTTACAGATTTCTGAGCCAATCAGAAAATGGGGTCAAGATTTATTCTGTGCCCTAGAGACTTCTTTGGCTTGGAGTGGTCATAGAAACAGCTAGTGTATTTGCTCAAAGGTCTCTTGCTGCTTTCAGCATTTCTGGGGGGAGCAGGTGGTGTAGAACCTCTGGGACTACAGTAGCGAACCTCTGAGACTACAGTAGCTCCTAGAGGTTCTCATTTAACAAGTAAAATTGTCTGGTGTTAGACCCGTGGCTAGACAGAGTAAAAAAACCCAAAGTGACTGGTTTGGGGCACTGTCAACTAGTAGGGAAAGGGTTATAAAAAGCATTTTATACTTGTACATTAGTTAAACTAGAAATACATGAATGCAACAACCCCTCACCCACTTTATATGCATTAATTTCTGTTTTTTGTTGTATTTAATTCACAATTATTCACTGAAGGCAAGGTGAATATCAGTGAATAATAATCGAGACGAAGTCGAGGTTATTATTCACCGATATTCACTGAGCCTGAGGTGAATAATTGTTTTAGTATAAATACACATTTTTGTACTTTAGGAACAACATTTTCTTTAAAATTGTTAATTTCCTCTTCTGTCGCATT
Organism: Corallium rubrum; assembly: GCA_964035015.1. NCBI lineage: Eukaryota > Metazoa > Cnidaria > Anthozoa > Scleralcyonacea > Coralliidae > Corallium > Corallium rubrum. Next base: position 35,593,154 of record OZ035998.1, read on the forward strand.
GACAAATTGGTTGGTGGCCATTTTGAATAAACGCTGTAGGTGATTATCGAGAATTAGTCCGAAGTATTATAGCTCAACCAATCAGCCCGCGCAATTTTCTATAATCACCTGTGTATTTATACTAATGACTTATGACACACAGATCAGAAAACACCCCAGAAAATTAGTTAGCAAAGTTCATCTGTAGTCATGTATTGATACACCAAAAGAACATGCAACAAAACAAAAACAAGATGAACCAAATGACTAATTTTCATGCAAAAATAGATATAAACAGTGGCCAAGAAAAGACACAATGCCCTAGCGTTCAAGACAAGATATTATTATATCAATTTCCATTTTCAAGATTTCTTCCATTTTAACTCTGCGAAACTGGTAAATACGAATCTCCTACTGTTAAACTTTATTTTGCTTTTGTCACGTACCTACAGTAGCCTGCTCGCAGCCCGAAATTTCTTCTAATTTCTTTCTAATTTCTTCTAATTTCTTCTATTGTAAATTTCTTCTAATTTCTTCTAAACTTCGTAATTTTCGGGTTTAGAAGAAATTTTGGGCAGCGAGCAGGCTATTGTCACCACAAACACTGCCAATTCCGACTTCAGATCGTTATGATCCTTGAAAAACTATTTTGTAATTCAACCGAACTTATAAATTATAACTTGCTGATGTAAATTTAAATAATTTTAATAATTGAACAGGTTACAGTAGTTACCAACACTCTGCTGTTTGGACTGCGAAAGTTGCGATTTGATGTATTTACAATAAGTGGGCTTACCTCAAATCTTGATGGTCGCTACCATCAGTTTCATGCTGGGCGATCTTCAGGCGAGTCTTACACGTGATGGTTTAGTGCGGAGTGCCCTTACAAGGAATCTATTGGCACCAGCGGGTACTTTTCCTTGCTCCCGTACCCGTTGTTACACGTGTTCCTTTCTTAACTCCGCTACATGTATTTTTGGACCTAATTACAGTATTTCTCGCAATAAATGTTGCATGCTTTACATCGGTGAAATTGGCAGACGTTTATCTGACTGGTTTGCTGAACATCTTCGTTCTGTGAGGAACAATGATGTTGACGAGCCTGTTGCCCGACATTTTAATAGTGCCAACCATTGTATTTCGGACACGCAAGTTTGTGCCATCTCACCCATTTCTGGCGGTAATGTCAGCCACAAAAGACTAGAAATTAAAAGCGTCTCATTTTCAAAATTGGTACCATTCATCCTCACGGACTCAACGAACGTTTTTCGTTTATTTAACACCTCTGAAGACATTGTTTCTGTTTAGCAAGGGCGGACATAAACAGCGTTTTCACTTTATATATTTATCTATTTTTACTCTCGCTCATCCTTTTTACACCCCCTCCTTCTTGCTCATCAACGGTATGAATAACAAATGACCAAGTAACCAACCGAAACGTGGTGTTGCATGCATTTGTGCAACCAGCAATAGTTGTATTAGTGAAGTGTAATATGTTAATAACTAAGAAAGTACTAGAGGTTAATCCAATTAACCTACAATGTAATGTACATGTAAACCAGTATTTGTATAGGTAATAGCATGGTTTCGAGTGCAATTTGGAAAAAACATGCACGTGCAATTTTGATAGTCTTTGAAAAACGCTTTGTTCAAAATGTTTTGTTCAAATAACATACATGGAAAAAAAATTAACAGGAAGAGCTTTTTTTTCTAGTAAAAAATGATTTTTGTGCAAATTAAAAAAATTTCAAAATTTGCACTGTATTTCATTTTCTTGCACTGAATTACACTAAAATTGCACTCCTCTCAGCCAATCAGAATTGAGAAATTCTTTCATGTATATTATTAAGATAATTATTGGTGGCAAGGAGGATTGGTTGGAACTCAGAAATCAAAGGCCAAATTCTAGACATAGTGATCATCACTGACCTAAGTGGATATACTGTCCCCCCCTTGCACATTCCGCCCCCCCCCCCCCCCCCCCCCAAAAAAAAAAAAGGAAGAAAAAGCTGAGATATTAATTCTTAGTTCTTGTGTTCTTTCATAAAATGTGAAAGGTATCGATTAATTTAAACCTTTTAAAAAAGGCAACATAATGTAAGCCACGAGGGAATTAGGGACCGGTCATTTATGGATATACCGCGGTGAACTTGATGCGCAAAAACTTTTGAAAACTCGTCACAGTTGATCCTGAATTGTTAAATCTGATGGTCAAAATACGAGAACAATTCGTGGTTATCATAGTGTTTATATCACTTGTGGTTATCAATTAAAGTGGTTATATCACTTATGGGGTTTTAATGTATTTGAATAGAGCAAAAATAAGTTATTTTTCCGTTTTTGATTTACTTTAATAGTTTCTGAGATATAATCCTCTAAACATGCCAATTTGTCTTTTCGCCAAAAATTTCCGTCGTTCATTTTTTAAGCACGGGGACCTGGGACTCAGGAACCTAGGCCGACCGTCTTCTCAGTTGGAACTCTCGTGCGTACTGGAGAACGGGTGTGAGCTCTACATTTCGATTTTTCAGTCAAATATACACATGTATGTGTTAAGCCGAAACGTAAACTTTCATAAACTTTCATAAACTTTAATAAATATCAAGGGTTTTTCAGTTATACAATAGCTGTTTTGGATTGACTCGTTCCTGAGTCCCAGGCCCAAGGTGTTAAAATGAACGACGGAAATTCTTGAGAATTGGCATGTTCAGAACTAAATCAAAAACGGCAAAATAACTTATTAACTGATTTTTTCTGCCCTATTTAAATACGGTAAAACACCACAAGTGTTATAAGCACTTTAATATGATCAGATTGTGCTTTATTTGGCGTATATTCGTGACAATGGCGGGTGGGCATTCAAGACTACTCCAGTTCCTTCGGATTCGACGCATTTTATGTTACAAATAATGGAACAAATCGGAAACGAATTAGATGTTTACAACAAGGAAGGATTTGGTTGTGCTGTGCAACGTGTGATTCGTTACAACTGGAGAAAAGCGTGAGGTGAGAAATCAACATTATTTGCAGTGGCGTAACTTTGGGCTACCCAGCCCTGGAAGGCCTAGGGCGCGAAGCCCCCGAATCGAATTTCACATGCCCCGGAAGTGCATTTTCAGCGATTTCTACGAGGAATTTTCAAAAGAATTAATCGGTATAACAAGGGGAAATTCATCATTACCTGTTGCGACGTTCTGTATTTTATATGAAACTGTTTGAAACTTTGTACCAATATTTAAATGATGGAAAACTATATCCAGTTTAACGACGATTAACGGTTTCCCAATAAATACGTGAAAATGACGGAATGTCGGAATCCCCATAAAGGACATCCGACATCCTGGCTCACCCCCCGGCCCTTGCCGGGCAGCGCCTATAGCGGTTACGCTACTGATTATTTGTTGTTTAGTGGTTTATGATTTCCTTCTCAAATTTTTCCTATTCTATAACCTTATGATGCATTTTCCGTGGTTTAATGTTTTGCATTCTGCAGTATTACTGCATGTAAACTTCTATAACTGTTGTGTGTAGCCATTTTCTGGATCAATTAGATACAACTATCATCCTTGGGGTTTTTTCCCCCCGATTTTTTAACGAACAGTCTTGTTTCCTTTTATACTTTAATACTGTACTTGTATCCCAAATTTTATAAAATTGTGAATAAAGCTAGCTTAAAATTTATTATTCAATAACAATCTTGTATTTTTCTTTCTAGTTTAGGTGAATTAAAAATCGAGATAATTTATTGGATTGCCTCCAGAATCTATTGATAAATTTGGTATATAACTGGTCAAATGTTCAAATATTTCTATTTTATCAAATAAAGTGTATTTCCTGTATCCTCAATATATATGTAAATAAGGAACTTGAATAAAATTAACATTGGTCCAACATTTTTGCAGTGAAGCAACCCCAATGAAGCAATGTATGTATATGTATATGTATGTGTGTGTGCGTGTATATATATATATATATATATATATATATATATATATATATATATATATATATATATATATATATATATATATATATATATATATATATATATATATATATATATATATATATATTACTCACAATAACAATGACCAATAATAAACTACAAATAATCCACACATCAATTTTAATAATCATACTGCTATCAATGACGACATGGAACACGTTATTATTCGGGCTACCTGTGGTAGCCGAGTCTAGGTTTCGGCTCCGTTTGTTATTTTTATATTATTTTTTTCACCACATAAAATCGCGTTATTGCATCATCCCGTCAGGCCTTGCGAGACTGTAAAGGCATGTTGCGTGCTCATTTTTTTCGACTGAGTGTGACTGAGTTCTTTTGCCTTTGATCGAGTTGGGTTGAGGTGTATTCCAACGGTATTGGTGAATTCATGAGTAGTTGATCAGTAATGTTGCTGACACAGAATAGACGAATTTATTACAGACGCGAGAAATGTTATATCACAGGAGGAAATGTGGTATCACAAGAAGAAAATTTTTTTTAATTGTCAACAAACTACTGTATTTACAGTCAACTTATTTAGTATTTCTTTGCATTTTTATTTGTTGATACTAGCAAAGGAAACTTTGATGACATGAAGGATGCTGGTAGTTTGCACGAGTTCCTGGTCAATTTACATGATGAATATGGTCCTCTAGCAAGTTTCTGGTGGGGACCACAACTGGTGGTATCTTTAGGATCACCAGAAATGTTCAATGAAGTAAAGACAATTTTTGATAGACCAAGTATGTCACTATTAAATATATTCCCAATACTGTCAGTGTTGAAGAATCCAACATAGTTTTACTGGTTACTTCACTCTGGCTTAAAAGTTGTGAATGTTAAACTTACAGTACGTAAAATATTGTTTCGGTTCATAACCCAATGTTTCAACATAGTATTAACACTAGTTATTAAGAAGTCCGTTTCAAGAACATTGTTTTTGAGAGCCCATGCATGGCATATACCATCTAGTGCCGACTTGAGGGAAAGTGAGCGACAGTATGCATTTGACGTCTTAAAGGCGAATAACTACCCTAATGATTTCTTTAAAACTGTTTAAAACCACTTACACCACCACCACGCAACAACACTGAGGATGAAAATTCGATGATGGATTTTGCGATTGCTCCGTACATTCAAGGAATTATGGAACCAATTAAAAGAATCTTAGGTAGTTTCAACGTAAAAGGTGCGCAAAAACCTTTCTTAACGCTAGGTCATATTTTTGCAAAACCTAGGGATCGTATTGTGAAAGAACAGAGAAAAGATGCTATTTATTCCATTCCGTGCAATGACTGTAATCAAGAGTACAACGCCCAGACAAATGTCAGTTTGGCACGCGCGTTTAAAAGAGCACCAAAAATCGGTTTTCTTTTCAAAAAAGGAAAATTCTACTTTGTCGGAGCATGCGTGCAAAACCAACCATGAGATTGCGTGGGATAATTCAAAAATTATCACTACCAATCCACGGTAGCACCAAAGACGTTGTTTGGAAGCTTAGCACATCAATAGCACCCACACACCATTAAATCGTGATGACGGTGGTCTACTGCCAGAAGCCTGACAGATGGGGGGGAATAGGTTTGTGGCTCGGCGGATTTGGACCTAAAAACCACACAGTGCAGATTTCAAAACTGATAACTGCGGATTCGGATTTCAACAAAAGGTAAGTGCGGATTGGTGGATTTGACGGGAAAGATTGTCGGATTTCGGTATCCTTAGTCACTGTGACCCACCGCCACCACCACAGTATTCCTCGATTGACTGTGTTTTAATATACATAGTCAGCTTTATTTCTAACATTTTATTTAATATGTATAAACATGTATCGATATATGTTCTTGGTTGTGCGGTGAACCATCCCAATTAACGTTGCATTTCGTTTTCAGAAGTTTTATTTGAAGCCTTTTCTGCTTTGACTGGTAAAAAAAGCATTCAGTATGCTAATGGTCCATTAGGCCGCGAGAAACGTCAACTTATGGATCAAAGTTTTAGTCACGAATCTGTTGTTCATTATTATGATCACTTTATTAAGGTAAGGTATATGATTAACTGTACATACGATTCATATTTGTGCACCATACAATACATACAGTAACAACATTATATGTATAGTGTATACATTTGTTGGCTGGCGCTAAAGGAAACAAAGTTACGTACCCAAAGTCTGCCATGTCATGCACATACCCAATGGCTTTAGCCTGCTGATGATACTGCACTGCAAAAAATCCTGAGTATAATCAACTCAAAATATTGAGTAAAACAATGCACCCACAGTGACACATTATAAGGAGTTAAACTAACTCATATAGTATGAGTAAAAGATACTCAGTTTTATGAGTGAATTTACTCAAAAATTGAGTAAAAGCTACTCAAATAACACGAACCACATTGACTCAATATTTTGAGTAAAATAAGGAATTACTCAAATATTGAGTAAAAATACTCAAATTGTGAGTAAATATTACTCAAAAATCGAGTTCCAGTTACTCAGCTAAAATGCACCCACAGTGACTCCTTATTTTGAGTAAAACAAGGAATTACTCAAATATTGAGTAAATATTACTCCAAAATGGAGTTCCAGTTACTCAGCTAAAAAGTATAAATGGCCTCGTGGTTTCGATGAGAAATGTCGTGCCATGTATTGAAAAAGGGGGGCCTGAGAACTAGGCTGTTTACAGAGTGTACAAGTGTCAAGTACAGTCTACTAAATAACAACTTAACAAGTATGAAATCGGTTTGAAACCAAGGCTTAAAGTGCTGGTTGATGAAAATCATGGATGTACGGATGTTTTACAAAATACGAAAATATAGACATGCCTGTCTACAGATCGGTAGGTTGATGCTTTAAAGTTGTTTAAACCTTATATAACTTTAATACGTAACTTTAATACGTGTAATTAAATGATTTAAAATTACTTTTAATATTTTCATGCATTCTGTAATCTGTATTGACAAAATCAAGTTCCCAATTTGACAGTATAAAGTTATTAAATCCCTTAATTAAACTCTGTACATGTAGATGTAAATCACAGAGTTGTGGTCAAATCCTTTTGCCAAATCTAACAGCATTGTCATTAAAACTAATGTCTCAATCAATTCCAAGCATGACCATTTCCCCTGGGGATTTGACGGGCATATTTGCAATACTCTAACGCAAAAATGTGGGTCACCATGGGGTCACAGCATAGCTGTACAAAATCCCCACAGAGGGGTCTTGAAATTGATGCAAATGCCCCACCCATGGCAATTTAAAGAAGCAGATGTTTATATTGTCAGACAGCTGAAGTGGCCGTGACCAACCATATTTATTTATTAAACATAAACATATATTTATAAAATAAAGGTTAAAAACTACTTTCAAACGTCTCAACTAAGTTGTCGAAGCCTTTTTCCCAAATAGATTTACAGTACTTACTTTTGCCAGGTTACTTTTCAAGAAAATAACAGGAAAGTATATATATACTATTTAGGTACTTCAACAAATTCCCCACCATGGGGACAACCTGCAGAGGCAAATGCCTGACCCTGGGAACAGGTGAATCATCAAATGCCTGTCAAATGCTGGGGGAGGGGGGGGGCATGGTCATGCTTGGAATTGATTGAGAAATAACTTAAAGTCCTATTAAGTTTTAGCTAATATCAGCACATAAGTTCAGTTCATTCATCAGGGTAATGATAGAAGCTGGCAACTTCTTGCCATCCAAAATCTGTAGAACACACTTTTGTAAGAATAAACAAAAATTATTAAGTGGACCGGAATATTTAAACATAAAAACATAGTTGGCGGCCATGAAGCCAATGGTTGCTGCAACAAGCCCTCCATCCACTTCACACAAAACCAGGTTCTCTGCAATTATGGCAGCCTTAGCAGATTTGTCCAAGTCACCTTTGATGAAAATTTTTGGAAACATTTCTGTTCTTGACTGTGCCACCTCGTCAAAAGATTCATCTTCCTGTGATAATAAAAAGTGTGAATTAGAAATAATTACAATGATTGTAAGAATGCGATAGATCTTAAATGACAAAAAGCATTTTGAATGAAAGTACAGTAATCACTTCTTACAAGTGGGAGCTATGAAGCATTTGATATTATAGATGAAGCATTTTTATCTACTCTAAGTTATAATTGTACAGTAGTTTGTTTTGTCTTTTGGAGGAATTCTGCATGCAATGAATGAATGCAAAAATCTCATCTTTCAGAAAATGTAATTAAACCATTGAGGGACAAGAGTGCATTTTATGATAAGGTACTGCCAAACCTGTCAAGAACTGTGCAATGTATTACATTTTTAATGAGCCACAAGAGCCCAAAGACACTGATTTTAGTAAAATCCATTTCAAAAGCACTAAATAAATACAGTATAGTACAACATGGTACACCTATTGAATGATGGATAAGTTAAATAACTATCAGTACAGGTATAGCACAAAAACACTCAGATAAAAACTCCACAAAGTCTTTGTGGTTGCTTTTCCCTGAATTTTGTTGCAACAAAAATGGCAACACCATCATTGCAACTTCATCTATATACTGTAAAAGGTTTGGGTTAAAAAAAATTAGTTATACATACATGTCAAACTCATAATAATTCATGAGCCAAAAATAAAATAAAGTCAGCACCATTATCAGATTGGATATTGTTTGGACATTGCAGCTATATTTTAAAGTGCCTATGAAGTGAAAATTATTGTCTATATATATATATATATATATATATATATATATATATATATATATATATATATATATATATATATATATATATATATATATATATATATATATATATATATATATATATATATACATATACCACATATGCCACTCAAAAGAGGTGCTGGTAAAAGGCAGCATGACCACCTTACACAACAACAGAAACTGCATTAGCATAAATGTATACAAGCCTTGAGTCCTGTCTTTGCAGTTCTCACTAACAGGCGGCTCATTAAAGGCCACCTGAGTGAGATAATGGTCAAAGGCGATTGAAACCACCTTACACAAAAGCTGCTAAAGAGCACTGCTTGGACAGAGTCAAGACATGCTGTGTACTGTAATGCCATTTTATTGCCCAAAATCTTAATTCCTGAATTTGTTTGTAATAGGGCACTTGGTACTCAGTTAACTTTATTTTCCTATTTGAGATACATGTACATATTGCAATCAACGTATAATAATAAAAAACTTGAATAGGACAGTACTTATAATAAAAACTACATTGTACAGTATTTACACTGTATAATTGTTGACATTAACATTATGTATAAATTTATGCATCTCCTCTTTAATGAGCGGCTTGATTTCTCATATGCCACTCAAAAGAGGTGCTGGTAAAAGGCAGCATGACCACCTTACACAACAACAGAAACTGCATTAGCATAAATGTATACAAGCCTTGAGTCCTGTCTTTGCAGTTCTCACTAACAGGTGGCTCATTAAAGGCCACCTGAGTGAGATAATGGTCAAAGGCGATTGAAACCACCTTACACAAAAGCTGCTAAAGAGCACTGCTTGGACAGAGTCAAGACATGCTGTGTACTGTAATGCCATTTTATTGCCCAAAATCTTAATTCCTGAATTTGTTTGTAATAGGGCACTTGGTACTCAGTTAACTTTATTTTCCTATTTGAGATACATGTACATATTGCAATCAACGTATAATAATAAAAAACTTGAATAGGACAGTACTTATAATAAAAACTACATTGTACAGTATTTACACTGTATAATTGTTGACATTAACATTATGTATAAATTTATGCATCTCCTCTTTAATGAGCGGCTTGATTTCTCATATGCCACTCAAAAGAGGTGCTGGTAAAAGGCAGCATGACCACCTTACACAACAACAGAAACTGCATTAGCATCAATGTATACAAGCCTTGAGTCCTGTCTTTGCAGTTCTCACTAACAGGCAGCTCATTAAAGGCCACCTGAGTGAGATAATGGTCAAAGGCGATTGAAACCACCTTACACAAAAGCTGCTAAAGAGCACTGCTTGGACAGAGTCAAGACATGCTGTGTACTGTAATGCCATTTTATTGCCTAAAATCTTAATTCCTGAATTTGTTTGTAATAGGGCACTTGGTACTAAGTTAACTTTATTTTCCTATTTGAGATACATATTGCAATCAACGTATAATAATAATAATAATAATAAACTTGAATAGGACAGTACTTATAATAAAAACTACATTGTACAGTATTTACACTGTATAATTGTTGACATTAACATTATGTATAAATTTATGCATCTCCTCTTTAATGAGCGGCTTGATTTCTCATATGCCACTCAAAAGAGGTGCTGGTAAAAGGCGGCATGACCACCTTACACAACAACAGAAACTGCATTAGCATCAATGTATACAAGCCTTGAGTCCTGTCTTTGCAGTTCTCACTAACAGGCAGCTCATTAAAGGCCACCTGAGTGAGATAATGGTCAAAGGCGATTGAAACCACCTTACACAAAAGCTGCTAAAGAGCACTGCTTGGACAGAGTCAAGACATGCTGTGTACTGTAATGCCATTTTATTGCCCAAAATCTTAATTCCTGAATTTGTTTGTAATAGGGCACTTGGTACTCAGTTAACTTTATTTTCCTATTTGAGATACATATTGCAATCAACGTATAATAATAAAAAACTTGAATAGGACAGTACTTATAATAAAAACTACATTGTACAGTATTTACACTGTATAATTGTTGACATTAACATTATGTATAAATTTATGCATCTCCTCTTTAATGAGCGGCTTTATTTCTTATATGCCACTCAAAAGAGGTGCTGGTAAAAGGCAGCATGACCACCTTACACAACAACAGAAACTGCATTAGCATCAATGTATACAAGCCTTGAGTCCTGTCTTTGCAGTTCTCACTAACAGGCAGCTCATTAAAGGCCACCTGAGTGAGATAATGGTCAAAGGTGATTGAAACCACCTTACACAAAAGCTGCTAAAGAGCACTGCTTGGACAGAGTCAAGACATGCTGTGTACTGTAATGCCATTTTATTGCCTAAAATCTTAATTCCTGAATTTGTTTGTAATAGGGCACTTGGTACTCAGTTAACTTTATTTTCCTATTTGAGATACATATTGCAATCAACGTATAATAATAATAATAATAATAAACTTGAATAGGACAGTACTTATAATAAAAACTACATTGTACAGTATTTACACTGTATAATTGTTGACATTAACATTATGTATAAATTTATGCATCTCCTCTTTAATGAGCGGCTTGATTTCTCATATGCCACTCAAAAGAGGTGCTGGTAAAAGGCGGCATGACCACCTTACACAACAACAGAATAAACTGCATTAGCATAAATGTATACAAGCCTTGAGTCCTGTCTTTGCAGTTCTCACTAACAGGCGGCTCATTAAAGGCCACCTGAGTGAGATAATGGTCAAAGGCGATTAAAATCACCTTACACAAAAGCTGCTAAAGAGCACTGCTTGGACAGAGTCAAGACATGCTGTGTACTGTACTGTAATGTCATTTTATTGCATAAACAGAAAGTGCATTAGCCTAAATGTATACAATCAACTTAGTACTAGCCAGTTTCAGAAATTGCAGAATTCGTTCCTAGAGGACTGGGCACAGTCTAAGGTATAAAGTACCTTAATTAACCTTGCTCCGGTATCTGAGTTCTGGTGGCTCAATGGTTAGAGCGTCTGGCTAGCTTTCAGAAGGTTGTGGGTTCGATTCCCGCTCAGAGCTCAGAGTTTTTCTGAGTATTACTAACTACAAACACAGCTTGTACAGCAAACAACTAACAATTATTAGTATTAGCCATTCAGAAAAACTGGTGAGATGCCAAGCCATCCAAACCTAATACTTAAAACCTGTGGATTATTGGATAATATACCTACTGATTAACATTTAAAGTTATAGGTATAAACAGGTGGCTCTAATAGGACTACTTCAATTATGAAGTGATCAAAGCTGAAACAAACCATATTATATATATACTGCTTAATGGTGCATTCTAAGTAAAGATTGGTGGTACTGTATTTCAGTGATTACCGATTCTAAAAATGGGGAAAGTACTTTGTGAAGTTTATGTAAGAAATTACCAACCTGGATTGCATTTGGCTTTCATCATCACCACCAAGAACACTGGCAGATGTACTGTACCGGTACACTGAAAATCTGGTCCACTCTTATCAACTTGATTATCCACCTTTGTGTACGTGTTTCTCTATGATACTCTCCCCAACTACCATGTTTGTATTTTTGGTCCTCGGTTCCTCCAAAATCTTAAGAAATTTCATTCTGTGCCCCATTATGGGGATCAAAATTTCCAGTGCTCTTTCAATGACAATATATACATGTAGGGCTGTTCCATCAATCATATTTTCTAAAGTATAATTGCATATTATTACTATTTGAAACAAAATGACATTAAAATATGAAATGCTAATGTGCAACGATAGCCTGTAAACAGACTGTCTTTAGGGGGTTCTGCTCGCAGGCTATTCCAACCCTGGTTATAAAGACCACATTGTCCCACTGTACTGCAGGTCAGTTAATTTGGTCTTTGTAATACTGTAAACAAAACCTGAACCACATTCCTAATACTAGTTAACAATAATTCTACGAAGGCAACAAAAAACAAAAATGTTGAGAGAAAAATAGAACAATAGCAGCAATGGTGTCACTCTCTGGTCCTAATGTATGCATGTAGCTGGTTAGTTGTACTCATTTTATAGTGGATCTTCAGTAGACCCCTTTGCAAACATTTTTTTAATTTACTGTAACTCTACTGTATTCTTTATATAAATGATTCAAAGGTCAGTAAAAACTGGCAATTACCGGCTCATAACAGAAATATTTATCGGGTGTTATTCATTTATTCTCGGTTACTTCCGCATCATGTTTAATACATACAATACAGTATGTCAAACAGGGTCCAGCAACTGTGACGTCAAGCTGTGCATCTGAACAGTCGAACTATTCAGAATTAATAGTTTTTTAAACTGCACCAGACTGACTCGATAAGACTGGCAAATCAATAATATACACAGGGTATACATACAGGCAGGGTGTAGAACGGTGACCCAACCGGTTCGGATGCTTCGTTTCTATTTAGAACGACTGAACAACGTTCTTTGTGGATCGACAAAGACGTATTATATGTCTATTAGACAATATGGCGATTTCAAAACGAAGTGACAGTTTTTCACTAAAAAGGTTTAGAACGTGGCAGTCTTGTTTGATTTGTTCATACACCCACAGTTTCTTCAATAAGCTCATATCATAAGTAATCTTGATACTGCGCAAAACACAAAGCAATCAAGACCTTAAATTACTGCGCGCAGCATGCGAGCACTGCGTTAAGAAATTGTCATTCACTGGACAGATGTAAGTTTAAAATTGAAATAGTAATGCTATAGTTACAGACTGGAATACACTGACGATGGTTTAGATCGGAGTAATGTTGGTTATAGAGTGATAGAATCATTTATAAAGTCGCGACGTTCTAAGCAATTGAAGCCAATTTAAGCGTTTACCGTATATTCGTGGGGGATAAACGTACCTTCAAATATCTGACTATATTTCTCGAATCCCACTTCTGTCAACCAGGATTTGAATCCACGGGATGATCCACCGCCATTATAAAAGGATTGCCAACCACCAGGAACGAGAAATTAGACTAAATGATTACCTCCGCGCTTTGTTCGACAAACAGTCTTCGCCGGAGAAAGAGAGGGAAGTCAGTGACAGTTGACTTGACACCAGATGTTTCAATTTTCAAATGACTTGAGTCCGCTTACCGCGCGGATTTCCTGATCAATGATTGGCTACGTAATTGTTACAAAAAACTAATCTTGAAATTTAATTAATAGCAAGTTATCCATGCAATACGGCTAATCGGCCCTTTATTTGGTCCAGGCGAGAAAGAGGTGCCCGACCACTAAACGTTTCAAAAACGTTTTGTTGGAATTAACGCAAAGCGTTTATAACTTTTTAGAAACGGAGACCTATATAAATACCTATATATGTTTGTGGTCACGTGTATATGGATTCACACTGCTGAACTACCAGGTTAATATTGCAGTATATTTTTCATGTAAATTAAAAATGTTGATACTGAATTAAAACATTGAATTATCATTAAATAATTAAAAAGAAAAATGACGAACGATACAAATGCACTGTTGAAAAGTATTCTGGTACTTGTATATATAGTACGGTATGTGTATATATAGTGTAACCAGCCATTAAAGAAGAATTACAGTAATCTGATAACTAATTCTTTGAACGTTTTCATGGCGATAAAGTAATATAAATAAGTTTTGTGGAAACACCACGTAAACTATTTCTTTGCTATTTCTTAACTATTTCTTTTCTTTTTCTTTTTTTTCGGAGAACATTCTTGATTTTGTTTTCTAATTAATAAAATTAACGTGATACGCCATTGTATTCTTACGTGATTTAATTGATCAGTTGCTTAGTTTATAAATGACGTGAGCCAACAACTTGTTGTCATTGCTCTGATGAAGGCCTGAGTCAACAGGCCGAAAGCTTAGCAAAGAAATAGTTTACGTGGTGTTTCCACAAAACTTATTTATAATCTGATAACTGTAAATTCCAACACCTTGTCAATATTTAGTAATTTTATTTTAATACTTATAGTTGTATAGACTTTTAATAAAAGATTTTTTTGCTGCCATGGGAAATTTAAAAAAAATAATTATTATTTCGATGTACTGTCATAGTTTGTTTATATTTGCCATTATCGATTTACTCAAATCACCGATTAGTTTTAAACACTCTAATTTCACTTTAGCTGTATCTCCTGAAAAGATTGCACGACCATGGGTATAGAAAAATTCCAATTCCTGCATGCTCAAAGTAATTGTACTCAATTTTTCGAGTAAGGTGTCAGGTTTACTCAAAAAAATTCCATTATTGATTTACTCAAGACGATGAGTAGTGGTTAACTCAAAAATTTGAGTTTGTCATCCAAATGAAGTTTACTCGAGTTATTGAGTTGGTTGCACTAGTACTCAAAATATGAGTAAAACTCGAAGTTTACTCCAAAAAACGAGTTGCGGGTATTTACTCAATCGTTTGAGTAAAACAAAATTGTGCAATTACTCAAGGAAGAGTAAAGTTTACTCTGCTCTTTGAGTAACAATTACTCAACTTGCTTTTTACTCAAAACAATGAGTAATTTTTTACTCATAAGACTGAGTAGGAATATTTTAACTCATGTTAAGAGTAAATTGTACTCAAAATTATGAGTAATGCATTTGGATTACTCGAAATGTGAGTTAGATTTACTCAAACACGAAAATGCATTTTTTGCAGTGTGCAACCTGAGGATTTTAGCCTGATGATGACATTGCAACCCGAGGATTTTAGCTTGTTGGTGACACTGTATGCTACCTGAAGAATTTAGCCTGCTAATGACACTGCAACTCGAGGACTTTAGCTTGATGACGACACTGCATCATCAAGACTTTAGCCTGCTGATGACACTGCGACCCCAGGGATTGTAAAGCTCGATGTTGCTGGGTTGATGTTTCACAAATGTGAAAAGCCAATGGAAAAAAAACCTCTGTAATGCAAAACACTTAGCTAGTTGATGTCATAATGCCAAACAAAGTTTGATTATTTTACAAATTTTTTTTAATTTTATATATATATATATATATATATATATATATATATATATATATATATATATATATATATATATGAGCACTCTGGGCCCATGCGCATTTCACGCTATCTCAATGTACTTCACCGATGCTGTCCCACATGCGGTTGTCACCGACGATCGCATGTGTATAAGTAATTGATGAAATTCATTCAGATTGTTCCAAGCTACACTGATGAGCTGTAGTACAGCGAAACACGTGTCTGTAGATTGAACTATATATATATATTATATATATATATATATATATATATATATATATATATATATATATATATATATATATATATATTTATTATATGGCTGGGTTTGATTTCCAGTTCGTACGCAAAACGACGCACGCTGATTGGTTCCTGAGAGCTTGGGATTTTACGATGTTGACCGACCGGTCAATACGCTTTTTTCTCGGCCCTGTAAGTTTTGGCGAGAAGATTTGTGAGTTGATTTGAATACAAATAAAAGAGAAATAGGTATCTTTATTCAAATATTCTGAACAATAAAATGTGTTGGAACATCACTGCTGGTTTTCTTTAAAGCTGTTTATCTAAAAACACGACAAATAAAAGCCGAACTGGTGTAAATAAGAAGGCCATGCAAGAAGCGACACGAAAAAGTCAACAGGTATAAAGGTAAACAGCATACTCCAAAGACGAAAACAACGCTTGAAGCTTTAAAATAAAATGAACCAATAGCCATATAATAAATTCCTTATTAACCTCGTTTGCTCGGTCTGTACTGGAAAGTATTTGCCCTCGGTTTTATCGCACAAACCTCGCTCCTTCGTCGCTCGGTCTGTACGAAAACCTCAGGCAAATACTTTCCCGTACAGACCTCGCACTCGGTTAATAAGTCCTTAATATATATATATATATATATATATATATATATATATATATATATATATATATATATAAAGAAATAAAGTTATCTATATATCTATCTATCATGCAGGCTTATCAATATTTAAACAGTAGATTGAGTGCAGGCTTATCAATATTTAAACAGTAGATTGAGTGATTGGACGGCAATGTTGCTAATGATGATTACTTCATTGTACAGAAAACACAATATGTTCAGTAACCGTGAAAGTGCACAAATTTCCATAAACCTGAACAAAAAACATAAAACAATGACTTCTGTATATGTTTACTATGTTAGTTTTCTATTAACTATAAGTTTAACTAATTTATTTTTTATTAACCAATTTACATCTTATGAAAGCATTAACTTGACTGTATAGGTTGCTGACGAGGTTGCCGACGAGTGGGCCTCTCTGCCTGCTGAGCAGCACATTCCTCTTACTCAAATTATGGTCGGCATGAGTATCAAGGTTCTTACACTTTCTATTCTTGGACAAGACATGGCGGACGACAAAGAGCTTCTGAAACTGATAAAGGCATACGACGTTGTAAGTACGCATTTTAGAAAGGACAGAGATTGGGATGAGTGCCAGATCGTGGAGAGAAGAGGGGAAAGATGATACACGCAAGCTCATCAGAGATAAGAAAATATGCCTATAATGGTGTTCAGACATGTAAACGTATATACTTATTAGTTAGTGCATCGGCAAAGGGTGGAAAAAGTACCGAATGCCAGAACTACAGTATTGTTCCCTGTCTCCAGAAATTATTTTATAGTGCATATGACGCAAAAATTAAGTTTGTCTTCATTGAAAGAACGCTTAAAATGACAAAGTAACTCATCTTTTGCAGGGTTTTTTTTCCTTGCTTCTTTTTTGAGATATTCCAGTTTGTTTGATATGTAAATATCACAGGTTGTGACGTATACACGTGTATAATTGAGTTGTCGGAGATCGAGAAGGTTATATAACGAAACCACTT
This sequence comes from Corallium rubrum, assembly GCA_964035015.1. Classification (NCBI taxonomy): domain Eukaryota; kingdom Metazoa; phylum Cnidaria; class Anthozoa; order Scleralcyonacea; family Coralliidae; genus Corallium; species Corallium rubrum. The sequence goes on from OZ035998.1 coordinate 35,610,654, forward strand.
AGAATTCTACATGTTTGGTCTGCCTCCTCCGCAGGCCCTCGTTGCACCATGGACAGGTCACACACGCCGAATTTAGGGCCTGCAAGATCCTGTAAAAAATTTGGCAAAACTTGGCACCGAATAAATTTGCATAATTAACTACCCATTCTTAATAGCCATGGCTATATCCGAAGATTTTGAAGGCCATTGAAGACTTATAACATACGAATCCTAGCTTTAAAATGAAGGAATTGTTGGAAAAAGCAATTACGGTTGAACTTTGTCAACTTTCGGCTGAAATAATCAACGAAAATACACTTTAGTCTACCCGGAGACTCTTGGGTTTATACTTTTTCGGTTTCCACAACAACTGAAACTTGAATTACGCTACACTATAGCCTACAATTTAAAAAAATTAAATCTCATTAATTCTTGGTCAGTTGACAGTTTTCGATAGCTAAATAAACCAAAAAAACAAGAAGAAAAACCTGTACTTTTCTGACCGTCGAATTTGCTTTTGTTCGGCAGATATTTTTTCCTTCAATTCCTTTTTGTCGCTAAAAATATTATTGGCAGAAGGTCGGCAATTCTAAAACATATTGGTTTCTTCATTGTCATGATCTGTAAGAAAGTTTAGACCGAATTTCCTGGTGGGTCACAGTGTCAAAAGAACTTGGACGTACGTTTGTCGAACAGCGGCCGGAAAGATTTTGCTAGTCTCGCTGTGCATAATGGGATCAGTCCCCATTTTGTTTGCAGGATCTGGCAGGCCTTCTCAAAAGTGTGACCTGTCTATGATGCAACGAGGGCCTGAGGAGGCAGATGTTTGGTGTTGTGTGTGGACTGTGGAGCACACGCACATGCTTCTTTCGAATTAAATTTGACGTACACATTATACACGTGTACGTCACAACATGTGACATTTACATATCAAACAAACTGTAATATCTCAAAAACGAAGCAAGGAACTGACCAAAAGTGCCTAAGATGTAAAAAACCTTAATATAAAACAAGAAATGGCAGAAAAATGAAAGATAGAACTTTATTCAAAATACTTGCATGAAGCTACTTTGGTCACCCATCCAAGTACTAACCCCATTCGGTCGAGCTTAAATTCAGCGGCGAGAGGCAACGCGTTAACAGCTTGTGCACCCATGTCAAGCGCTGCGCAAAACCACGAAATTGCAGAACTGGTATATAGCACGCACGCATGTTTATATATATATATATATATGTTTATATATATATATATATATATATATATATATATATATATATATATATATGTAATGTTTACAACACGAGCGGCCGTGTTGTATTGAATATACAATCACGAGCCGAAGGCGAGTGATTGTATATTCAATACAACAAGGACGCGAGTGTTGTAAACAACTTGTGAAATGAATGAATAGTAAAAATCCCTTTGGGATATTGAGATGCTAATTTGCTAATTAGTTACAAGCACTAGTGGTTGTATCAGAAGAGTATACATCCACTAGTGGTTGTAACTAATTAGCATCATTGGTTTTAGTTTGTATGGGGTTTACAGGGGTATACATGTGACGTAATTTCTGAAATTGGATTGGCTGCAAAACTCATGAATTAGTAATGAATTTCACAAATATATATATATATATATATATATATATATATATATATATATATATATATATATATATATAGTTAATTGTACAACATAAATCCCCATACCTTATAAATACAATGTGACGGCCACCAATGACTTTTGTCTTTGTAGTGCTGGGCGGAAATGGAGCAACAGTTAGTATCTGGATCCATGCCTGAAGAAGGAGATGGGCGCGTTGAGAAATTTAATGAAAGTGAGTAAGGTTTTTGTTATGGGGATTTGACTTCGAAGGAATTACAGTCCTCGTGCATGCATTTCTTGTTGGGGTTTTTTCGTTTGTGGCTAGTGGTGGTTACGTTTTTCTGTGGATGCATGTATGCTATTTTATTGCTGATGTTATGTTATATGGCACTTTGCATAATAATATTATATGACATGGGGGTTTGTAGACAGCTTTTACAAGCTGGGCCATTGCATGAGCTAAAGGAGTTAAAAACTAGAATACAAATCGTCACCAAGTTTTTAATAGTTCGCTAGTCTCTAGGGAGTAGTTCATGATAAAAGAAATTAAAATACAGTATTATAATACTATATAAATATAAAAATGTACAAAAGCAAATTGCATGACCTTACTATTGATATAATTAGTCCCGAGATAGTGAATTAATTAATGGTAAATAAGCTCGCGGGAATTCCGGTCTTTCGTTAACAGCATTGTTATCCATAAATGTATGCATAGCCTCAAGAAAAGGCGTTGATGCCTGTTATTTATATTATGTTCTAAAATTATGAATGTCATGGTGAGTTGTTTCGGCGCGTGATTTGATCGCGGACTCATTCTTCACTCTTGTTCCTGGTTTATGCTCTGCTCCTCTGGAATTCCACAACCGTTTACTCTCACCAATATATACGTGAACGGACAAGATGTACACTTAACCTTATAAACAATGGTTGAGTTTTCGTCGGGCGATCTTTCGGTTTTCTGAACGGATGACCCAAGGTTCGAATGGGCTTGAAAGCTGTTTTCATATTTGCTTTGTTCAAAGTTCGTTGAATCTGTTCAGATATGCCTTTGACGTATGGAATAGCTGTGAAGCCTTTAAGGCGGTTTTCCACTTGGCGAAAAACGTCGCGCGAAGCGACATTCTCTTTTGTCTCGTAAGCTCTCGGGTGGAACTAATTAGCCAAGACAAAAGAGAAAAGTCGATCGGTCGAAAAATATCGCCTAGTGGAAAACAGCCGTTAAGGCGGTTTTCCACTAGCGACGTTTGTCGACCGACTCGACATTTTTCTTTTGTCTTGGCTAATTAGTTGCACTCGAGAGCTTGCGAGACAAAAGAAAAAGTGGAAAACCGCCTTAAGGGCTTTCCCCTGACTGCATTGTTTGCATGTGACCCGTCCGATACACATGTATTCTTTTAATGAATTTGCACATGTATTCTTTTAATGAATTCTGCTGTATATCTGTTAACCTCTAAGTCACGAACCACTCGTTGCTTTTCATTCTGTTGCAATTCTACGCTTGAAGGCAAGGGTCTTTCTCTAACCATTAGTGTCTTCACAACGGCTCGTTTGCTTTGTGCTGGGCTATGTGAATCCAAATCCAAATATGTATTTGTGTGTGCAACTTTGCGGTGAACGTTGACCTCCACCTGACCATCATCGTGGACGGTGTTGCTTGTGTCTAGGAAGGCTATAGATTGCTTATCGTTGGACATTGATGGTAATTCCAAAGTAAATTGAATATTCGGATTAATTGAATTGAGATGGTTATGAAAAAGTTCGATGCCTTCGTTGTTCAGACATGTGTTTGAATCGTCGACGTATCGTCTCCACCACTTCGGTTTTACAGGTGAGGTCGCCAGTGCTTGTTCTTCTACTTCCTCCATTACCAACTCCGCTATGATTGCGTTAACCTTTTTGTCTTGTATTTGATCCATATCTTGGGTTTTTCAAGATGTTCATTTTCGGATTGTGTTTTATTTTATATTTTGCTTACATGTAGATCGAGACTTCATGCGTGATCTGATTAAGAGGATTATAAAGAAGCGACGCTCCGAGAAGAATAAAGAAGACTACATATTTCTTGACTCACTTTTAGACACAGACTTTATTGACAAAGACGAGGTTGGTATACTGTTATATGAACGAGAGAAAAATAGTCCTTGTCTTTTATATAGATATTCAGATTTCCATCCACTTAAGGTGGATCTCTTATGAAAATATTGTTGGTAATGTTTCTGCGTAATACATACATAGGTTTATTAGATGATCCAGCTCGAAAGGCTTTTCAGCTCTAATTTACATTGTGATTATATCGTTAACAAATAGATTCCACTTTGCCGTACGTTGTCTGTTCAGTTATAAGCCTAGTTTACACGAGCATTTTTCTTTGACAAGTTTTTTCTTGACAAGTCTCCTTGTTGAAAAGCTGGCATGCCAGCTTTTCAAAAGGGAGACTTAATTGTCAAGGAAAAACTTGCCATGTTTCCTCATACACACGGGCTAATAAAACTTGTCAAGTTGAAAATTGCCAAAGAAAAATTGCCCGTGTAAACTGGGCTATAGATTCACATATGACGTCACAACGTCGTAAGAACAAAAAGTGGCCAACGAGACGCAGTCGAGTGATGTTCTGATGTTCTTAACAATCTTCTGTGCATCTATAACTGAATAGACTACAACAAAATGGAATCTATTTGTTTCATACAATAAAAAATAAAATATGTTTTCAAAGATGTATTTTACGTGCGAAGCGCCGCCATTAAAGTGGTCGTGTTTGAGAAGAATGAGTTGAGGGGAACTTATGACGTCATAGACGCAACAAAACAAACTATCATTGTTCTTGTCAACAAAAGGGTCATTGTTGTTACTGAGTATATGACGTCATAAGCTTCCTCCACTCATTCTTCTCAAGCTCGGTCAAGCTCGGCGCTCCAAAAGTACAAACTTCACACGTAAAATATTACGTTTTCTTCAACGAATTTTGAAATGAAACTTTGCACAGAAATCAACTGTACTGGGCACTGCTTGAGTTACATCTAGGCGTATACAATACTTATTCAAAAAGCGCGTTCATCATTGTCGAGACAAGTCATTATGCATGTGTTACCAGAGTTTAACATAGTAAAGATTAGATCGTTAGAACGAAAGCGAATATATTATCAATATTCTTTTAACAATGCGATTAGCGATCGCGTTTCCTGTTTTTCCCAATTTACCTAAAATTTTAAGATTAAGTCATTTTAAGATTAAGGTTAAGCTGTTCCATTCTTTACATGCTGATACACTAAAAGTCCTACCACCTTCAGTTACACGTTTAAACTTGGGACATAAAAGGTTAAAACTGGAATATCTAGTGTGGCGGGTATGTATGTCACTGTTGACAACAAGCATGCATGTCTCATATAAGCAACCTCGTCCCCAGGGCATTTTGCCTCCACGTTGGGAGTCAGCGAAAATGGCCCTGGCATCGGCTGGTCACGTGACACCCAGAATTTTGGGGTGTTTTGGCAAGAAAATTTATGCGGTCTTTGTGTTTCGTTTTTGTATAATACGTATACATGAATAATAAATAAGAAATGTTTAACGCTCTGCCGAATCGCTCACGTGAACCTTTATCATAAATGCAACTGGCTAGCATTATTCATCATGATACTCCCCACGATTATCCAGGATACATTTAAATGTCGGGAAGAAACATATATCTAATGTTGTTCTTGACTTTAACCAAAGCTATGGTTACAATTCTTTGGATGAACTTCGCAGAGTGGATTTATTGCAATTCATATTTTGATGAATAAATTACACTGTATCTGAATTAATCAAGTTTTTAAACCGGCCAATTCGATTATAGAATCGACCAGCCGATGCCAGGGCCATTTTCGCCGACCTCCCAACGTGGAGGCAAAATGCCCTGGGGACGAGGTTGTCATATAAGAAGGAACTTCTCCTTTCTAGTATTTATTTGGCTTACAAATAATGATTGAACAACGTAAATTGTTCACTAAAACATACTGAAAATGCTAGATAACCTTGTGACATATTAGCTGATGCTCTCACGTGTCATCTAGAATTGACAATAATCATTAATTTTTAAATACCCCTAATAACTTAACAATAATGCTTAATTCTAACCCTTAACCAAACTCCAGTCCCAACCCTAATCTTACCACTTTCCATAATTCCATAAGGCAAAAAGATAGTGTGTTTGCTTTTAAAAATTCGCTATGGAATCACGTTTTTAGCCAGCAACAATTTCTTAACCATTTTATTGATTAGTGACCTAGTTTAGTAAGTTACAGTTTTGGTTTAACGTGTTATTGCATGTTGATTTATCGTATAACTTACATTTAACATTTTAAATATTGTAATCTTAAACATTGTAATATTTAATTTTAATTTTAACTAGGAGGGCCACAAGTTTATTAGCTTTGCTATTTAGCGTTACCCTCAAGAAATAAAGACTTAACTAACTAACAACCAACCAACCAACCAACCAACCAACCAACCAACCAACCAACCACCAACCAACCAACCAACCAACCAACCAACCAACCAATCAACCAGTATCCGCATGTACGCAATGCGTACCTATTTTTGAGATATCCTGGCGACAGACAGACAAACAGACAAACAAACAAACAAACAAACAAACAAACAAACAAACAAACAAACAAACAAACAAACAAACAAACAAACAAACAAACAAACAAACAAACAAACAAACAAACAAACAAACAGAACGGGGTGAAAACATAACCTCCTGGCGGAGGTAATAAACCCAAGAAAAGTAAAGAAAAAAAATCAAATTACCTGTCTCAGGACGAGTTTGTTACCATCTAGCGCCACGCGTGACCTCGTACAACACGTTGGCGATTTTAGCGATGAAACTGCACTCAAAGTTACACTTAAAACATTCTGCTGTGTTAATTACTTGATTTGGCATTGGGCAAATATACAGGTCACTTTTGACTTTCGTTGATGCTTAAATCGACGTAAAATTCATCAAAATCGTCGCGAAGTATCTCGTGTGCCGTGCCGTTTTGGAGTTATAATGGCACGCTTGTTTGACTCAATAGCCAATCAAAGTGCGTGTTGTAGTTCATTTTCTTCCGGTTATTTTATAATAGTAATTTATAAGGTGAGGGCGGAATTAAAAGTATAATTTATTAAATGAGGTACTACATATCGTTTTAGCTAGTGGATCATTGCATTTCGTTTTTTATTGGAGGCTTCCATACAACTGGTAACGGTAAGTGACTACTATACATGTTTATACAATACTCTGGTTGCTATGCGTGTTTTCATTGGTTGTTGGCCATGATCTATTAGAGGACAGATACATGGATCACGTCAGATCACGTCAGCTGACTTGCTTTTTTCTTTCTTCATGCCCCAAAATCCGTCAAGACTTTTGAAACCTTTTAAATTTTTGTATTGTATAAAACAAATAGATTCCATTTTTTTGTTGTCTGTTCAGTTATAGATGCACAGAAGACGTAACAACGTGGCAAGAACATCAGTGACCCACTCGACTGCGTCTCGTGGGCCACTTTTTTGTTCTTACCACGTCGTGACGTCATCTGTGCATCTATAACTGAACAGACAACGGCAAAATGGAATCTATTTGTTAAATGGATGTACTTTTCAAACTCATTAATTCGTCAGGGTAACACAGTGGAAATCAGTAACCGAGACGTTAATCAGTAACCGAGACGTTAATCAGTAACCGAGACGTTACTGACTCGTGTCATAGATCTTACAAGTAATATGCATTATTATATGACTATTTTCGTTAGCGATCTGGAACGTGAGTGAAATTCAGCAGTTTGATTGGTTCTTGAGCGGTCCGCGGAATCTGCCGTTCCGGACAGCTGAGAGAATTTTATAAATTAAATTAAAAGTCATGTAAGTATACATGCAACAAGAAGGATAATAATTTCAGAACTACTTAGAAATTGAGTTAAGCTTTAATGTTCGTAACCGATTATTCGTAATAATACAACATTTACTTCTCACAAGTTTTATAGAATTTCAATAGTTTTTTTTATTCAACTACTTAACGTACAACCTTGAGCAATATGTCAAACAAAAACATGCAACTGAAAAATGCTCAAATTTGGGGTAGAAAGTTCAGGATTCTAGCTAAACGGAAAGTACTTTAAAAATGTGAAAACATATGTCACTTTGGTTTAGTTCGCAAGAAATACGGTGGCGAATACGAGCCTAGCACTTTGTCAAGTTTTCACAGGACGTTTACACCATTTGTAGCCATATAATAAACTACTTATTGACCTCGCTTGTTCGGTCTGTACCTCCGTTGTCTGCACGGACCTCGGCCCGCTGCGCTCGCTCGGTCCATACTAAAAACGTCGGTCCGATATTTCACTAGTACAGACCTCACGCTTGGTCAATAAGTAGTAAATATCTTCATTGTCAAATCATTTATAAGAATAGAATTTTTTCTATATTGCGCAACACTGCTGCCAAACGTTTTGGACATGCGCGACGTCCGAGCTCGGCCTCAGAAAAAGAGCGGGAAAATACTGAAATATTTGGACTGGTCCGAGAGTCCGACACAAAAGTTAAAATTATAAGCATACTACCAAAAAGATAAGGTAGGTAATTTGTGCATGGCTTCTTTGTCAATATTGTAACATATCTGAATTTACCCCTTCGTAATTTTCTTTACCCTTTTTTTAAAACACAAATGAATAGTCGAGCCTTACTTAGTCTTCGCTGTCTGGTTGTTGTCGCCACGGCTAGTTCCTACTTCTCTTGCACTGTTTACTTTAGCGAATTCACGCATGCGTAAACGTTCAGCAGCGGTGTTATATTGCGCCACATACGCTCAAAACTGATGCATATATAGTGATCGTATCTACATTAAATTAATTCGTAATCATGGAAAATTTGTTCCTTTCAACTTGTTTCTCAATCCCCAAATGCAATTAAAAAGTATGTTGACTGAATAGTTCGACAATAAAGCTAAAATAAAGAGGTTTGGAATGGGGAACCAAAACAGAAATTGTTTTGAGCGCATTTCACTAAAAATACGTGACATAGAAAAAATCCCACTCTTAATAATTCGTGAAGAAAATGCAATATATCTGCATGTATATCAGGTACAAAATCGTCCTGATTAACATGGGTTTTCTGTTCAATTTTCTCAACTTAAACATCAGATATATTGAAGATTGTTGATAAACCTGAACAATTAGATATATGAATGTGATAAGTCGCTCACTGAGCTCGTACTGTATACAGTTGAACTCCGGTAGACGGATATAGTGATTTTATTAATCCGGTTTGGACTCCAGTATTATGCCGGCTGGTAAGAGGTGTCCGCTTAAAAAACTTTGAAGAATCTTAGCCAGAATTATACATAGTAGATATATTTAAAGTTAAAACGTTTTTGGCCAAATATCAATTATTAACTGTAATAACGGTGTTCAACTCTCCCCCACCAACTACTCAAGTACTACACACAGTACCGCACTATCGCATCTGTTACTAGTAATACTTTTCTCAGGCTACCGCAACCTCGTTCCCAGGGCCCTTATCTCCGCTCCCCGCTCGCTGCGAAACGTACCCTGGCATGGGCTGGTCACGTGTCACCCAGATTCTGGGTGATAGAAAAAGATAATTTAATGGGAGGGGATTAGGGAATTTAGAGGAGAGACGACAATCACAATTGAGAAAATATATGAATCACCTACTTGGTCAAGAAAAGGTCAATAGTCTTTTTCAGTTTCTTCTTCCAAAAGAACAAAGCAGGCAGCACATGGAAGTTTAAGGACTTTCCATAGCCCGTCGATAGAACAGCAAGTAAGTCTCTACCCAAGAACAAACTTTCCAAGCAAATCACCTGTTTTGGTCGTAAAACTTTGTCCCAGTATGGACTATTTATAATAGCAAAATTAAGACCGAAACGAAAGTGTATTAAACGCTTCGAAGACTTCAACATGGCGTCTGATCGAGCGTAACAATAAGCACATTAATAGGACCCCTCCCACAATGTTATTTTTTGTTCAGCGACACGTGACCAGCCCATGCCAGGGTACTTTTCGCAGCGAGCGGGGAGCGGAGATAAGGGCCCTGGGAACGAGGATGAGGCTACCGTAACTGACTATTCTTCGCGGAATGCTGATCGGAAGGGTGGAGTCGGTAGCTGGCATGTTGACTGCGAGGATCGTCGGTGCAAGTCTGCAGGGACCACTGCTTAGAGATCAGCAAAATCACCCATTAAAGGGTATTGGCAATAAACATTAAATTTGTTTAATTTAGAAGAACTCGTGAAATTGTAATAGAAGATCTTTTACAACTTTTTCGTGTCTTTCTTCGTTTGCAAGATATTTCAATTTGTTTAATATGTAAATGAGATGGGCTCTGACGTCATAAGGCAACCTCGTACCCAGGGTCTTATCTCCGCTCCCCCGCCCCCGCTTGGTCATGAGGAGGGTACAGTATTTTTACACAAAGCAACATCAGTTATGAAATGTTCAGTGCCACAAGGCGTTTCTATATGCACAGTTTTAAGTGATTTCGTTGAACAAATTTAGAGATATAACTGATTTTGCTACGTGTGAAAATACTGTACCCTGCTCCTGACGTCAGAGACCATCTCATTTACATATTAAACAAATTGAAATATCTTGAAAACGAAGAAAGATAGGAGAAAATTGTAAAAGAACTTCTGTTACAATTTTATGAGTTCTTTCAAATTAGACAGACTTAGTTTTTGTAAAGATAAGGGTAAAGATAAGGGTAAAGATAAGATAGCAAAGTAACAGCAGAAATGGTGTACTTATCCAACCAGTGGACTTGCGCTTACCATTGATGTTACCTCGGTCACCCGTACCTTCCCCCCTTATATGTATAGGCCTGCATTGTTTGCATTGGCACCACCTCTCGCGTCCCGATGAACACCCGAGCATCAATACACACACACAGGGAGGGAAAAGGGGTGGGTGAGACAACGGTTCGAATGACTGAGCTTAATGTTGAAATGGAGTTCCATTAATTACGAGGCACTTTGCGTCGGGGGCCTTATCTCCTGTAGTGCTCCTACCCCCCTGACACCGTTTCTCGTTAAGTTCCTTTTATTATGATAATAAAATACATTAAGTGCTACAAGCTTAATTTCTGTTACAGACTGCAGCCTTCAACGGTTCTTCAAAAGTAGAAAAAATACACGTTACAACGTCAGAAAGTGCTCATGAATATTTTGGAAAAGACTGAAACTAACGTTATGCATAGAACAACGTTCAGGGCATCAAATACTGTTAATAGATAATGTGTTTCAGCCGTTGCTATGACAACAGTGACGTTTCAAAATGGAGTTTAAATAATCAGTAGAAAGATTTTTAAAAAATTCTGTACATCCAATTTTTTTGAAAAATAGAAAACATAATTTTTCTTCAATAAAAAAATTGGATCTACAGAATTTCTTTAAAATCTGCCTATTGATTACTAATTAATTTTAAAGAAATGTTTTAATGCAAAGAAATTTGGGGCTCGCCGAACTCGTTTTTGAAATATATTGAATTAAATGTAAATTTACGGCCATTTTGAAACGTCACTTTTGTCATCGTAACGGCTGAAAAATATTCATGAGCACTTTCTGATGTTGAAACTTACATTTTTCAACTTTTCAAGAAACAATAGGGAGCCACGTTAAGGTGTGGAAAAAGGTTTGGAATTTAGCAATATAGTATATACTTTGGTTACATCTTGCTTTCAGTGATGACATGGTGTTTGTATTATTTGGCAACCCACCAAGACATTCAGGAAAAAGTGTACCAAGAACTGCTTACAGTATTGGGGGAAGAAACCATTTCGGCACAAATAATACCAGAACTAACGTAAGATGTTTAAACATTACTCTCGCTATACACTACAGCTATTGAGCCCTAAAGGTAAACCCGCTCTCCACTGTTGTTGATGTTGCAAGGTTAAGGTCTTGTGATACGGTGCAATTTTGTATTCAACTTGTCTCTTGCGCGACGGCGCTAACGCGTAATGTTGCGAGACAAATTGCACGAATCACTGCAGCGTGTGACATATTATACAATGATCAAGTTCGTGCGAAACAAGTTTTTAGCAATCGTTGTACAGATAGAATCGAGTTGTACTGTGTGTTTGTTGCAACAACTTGTATGATATCCCATTGATCTTGACTATTGCACAGCTTGTTACCGCTGCAATGGTTCGTTGCAACTTGTCTCGCAAATCGCAACAATTATACGTCAACGCCGTTGTTCAACACGCGCTTGCGGTTTCAGATACACATTTTCGATGGCAAAGGGCGGTTTTCACGTAAATTATCCAACATGGCTAATTGAACATTATAATTGCTAGAAAATGTCTTTGTTTCTTCTTGTGTAGCTAAATGAGAGCTATTTATTAGCTTTGGGTTAATTCCTGTATTTTTATTGGCATATATAGTTAGGTTTTTTTTCTGCGCTGGTTTATAAACTTTACATTAATCACAGAGGTTTCAATCTAAATGTACAAATTGTCCCAACTTCTAACAGCAAACTTCAAACAGTCCGCTGTTTGAGGTAAACGTGGATCTAAAGGCCCTAATATTAAGAAAAATGATTTGGCAGACTTTATCGAGTTAATATTAATTTTAATATTTTATAAAAAAAATTTATAATTAGTTTTGCCAGTTACACATTACAATTACAAACATAAACATAAACATAAACATAAACATAAACATAAACATAAACATAAACATAAACATAAACATAAACATAAACATAAACATAAACATAAACATAAACAGAACGAAAACAGGGACAGGGCAACAGCAAAAACCAATTACTGCAAACCCAATACACACTTAAAGCAAAATAGGTGGCTACTACATAAATAATGTTAGCGAATCAAGATTAGAATTAGCAACATAGATTACATGCAAGCGTTCTAATAATCCTGACACGTTGCGAGCAATATTGAATGAAGGGTACGTTATTCACGTACATGCAATCCTCAACCGCCGCCCTGCATGTAACGATAATAATCATACATTTGCAGTTGGCACTACGTAGTAACAGTTGTGATGTTTGTTTTGGTTTGTTTTGTTTGGGTTTTTTTATTAATAGTTATACAAGACAGGTTATTGATGAGACCATGCGATGTTCTGTGTTAGCACCGTGGGCAGCTCGAGTTGCGGACTACGATCTTCAGATTGGAGAGCATTTGATCCCTAAAGAGGTGAGTGATCGACAGCATTTGGAAGCTATATTCAGTTAAAGGACATTGGCAACAAAAATTAAGTTTGTCTTATTGCAAGAACTCATAAAATTGTAATAGAAGATCCTTTACAATTTTTTCGTATCTTTCTTCGTTTTCAAGATATTTCAATTTGTTTAATTAATATGTAAATGAGATGGTCTCTGCCGTCAGGAGCAGGTTACAGTATTTTCACACGTTGCAAAATTAGTTATACCTCTAAATTTGTTCAACGAAATCACTTCAGTGAAACTGTGCACATAAAACCACTTAATTATGACACTGAACATTTCATAAGTGATTTTGCTTTGTGTAAAAATACTGCTCCTGACATCAGAGCCCATCTCATTTACATATTAAATAAATTGAAATATCTTGCAAACGAAAAGTTGAAAAAGTTGTCAAAGACCTTCTATTACAATTTCACGAGTTCTTTCAAATTAAACAAACTTAATTTTTATTGCCAATACCCTTTAAATTAACTTTATAGGGGGTGATTATATACATAGCCCGTTTAACCGCAATCCCGGTTGTTTCAGTAAGCGTTCGTTTACTCATAGTCAATCGAGATATGGTCTGGAAACTCAGCTAAAGTCTTTGGTCTATCTTTTTGTTCGCCTTTATGCATTTTTGTGCACGGTGCACGGTCACTGAACACATTGTATTTTAGTATAATGAACGAATTGTCCAATAGCAACGTTTCAGTTCAATCACTCAACCGTGCTATTTAAATATTAATAAACCTAAAACAAAGGTTGTGCACGGTGTAAGGTACGGTTCAACATAAAATCACAGCTCATTATAGGAGCTTTGAAGTTTGCCGAGTTTCCAGACCATATCTCGATTGACTATGGTTTACTTGATTGTATGAGTATAAATAAGGCAAAAAGGAATTGAAATAGTGCATCAAAAATTAAACTGCGTTTATGTGTTGACTTATTAAATTAATTAGTCTTTGTGAAGACGCCGGTTAGTTAGACAATAATAATCTTTTTATTAACGATGCTTACAAAAAAAATGTATGGACGTAAATAACAGGGTAAAACTGCAGTAAGAGTAACGTAACTTTGCACAAATGAAGCAACATTTAGTTGATAATTGCGAATTTTTGACTGAAATCATCCACGTCAACTAAAAACTCATCTCGGCTTGCCGCGGGCCAGCTCGGTTAACCAGACCAGCTCGATTAACCAGGCCAGCCCGGTCCATGTAATCACCCCCTTATAACCCCTTTAGCTATATGAACCATTGTTACGAGTTGACAACTTTATACTGATTGATGTTGGCCAGTTCGATCTGGATAACATCCGACGAGCCAAGGAAGGTCCCCCAACTGTACGTAATGTGTCAGTTATAAGATCATATACAGCTAGGCCTTCCTTGCTAGAATTGAACCTGCGATTCCAGAATAGTTCCTGGCCGTCTTCTTTCTCTCAATAACTCAATAAATCCAGAGCGGATTAGCGGGAAATGCATTCTCGTTTGTGTGGACAAAGTTACCTCGAGTTCGGTAACTAACCTATACTTAACTTTTTGGTGGTATGCTTGTAATTTTAACTTTTGTGTGGAATTCTTGGACCAGTTTAAATATTTTATTGTTTTCCCGCTCCTTTTTGAGGTACGAGCTCGAACGTCGCGCAGGTGCAAAACGTTTGGCAGTGGTATTGAGCTGCAGAGGCTGTTGCCGAGAGATTAGTCAATGAGTTCTACTGTAGATAATTATAAGGAATTGGGTATTTTGCAAGTAATATTTCGCATTACGGAGCAAGTAGTATATTTAGCATTACTAGTATCGCAGGGTTACATGTTTGGTATTATGCAGCCAGGAAGCCTTGGTATATGGCATTTTTGCAACTGTTTTTGGTTTGGTCTTAAAATGTACATATTCTCACAGACGAAATTTCCCTTCAACAATAATCCCTTATTGACGTCCATATTGGTCAACCTCGTACCCAGGGCGTTATCTCCGCTCGCTACCGCCCCCGCCTAGACCCTGGGTACGAGGTTGCATATTGCTGCATTTAACAGTTGTCTTGCGCTTTCACTTAGACTCCTATTATAACAGCACTGGGTGTTGTTTTGAAAAATGAAGATGTTTGGCCCGATCCCGACAGGTAATTTTTCAAACTATTTGCAAAATGTGGTAATGTACAAATAAGTTTTAGTTGTTTTTGCTCTACAAGCTATCGTCAGATAACTCTGAGCTCCAGACGGGACTCGAACCCACAACCTTCCGAGTACTAACCGGACGCTCTAGTCATTCAGATAGCAGACCGAGGTTGTTTATGATATTTATACCTGGGAACGAGTCAAACCGTACGTGTGTCACAAGTACTTGTTGGGTTACAAGCCCCATTGGGTCTGAAGCCCAGAGTAACTCAGCATATCCTCCTACCTACAATCATTGACAAAATTAGTTGAAACGACTTGAGTGAATCATGCCATGTTAATTGCTAGGCTTCTTTTTTGCATGAATTGCTATCCCCCCGTCCCCCCTTTTCAATGTTGATACTCTGAACATTTAAGTGTAATGGCAGGTGACTGAGTGCAAATTGCAAACGTTTTGAGGTCCACAACATTGAAGTGGGGGGAAGGGGGAACATGAAACCATTTCATGTTAGCTTTGTTTCAAGAATTATATCAATGATTGTAGAATTACCAATAATCAGTAAGTGCGAAATGCCTAGAATTACCAATAATCGTTAATTCCCAACCCCCACACCCCAACCCTAACCCTAACCTCTAAACATTACCCTAAACCTAGCCACAACCCCCCGGCAACCCTAACCCACAACCCCC
The DNA here is from genome assembly GCA_964035015.1 of Corallium rubrum. Lineage (NCBI taxonomy): Eukaryota > Metazoa > Cnidaria > Anthozoa > Scleralcyonacea > Coralliidae > Corallium > Corallium rubrum. The sequence continues at coordinate 35,626,261 of OZ035998.1, forward strand.
CGGTGGCCCTAACCCTAACCCACAACCCCCGGTGGCCCTAAACCTAACCACAACCCTCCGGGGAAAAAGTCCCACCTCTCAGACCCTAGCCTGCGAGCAGGCTCTTGTGGAGGGAGGGAGAGAGGGAGAGCCTGCACGGATGCTATAGAATTTTAGATATCTGCGTCCTAAATCATGACGCAAAATTCTCATTGGTCGGTTTGTCTTATAACGTCAATCATAAATGCAAATCTTAAAGTGGGTTATTAACTTATTCATGAAGTTGGATGTTGTGTACTTAAATCTCAAGAGGCAAAAGATTGGATTTTGGAATGAAATTCGAAAATGCGAAATAGTATATACAGTCAAACGATCATCTAGACTTGGAGTGAAACGAAGAAACAGCGTACTTATTGCAATGGTTCAGTAAATCTTGTAAAAAGGAAGAGAAAATTGCCAAAAATACCAGTATGCAAAGCATATATTAAGGATAAGAATAACAAAATATTCAATAATGCACGCACAATGGAAATTTTCCGTTTGATCAGTTTCTCGCAGTCGACAAGAAAGAAATGCTAATTGATTTGCTTTGTTCAGTTACACACGAACAAGCACACGTCTGACATGTATTTATGGTTGATTGGCTTTATCTCAAATGGGGGCGGATGTTCAAAATTGTATGGAGTCCGTGCAGGCTCTTTCCTCTTTCTTGCAAGGGCCTGCGAGCAGGCTACTCAGACCCCGACCACAACACCCCTAATAGTTTTTTTAGTTATATGCAATTTAGTTTACAATTACCAATTATTGGTAATTCAAGGCCGTTTCACACTTACTGATTATTGGTAATTCTAGGTAGGAGGACATGTTGAGCAACTATACTTACGGCAACCCCATGTACAGAGAATCTTAAACAACATCAAGCTGAAACCACTTTCGTAACGGCACTATACTTTGTTGGACTTATTTCTTTTTTAGGTTTGATCCAGATCGATTTAGTGTTGAGAATAGCAAGAAACGTCATCCGATGGCTTTCCAACCGTTTGGTTTCGCAGGGAAACGCAAATGTCCTGGTTATCGTTTCGCTTATGCTGAAGCTATTGTGATTCTCTCGGTTATCCTCCATCGCTTTAAGATCGACTTAGTCGAAGGGCAGGTCATCAAACCTGTTTACCGTTTAGTGACGTCACCCAGCGATGAAATTTGGGCCACCATATCCAAACGATGAGACACAGCATTCTTCTCTTATCAATATTTCATGGAAAGCTTAATATTTGCTTTGACTTAATGAAATTAAACGTTTAGCAAGTATTAATGTAAAGACAGGCTGAAATGAGGGTAGTCGATTGTCAATCAATTAAAACAAATTAGTAGAGTTGTATATAGATTTTAGTAGTTTTCAACATTATTATATTATAAGTAATGCATGTATAAATGCATGTACTGTATGCAACCTTGTTCCCATACCTATTCGGCTCCCAGTGATTATAATGGTGGTTGTGGTCTTTCCGCAGGGGAGGCGAAGGTGCACGAGCAAAGGTGAGAGTCGGCCGAGGAAGATCAGAGCCGTGCGTTGGACGATACCACTGGGACGATACGCGTCTTCTCCCTTGCCCGCACGCTATCGCCTCCGGGCCTCTACAGAGAAGAGAGGCTAATTCGTGCCACTGATCTCTAAATAAACTGGATGGGCCCTTCCCTATGGCCAACAGTCAAACATTTACGCCGCCATCTTACGTAGCAGCATATCCTCTCATTTCGAAATGATGATTATCGTCATTTGTGAGATGTCGTTGAATTAACAATAATCATCATTTTAAAAAAAGAATTCCCTACCCCCAAACCCCCAACTCAACTTCTCTAAACCTGACCCTAACCCTAACCACAACCCCCCTGACAACCCTAACCCTAACCACCCCGTTGGACCTAACCCTAACCACAACCCTCCGGAAAAAAAGTCCCGCCTCTCAGACCCGACCGACAGAATCTCACTTGAGTATCATGATAATCATATTCGACTGTGAAGAAATGATGATTATCATGATACTCAAGTGAGAGGACATGTTGTACGTAGTGGAACATATGACGCATTGCGGCCTTAGAACTTGTTCCCAATCCCAAAGTTGACTAGCATAAGCAATCTTGACGTCAGCACGGTCAGATTAACCGGGGGGAGGAATAAATAAGTACTCTGTGCCGGGGGAGTCGGAAAAGCCGTAAAGCAAACAACAGATGCCGGTTCGTTTAGTTTTCACTGTTTAACAACAAATACAGTCAAACGATGGAAGTTTACAACACGAAATATTGTTAAGGCATTATTAAGGTTAGTACAGCTATAAAAGACTTGAAATTGAATTCTTCGTAGATTTTATAGTCTGTTTTTCAGTTTATATTATCGTGAAGTTTCTTCGTTGTCGGCACTGAAGAAAAACAACGAAATTTAAAGGTTTTATAGCTCAGTAACAGAAACAAATGCAAGGAATTAACGTCTTAAACCTTATTAACTGGCAGCCGGATCATGTTCATTACAGTCAAGCTTACATGAAGTACCTGCAGATGGGACACGTCACATTTGCATTGTGAACCAAGTGTTGTGTCGAACATCTGCCATCATGCAGTATTCATGTTGAGATCTGGCTTTTGAATACTGACAATGCATCTGTCGCCGTGATCGGGAAACTTAAACAATCAAAAGTGCAAGACGAAAGTTTCAGTTGCCTTCGCAGTTAACTCATTTTTTTGAAGACCGACCGAAATCTGACGCAAAGGTTCTTTTGTTGAGGGCTATAAGTTTTTCGCTTTTTTAACAGAGCAAACAAAGAATATTAAAAGCTCACTTCAACTTTGGTTGAAAAGTATGCGTTGTGAGCGGTTTGTCTTCGCTTTTTCAGTCGGTCTCCTCCAGTGCCTTGGAATTGTATCTTTGATTCTGGTTGGTGTATGGATGGGAAAGTATCGTGATGGTTTTGCCTGGGATGGCTCTCACAAGGAATTCAACTATCATCCCGTTTGTATGATATTGAGTATGGTGTTTCTGTCAAGCGAAGGTAATAGAGTGATCAGACTTACTGACAGTATGTACTACTTAATACTACCTGTAGATGGGATTAAATTATTTTATAATATACAGCCTCCTCAACAACAGAGTCATACACTCGAACTCTTTGACTACTAGACCTCTCCTTCGAGTAAAATCGTCTGCTGTTAGATAGTGAAATAACAGGGACTGATTTTGGCCAATTTTGGTCGTCAAAAGGCTTAGGGAAAGAGATCATGGCAGATAGATCTCTTTCATAAATAGTGACTAATTTGAATATTCTTTTATGTGTGTCTTTCTAAGCCTTTCTGGCCTCGTTTGTGTGTCCTCGATTCAAAAGAAGCTTTGCTTCATAGAAAGATTCTTAGATGCACATAAGAGAATATTTAAAGCCTGTGGTCTTTATGAAAGTATCGTATTTCATTTTATTATATAGATGTGAGTGTTTTACTAGAGAATATGCAGTGTTGTATTTTCCATATCCTCACTAGTCACTAGTGAAGATATCGATGACGTCATTAAGAATTTTACCTCTTTTTGCATTGAATCTATATAATAACTAGAAATACATGATTGCAACAACCCCTCGCCCACTTTTAATATAATACATTTTTGTAAACCACCCCCACCACCAGGTCCACCACACACACACACTTTCTGGTTTTGGTTGGGGTTTTTTTTGTATTTAAGTCTACCTGTATTATAGTTTTTATATTTAGTCTATGTAATAATAAAATTAACAGCCTGAAAAATTTTGAATAGAAAGAGAGAAACAAACCAGTATAACATCAAAGAAAATTGGCAAAGTTCACCCGGCTGTAGTCATGTACTGTAGTATTAAGTATTGACACACCGAAAGAGCATACAAAGTCAATATTAAAAAAGAAACTATAGCCCTAAACTAAGACTATAGTCCTAAGTCTAAGACTATAGTCCTAAGACTAAATTTATAAGACTATAGTCCTAAGACTAAATTTATAAGACTATAGTCCTAAGACTAAATTTATAAGACTATAGTCCTAAGACTAAATTTATAAGACTATAGTCCTAAGACTAAATTTATAAGGCTATAGTCCTAAGGCTAAATTTATAAGACTATAGTCCTAAGACTAAATTTATAAGACTATAGTCCTAAGACTAAATTTATAAGACTATAGTCCTAAGACTAAATTTATAAGACTATAGTCCTAGGACTAAATTTATAAGACTATAGTCCAAAGGCTATAGTCCTAAGACTAAATTTATAAGACTATAGTCCAAAGGCTATAGTCCTAAGACTAAGACTATAGTCCTAAGACTAAGATTATAATCCTAAGACTAAGATTATAGTCCTAAGACTAAGATTATAGTCCTAAGACTATAGTCCTAATACTAAGATTATAGTCCTAACTCCTAAGACTATAGTCCTAAGACTAAGATTATAGTCCTAAGACTAAGACTATAGTCCTAACAACGAGATGAACCAAATAACAAATTTTTATTCAAAATAGATAATAGTGGCCAAGAAAAGACACAATGCCACGTCCTAGTGTCCAAAGACAACTGTAGACAAGAATATTATTTATATTGCATGATTTTCTTTTTCAAGACTCAGCTAAACTGGTAAATATGAATCTCCTACCGTTAAACTTTCTTCTGCTTTTGTCACCACAAACACTGCCAATTCAGTCTATACTCTTTTCAGAATTCAGATTGTTTTTCTCGTTCGGTTTCTTTCGGTTTCTCCGTGACCAGGCATCATTCAGTTCTCTTCAAGATCTAAAAAGCCGTTTGTTTCAAACTGATTTCTTCATCGTTCTCCCTCGATTTAAGTGGAATACACGTGCACCAGGGCAGATTTCTTTACAGGCTTCGGCCAGTTTCAGGACACAGTGTCGTTTACCCTGCTGTTCGAATTCCGAACTGCGAAAGTTGCGGATTTGTTGACATATATATTTAACAAATAGAAAATCGCTTGCGTGTCTCTGTACTGTGATACTAGAAATACATAAACGCAACCCCCTCACTCGCTTTTAACACATTAAATATACATAATCCCCCCCCCCCCCGATTAAAATAAGTACCTGATCTGTTTTTGTATACAAATATAAACACCCTTGCCCTCCTGGCCTCCTTTACATCCTGTTTTATCACTTTTATGAATGTAGTTTTTCTATTATTGACCAGTATTCCAAAGCAATGTTTTATTCCAAAATAATAAAGCAGTGGCTGAGGAAAAACTTGTGTCACGACCTAACTTAATAGCACCAGAAACTGATAGCAAAAACAAACAATAATTACAGACGCTTATATCAAGGTGCCTATTAAACTGTTTTAATAATATGATTCCTCATGTTTCAAATATAATGTTGAACCTCAAAGAAAAACATCAGAACAGAAAAAAACGTGGGTAACAGCCTGAAAACTATAGGTATAAGAGAGGAAAAACTAACCAGGGAAGAACTATAACTTAATGCAAAGTTTTACTCGAAACATGGAAAAAAAACGCCTGGGAAAATGTATATTATTTGACAAAATTTTTGCTGTTTTCTGAGTTTAATTAATACTGAAAAGGTTTCGGATATATTCCGACTCTAATCAGCTAAAGAAACGGCTGGTAAGTTAAATACGAATCACTGCTTACCGTTAAATTTTTTTTTGGCTCTTCTCAGATGCTGCAAACACTGCCATACGGGCTACGTTTGGTTTCCGTGGTTTTCTCGTTCGGTTCTTAGCAAAAAGCAATCAATTCTCTTCAAAATGTGAAAAGCTGTTTGTGATGATGTTCCTCTCATTTCACTGTTCTCTCTCGAGCCAAGATATACCAGTGCATAAGTCTTTTGCTGGCTTTGAACAGACACACGCAGAAACATCTTTTTCTTTTTTTCAGTCACATTTGGCGGCATCTTTTCCGATCTTTATCGCAATTTTTCATGCTTTTTCAATGGTTTCTAGTCGTGTTTAATATTGTTTGGTTCATCCCACTGCAAGATCTCTTCTTGGCTTTCCTCTTTCGGTCATTTGTAAACAAATATTTCTGACAAAGATTTTGTTTCGCTTGAGCCGCGAAAGTTGGCGATTTGATGGATATATATATACATACATACATACATACATACATACATATAAACATCTCGCAGAATTTCTTTCCCGCTCGCGTGTAATTTCGCATGTAAGTGGACTCCACGCGTGTCGAGATTAGCACCCTCACCGGGCTCCGGGTTTTCGGCCCGTCGCCCGGCTCGGGGACAAGACACCTGGGTCAGGTGTTCACTCGGGCTACTGGAAAGTGCAGAGGTCTCTATAACGCGCGAGTGAGTCAGTAAAAACACATGCATGGTATACAGAATATACATTTGTATACAAGCTTCCTACTCAGCATAAGATATATAAAACTCGTTTAGTAATAAAGCATATAACTAATATGAAAAAATATAAAGATACTGTCATGATCAATGTCAACAAACGGGAGAAAGCGCTTACTAGGTAAACAGCATGTATATGTTCTTTAATATACTGTGGCCCTTTGTTGTTTGTGTCTCTAGTCCTCAAGTCAAACTTCCTAGGTATACTGATGTCAACATGGCATTTTTTCGTGTCTGTAATAACTAACTGTAACTTTGTCTATTCTGTCTTCATTGACAATTAAGTTTGTCAGCAAGACTACTGATAAAAGTCTAAACATCATTCGTCACTGAAAATAATCAAAGCACTATCATTTAATGCTCTGATAGAAAACACAGTTCGCAATACACAAAACACTATTGCCTGTATTTAAGGTATTTCCACACAGCGTTCATATGTCGAGTCCCTTCGGGTGTTAAATATCAACACAGCATGATCATGTTTAATCAGTGATTGTAAGCGTATATAAGATCAAGATACCTGCTGGTGAAATTGCTGAACAATAACTACGTCTGTGAACACATTGAACATGTCCAAGAAAGAACACTTCACTAGCTCACTTCAAACAACTTGATCAGACCACTGAAGAAAGAACATATAGCATTTTAGTGCGCATCAGTTTTGCAAAGCCTGACAGGATGATGTAATGATTGCCAATTCGAAACATAGACAAAAAAATAATGACAATGGAGCTGAAACCTAGACTCGTCTACCACAGGTAGCCCGAGTAAAAAGCAAATTACACATGCTGGCTTGAAGATATGAATTTTATATTCTCGTGGTGAAAACGATATTTTACTCATTTGCTACACCCATTCATAAAATATTGTTTTCACCACTCGAAGATAAAATCCATATCTTTGCACCACCATGTAATATCCTCTATGTGTATAAGTCGATTTTCTAGGACTTAAAATTGATGTCTGAAAGTCAACCTTGATATTTAAAGGGTCATAAAATTATGCATGAAACCATAGCCCAAGGTATACTAGAACCCAGTCCTCTATACATCAAGAAATGGGCCAATCAGCTTATTGCTAATCAATATATTCGATGCATTTTATTCTGAACCTTGTGTTTGTGCAACCTCGTCCCCAGGGCATTTTGCCTCCACGTTGGGAGTCGGCGAAAATGGCCCTGGCATCGGCTGGTCACGTGACACCCAGAATTTTGGGGTGTTTTGGCAAGAAAATTTATGCGGTCTTTGTGTTTCGTTTTTGTATAATACGTATACATGAATAATAAATAAGAAATATTTAATGCTCTGCCGAGTCACTCATGTGAACCTTTATCATAAATGCAACTGGCTAGCATTATTCATCATGATACTCCCCACGATTATCCAGGATACATTTAAACGTCGGGAAGAAAAATATATCTAATGTTGTTCTTGACTTTAACCAAAGCTATCATTACAATTCTTTGGATGAACTTCGCAGAGTGGATTTATTGCAATTCATATTTTGATGAATAAATTACACTGTATCTGAATTAATCAAGTTTTTAAACTGGCCAATCCGATTATAGAATCGACCAGCCGATGCCAGGGCCATTTTCGCCGACCTCCCAATGTGGAGGCAAAATGCCCTGGGGACGAGGTTGGTGTTTGTGGTGTAAACATGCCTCCAAAACAATGAAATTACAAAGCACGAGTTGTTGATTTTCCTGAAAAGTCAAACAACTCTGCTGCCAGCCACAAGTTTTGTGTTAATGAGAAGCTTGTTCGAGCAGGCCCGGATTTACTGATAGGCTTACCAGGCTATACAGTAGCCTGTAGGCCCACCATTTGGATGGCCCATGTTTTGGGATGGGAAAAAAATTATGAGAAGTTCTGTTAAAAAATGGGATAAAAATATATTTATATTTTGCTCAAAAGTGTCCTCAAAATGCGGGAAATGCTGTTTCAGAGACCCAAAATTCAAAATAATTCCAGGTGCATGCCCCCAGCCCCCTTCATCACACTTAGCTTGTAGGCCCAAAATTGGTAAATCCAGGCCTGTGTTTGAGACTGGCAGAAACAATTGGACAGAATAAAGCAGCTACTGAAGACAAAATGTGCCGGTTGTAAAAATGTACACTATGCTTTGTTTTAAACGATCTGCCATAATAATGATATTAAATTTTGTTTGAATACTACGGTATTCTGTGGTAACTATTTCCAAGGTTCGAATTAACTATTGAAAACTGGTTCGTGAATTTTAAAAAAGTTCCATCAGTATAATGCCTGATTTTTTACCTCCATTTTAAAGTACCTGTAGTAATCAATGCCTTAAAAACTTAAAAACTAATACTCTCAAGAAACAAAAAGGTTTATTTTTTGTAGAGATCTTGATATCCGTGTGTAACATGCCTGATTTTAGTTTTTCTCACAGTCTTTTCTTCTCTTTGAAAGTTGAAACTCCCACAGCTTATTGTAGTGTGCTAGATCTTTGCCGTGTTCACATTTATTCTGTGCCATAGTGGAAAGTTTGCGTGGGTGCAAGTGGGCGCTCGAAAAATGCTTCCACAGTTCCACTGACCACTTAACGTAAACTACTTCAAGTACGCTGTGTTGCTGTGTGAGACCAGTTCAGTATTAGTACCGAATCTGCGATAATATAAAGTTTCAAAAGTCACTCGTTATTTTCGATTCGTGATTTTTATTAAAATTTTTGCTTTTGCGTTCGTTAAGTTCGTAATTTGGTTCGTGAATAACGAATCACGAACCGTTAATTCGAACCTTGAGATTTCATTAGAGGGACTCGAAAATACTCAGGGTATTGCAAAAATCACGTCTTTTTTAATTTGGTCAAAAATAAGGGGTCGACTTATATGCAAGGTCGACTTATACATATATAGTGAAATACGGTAGTGTATAGGCCCAGTTAACCCCTACAACACTGGAGGTTTTCCCTTGACCAGTAAAATCATCTGGCATTTATACAGTAAAATAAGAAAAGGGCTGGTTTTGGCCGATCTACATGTAGGAGTCAAAGCCAGCTGCTCGGCTTTGATATGTACGTTATTGCATGTATGCATGCCCACCTCCCTCCCATAAAAATGTTATACAATACATGACTGTAATGAATACTGTAATTATAAAATAACATTTTGAAAATGCAAGCAGTGATTGCTTAAAAGCCATGTTTCTATAACTCTATGGAAAACATGGATACATTACACCATCCAATATGCCATTACATGTATTCTAATTAAAATTTGTACAAAAACACCATTGTACACTGCATTCACTAACTATCATAATTATGATACTCCATCCAATATGCCATCCATGGACAGTAAGGAGAATTTATGCTTTTTGTTTTGATTAATATTAATGTTTAATCTATTTTTGACTGGCTATTTTATAAAGGAAATAGAAAACATTTTTTCCATGTTGAATCCTATAGAGTAATAGAACTAAGAAATTACAGTCAAACCGGGTGTTCTCGTGTGAGCTACATTGCAATATTCCCACGCAACATTGCATTTGTTGATTGACAAGTTGCCGTAAGCAATTTGCAAACGTTTTGGGAATATTCATTTCTGAAATTCAACATTTCTTTACTTAAACTGCCATTTGCATGACTGAAAATACACTAAATACTATGTATCTACCCACCAACAGTAATATTTTAAACATAAATTTGTTTATTTACTCAAAAGAAAGACGAACCTTTACTGTAAAGGAATCTACTGAGGAATCTTCATGAGACATTTCGGCAAGTTGCTCAAGCCAAATTGACAATCAACACTGCAATGTTGTGGCACAATATTGCAAAGTCGCATGCAAGAGAACATCCGGTTTGTCTAACACTTGTGGAAGTTTGGAAAAACTCAAAATAGTAATTTTTCTGCAATTTCTCTTTCTCCATTTTGCTGTTGTCTGTTCAGTTATAGATGCACAGATGATGTATTGTATTGTATTGTATTGTATTGTATTGTATTGTATTGAACTTTATTTAAACACGGTAGACTCATCAGGATTTACAAAAAAAAAATAAATATATATATATATATAAATAAATAAATAAATAAATAAAAAATTACGTACATCTATACATATTTACAGAAATGACATGAAATAATTAAAATTACAAACCTAAAAACGAAACAACCTGCTTTCCACGAGTGCCGTGCATATGACTATATACAGAATAATATAAACTATCTTAAAAATTTAGATAAAAATGGTTAGGATAAAAAACTGCTGCAGCCAGAGCGAAATTCACTTAGAGTTTTAACCTGTCGCAACCCAATAGGAAGGCTATTCCAAAGAACGGCACCTCTATAGCTAAAGCTATTTTTCAGAAAATTGGTGCGTGGCAATGGAATAGCAAGGCTGGCCTCAGTATTTCTGAGTTGATAATTGGTGACGCTGCTGCGGTCAACAAGTCTCGAACTTAGATAATCTGGAGCAAGTCCATTCAGAGACTTATAAACCATGACAGCTTCACCAATTTGACGTTGTAATTCAAGATTTTTCCAGCCAAGATCTTTGAATAAATTGTCAGCACTAGTGTCATAGCCAGAAAAAGTCAAAACCCGGGCGGCGCGGTTCTGCAATTTTTGAAGTTTAGTAGCGAGCGTTTTACCACAATTTCCCCACACGGTGCTACAATAGTCAAAATGTGGCTGCAAAAGCGAGTTGAATACCAATTGCAGCGTCCTGTGGGGGAAAAGTGTTCTGGTTCGTTTTAATGCTCCGATGCCGCTGGCAATCTTCTTACACAGCCGACCGATATGTTCGCTCCAGGAAAGGTTCTCATCAATAGTAACACCCAGAGATTTAGAATTTGAAACCCGTTTTAATGGGGCACCATCAATAACTAATAATGGAGATTTCTCAAAAGTTCTTAATCTCTGTCTAGAACCAATTAACATAAATTCTGATTTCGATTTGTTAAGAGTGAGCTTATTAGCAATGAGCCATTCCTTAACATTAGCGAGATCATGGTTCATGTTATGTTCAATGACATCAATGCTATCACTAGCAAAAGATAGATTTGTGTCATCAGCGTACATACGAGGCTGTGTATAAGAAAGACAGTTAGGTAAATCATTAATGTAAAGAATAAATAGTAAAGGCCCTAGAATGTCACAGTGTGGTAAGAACAAAAACTTATACAGTACTTACAATGCACTATAATTATCTTTGTTGTTTTGCTTTGTGGTGTAGCTATGATAATCTACCGAGTTTTCAGTAAAGAAAATAAAACAGCTATCAAGTTGCTACACATGTTCATCCAGATTACTGCCTTTATTGTGGCTGTCTGTGGTCTTAAAGCTGTATTCGATTTTCACAACCACAACAACATTCCAAATATGTACAGTTTACATAGTTGGCTTGGAATAGCAGTGACTGTGCTGTTTACCTTACAGGTAAAAATAATTTCAGTAGCTTTTTACTAAACGGTAGATTTTGAATACTGTCAGTGTCTAAATTTCCTTCTTTTATAATTTTGTGTTCGATTAACTGGTCTATACAGACAAAAAACAGCAGAGGTAAACTCTGGGTGCATTAGTGAATTTTGAACGAGTTGTTACAGGACAATGAGTTTTGGCATTAAGCCATTAACCGATTAACCTGCTTGCAAGAAGACAGGAGAATGTTATACAGTATGAGTAAAATGTTTGACGTTTTTGGAGATTGCACAAAGCATTCTTAATAAACCCATGAAGCTTCGAGTAGTGGGGCACTGTCTGTAAAATTAAAAAACTGTACTGTACCTGTAAGCGTTTTTGGTTACAGTACACGTTACATACACAATATATAGGCTAAAAAAATTTTTATCAGAACTGACATATTCCTAGCCTGCGAACCCAGACGTCTAACATATTCCATGCAAGCCCTATCACTGGAAGTTTCCTCTCGGATCTGTTATTTTTATTTTGATAAAAAATATTTGAAGGGGGAGAAATTAACACTAAACTTCCAACTGTTAAATCTGAGAAATGTTATCCTAAATGAACAGTAAGTATATGTCACGTGTAACGTGCAACGTTAATTCAATAATTCCGTTACAGTCATTTGCAACTCACTTTTCACCCAAAGGAAGTTCGTTCCGAAGTTTATTTATTTATTCATTCATTTATTTATTTATTTATTTATTTATTTATTAATCTTATTTTGACACAGTAGTCTCATCAACCTAGAGTAACCAATACAAAAAAAATATTACAAAGTTCTAATTATTACACTAAAAAAATATAGAGAAAAAAAAAGGCTGTTTTTCATAGGGCTGTGTATATAAAAAAATTTAAAAAAAAAAGAGAAGATCTATTAAATGTCCTATAAAAGTCAATGTTAATTCTTAGATAAAACCATATTTACATGTAATGGTGGCTGCAAATTTGCCACTGATCCAACAACTAACTACATTAAAACTTTAAAAGGTGTCTAAAAGTTTATCCGTTTACTAACTATCTACTCAATCAACACTAAAAATACTTAAAATTTAAAAAGAAATTTTTTTAAAGATGCAACTCATTTATAACTTTTCTTCTTGCATCAGTCGAATGACTATTCCAAATTTTTGCAGCTGATTAGTTAAAAGTCCTCTTCATTGCATTTGTTTTTGGTTTAGATAACATCAGCACAAGGTTATTGTTCCTTAGTTGGTAATTTTTGTCAGAAATTTTAAACATTTCGTTTATACTTGCAGTACATTTCTTTTGGAATAGCTTTTGTAACATATGATTCAGTTTGTAATACTCTACGCTCTCCTAGGTTTCTCCATCCTAACTTAGAAAGGATGTCTTTTGAACGTACATCATATGTATCTCCGGTAATAATCCGTGCTGCTCTGTTTTGTAGTCTCTGAATTTTATCTTTGAGTGTTTGGTTGCAGTTACCCCAAACAAGAGAACAATAATCGAAGTTCGTTGGGAAGTTCAAAGTTCATTTTGAACTACGTATTTGATTGGCTGCTAGGAACCAAGCAACCAATCAAATGAAGAGTCTGGCACTAGCAACTTTGTTGGGACGTAAACAGTTGAACCTGGACGATTGAAATCATGAGAAAAGCTGATTTATGATGAATACAACATGTGCAAATTTCCAACCGCACATGTATTAAAGTATTTGACACGTTTTGAGTGTGTTTATTTTAATGGATCGTAAAGTCGTTCCTCCATTTACGTCACACAGTTGCTAGTGCCAGGCTCTTTATACAACACGGCTTTTTATAAGAAATACTTCAAAATTCGTCCATTCAACATCACAAAATCAACGGGAAAAAATTTCAATTAATTTTTTTGAGTTGACCTTTAAAGGACAACATCAAGGTTTACTAGTTAAAATATGGATCGCAAATTCCGAACAAAACAAAGTGCTATTTTGCGACGCCAGTTTCTTCAAAACAACACAGGAAATATCAAAACAAAGATCAACAACGTTTACCTTGAACACTCGATTGTGGCTTAGGCAGGTTTGTAAGGCGATAAAATCATTTTAAACGCCAACATAGTCATCTGAATGTGGGAATATGAAGAATTTGAAGAAAAGTTCACTTAAGAACCTCAGTAAAACAAGCATACTCGCGCCATTGGTGACATCACAATTTTCAACTTGGTTTCAACCATTTGCAATTTGCAAACTGAGTGAATACGATTTAACCAATCAAAAGGCTCAAAACACCCCACATGACTATTAGTTTCCTAGCCTGAGTAACTCAGCCGCCTCTTCTCGCTCGCCCCTCGCGGAAGAGACGTCTGAACAACGAGCCAAGAAATTCCATACTACTGACGTAAATCTACCGAGATTCAGGTAGTAGCGCTGATTGGTTACTTTGTAATCATACGATAATTAATTAAAAACTCGGCTCGACCAAGCTCAACTCCAACATCATTCCTGTCTGAAATAACAAAGTTAAAGCTGAGTTTTTGCTGTGGTTTTTGTCAACAAAGAAAGATAGATACTTTTGCTAAAGCGAGTTTGAGTTGCAATAACCAGCAACATTTCCCATCGAAATTGAACGATTTTGCCAGACATCAAGCGCCACTTCCTGTCGAGACTGCAAACTGTCGTAACGTAGCAACGCAGGTTTCATAAATATTTCATTTCTGATTGGCTTATTGGCTCCAAAAATTTACACTGTATTTCCTTTTTACTGCACTATATTTCCTTAAAACTGCACTGCTCTCAGTCAGCCAATAAAAATTGAGAATTTTTTTCATGTATAATACTATTAACGAAGAAATTCTGCAAAATCGCTACTGCATCTAAACTGTTTGGGGTTTTTTATCCATTATTTTGAATTTGCCATTTTCAAACAAATCTGGCCAAACGTTTTTGGACCGCGTGAAATGAATTTCATATAATGGCACGAACTCGGCACTAGGCTCTTCTCTCTATTTCGATCTTTTGAGCCGAAGGTAATCATATGTGTTTAATATGCAACACCCACCCCTCCCCTAGTATCAAACAGATCAGATCATGTGAACAAGTCTTTATAGAACTAATGTTGTCGTTTGTTTTCAGTGGTTTTGTGGATTCTGCAGCTTTCTGTTTCCAAAGTTGCCTGATGCACCAAGAGCATCATATTTAAAGATACACGTGTACTTTGGAACCGCTATATTCCTGTTAGCCATTGCGACCTGTTTAACAGGCATGACAGAAAAAGCTTTTTTCTCCATCAAGTGAGTAGAAATATTAAGCAATTAAAATTACTTTATCTTTTTAAATCATAGCCAATCCATGACCATAATCGATTTATCGTAGCTAATCCATAATCGATTTATCGTAACCAATCCATGAACATATACCACGTCACGTGCATGAACTTTCATACCCAATGAAAACCTGAGGGAACTTTTCTGGATAACATTTCTTAATCTGCATACTGAAATCAATGGAACACAAAAATATGCAATGAATCAACCCCTCTTATTTAATTTTTCCTCGTGTTTGGAACCCCGGATGAAACACTCAAACCCTTTGTTTGATCTATTTCAAAGTTGCTTTTTTGAGAATTGAAAAGCCTGTCCTCACTGTGTCCCCAGTGTTCATAAGCATACTTATAGTTATATATAAATGTAAATAAAGCCGCGTTTACACTAGCGGCCTGGCCTAGGCCTGGCCTGGGCCAAGTGTGACCCGTTCACACTTACGTGGCCAAGGTTTGGTGGCCAAAGTAAACAGGCTCGTATGTCTATGCAATTTTGGCGTCCTTGCACTACCAGCACAAGATCTAGCATCCTTATCTTTACAATTGAAATATTTTTCTCTGAGACGTTTGATTTTTGACTGGCATGTTTATATACCGTTTCGCTTAAATCCACTATCCGCCATGTCTTCGCCAAGCTTCTCGAATACCGCATTGTTCCGTTTGCTGTGGTTTTCTAGTTGTCCTTGCACGTTTGCATCACTCCAAATTAAAGCGTAACAAGAAGCTTGGTTTCGATATCCGACCAAGTGTTTGCCATGAATACGAATGAAAACGATTAGAATAAAAATGTCTTGAAACGCACGAGCCGCAACTTATTATAATCGTTTTCCCTCCGATTCTTGAATCATGCCTCTGACCAATTTTTATCGTAGGCGCTTATTACCATGGGAATATGGCCTGGCCTAGGCCGGACCCAGGTAAAACCCGTTCACATCAGCATAAACGAGGCCCAGGCCAGGCCTAGGCCAGGCTCAGGCCAGCTACTTTGGTCGGCCTAGTTTTCTGGGCCCAGGCCAGGTCCAGGCCAGGTAAAACCCGTTCACACCATCAAAAATCTGGGCCAAGGCCAGGCCCAGGCCAGGCCTAGGCCGCTAGTGTGAACGGGGCTTAAGATAATACCATGATCTCCTCGGATTCTTTTGTTCTCCGAGGGAATGTAAACCTCGTATTTCCCTCATCGCTCATGCAAGAGGGAAATTTATCCTTTGTCTTCTAATTTCCCTGCATATTGATGAGGGAAAATTAGAAGACAAAGAAATCTTCTAATTTACCCGTGCATGTTGATGAGGGAAAATTAGAAGACAAAGAAATCCTTTGTCTTCTTCTAAATTTCCCGCTTGCATATATTTTCCCTCATCGACATGCACAGGAAAATTAGATGTCAACCTCGTCCCCAGGGCATTTTGCCTCCACATTGGGAGTCGGCGAAAATGGCCCTGGCATCGGCTGGTCACGTGACACCCAGAATTTTGGGGTGTTTTGGCAAGAAAATTTATGCGGTCTTTGTGTTTCGTTTTTGTATAATACGTATACATGAATAATAAATAAGAAATATTTAACGCTCTGCCGAATCACTCATGTGAACCTTTATCATAAATGCAACTGGCTAGTATTATTCATCATGATACTCCCCACGATTATCCAGGATATATTTAAATGTCGGGAAGAAACATATATCTAATGTTGTTCTTGACTTTAACCAAAGCTATCGTTACAATTCTTTGGATGAACTTCGCAGAGTGGATTTATTGCAATTCATATTTTGATGAATAAATTACACTGTATCTGAATTAATCAAGTTTTTAAACCGGCCAATCAGATTATAGAATCGACCAGCCGATGCCAGGGCCATTTTCGCCGACCTCCAACGTGGAGGCAAAATGCCCTGGGGACGAGGTTGATTAGATGTAACTTCTCTGATCAACCGTGTAAATTTCCTGTCGGTAAGATTCTCAAAGTTTTCCTTGGCGATCATAATATTACAAACTAATAACATGACTTTTCGGGAAATTAGCGATTAAATTTCCCCTTTGCCGAGGGAAGATTTGTAAAAGTCCGAGGGCCGCAAATCTTCCCTCGGCAGCGGGAAATCGCTAATTTCCCTCAAGTCATGTTATTACTTATAATTAACGTGTATATATACTTAGATAATCGAGGGGAACTGGATAGGAAACTTAAAACGAAACCGGAAACGATGTGTGCGCAACTTGCTATGGTAATTAAGCTCCGGATACACGAGCGATTTTTTTCTCGCGCTGGTAACGCAACGGGTCAAAAGTTATTGCGTTGCCGGTAGCTACACGTGTGGTAATTTTATGACGG